>JAWWEE010000074.1:19264646-19515313 GCA_035221455.1 Xenops minutus
CCTCCCAGCCTGGGGAGAGATCAGAACAAAAGACCCTGGCTAGAGCCATTATCACCACATACATATTCAAAGTGCCCCATGTTAAACCTTTTATTGGTACTAAGGCATTGCCTCCAAGCTTTGGAAGGAATTCCAACTGAGTTTTGAAACTGTAACACCAAGTTTATCATTTAGAGCTCTATATTATTTGCACCTTTCTCTTATTCATCACAGGCTAGAGAACTCACTAGTTGGGTCCGACATTTGCCATGCAAAATCCATCACAACAGATGACTCAAATTTCCTGAGACATTTTCTCAAGAAAAGGGAGACAGAAGTACATCAGCTAGATGCTTACAAATTATCGATATCAATACACCTCATCTATCATATCTATATAAGGCTCCAGTCCTGCCAGTTACTGAATGATGTGCAGCCTAGAGCACTTGACTAGAATAAGTAGAGCCTACAGAGGAGCACAAATAAATCCAGCTTCCATTAGGCGTAACAAACACAGCTTGCATTTTTAGCAGCAGTGAGTCTCAAATAAATTTCTCAGGAAGCAGCTGCACATGGCTACAGGCTTGTTTACATGTAGCATTTTTATTTCGGTTTTGAAAGTGACATTTAAACTGGTCTTGCTAAAGCTGAAAAAAAAAGTATCATTTGCTGTTATATAAAGAAATCTCACATTTTTTTAGTTTCAACTGACTAAAAGTTACATTTTAATGAATATGAGTGTCCAAAAGGCACCCATCTCTGAAGAAGTGATAAGGTGCTTAAATGAATGGTGGTTAGAAGGCTACTATTCTGAAAAACATCCTATCCTAGGTTTTTATAGGTTAAATAATTGACATCCTAAGTATCCTTAGATTTGAGGGACAAAGTAGTCTGTTGTTATTTCCAGCATGGTGCACAGATAAAAACAGTGCTGAAAGTTCATTACTTAGTCCCAAAGAAAGATTAAAGGATATTTTTAATGTAAGTGAGAAGGAATAAAAGGCCCATAAAGGAAATGTTACAGGAAATAAGACAGCATATTCCTGAAACAAAGCTGACATTACAAGAACAAAGCATGGAGACTGTTTAATGTTTGTTTCTGTTGTTGATGACAGTGGCAAAATATGTAACCTCTTTGTAAAATAATCAAAAGATATGGTAGAAGAATACCTTGACACAAATTGACTCAGATGAGTCTTATAATCTTGGGTCTCTGATTAAAGCAGGTAATTACCATGCTGTTTTCTGACCTTGTAATCTATTAATCACTTGTGTTACATAAATATTTGTTTGAATACAAGCAAGTTGGCATAGACTACATACTGACTAAGCATCTGACTCCATGGAAAAAAAGTAGTATCAAATGGTTTGGGCTGGAAGGGACTTCAAAGATCATCTAATTCCAACTGCGCCATCATAAGCACTAGATCAAGTGAAACATAACATTTTCAGAATACTCATCTGAGGAATCTGAGGAAACAGAGCTAGAAACCATTCCTAATGAAGTATATTTGTGGCTTTCAGTGTTACATAAAGTGTCTGTTTGTTAGTCACTAAAATCTATCTCCATGAATGATTCCATATAAATAAACAGATCATATTTCAGGTTTGTTTTCAAATGCTGGAAAGCCATTATGTCAGCAAGTATGGAACTTGAGTGTATATTTTCTGCAGTAGAATACACTTGGCAATGTCTTATGAAAAGATACATGTTCTCTTCCAAGACAAAATTAACCATTGCTATTAACTTTCAGAATTCCTGAGTAGCAGACAAAGGAAAGTTAACTATTTTCAACAGTAAAGAAAAACTTCAAAGACATCACACCTGTGGACACATGAGAGAGAGAGGAGTATATTTTATAGCCTTCTGAGATGCTCAGTGTAAGGTATTTAATCCCTTCATGTCTCTGAAAGGACAATACACCTGCTTTTGTGAAAGCAGTGATGAAGACAGCAGTCTATTGCTCAAGCACCACTGTTTCCATAAACAGAGTACCTAGGCAATAGCTGAGAGTCATGCATCTTTTAAAATATTTCAGGCATCTGACATCTTTATTTAAAAAATATGTCACAGAGTCCTATTTGATACTCAAGATTTTGAAGCTTATTCTTCACCTGAGTCAAGGTTACTTTCTCCCAACTTTGCCACTAATAAAAAGAAGAATTAGTAGAACAAGCAGTACTACTGCCTCAAACCAGACATCCATCTATTAAATTGCCTTCTCTCTTACAGACTCTAATAATGGACACTTACAAGTGTGTACAAATATACAATGAAGGATTCTTCCTCACTATATCACCCTGTCTTCTTTGAATTAAAGGTTTCGAAACCTTCTGAGCCAGTGGTCAGTCTCATTTGGATGAGTGTGTTCAAGAGCCCCTGTCAACCCATTCTCTTAGAAGCATGGCAAATCCATTTTTGATAATAGGCCATCCTATGGCAATTAAAAAGCTCATAATTCTATAGGATTCCATAATATCTACGCTTAATCACCTTGTATTATAATATTTACCCTTAACTACCTTGTCTTACACCTGAAAACCTTGTTGTGTCCAGTAACCCTGTAACTATGTTGTTAACTGTCACTGAACATGTATTTTCAGGGTTAATTTTCCCAAACGTTACTTTTACTTTCATCTGGTTTCCACTTTATTATAGCTCAGCAGTAGACAAATCTTCTGCAGGTATCCATACTCAAACTCCAGTTTTGACAAGCATGAATACATCTGAGTAACCAGTAAATTCCATCATTACCTCTTTCTTCCAGGTGACTCAGAACTTTTTGAATAGCACATGATCTGTATTCTCCACGTTTATTGGAACCTTTTAGTAGAGTTGTTAGGCCTGATTTTCCAATAGAAACCCCACATTTGCTCTTCTACAAACTATCTTAGATATTTCCTAATTCTTTCCCTATTGCTGTTTTTACTGGTCTACCTTGTAGAAAATTAGATTACCTTTCTTAAAGTATTCAGAAAACAAAGCTTGTTTTAGAGACCAATGTGATATTTGTGACTTGCTTTTCCTTGGGACTCTAGATGATTTCAAGAACAGGCTATGTATTAGAGCAAGGAGCAATTTCTAGTTCTTTCAGAGCAACTTTTTTTAGATTTTTATTTTTTTCTTAATGTATGTAAAATTTGAGAATATAATTAGTGTTACAGTGACCTTCATCCAGCATAACATTAACAGGGCCTTGTGTTTTGGGGATGGATAAATCTTCTGTTGTTTTTGCTCCAAAAAGCAGTGACATACATATACATGTACACATGCTGTCTGTATGACAGCCCATCCATATGATAAATACAATGCTATGTGCAAGTAACTGAAGTCTTCCATTATTACTTTTTTCTTCATCTGAAGTCTCTCAGTCCCTTGCAGTCAATAGCGCCTTAGTGAATAATTTAAAAAGACAACAAAAGCAGAAGAAGTACTGTTGTGCTCTGATGTGTCAAAACCATATTGCTTCTAAGTGCAATCCCATTTCACTTAAAATCTGTAAAGAAACAGATGTACCTCATTAAAGTCTGGGAAAAAAACACCCATAAAACCAAGAAAATGGACATTTACTGAAAGACAATAAAAGGACATTTGCAGAAAGACTAGTGATGCAGTGAGATATCTTCATCCTACATTAAGACAAAAAAGTTGGAAATAAAAGTAACCATATTTATAACCCCAAGAGGGACAAGTCTGGTGTGTAAACAAGTTTCTGGATATTGAGCCAGGAGAATTCCCGTCACTCCTGTGTCTCTAACGATAACAAGCTAGTGTTCTTTGCATTTTTGTAGACTTTTCAATTTTAAGATTTAAAAGCAATTACCTGATCCTGAGATCAGGTAATTGTTATTCTGCAAGATAAACAGACGTTATTATCCCTTTATTAGCAAGGGAGATGGAGGCACACAGTTGGTGATTTGCCACGTAATTAAGTGATTCCCAGAACCAACAGTGCATCATCACCCACACATCCTCCTAGCAGTGGATTACTAATACTGTTCAAACTGACCCTAACAGTGTGCATGAAGGCAAATGCCTACCTGGAACACTGCACTGATGGTCCCACAAGACTTATGAGAAGGGGGGAAAACAGAAACAAAAGGAAAACTGAAGAAAATTATGGTTTTACTATTTCTGCTTTACTCGGAAGCACACCGTACTCCCCGGGCCTGGCCCTGACCACTGGGATCCGCGGGCGGGCAGCGCAGTCCCGACCCCCGGGACCCGCCCCTGCAGAGCCAATGCCCACCGGGCCGGGCTGGGCCAATACCCACTGGGCCGGGCCAATACCCACCGGGCCGGGCCAATGCCCACCGGGCCGGGCTGTGTCAATGCCCACCGGGCCGGGCCGGGCCAATGCCCACCGGGCCGGGCCAATGCCCACCGGGCCGGGCCAATACCCACCGAGCCGGGCTGTGTCAATGCCCACCGGGCCGGGCCAATACCCACCGAGCCGGGCTGTGTCAATGCCCACCGGGCCGGGCTGTGTCAATGCCCACCGAGCCGTGCCAATGCCCACCGGGCCGGGCCGCGGCCCTGCAGCGCCCTCGCCCGCACCCTGCTCCTCGCTCTCACTCACGCTCTCATTCTCCCCCTCCCCCCCTCGCTCTCTCTTTCTCTTTCTCCCTCCCTCCCTCCTTCCCTCTCTCTCCCTTCCTCCGTCCCTCTCTCCCTCTCCTTCCCTTTCCCTCTCTTTCCCCTCTCCCTCTCCTTTCTCTCCCTCTCTCCCCCCCTCCCTCTCCCCCGCTAGGTGGCGCCGCTGGCCCCGCCCGGGCAGAGCCGGCATCAGGAGCGGCGGGGCTGCGGGCGCGGGGCCGCACACGGGCGGGCGGAGCGGGGTTTGGGCACAGCGGGGTTTGGGCACAGCGGGGTTTGGGCACAGCGGGGTTTGGGCAGCCCCCTCGCCCTGGGGCACCGCGGCTCTGTGAGGCTTGGCTGCCCTCGCTGGACTCCAGCGCGGCTGCCCTGGCAGCGGGGGAGCATCTCCGAGGGACAGTCACCCCAGCGCTGAGCTTGGAATGGAAACTGCACGGTCCAGCCCCTGGCACCGACAGGGGCTGTGAATATTTCCAAGCCTGGAGACTCCACGACCCCTCCGCCCGCCAGCCTGAGGCACACACCAAATCTGGGCTCTTCTATTGTGCGGAATAACATTCTCCAATGGTCGTTCCTTACCTCACTAACCAGAGTCATCTAGACATCTAGAGACATCCAGAAGTGCCCCAGGATGGGGAGAATCCTCCTCCAGTTGCTCTGCAGTTCCAGGAGGCAGAAATAAAAGCTTGACAGCCATGGGTGGTGTTTGATGAAGCCCTGTCCTCAGTGCCTGGCTCATGCAGCACTGGGATGCCAGTGCAGACTTACCTTATTGTCTGTCTGATCTTGTAGAAAAACATTTCTCCATTTTGCAGCTTCTCTAGAAATACCCAGAACCTGACTCAGACAAATTTTAGAATTATTCAAGTTCTGTTTCTATTAAAAAAGGGATCAAGTGATGAGGTTGAACAATTTCCTCTGGATATATAGCAAAAATGAACAAGAAATTATGAAGTTAAGAACAGCTGGGAATTGCTGAAAACCTCTGGACAAAGCTAACGTTAGGAAAAAAAGTCTTGTGTTTGAGTGCTAATGAACATAAAACTATCATCTGTTTAATGTCAAATAGTCTTTCTGAACCATAAATCTTTGCAACAAATTCTAAAGTATTTGACAAAAGTGGTGAGATTGTTACATTAAGAACTTACTATTTAAATATATTTCTATATGTCTCTTCCAAACTTGTATATGATAGATAGGAAATTTTGGGAAATATAGTGAGTTTTCTCTAGAAAATCATAGAATTATATGACCAGTTAGGTAACTGTAGTAACCAGGCCACTCTGCTTGACATAACCTCCTGATACAGCATTCCCTAAAAAAACTGTGATGTAATACTTGGATCTCCTTCTAGGATTTAAATTTGGAACTTAATACTAAAATTACAACACGGAAAGAAAATGAGGGAGAGAGGTGCTTCTTAAGAGAATGGTTCAAAACTGCGCCATGAAGGACTTCAACTGGACATTAGGAAGCATTTCTTTACCAAGAGGATGCTCAAACACTGGAACAGGTTTCATAGAGAGGTTGTCGATGCCCTAAGCCTAACAGTGTTTCAGAGAGATTTGGACAATGTCCTTAGCAACACACTTGAACTTTTGGTCAGCCGTGAACTGATCAAGCAGTTGGATTAGATGGTCATTGTAGGTACCTTCCAACTGAAATAGTCATGTCTACTCTGTTCTTGAGAAAGGAAATAACTTACATGTTGGTGGTTTTAACCACTGCAGTTTAGCTGCTAAAAGTTAGTTTGGATGTATTTTGGAGGGTGAGAAGTGAATGAAATATTTTAAAATATAGTTGTTGCATCAAATTTTATAAAAATAGCAAGATTTGGGAGAGTAAATTAAAGAAAAAAGAGAATAAAACAGTGGGAAAAGAAGAATGTAGCAAGATCTGAAAGAATTTAATTTCATAGATTCCTAGAATGGTTTAGATTGGAAGAGACCTTAAAGCTCATCTCGTTCCAACCCTGCTGCCATGGGCAGAGATGCCTTTCAGAGACCAGGTTGCTCAAAGCTGCATCCGAGTGGACCTTGAACACTTCCAGGCATGGAGGCAGCCACAACTTTCTGGTCAACCTGTTCCAGTGTCTCAGCACATTCACAGAGAAGTGTGTCTTCCTAATGTCTAATCCAAACCTGCCTTCTTTCACTGTAAAGCCGTTCCCCCTTGTCCTATTACTACATGTGAAAAGTCCCTCTCCAGCTTTCCTATAGGCCCCCTTTAGGTACTGGAAGGTTCTTTAAGTCTCCCTGGAGTTTTCACATCTTGAGGCTGAACAGCCCCAAGTCTCTCACAGGAGAGATGCTTCAGCCCTCTGATCATCTTGGTGGCCTCCTCTGGACTTGCTCCAACAGCTTGTGCTGGGGACCCCAGAGTTGGATGCAGTACTTAGTCCAGGTGGGGTCTCACCAGAGAAGAGGGGGAAAATCACCTTCCTCCACCTGCTGCCCACTCTGCTTTTGATACAGCCCAGGATATGGTTGGCTCTGAGCTGCAAGTGAATACTGCCAGCTCATGTCCAGCTTCTTATCTACCAGCACCCCCAAGTCCTTCTTGGCAGATTGGGAAGTGTTTGTGAGAGTACAAAGGGGGATGGTTGCCTTGGAAGTTCATTTGCAGTTTCATAGGAGTTTCTGTCAATGTTCTTAATATTGGCATAAGAAATGCTACCTGCTTAGTTTCCATTCTGAATCAGTATGAAAAATAAAATCAACAGAAATTTTTGAATCTGACAGATGTTTTTTTTCCAAAATAATTGTTTTCAAGTCAGGAGAAAAAAATCTATGGGGACCAGTTTTGATAGTTTTTTGAAGTAGGCTGGAGCTATTGATGATAAATGTAATCAACAAAAACATATTAATGTGTGTTGTGCCAAATTGCATAAGATATCAATTAAGAATTGAATTCTGCAGAACTCATTTACTGTGAGATAATTGGTTTAGTCTTTCTTTGTGCCAGGCATAGTCAAGAGGTTCTCATCAGTCTCTAGACTAGATAAAATAATTGTACCTTAATGTATCCATTGCTCTCTGCTGGCCGCAGTGACGAGCTTGGGTTTATAGCTTAGCGCAATATGGTCACATTTTAGATATCTACATTATGCAAGATGAATTCCATCCCCTTCAGCTGCCTTAGATAGCCTATGTACGAAAGAGATTATGTTGTCATTGCAAATGGTAATGATTAAAAATGAGGAAAATCAGTCACCATTTCTTTATGGAAATGAGAGGAAGAATCCCACATGCTCACACATCAGTATAAACATGTTAGATGTCAGTGCTGAGATGTCTTCTCTGCTCTGAAACCACTTTAAACAGTGGCATTCATATTAAGCAATATTTTTATTATCCTGAGCACTGAACTGCCAGTGGTTTTAAGTATACAGGACTCTTTGAAGAGAAAAGAGAAACATGCAAACAATTGATTTGTGCAGAAAGACTGAGATTTGGGATTAAGCACTGAAAGAGATAAGGGGCTTCTCTGCCCTGTGGAATTTAACCAAGTGCAACCCAGCCCTCTTCTGTGTCTGAGCAATGTGTGAGGTGTGTGGGCGATGTCTTACTCATATCCAGTGCCAAGTCCAAATGACAGATACAGAGAAGTCAGTGTTCAGGTGTGTTGGCCTCTTCCCTGGTGGGTGTTCAGTTGTTTCAGACGCTAAATTGAAAGATGTGTCCTTGCTCTGGCAATGCTGTCCCACACTGCAAGCAGCAGGTGATGATGGCAATGCCTGCCTGGTGTGAGCAGGTCTGGTCAAGGCTATGGCTCACACCCTTTCCCCAGCTATGAGCACCACTGTGCTGGCTCACTCTGCACTCACCCATTTCCTCTGCTGTTCTCACCACAGTGCTCTCTGTCTTTCTGTAAGAGGCACTTTGCATGAGCCTTTGTGTTGCCTCACCAGGGGGATCAACAAACATACTTTATTTCTAGCATGTGATTCTGCCTATTTCTTGTTCAGTCATGATGTTCAGTCTATCTACAGAGTAGCTGTAAATAAAAATATTTGTATGTCAAATTATTTTCATATGATAACACAGAGAACTGGCATGCAGAGCAGCCTGAACATGGAGCTCTCCATGCTTCCTGCATGGTGGTAATATCAGCCAGGTTTATCCTCTAGGGGCCCCTGGCTGTGCTGAATTTTGTCACTAGAATACTTCTATTATGAACTCCCAATTTTTATAGTTAACTTACAAATAACTTAAAAAAAAATTGGGCTCTTCTATTGTATGTTTCCTTTTTCTTTTGGGAAAGGTAACTGTAATTTATCAGAGTCACTAACCTGGGCATATATACCGTATTATCCAGCAGCATGTACTGTTCGTAAGTATAGAACAGGAAAAAACACTTTCACTATTCACTCATCCAAAGGGCAAGCAGAAGTGTGTATTCCCAGGTATCTGTAGCACATACCAGGAAACAGTTTTATCTCTAGTCAATATCCATGGGAAGCAGGTGTTGTTTTTCTCATTTGCACAGTTTTGAGCAGAGCTCTCTCACTATTTCCTATTTCCTCCTGAAAATGGTAGTGGAAGGAGTTGGTACAGTAGGATTTATTATAGTAACTTCAGGAATTTTTATCTAAGGCCTTTTATCTGTGGGCTTTATAAAGTGTTCAAAGGACATTAACTGTAAAATTTACTTTTGGTTTATTTAATTTTTAACTCTATATAAAATAACCTGTAGATGGGAGGTTTGATTTTGGGTTTGGGTTCTTTTGTGATGTTTTGGTTTGGTTTTAACCAGGTCTTGGTTAAAAGACCTTATGTCTGTATGACATTACTTGGTTAAGTAATGTCATACAGACATACCAGAAAGGGAAAAGCCATACAATCTTCAGGCATCTTTATATATCTGTGATTGGTGATCCTTCTTCAGCAACTTAGCCGAAGGTGTAATGTGTGTCCATCCAGTAAACGAATGCAGGGGGAAAAAATAAAATGCTCAGGAGGAAACATGTTAGCAGGGGTGACCCATGTTTTAAGATAGCACTTGATAAAACAACTGAATTAAATATTCCTTAAGGAAGGGGATACTTCCATCCTATGTAGCTATCAGTAACATTTTTACTTAGGAGCCTTTATTGTTTTCTGGATATCTAGAAGAAATATAAATAATAGAGATGATTCAAGTGTGTTCCTAAGTAGAGCAGGCATAGACACAGATGTCCTGAAAAAAACCAGAAACTTATTCCACTTTTTCCAGATATTTTCTTCTGTTTAACAGGGATCTTCAGTGTGGCATCATCTTTTAGTCAGATAGAGAACATAAGTGTAGGGAGTGGGTAAGAAATTCTGATGATTCTCACAGAAGGATCAAAGAAAGAATTTGTTTTCCGATACATATATTTAGTAGCAGCTCCTCTGCTCTAGGCCTGCTCCTCCGTATGCTTCTTCACTGAGGCCTGTTAGTGCCATGGGCCCTCCTGTGCCTTAGAGAAAGGTGTTTTCATTCCTCAGGAGGGGTGGTGCATGTCTTGAAATATTCAGAATTATAAACTGCCCCCTGAAGCAAACACTGCTACTGTGTAAAATGGAAGAAAAGCCAAGAGGGGTCCAGACAGCACATTATCAAATAAAATTACAACAAAAATGAATTTGTTTTCAAAATGTACATAAGTGATTTTATATCTCTAAACTAGACAGTTCTATAATGCAGTATAAGGTAGCCATTTACTACACATATTTAGATCTAAAAAGAAGCACGTCTGTCAACAGAAAGCATTACTGAAAAAAATCAATGGAATGATTGTCTACTGTTCTGTCTTTATTATTGATTTTTACTGCATAAAAATATAGGCATTTGCAGAATAATAGAATAGTGCAAGGCTGTAGAAAGGGGCATAATTATTAAAAAAAAAATAGATTAGTGATAGAAATAGATGAGCCTCTTCAATTTTTTTACAACTTTTTGTCTTCTTTTTTGGTAAGCAGATAATACACAGATGCAGGTACCATAACAGGTTTAAATTAATGAAAAGATAGTATTGTAAACTATGAGGCTGAAAACCTGAAATAAGCAGTGTTTCCTATCACAGTCTAGGTACCACTGAAGTAATACACAGGGGAAAATAATTTGAAGATATAAGTAATTATTTCCCCTGTGTGCAGAAAGGAGAATTTCTACACTGAGTTAAATAAAGTAATTTTCACATAATAAATATCTGTCTGAGTTTTCCTGTACCACCTCTGGAGCAAACTTTTCAGCCATGCCCTTTTATGTGAAAAATATATATACACTCCCAAAATGAAACAACTCTGTAACACTTTGGAGGGAATTTGGAAGGTGTATATATGTGTGTGTATTTATATAACTCCATGAACTTTGCATTTGAGAGAAGACTATTGTTTGGGTAGGAAAATGCAAAGCTGGGGTAAGAGTTCACTGAATCATAGCCTGGTTTTTGTTAGCTGGAACAGGTGGGCATTTGGTCAAACTAAATGCTGGTATGCGCGTCTTTTTCTTGAATATCCACAGTTGCTTCTGATTCATTCATTCTGGTTGAAGTATGTGGCATGTTTTGTCTTTTCCTCCTCAGGCAGAAATACATTATACTTCCAGCCCCAATTACAGAAAGGGCTAGAAGAACAAACAACCAAATGATGCTGGCAGAAAGTACTTTCTTTGTTTTCACTTCTGTAAGGAGATACAATGGAATCAGCACTTTTGATCTAAAAGTATTTCAGAATCTAGCAAGATTTCTTTAACCTGAAAGCAGAAAAAGGCAATATGCCTGTAGATTTTCACTTCAGCATGTGGTTTTTGTTTTGTTTTGTTTTGTTCGTGTTTTTTTGTAACAAAACCAAACAAAATATAATTAAATCTAATCAAAGCCCAATATTAAAAATATAAATATAAATGTAAATCAAAATTTACTTCAGGATAATCCCTATTTCCTCAACTGACATGCTGATACAGCTCATGGACTTTTTATTTTTAAATACTCTCAAAACTGATATTTAGAAACTCTGTAATTATATTCTTGCTGTATTTGAGCATCTTCTCATAATTCTACTTAAAATGAAGTATGCTTACCTGTATCTTCTGTTGACATTTCTGTTCTTTCAGGAGCTTTTAAGAGGAAAAGAAAATGTTTATTCTGAATGCTTTAAAAAAAGAAAAGAGGCATTTTTAACTTCCTAAGTCCCAATGTTTCTGAAAATTCCCCCTAAATTTGTGTGCTAGTGACAGTTACTCTCCCAGAGAGAAGGAATTAAGCATGTGTAAAACTCTGGTAGGATGATTGGCTCTTTCATTCCAAGGTATCTGACCTCCTCAGTTGAGATACCCAAAAAGACATGAAATTAGAGTCAGATTTCTGTTATTTTGGAAAGTCTTTTCAGGTATATTAATTTCTTAGAAACTACCCACGGGATCCTTAATCATTTTAAAGTGTTTCCCGAAAAAAAGGTCTTGAGTGTTAGAGATGCATCATAAGCATTTTATTTAAGCTGAAAAGAATCTTTTCAGTGTCATAGCCCCATCTGCCAGAAACAACCATTCCATGTGGATGTGGTTCCTATGGTAATTGCACTTCCTGAACTCAGCAGGTAATGGAAAGTTGAGCAGAAATATGAAGTTTAACCAAACAAAGTGCGTTCTGGACCACTTTCATTTAATCTCACTTGGTAATTGAACTCATGCATTTTCTTACAGATGACAATTCTTCTATCAGCATGCGACCAGCGTTTTATTAAAGAGAATTTTATCATACTGTAGATAAAGAGTGCCACAAGGATGTGTGTTCTGATATTCCTGTAATCCATCAGATCAATGGTCAGTAAGCAAAGGAATCACCAATTTCAGCGTTTCTACAGGGCAGTTTTCATTGCATTTATCCGAACAAGATTTTTTTTTTGAGAATATATTCAGCTGAAATTAAACAAAATGTTGCTTTTGAACGTAGCTTGAAAAAACATAGAGGTCTGAAGTATTTATGATGGCTGCATGGGGCTGATGGTAATTTTATAGGACTTACGGGAGACACAGCCTTCTGAGAAGGCACTTGGAAGCTGTGTGAGGCTTGTCATTATTTAGGCAGCCACATCCTGCTGTTAGAGTCAATGAGTTTTGCTCACAAACCTAGAATATTTTACCTTTTTTTGTTATACAATGAAAATACATTGTTAACCTTAATGTACTAGAAATATTACTTACTTTTTGGTTTTTTACAGACATATCCTTTTTTGAAAGAACAGACATTGGTGTTCCAGTAGCCAGATAATGCACACAGTTCTCCACAGTCTTTAAGCCTTTTGTTTGAAGGTTCTCCCATTTGCCAGTTGACAAAATCCATTGCAGATTTGTCTGTCCATACCCACTGTCCTAATATTTAAAATGAGCATATATGTATAAAATACAGGGGTTTAGACAAATAAAACAAGTCATGATGGAGAAAACAAAAATGTGTAATGTGATTAGGTAGTTAAATGTTTCAGTTACATTTTTAAGCATATGTTGGCATACTTTGAAATAAACGTATAATTTTTATATATATGTACTTTCAAGTGCATGGAATTTATTTCATTTTAATATAACATATAATTTTATATTATATGATAATGTATGATTCAATATTAAAGATATTACCTCTGTCATTTTTCTTTAGCCCAGTCCAAAAGTTTGGTGATTTTCCGTGGAGTATCTTGATGGTGTTTGCCAGAAAGTTTGCTTCAGGATAGTCTTCTACCGATACCAAATCAGCACCTGAAAATATTAAGGAACACATCACAATGTCTTATTTTCCTGCAGCTCAAGTCAGTAAACACATAAAAAATATGCAAAAATATATCAAATACACCAATTCTTTCTTATAATATCCTTTCATATAATATTCAGTAGTCTTGTTGTGATTGCTAAATCTCTGTATTTGTATTTTGAGCATGTCTGTGTGCTGTATGGATGCAAATCAGTACAAAGACATGGATTTTCTGAAATTTTCTAGATTTTTTTAGGGTTTGGTATTTTGGAGAAGAAAAATTGCTCTCCTGCAATACTCTTTTGATAGGTCTGACCACAGTTCAGACTGTGGCACAGATAGGCTGAAAGAGGTACATGTGATGTGGTCAGCACCATGCCTGTTGCCACTACAGCTCTGTCCTCCATCAGTGGCTGCGCAGCAGGTTTGGCAGTACCTGATCACAGCACCTGCAAGATTGGGTAGGACGCATCAGCAGCTGGAGGTTGCAGTCCAGAAGATGTCCAGACATTGATTTATAATTGTTGTATGCTCTGGCATTGCAAATACACAAAGCTGTGTGGGGTCATCAGGAAATGACCAGCTTCCCTGCCTGGCCACTGGATAACGGGCAGGCAAAAGTGTAGGAATTCAGAACAGAGAGCAGTGTCCCATTGTGACCTTTTATCTTGGTTATTAGTGTAATGTTTACTGTTCATAGTAATTATGTGATTTATCTTTCTACAGAACAACGTCAGGAATTCTGGTGTTGTACAGGTGTAGAGTAAAATGCCTTTGCAAAGCTACTTTTTCTGTTTACTCATTCATAGGTCGGTGTTTTCAGACGTGAGGAAGTGCTTGTAGAAATCCTTGCATTCTCTTACAATTAAAAGACTATAGTTCAGATATATAGTGCTAATGTATAGAAAGTTTCCTATTCTTACTCACACTGAAATGTGTGTTGCATCACAGCGATTCTCAGAACTGTGGAGCAAAGTGGCTTTCCCCTTCCCTGATCAATGGGGGCTGTTCCAGAGCAGGGGCTGCAGCCTGGGTGTGTTTCACTGGTTCATGGAAGCTAAACGACTCCTCTGTCTCATTTGTTGCCCAGCCAGTGAGATCCAATTGATAAACTGTGCCTTGGAACTAAAAAAGACAACTATCTTATGACTTCGTGTCTCCTAGTTTACACTGCATGTGGGTTCCCTCTTTTTTGGGGAAGAGGAAGACAACCCTTCAGTTGGCACCTTGGTGGGTCTGTAAAACTGTTCATCTCCCTACCCAATTACTGATTGCCATAAAACTAGTAGGAATTTAGTATTTTTGAGTTATTCATATTTCACCTGAGACTTTAGTTATGAAATGCTGCCGTCTCTGACAAAGTTTGCTTTTATCGTGGAAAAGCGTGCTCAGAAAAGCAACAAAAGAGCATTAAATGTAAAGTTTTTAAGTAATTTGAGATTTGCTTATCAATATTATCCATTGTTTTGTGTATTTAATTACATCTTCAGTCTTTTTAAGACAAAACACTCACCTAGCCGGGCACATTCCTGGTGAGCTTGAGACCAGCTTTTTTTCCTCGAGGCCTCAAAGTAATAGCAGTGACCATGGAAAGGTATCCAAGATTTGTGTCCTCTTGATTCGGGGCATTTTCCAGGAAGTTGTGGGGGCTCAGTAGGGGCCATTACTGATAAGAGATCAGGTAGTTGGAGTCCAGCTATTTTATAAAATTCGTTTTTCCCATTATAGTAGTAAGACAAAACTAAAGAGACTATGTTAGGTTTATAATCATAGAAGAAATGAAATATGTTCTAAGAAGAGCTTGAATTGATTTTGTATTTGAGGTAATATTTTCCTTCCTAGTTATTTACCAAAGGGATTAGGAAGATACACTAGTCTATAAGAAGTAGAGGTTCCATCTAATGGTGATTTTTTTAATTAATCTAGTCAATAAAATATGAAATTGCTTTTCTGGCATAAGTATCTGCCTAATTAGTTAAAACTTCAATTTTTTTTAAATGTCTTCTGACGCTTCTGTCTGATTTTTTGACAGGATCAAAACTGTATAGCAGAAATTGTGATTGTGTATGAAGGTGTTGGTAAAACTAAGCATGGCTTGCAGGATTCTTTATTATACTGAATCCTGAATATGTTCCTTAGTGATTGATATAGTAGGAAGATTTTTTTCTAGGTAGGTAAATGCAGATGAAATGAAAATCAGATGTTCTGACAAATTACATTCTCTTCCTGTGAGTCTTCTACAGTCTATTTCTTTCCCTATTAAGGAACCTTCAGCTCTGAAATGAGATTTCCAGAATGATAAAGTGGAAAGAAACATTATATATAAAATCTGTGGATTATTGTCAAATTAAAACAGCTTAGAATGAAATCTGGCATGTAGTTTTAAATTTGCTCATGATTCAAAATCTTCCATAATGTTGACAAAATCAAGAGTATAGCTAAATTGTGAAATCATATTTATTTCCATATAAATTATAGAAGTTTGTAGTTGGAATGCTCCTCAAGAGGTTATTTGCTTCATTCTTGTGCTCACAGGTGACATGAAGCTGATACCTGTTTTTAACAAATGTTAGTCCTGTCTGTTCTTAGTAAGATGTAGTGATGGATATTTCCCAATCTGTCCAGAGTATTTATTAAAGGCTTCTGTACTGATAAAATTAGAAGGTTTTCCTTGCTGTATTTAAGTCTGTTACCCCTTTCTAACTGGTATCAGACATAGGAAGAACTGAATTCCATTCCATAAGACTAATTTTTAATATTTAGACAGTTCTAAAATACTATGGTTTCTTAGTCTTTTGTCCACTTCCTTTTCTTTTAATACTTGTCTTTTCTTTTAGTACTTGTTTCCTTGTTTTTTCATCTGAAAACTCTAGTTGGCTGAGAACCTTTTCGAACTTTGATACCTTGAACTGGATACTAATGTTATATAAAATGCCTAATAAAAACAGATAACATAGCAAATGAATTACTTTTCCTATTTGAATGAATAGCTAAGAAACCAATGAGCATTCAGTCCTTTGTTTTTTAGGCTTTTGGTAATTATTATGAATCAGTTTATTTCTAGGAAGAATTCATGTCGATATTTAGAGCTAGTTAGCTACTCATGTCTTCCTGTACACTAGTGTTTACAGGAAGTATTTTTCCAGTGGCTTATTATATTTAGCACAGTTGATAAATCTATACAGCCTCTGGTCAAAACCTTTGTATGGAGTTACTTACCATCTGATTTTTTACAGATGGATAAGAATTTTTCCTTACAAGAAGCTGTCTTCCAGGTGCCGTCAATGTCTAGATAGACACATGCTAATGTCTGTTTTGGTTCTCCGCTGGACCACTTGCTGTAAACTAATCTCCATCTGTCAATCCATTGATACTTGCCATTAGTCTGGAAGCAAAATCTATATGGTAATTTCAAGGTTGCTTACAGTGACATAGCTATTTATTACACAGGATCCTCAAGAGGACTCTGATGTAACCAGGAGGGAATCACATGCTTACTACTGCTCCCTTCCAGCTAGTAAATGCTAACTGCATAAAATGTAATGTCTGCCTTCCTCCGAGCTGAGTACCCTCCAAAAAGTATCTAACATTAATTCAGAGGATTTTTCAAGCATTGGGAAATGGAAGGGAAGAAAGAAAGGAGGCATGGGAGAAACCATAAAACTAGGAGTCAGATAAGACATCATGTTGGTATGACCACCCAAATGTTTGCATGGAAAATGGGAGTGTGGGTGGGACTGTTCTTAAGCAGCGTTGTTGTAGTTACTGTGACTGTGATTCATGATGAAGAGTGTAGCACATCAAAACACACCTACCATCCAAATGTGTTATATACTTGTTTGCAGGAGTATTTCCTTGTGCTAAAGACTCTAAGAGTTCTTAGTTCATTAAAATCTCCACTGTACAAGTCATATTTGAAGATTTCCAGTGCAAATAGGTACTACAGTGATTTAACATGCTGTTTTCAGCATTACACTGGCAGAAATTCCTATAGAAATGAAGATGAAAGCCTAAAGTAAGATCAGGTCCCATATCAACTTAACTGCCTGTATGTAATGTGTGTGTTCTTACCATGTTGCTGTTAAGACCAATCCACAGAGGCTCTCCATATTCCTGTGCAAGTAAGAACAACAGTGCCTGGCTATAAGGGTCTAAAATGCTGGCAAGTTCAGAGGCATTGTTATTGCAGTTTCTGTGCGCTTCCTCCCAATTCATTTTGAAGCGGGTGACAGAATAGCTAATGCCACCAGAATGGTCAGAAGCCAATTCCAGCACTGTTGCTGATGACTGAAAGAGTTCAGGATCTGTAGGAGGAAGGGAAAAAAAAAAATAATCACACCACAAGCAGTTAAATCTGAAGGCCACATATTTGAATTGAGCAACTGAATGATGTCAATATTTACAAAACTAGCATAAAATTTCCTATGGAATGGAACACCTTCTAAGCTGTTTATAGGTAAAAGGTAGCTTTAAAACAACAGTGAATTTTCTGGATGAAAGAAATGTACTTTCAGCCTCTGACAACTTTGAATCACTAAATGCACATTATCTTATATTGTAGAAGTAGGTTCACTCAATCACTCAAAAATAACACACCTGACTTGCATGTTCTCAAAGTATTCTTTGCAGCTTAGCAGCTTTGTGACTATCAGGTTTATTTGGAGAAATGTGAAACTTACTAGTTTTGATACTATATAGATCATTACAAACAGATGTAATTGTTTGTGGGCTTTATCTGTTCAATTACACTTTTTAAAATAAAATCATTTTCCTTTCCTAAATTCTGCTATGTTTTTTATCATTCTCTTCTCCAAAACATTGCTAAGAAGCATTGGGAGGCAGGATGGGCCCTTAGGTTTTACTGATGCTTTATCTAAAAAAAAAAAATAAAATTAAATGAAACAAAGCAAAACCAAAAGGAAACAAAACCAAACCAAAAGAAAACAAACCTAAACTTAAATAAAGTATATTAAACAAGAAAAGTGATTTTAATTGTTGTGTTATAAACGTCAAGATTAACAATACAGAACTCACCACTATTCTTCTGGCATATATACCCTCTCGACATGTAACACTCCTCATCGTTCCATTTTCCTACGTCGTCAGCAGGACCTCTCTTCAGAGAAACACAATCAAACTGTTGGAGAAAGGGAAACCTTATGGATACATTGATACAAGAAGTTATAAAACAAAGTATTCTAATTCCCTGAGTAGTTTCACTCCCTTTTTTTCTTTAAATTCTGATGTTGTAGGGTATGTGTTACAACTCTAGAAACATCTTTCTTTTATCCTTTACTGTCTTTCTTGTCTCCTTTGTGGGGGCCAGCTCCCTCTTTGTACACTCTTGCAAATCTTTGTCATCTTCAGATCAGCATGCTTTTTCATTTGGTTCTTTTCAAGGAGGCATACATGAAAGGCACTATTATTTTTGAGAACTTTCTGTCACACTTTCTGTCCCAGCTATTAAGCAACTGTCAACAAGATTTGAATAAGAAGGAAATGGAGGTCATGCTTTGTATTTCACATGCAAAGCCAACTTTAAATAGTGGTTATTCTTGACAAAACCACCTAACTTACAGTCTTAGACATGAAAATAATTTTGTGTGTTAACTTCTAAAATTGTAATGTTGCATTTATATTCTCTGAGAAATGAACAACAGATTACTAAGACTATGAAAAAGAAAACTTTATTCAATATATCTAATCTTTATTTAATCTGTCCATTGCTGCAATTTTATGCTCTGAGATAGCTAGAATACTCAAACATTGAAACTTTTTATCACTAGTCCCAGTGTAAAGATAGGTGAACAACTTGGGGCAATGTCTGTAGTGAAGTGAGGTGTTTACTTGAAGTGGTATTACTCCTCAGATTTAACTTGGTAAACAGTATTTACCTGCTGCCGATTGTGGCCATCTTCTGGATGCAGAGAGTCAAATAAATGGGGTTCTATAAGTTTTGGGGAATCTGGAGCCCAGTTTGTATATGAGACGGCACTTCCATCAGTCCAAACAAAGTTGAGTTCACTGAGTATATCATTCAAACCAATCCAAGGATCATTTGAAACATCCTTCAAATGGTAAGTGAGAAAAGCTAGGGGAAAAAAAAGCCAATAGAAAAGAAACTTAATGTGCCATGTCATCAGTCAAAATATTAACTCATAAGCAAATACTTCTTTTTCTTTAAAGTTCTGTAAAAACATTTTAATTAGCTTGTGATCAGCAGTTTACCTGAGTTTATTATTTCAAGGGTATGCCAAGCCTTTGTTTGTGAAAAGTCTCAAAGTGAAAGTATTGGGAACTATGAAGCAAGACTGGAAAGAGGGAAGGTACCAAAAACCTGTCTGACCACTATGATGTCTAATGAGTTCACTTATTTCAACAGTCAGGATGAGCCACGAGACTGATGGAAATGTGTAGCTGTATACAGTGGCAAATGGAAGCTGGGGAACATAGGCAAGCTGAAAATGTGCCTTTCTCAGACATTCTACTGAATTAAGTTGCAGGATTTAGAGAGAGGTAGAATATCCCTTCCTACTTCTGGGAGAAACAGACCATGCATTCTGTTTCTTTCTCTGTGTCTAATGCTACAAATGCCAGATCTGGATTTTTAATTCTATGCTAATTCATATCTATAAATAATGTAAGGCTGTTTGCAGTTTGCATGGAACAGGAAGAAGCAACTCTTAGCATCACTAGCATGCCCTAAACAGACTGTTCTAGTTCTAAAAAACTTTTCTTGCCATAGTCATACAACCAGTGTTGAGTAGACATATTCTAAAATACATATATTTACATACTTATTCTTTCCTTCTTTGCAGGAAATGTCCACTGTATGCAGAGGAAAAGCTATCTATTACTTAAAGGGCCGTTGGGCTCTACCTTGTACTTCTTCATCATGTATGCTCGCCAGGTTTCCTCCAAGGCTAGTACAAGTTCTTTTTGCAGTAACCCAGTATTCATAGGAAGAGCCAAAAAATTTGTAACACTAGGGGAAAAAAGGTATAGACTATTAGAGTGACACCAAAGGTAATTTATGTTTGAATTACACTAGCTTAAGTAGAAATTAGCCTAACTCAGACCCACAGAATAATTTTGCAAAATTGACAGGGACTCAGCTCCGGAAGTAATTGAAAACGGTTCACAGGTTTTAAATTTGGTCTTTTTCTGTTAGGGACTGAGGAAGTCACAACGAAACTCAGATATTTACAAACCACAGTAGGAGTCTAATGAGAATCTAATGTATTAGATTAACTAACTCAGAGATTCTGAGAAGCCAAACCCCATCACAAGTAGAAGACAAAGAAGCACTGACTCTATAGGAAAAGCCCAGCCCAGATCTGGAATTACCTGAACTCTCTGTAAAACCTTTTTGATCTAGACTCAGAAAAGGTCAGAGTGTTTTCATGTGTGTATTCAGCATTTTTCATTTTACAGGTCTTTCATTAATGGAAGTATAGGACTAATTTCTTAAAAAGTATGTAATCATCACATTACCAATACATAGTCTCTCTGAAAGGTTTTGGTAATTATGAATGTGCCTCATGTGCCCTCTCCATGTTTGCACCTCACTGTCTGCTCTGTGCCATGCCAGTAGCAAGTCAGAGAATTATCTTACAAGGTTCATGGAAAATAACTACTTTGATGACTGTAATAAAAGAACAAAAAATGTGTACTGGCATAAACTCACCTGATGTGAGTATCCATGGATGCCTTCATAACAATACTGTATATATTAGGAAATAGAACCCTGGTTTAATAAGCACATCACGTTTGTCCATTTTGGGAAGAGGCAAGTGCTACAATAAAGCCTGTTTGGAAAATCTTTGTCTTATGTTTGATTTAATCCACCTCAAATGACTGATTTTATGCTATAGCTGGTGCTTTCAGGTTAATTCAGTTCTGTTTTTTGGTCCATATGTACAGTGTAACACTTTTCCCAATGTGTCTCAGATAAGCTCAGGAAAACAAAAATCTGTAAACCCACCATTTTGCATTAATTAGGCAACTGGTTCATTTTTTAATATGACTGTTAAAAAAGATATCTGAGAGACAAAATGCCTCTTGTATATCTTGAAGTCCCTTCTAAAGGATTAATAGCAGCATGCTTAGATGAAACTTATCATACCTGATTTTTAAATAAAAGCCAGTCTGCAGGACATCCTCCAGGAGGTGAAGGTGTCTCTGAAGGAAGTGTTGCATTTATAAAACTTCCGTGCCTCTCACAGATATAACCATTGGGAAAACCACAGCTGACATCATTCCACAAGCCTGAAATCAATGAAGCATAGGTATTAAGACACCGAATAAGACTGAAATTTGTGGTTAAGTGAGATGGCTTCTACAGTTGTAAATTCAAAAGCAATTTGCCTGGGAATGTGGGATTACGTGTGGCTCAACTCTACTTCCTATGATCACTGCTTGCAGGGGGACTTTCGTCCTGCTGACTGGGGAGAAGTGGTCATAGGAGGTGGCTAATACAGCAACTCTGTGACCTCCGAGTGCAACCCACCCAAACAGATTTGTTGCACTGAAAAGTGCAAGTGTAAAGTTACACTTTATCGGTGAAAAGGTGAAAACACTGTAAAATGTGAAACTCTATGTTTTATTTCTTTGCTAACTATTATCTTTCTTTAAAAAAAAAATATTATTTAATTGCTGTACATTTGAATAGAACATGTAATTTTTGGAGCTGAAAAGTCAGTGGTCAAATTGTCCCTGCGTTCCCCATTAAAATCAATATCCTATATTCTACTTTTCAGGGCTAATATGGCCCCTGAAGGAACCTCAGATAAATATACTTCATCATGCATATTTATGCAAATTGCTGGGAAAGAATGGGTGAAAAATCAACAAGACATTTTTAACAAATAGAGGAAGACCATCACCCATAAAATTATTTTAAAAAAACAGAGTTGTGTAACTCACCATCCTTTTTATTTAGGACCACACAATTTTCTTGAGCTAGTGCAAAATTGGGCTCACCCTGTGCCCAAGCAGCATAGTGCACTGGGCTTCCATCCATCCAACTGAAAAACAGTAGTGGTTGCTCAGACAATATTCATGGAAAAGTTGAGAAAAATCTACCTTAACATGCCAAAAATATTTTTTAAAAATTACAATCGAGTCTGACTGCAAATGGAGAATCCATTAGGATTAAAAGACCTTAGATAATGAAATCCTGGCATGTCACATCAAAGACCCAAATACCTTTATTTTTAAAAGATATTATCTATGTATTCATAATGTATCTATTCTCTATAAAAAATCCATTTAAAACAGTAATTGAACTGAGGAAGAGCACACATTTCAACATGCAATATAACTCTGTGAAAGTGCATTTCACTCCATTGCAGCAGTTCCTTCAGAAGGAGCTTTGGCAATCCAATACTTCTAAAACCATCTTTTATGAATCTTGATGTATTAATTACCTACCTGAACTGCTGATCAGGATTCTGAATTAGTCCTATGATATATGAATTCAGTTTGCCGTTTTTTAAGATCTAAACATAAAAATGTATTTTTTGTCAGTGCTTTCTAGTATTTATTAGCCATCTAAAAGGAAAAGTATAATTTTCATGTTGTGGAAGAAAAGAGATGAATACACATTGTTTAAATGATCATGCATGGTCACGTGAGATACCACACAGCACATAGTTTTGCTTTACTATTTTTATTGATGCTCTCCCAATTTTAGCTGCATTACTGGTATGACCAAAACTTTCAAAGTTCTGTTCTCAATTTGAAAAAAAAGTCACAGAGGACTTGAAAAAAACTACTTTTTTTTGTACTTGCCTATTCTTAAGCAGCTATGTAATTCTTCTGTCTCAAGCTGTCTGTTCTTTCCTCCTTTGATACCTTTTCTCACATAATAAAAGCAAGCTGTGAAATAGAAAGGAGTTTGTGTGTCTACTTTGGTATTAGCAGACCAGACAGAATTATGGCAGAGGTTTGAGGCAGCATCCAGGCTATTAAGCTGCTAGCACATCCCAGTCCTGCTTTGGCCATGTTATGGAAAAACTAATTCACAAAGGTCTAGTTCATCAGTCTAACCTAGATCAGGTTAACTTTTCCTTGAAAAGTTGTTTTGGAGAGTAATGTGACCATCAAATATGACCATCAAAGCTAGACTGGCAGTTGCCTCACATCTACATGCAACAATGTATTCTAGAAGACAATATTCAGATCAGAGGTAACCACCCTGTCAAAAGGAGATTTCTGAGTATACACCTAATCTGCCTGTTCATTGCTCCATGTATATTTGGTCATGGGCAGAACTCCATTTAGATTGCAATATACAAGAATATACTGACCCTCGTAAATTGTAAATTATTTTGTATGTTTTTCTAAAAGTGAATATCCATTTTGTAAAATAAATATTTTTTTAAAAAAGTATTTAAATCTAATCCTAATAAAATGTAGTTATATTATGCAACGAGCAGATTCTTCTGTACTTCAGAAGCAGAAGGTATATTCAGAGGTTATAGTATATAACATAGCCTTATAGTATATAACATAGCCAAATTTCCTCTTACATATTTCCACAAAAATTTTCTTTCACTGTTATTTCCAATAGTAGCAAGATCTCCATGATTATTTTTGCAGAATGTTCTGGCTTTCTCCACAGAAGTCTTTTCTGGGCTGAAAAAGTATTGTTTGTTTCCGTTTATAATCCAGCCATCTTCTGTGATGTCATATGCTGCAACACAGAAGAGGAATGTCTGCATTCTTCACAGTTCTTATGCAAAGCTGGTGCTATTACATGGTACCACCCTTTAGATAAGTGAAAATAAACAGAAGCTTACTGGCAGAAGGGCCCAGAGGTTCTGGTTTCAAGGGTGTCCCTGTAATGAAATGGAAAAAAAAAATGCAGATGTAAAACCATTTTCATACATTGAGCCAATATAAGTGATCAATTAATGGAAATTATCTTAATATCTATTATTTTTTTCAGATTTTATATATTCATTGGAGAATATACTTATATGGTATTTTTGGTCCAAAGAAAATAATGGATGTTCAGGGT
Organism: Xenops minutus; assembly: GCA_035221455.1. Lineage (NCBI taxonomy): Eukaryota > Metazoa > Chordata > Aves > Passeriformes > Furnariidae > Xenops > Xenops minutus. The sequence goes on from JAWWEE010000074.1 coordinate 19,288,953, forward strand.
ATAAAAGACGCATTACAGGCCTACATCTCTGCCTTGGTAGACTTTTGATAATTGCATCTTGTACATCCTGAATGTTGCCTAAATTATGTGACTGAAGTTAGTCTAAATGAATACTTGGTACTGAAAGAAAACTAAATAGTGAAAATACTCTGCTTCAATCTTGGTGGTATACTTTGAACAATTCTTTATGGACATTGTCTTGTATTTGAACAAGAAATTCAAATACTAAATAAAGCTTTTCTTCACACTATTTTGTATTTTATTACTATTTATTTATTTGTGAAACTTTTTTTTCTGTGTAGCTGATTTAAGAGGAATTATATTTTACTGAAAATCCTCCAGCTTTTGAAAAGTAATTTAAGGGAAAAATTTCCACATCACACGGCATGTGATATTGGAGCGGAGTTTCTCTAAACATGCAAGGCCAAGAGCTATAAAAATATAAAACAAATGTCACCTTTATAATATCACAGCCAGGTTGAATGGTGCTTTGAGCAACCTGGTCAGAGGTAGGGGGCTGGAACCACTTGATCTTTAAGGTCCCTTACGACTCAAACCATTCTGTGATTCTTTCATTTTTTTCCTACAGGAATTCATCACAGTGTTTATGTTGCTATATGTGTAATTACTTTAAACTAAGTGTGTGACATACATACTTGAGTAAAAGAAAAAGTTAAGTCAGCTTTTAAAAATAATCTCTTGTATGTTGGGTCACAATATTTCAAAGAAAAAAGGCAGTATTTCTGTTCTGGAAGTACAAAGCACTATGTTCATTTCAGCATCTTTCAGTCTGCCATTGTGCATTGCTGAATAATGATGGTAATTACAAGAGGCTATAATTTCTCCCATTTATACATTTATAATAATTAACAGTATACAGCTATGATTGACACTTAGGCTAATAATTTTTATTTAGGGTGATCATGCAGGTGAGAACTTAAAAAGGAACTTACCGGGAAAAGTATCTTCAGAACATCACTTTGAGGTAGAGGTCTATGATTATTAGTGTTTAAGAGGCTGAGACTATGTGCCTTGCATAGAATCAGACTGCTTTGAATAATACACCAGCACAGAAATTATTTTATTTAGAAAAGTACTACTTGAAATGTTAACCCTTACTGCTTGTGTGAAGGAGCCCAGGAAAGCACCAAGCAACACTGCTGTTAGTCTGGGAAGTAAAATATGTAGCGCAACACATAGCTATAATTTATTGTTCTCTTATTTTTCTGAAGAGTAGTTTCATTGGGAAAAAAACCTACAGAAGTATAGACAGAGATTTCGCTACTAGTATGAGAGGAAGATGTGAACCTGTCTATTGTCTTAAAGTATATGAATTTTTAAGCTTTCTTTACCTTCTTTTTATTACAGAAAACCTGTTGTTACAGGAGTATCTTCACATGTCATCTTACAAAAAGACGCTATGATGCTGTAGCCTTGATTAAATTAGAATAGGTGACTAATGTGTTGTGTAGCATCCTAGTGATATCTGAGCATAGGAGTGAAGTTTCACTTCACAAAGGATATGGAAATTTAAAATAATGTTTCTTTTCAGATTGTAATTCTGTTTTTCTCCCTCTTTGCACCCTTATGCCCCCAACCTGGAAATTCCCTACAAGTAAAATTTCAAAGAAATATGCAGTTTCATGTCAGTCAGAACTTATGTTTTGACAATCTGCATTTGTGCAGAGCTGTGGATTTTACATGGTAAACTCTGCTTTCACCTTATTTCCTGTGTTTACATAATTACATTAAGAAGTATAATTTCAGTAATGGGTATCATGGAATGTTTTTTTTAAATAAAATTATCAGTAACAGATGAAACGTTTTATTCTGAATGTATTTATAGGTCTTGATCTATTTTTCTGTGTGCAAAATTCCTGTGAAACCAATTAAATTTTTTACCAGTATGTAACTTTCAGAGCTTCCTGTTTTGATTCAGTTTAAATGTCTTCCTAAAGTGAGTTTAGAGTAAAAGGTAACCAACCTTTCTTTATTTCACAAATCCAGTTATGACTGTATTCACAGTGCTCCATAATCCATGACGGGTCCTCACTGATTGCTCCACAGTCTTCAAATGCAGTATTGTAAAAATAATTCTTTGCTTTATAATTCACCTGCAGAGGAAACACACCTTTAGTTTTTATTCTTATCATGCAGGAATAAAAAATTGTACTCTGTAAGGAATGAGAAGTAGAACTGAAGTTTCAAACCACCACTTTCCTCTTCTGGCTATGCAGCCAGTGTAGGCTATTAAAGCAATTTCAAACAGTATGCAAGAAAAAAGAAAGGCTCTGAGTTTATGCAGCATTTAACAAACTGTGGCATTCCCGTGAAAAATGGAATCAAATGAGATTATAAATAAGAAGTGGGGGAAAGGGACATGGCAATACACCACCAGATATTAATAAAGGTCAGGAGAGACCTTTCTCATGTGTTTGTGGCATGGAGAATCATCTCTAGCTGAATGTAGTCTTCTGTGTTACCACTGTTGTGATGGTATAACCTCAGGGTTTATTGGCCTTGTTTGTTTTTGGTTTTTTTTTTTCCAATCCAGTATGAAGAATAATGATGTATTAGAGTTACCCAGTTGCAAGGTAGACATTTTTGGAAATTCTTATATGACTTTCATACACACCAGTCATAGAAACAGCTCCAGCAGCAAAAAAGTCAGAATGGAAAGAAACTGGCAAGGTGAACACTCACTGGTGATCCGTCACTCCAGGAAAGCCCACCATCAGGATCCAGACACTGCAAACCTATCCAGAAAGGCCGAGATGATGAGGATTTTTTTCTAGAGAGTGAAAAAAAATGTGCAGTGGAAGAAGAGGATATATGTGGTTAATGCTACTCAATTTTACAGGTTACATAAAAAGTACTGTTGGCTTGCAAACTCCCATTGGCAAGTAAGTGAAGTTCACACCTTAAAGCTTCCTACTTTGCAAATGGTTGTATTGAAAGCAGCACATTGTTTTCTGTCATTGATTACAGTGTTTTTTTTGAGAAATAAAATGTTCAGGGCTGCTGAAAGACACAATTTATTTTCAAAATCGTTCAGTAAACAAACTTACAAAAGTGTCTGAAGGAGAAGCATTCAACAGATTTTGTGGTTGAGGTTTTTTTCCCTAAATTTAAAATGTTTGCAGATTATGACAAACTTCAGGAACTCCAAAAATTTATTTGAAAATATTACCCATCTGAGACATTTTCTCAGTTATTTTTCTTCTTATTATAATGAAAACCAGATAGATTTTCAGCTAATGATCTCAGGAACAACACAAGAATATTTATTACTATATAATGTGTTATTATACCACATTATCAGTTGCTAGAGAGTTTGTTTGCTTACTTTATTAAGTTTTCTATCACTGCTTGCTCTTTTTCACTTCTGACAGCAGCCAGGTCTCCTCCTATTTCTCTGCAGAAATCTCGGGCTTCAAACCACGTTTTCTTTTGGTTTTCTTCTCTCACAAAATCCTGTAGATGCAGGTAGAACACTGTGTTTACAGTGTGTTAAGCATAAATCTGCTGGCTGCCTTTTATAAGCAAAACTGGAAAATATTCCATTATAATTATCATGTGTAATATGTATTAAAAATTATGCTAATTGGATAACCTTACATATCACTGATAGAGTGAAAACTACAGTGATATTAGAACAGTTATGTAAAAGTTTTCTGCGTTTGTGCTATAAGTTGACATTCTGTGGGGTTTAGATTCCCTATCTATTTGATGCTCTTCTGTTTCCTGAGTAGGATTATTGCAAAAACCAGTACTTACTCTGAAGCATGAATTAGTGCTATTGCTTGTATCCCAACCCAAGGGACATTTGGAATCAGGGATAGTTTCACGAGCAAGAGGAACAGTGACTTCTTCAGCTAATTTTTTGCAGAGAAATTTTGCCTTTACTTCACAGTTCTGAACATCCCATAGTCCAGCCGCATTTCCAGTCCTTAGGGCAACACAACCGGCTTCATTCCCTTTGGGAGATATAAAAGAAATTTGAAATGTGTTTTCCAGTGGTTCCTTTGACATTTTTACAGCTCATGTGATTAATTTACAAAAGACTGTGTAAAATATGAAGTGTAGAGTCCACTCAGAGAAGAAGCTTTGTAAAAAGAGGGAGCTGGCAAGCCAAGGCCTTCATCATCTTCCCTCTCCTTTGAGTGCATGAACAACCCCTTGTCTGCCTCTTTCCTTGCCACTCACAGAAAGGATTTGGTAGCCCACCATCAAGGCTGGAAGGGATTTCTGCTCAATTTGATTTTGCTGTTGTAAACAATGAGGAGTGAGAAAAGAAATATTGTCATGGCATCACAGAAAATCACAGAATAATTTAAGTTGGAAAAGAACTTTAAGATCATTGAGTCCAACTGTTAAGCCATCACTGCCAGGACCACTACTAAACCATGTCCCTCAGTGTCACATCTATACATCTTGTAAATAACCCAGGGATGGTGACTCAAACACTTCCCTGGGCAGCCTGTCCCAAGGCTTGACCACCCTTTCAGTGAAGAAATCTTTCCTAATATCCAATCTAAAGCTCTTCTGGCACAACTTGAGGATCTTTCCTCTTTCTCTATTTCTTGTTATTTGGAAGAAGAGACTGACTCCCACCTCGCTACAACCTCCTTTCAGGTAGGTGTAGAGAGCAGTAAGGTCTCCCCTCAGCCTCCCTTTCTCCAGGCTGAACAACCCCAGTACCCTCAGCCACTCCTCATCAGACTTGGCTTCATTGTCCTTCTCTGGAAATGTTCATCTCAAAGTTTTTCTTGTAGTGAGAGGCCCAAAACTGAACCCAGGACTTGAGCTGCAGCCTCACTGGTGCCAAGAACATGTATCAAAGGCACTCCAGGTTCAAAGGCAGAATGTTCGTATGGGTCATCATGGATGTGTTTTATCAAAGCTGGAAAAGTTTAGAATGAGTGCACAGCAAGTTCCTTAGTAGCATAGATTTACTTCAATGGCAGAGTACCAGGCATTGCTGCATTCCAGTTTGTGTACAGAACATCTTCACCAGTCACCCACTTGAAACTCCCTCGCTCTTCCATGTCTGAGAGACCAATCCAAAAATACTTGTCAGAACTCAGACCGGTGAGGCTGGTCAAGTAGGCTTGCTCATATCTGAAATGATAGGATTCAGATGGGATTAAGCCTAGCTTTCCCTTAGTTTTCCATTCCTCAGCATCCCAAACTTCACAAGACTGTAATGAGTAGAGTCTTCATTAGGCTTCCTCTTATGTAGAAATATGTTGTTTAACTGGGTTCCAGGTGCACTAGCTTCAGTAGCAGGGGAAGCTGTGCTATACTGAAAAACTGCTCCTTACAGAGCAGAAGTTGCTGTTGTCTATTCTTTCAGAGTAAAATACTGTAAATCATCAATGTGTAAATAATTTTTAGTTAGGAAAGCCATACTGCATGTAGTAATTATTTTTATTTCAGCAAAAGGATATTCTATGATTTTTTTCCCTTTTTTTCCTAAAAAGTTATATCATGTATACAGTTTTTAATACAGTCATTTCATACCTGTCTCCTATACTTGTTAAATAGCCACTGGTCCTTTCACAGGTTTTTTTTGCTTCTGAAAATGTTACAGAGGTGTGTCCAACTAGGTAGCAGTAAAAACCATGTCTTTTCCAGCCCTGTCAAAAACATGTGAAATATACGTTGAGTAAAAAAAAGCATATGTTATAGAACTTGAACTTCAGTGAATAGTCTTAAATCAACATATTGCTAATATAACCTAATGTGGTAGTGTATTCACTTGAATTCGTGGACTAATGGAAATTAGTGGACTAATGGAAATTAAACTTTGCAAACGTTCAGTGCAGAAAGATTTAATGCATATGAGTCTCACTTTTTTTGACAATAAGGTATACACTTTTACTGCTAAAAAAGTGTCAAAGGGACACAAAATGGAGAGTGCATTCAGGATCAGATGAATAAAATATTTTCTTGCTCAGAACCAAAAAGAGTGGTCTGTGTTATAGTAGAGATGCTGACTCAGGCTTTCTGACGTTTTTAGGCTAAAGGAACATTAACTAGACTTATTTTAATTCAAGACTTGCTTTAATTCAACAGCTCACCTAGAAAGTCTGACTGAAGAGGTAATATAAATACCATTGAAAAGCAAAGTCCTCAAAATTACATCTGAATTGAAGTCACTTTTCCCTTTTATGCCAGCTCATAGATTGCTTGCTGCACCCAAGAAAGGTAAATAAAATCTATGTCTAGTATTTGGCTGCTGTGTAGTTCCATTGAGCATAATGAGTCTCAACTCTGTTCCCCGTATGGGCTTGTGAGAAAGGTTACTAAATATAGAGTAGTAGTAAATAGGAAAGTAAGAAGAGGGAAAAGAGAAGAGGGAAAAAAGCAGTGAGATACAATAACTTGCTCAAAAGTTCACTCATAAGTGATTTGATTGTTTTGATTTGGCTTCAATAGTGAGATTTGTCATCATCTTGCATCATGTCACATAGTTGAGAAATTGTTACCAGTCCATACTACGTCTTCAATAACCAGAGAACCAGAAAACCACAGTAGTGGCTTTAGTCCCTTTTGCCGACGGTTCTGAGATAATAGGCCTGACTCATATTCTCTACAAAAATTTCATAATGACTTTTTAAAAAATATGGAATTGTAGTGAAAATTATCACCCTGAATTTGCTGTAGAATCACACTTGCTATGGAAGACAGAAAAAAAAAAGGCTTTTTAATGTCAAGCGGAGCTTGTGAAAACAATGGATTTATGCTAACCAGATTCTTGGTTAGGTTTTCCACTGACCTTCAGGCAGGCAGGATCAGTCTTTGTTGTTTCAGAAACTCCTTGTAGTGGGTCTCTTCTGCAGATGTAACCTAACTTTCTGTCACATGAATTGTCCGCCCAGTATCCATCCTAGTTGCAATTTGGGAAGAGGTGGAAAACAGTGAGGCAGAACTTGTTTCCTTTAGAAATATTATGATTTCTTTTTAGGTATTGTTTCAATGGGAAAATGGAGATCTGTACTTTTTAATGAATTCCAAGTATTTGTGATTAATGGAGAGGTTATCTTAATCTAAGTGGCACAGGCAGACTATTATTGTTTGCTTGCCATATAACGTACCCTCACAATCAGATATGAATAGTTATATATAGTTTCATTTTAAATTTCATTTAGGTCAACCATATGTCTGAATGAAGATGCCACTCTCTGAATTGTTGCTACGTTTCATTTTTTAAAAAAAACAACCTAGAAATATAACCAAAACTCACTACAGTGCTAGACAAATGTGGAATAATTCACCTTTCCTGCCATAACAACACAATTTTCTTGCCCATTGACTTCATGGGTTGGTTCTCCAGGCAACCATTTGGTATATGTCACAGGAGTCTCATCACTCCACTCAAAGTACATTTGCATTTTGAGGTCATTCAGGCCAATCCACAGCTCATCCACAGCTTCTAAGAACAGAAATTCATCTGTGTTATTGCCCAAGTTGAAACAGTCCGCAGGAGCAAGATTTTATGGAGATGAGCTGAAATTGCAATGTTACAATGCAAATTCATCTGTTTCAAAACACAGAAGTTTATTTTAAACCCTAATTCACATTTTCTTTCAAGCAGTTAAAAAATGAGATACCAGTAGGAAATAAGATTCCTCAGCTTTATCAGTAAATTCCATTGCCGTATCTACAGCTACAAGGTGTCTGAGGCAGATAATCAGCCCAAATGCTGCAGTAACTAGAGCTCTTATTTCCTTCAAGTGATTTCATGCAGTGAAAAACAAATGAAAATCAAAATGAAAAGAATGAAAATGAAAATGAAGAGAGCATAATGATTCCTCTTGTTTTTTGTCCAAATGTTTTTTGGTGTTTGGTATTTTTCTAACCTATATATCTTTGGCTTTCCCTATAAATATTTATTACAAACAAGTAAGAATTACCTTCTTTAAACCCTGTAAGATTTCTAATAATATAGTTCTCCATTTGTACCAAACACTACCCTGTAGAAACACTCACGGTAGCCAAGCTGAGAGAGTATGAAGTCATGCTCCTCAGGGTTGTGGATACTGGCCAGGTTGCCATTGCTGTCATTGCAGGAAATTAGGGCTTCTCTCCATTCTTTAGGATCTCTGTGAACCATGAAACAGTGACCTCCATAGGGCAACCATCCTTCTGGGCATTTAACAGGTTCTGCATCAATAGATATTTCAAGTTTTTAAACAGTGCAAACTGAAGTCTAGAGTATCAATTACATTTAAAATCAGTTAATTAAATAATTAAAATGAAAATGAAGTGCTTACAAATAAGCAGTATTTCTATTAATTCCTCACATGCATTTTAGTCTGTGTGGTTTTGCTCACTGTACTTTTACATAAAACATACTGCATTTAAATAAAAGAGGGAAATACTGGAGTCAGGGGTTACTTGGTTTCACTAATGTGAAGTATTCACTGTTGGACAGAGGAATGTTTTGGAATTTCATATGCAGTGTTTCCACACAATATACCCTATCCAATTATGTTTTGCATATTTCATAAAGGCATTATTACTGCAACACAAGTAATTCTCTGCACACATGGCTTTCCAGAGTAAATCTTACTAAATAAATAAGAGATAAGTGCATTAGAAAAGTGTTCTGATTGAACTTGCTCTTTTTTGCAATCTTTCTAAGTTACAGGCAACCCCACCAAGAAGTTGCTTTGAGTCTACTGGTGCCACTCTGCCAAGTCTTCAGTGATAAACCTCAGTGTTTTTATTAGAATGCACTGCAGGAAGGGTGAGGCATCTCTAACTTTATTTTTATGTCCATGCAGACCATGATACTTTCATGCTGGTGTATGGCTTATCCTAGTGCCTCTGGAATTATGAATAATAACATGAAGTAAAAAATGGTTGTGTGGTTACTGTGTACCAGGAACATTTTCAGTACTTATACACAATTTGCTGAAGAAATGACAGTATGCTTTGTTGTGTACCCCTCATCATAGCAAAAGAACAAATTACAATGCTTGCCTTTTTTATTTAATTTTAAATAGCCATTAAATTTAATTTTAGTGACACAAATTTTGTCTTTATAGAAAGCTTTTTTATTTGCGTGACATACCTGATGGAAGAATTAAAGGATCCATTGTGGAGTTTTCCTTTTTACAGATATACCCAAGCTTCAGCTCACATGGCTGGTTTTCCCATTTAGCATCTCTCCTGGGATTTAGTACTGCACAGAGTTTCTCGGACACAGGCTCAGGGTTTCCTTCATGGAATAAAAAACAAATTATTTTTATGTAGCACAGGTTTTATGTCAGCAGCTAAAAGAGCAATTTACTTTCAGCCTTTTAAGGTTCGTGACTTCACTGCTACAATTATTTTTCTGCTGGAGATAAGGAAATGTAATTTAGAAATTTCCATCAAAACATTTCTTTGTATGCTTGTTACATAAGCCACACTTTTTGCCACATTTGATTGCAGAATAGTGGTCTCAAAAATAAGACAGTCCCGTAAGTTTTGTGAAAATTGTTGGATTGCACAGATGATTGCAGAGACTAAACTTTGAGCCTGTACTGATGGAAAGGCTGCATTAAATGCTTTCGATTCCCCCCTAGCTGTGCATAGAGTTCAGACATAAATCCAGCATGGAACATGTAGCTCACAACCAAACAAATTATTTGTTACAAAACAAATTATGTTGTTTCCCAATCAGTAGATACTGGAGGGGAGACTCCATACATTGAAGGAGTCAATGGACTCCTTCACTGGAATGGTGGGAACCTAGATGGACAATGCCTGAGAGGGTAGACTTGCTCTTCATGGGAGCATGTTAAAAGGCTCCTAGATTTTTGGGCTGTGTTAGCAGAGTACAGAAATAATAATAAGGAATTCCTAAAACATATGTATATATATATGTATATAAAACATATATATATAAGGCGAATCTTTCAAATTAGGTATACCAGGTCTCATGTGAAAACAAATTTCCTCATTTCCACAATGCCCTTGTGGGAAAGTCTTTCCCTTCTATGTCAGACTCTGGTCCAGCCGCTTTTAGTGATGTGCTGGAACAAAATGTTCCACCAAGGCCCTTTGAAAAGGTCATTTCTGCATGTCCCTTTGCCAACTTGGATGCAGATTTGTGCCTTGCTGCAAGTAGAGCCTCCTCACATGCCCTCACAATTGCTGAGTGTCTCTCCTCTGCCTTCCTCTTCACCAACCTCCAGGAGTTTCTCCAAGACCACTATCCCTACCTGGGGAATGGTCAGTGTTTTCCTTTTCTCAGAGAGGCCCACAGTGTACTTAATTACTTTTTCTTTTTTTTCTTTCCCCCAAAAAGATGCAGCTTAAAATATTTTTTCAGTGAACTGGAAATGTGCAGATTAGCTCATGATCACAGCCATCATGTGGGGTACAGGAGCGCTGGGGGTGTGGGCTGCTTGACCTAAGGGCCAACTCCTCTTCTCTGCAAGGCTTAAGGAATTTGATCAACTCAGAAGAAGGTAGAAAACCCTCAACGAGACTCAGCAGCTCTGGGCTGAGTCCCTAATCCTCTGTGCCAGATAAAAGCAGGTGACACCTCTGAGACTTGGGAAGGCCAAAAGATGAACTATGCTTGCATTTAATCATTTTTTGCTGCAATCCACTGTTGCCATGGCAATCATTAAGAGACCTTCAAAGATAAACTGCTAATGCTGTGAACTTTATTTACAGTCTCTCTTGAATGTTAAAGAAGAGAGAAGAAGAGTAGAAAACCGTAAGGGGAAGGCTTTTTAAGAGTGATGCTCATTGACAGCTGAGTCCTTGCAGGATGCAGGGTCTGATAACCCTTGTGAGGTACATCTAGTGAAGGAAAGCACAATTCTCAGCTTTTCCATCTCACATGTCTCCTAAGCCTTTCATATCCATTTCCTCACATTCATGAGGAATACTACAGGACTTCAATTAAGATGCATTCATCATACTGGTGGGAGATATTAATTCCTAAAATTGTTTAAAAAATTATTACCTGGTGCCCAGTTAAAGTATCTGAAGGGAATGCCACCACTCCACTGCCAGCCGCTGTTGAGGTTCAGGCTGTTAAGCCCAATCCAGAGAGAGGATCTCTTGTTCTCAATCAAATCTAGTAATCAAAATAATTGAATTCTAGTGAGATTTGTTAGGAAATGTTCTGCATTTTCAAAGGTTAGAAGAAGATAGTAAAAGTCTGCTTAATGATTTTTAAGTTCAGTACAGAATCCGTGTTTACTGGTAATAAACTCAGAGGAGGTTTTCAGTAGATAAAGGATAGAGAATTTTAAAATACTATTTTAAAAATTATTTTATCTGAATTTAGTGCTATTATGCTGTTACATGTAAACAATAAGCTTTGAAAATGGAAAGACTGAATTGCTGTTATGAATAGTGTTACAACTTTTCTTGATTGTGACACAATTGATACAGGACCTTTATCCTACAGAATGTGCATAAATACAGAAAGTCTTTAGCTTTTTAGTATTCTTTTGTATAAAATTTGCATGGTATTTCCAACAATCTATTTCATTAGATATATACGAAGAATATTGATTCATCAACACAAAAGTCACATAATGACTACCTCCTAAAATGTTCTTCCTTCTTCTAAGGTCCTTTTCTAGGACCTTTCTAGTGTTTTCTGAGCTTGAGCTAACTTTTACTTAATCATAGAGAAATTCTTAGATCCTTAGATAATAATATAAATAAGTTCAAATGGCAATTCCACAAGTTACAAAAGTTCCACCTGTAAAAAGCTTAATTTATAGTAATTTTGCTATTTCTGATTAGTACATATACCATTTTTTAAGTCAGCTAATTATTATAAAGTGCTTAAAGCCCTGAAACAGTTGTAATTAGTTAAAAAACCTCTTTGGCACACTTTTTACTGAGTCTTGATTATTAGTTCACCTCTTAGATACAGTTGTTCATGTGTCTCTGTGACACTGAATAATTCTGCGTTCTGTTGCTGACAGCTCTTCCTTGCTTGGTGCCATGTGAGAGCTGCCTGGTAGTTTATCTGGTAGTAGGTTCCTGTCAAAGGATCTGTTCTCCAAAATCTGTCATTGTCTATGTGAGAGAAAGAAGATTTAGTATGTCAGTTAGTAATAAACATTTTACACAAAATGTTACAGCAAAATTCAACCATAAGCTTACTTGTGAAATTACATGCTGGAGCAAAAAAAGTCTCAGTCCCACAAGTTAACTTGATTTTTGTTAAGTAAAAGATGCTTTGCAATTTAAATTAGCAGAGATAGGCCTTTTTTTTATTATTTTCACTTTCCTCTTCAAACTTTATAATTTCTGGGTGAAAAAAATAATAAATCATAAATATATGCATAAAGCCAAACTGTATTCTGGTCATTGTCTACTCTGATCCTGTTCGGCAGCTCACATACTATGCCCAAGTTTATTCTTGGCTGAAAAACAACTGAAATGCAAACATTTCCAGTAATGGAAACTTTGCTTTTGAAACTATGCCATCACTAATTACATTTACAATGCTACAAGCTTGGGAAAGAGCGGCTGGAAAGCTGTCCAGTGATAAAGAACTTGGGTGTGCTCAACATGAGCCAGTGTGTGCCCAGGTGACCAAGAAGGCCAATGGCATCCTGGCTTGTGTGGCCAGCAGGACAGGGCAGTGATCATCCCCCTGTACTTGGGATTGGTGAGACCACACCTCAGATACTGGGTTCAGTTTTGGGCCCTTTGCTACAAGAAAGACATTGAGGGGCTGGGGTGTGTCCAGAGAAAGGCAAGACAGCTGGTGAAGGGTCTAATGAAGAGCAGCTGAGAGAACTGGGATTGTATTTGTACTCTGGCATGTCTTTTAGGTAACTTAAATTTAGAAATTGTCTTCTGGGAGCTCACTGTTAGCAAAAATGTTCCCTGGACAAGTGCTGAAATAAGCTGTGATTACAACTTGCCCTAAACTTTGCTCTTGTTGAGAAAAAGATATTAAATTTCTTGAATGATGTATTAGAGGAAATGTTTTCTATTTCTTATTATGTTTTGGGGTTTTTTTCTGATTCCCAGATTTTTAACATTCTTTTTAAACTGTAGACTCAGGTATTAGTGATAATGTCACATCAGTTTTATAATGCCGAACACTTCATGTTTTCTAGTTTATGTAGTTAGGATGGTATGGGATTCTTCAAGCTACTGCTTGTAATATTGCACCAGGGAATAATTTTCACCAGATCAGTCAAAATGATGGTGGTAGTTGGTGGTTTAGAGTGAAAACAATCTGGTTTCCCAGCACAATGCTTCTCTCAAAATGACAAATGCTGAGTGGGTGGTATAGCTCTAAAAAATTAGGTTTGAGGCAGCATTTTTAATATCTGCATTAACACTGTATTTTGGTGTTCTTCATACTGCACTCCAATGTATATACTTTTATCAGTTCAGGTAACATCTCATAATGTAGTCTGAAATATTACAAGGGAAATGCTGATAATACTACTGTTTCAGTAAAATCTTTGAGCCAATCTTCTTACTTTATAGCTTTCAGAAAACAAACTACATTCTCCCATGAGCTGTAGACCAATCTTGTTACACAGAACAGGGTTCTGCTTGGGTAGAAAAGGTTATATTACTGCTGCCACAAATATCAATGAGTATTTGTCTGTGAATAACTGTGAATCTCAGTTTTCAAGTGATTCTATGCTGAAGACAGTCATATTAAAGCACACTGGTCTTTTCCTGGGTGTTAACTATAGAGGAACACACCCAGACAACTTTCAGCCTGACTATAGACTAATAGCAAACAGATTTGTTTCTTTTGTCAGAAATGCTGTGGCATAGAAGAGACATTTTTGAGTAAAATCAGATCATTACAAGGTTTTTCCTTTCTGTATTACAATCAGCATCTCAGTATTGGTATATTTACCTAATGGTGTTGTGTTATAATATTTATGTCAGCATGTGGGACTTACTGGAAGCTGGACAGAGCCCATACAAATGGTCCCTGTCAAAGTCAGGCGTTGTTGCACACCAGAGCAGGCCGTCTGACCTGCCAGCAGCCGTGCACTCAGTGTACCATCTACCACTCAACTGGAAGGGGAAGGCACATGGAGCTCCATTGGAATTTCCTAACAGGGTAAACAAATCTGAGGGGACAAAGAAACATTTTAATATATGTATGTGGTTCTTCGTATCTGTACTCTCCATAAGGCTACCTGAAGAAAGTGCTACACATGTTGCACTAGTGTACCTGGGAAACTGCTGTCACTAGCAGTATCTTTCTTGGAAGTTCTTGGTAGGTCTTGCAATTTACCATTTCTTTTTGGGGTACATCAGCAGCCATAACAGCTGGAAATACAGCAGTTTCATACTGTAGCCTACTATGAAAGAACTGTAGTGATTTTTGTCTCATATATTTAAATATAATTTTCTAAAAAATATATTATTTTTTATTATTATGTAGCTTAATTTCCAATCATTCATTAAAAGTAAACCATAAAGGCAGCATGCAAGGGATTATTTCATTGCATTTAATACTGGTGTATTAAACTTAGAGATTTTTGCCTTTCATCCAACCATAAGAATGCAATCTCACCAGTAAGAGTATGCAGTTAAATGAAGTGCTTTGATTACAGTCACAGAATCATAGAACGGGTTGGGAGGGACCACAATGGATCATCTGGCCCATCCTGGAGCACATTGCACAGGATTGTGTTCAGGCAGTTACTGAGTATCTCCAGCGAGGGACGCATCACAACCTCACTGAACAGCCTGTCCCAGTGCTTGGTCATTCACACAATGAAGTTCTTTCTCACATTCAAGTGGAACTGACTTTACATCAATTTCTGCCCATTGCCTCTTGTATTATTGGTAGGCATCACTGAGAAAAGTGGGTAACACTAACAATTAAAAGTAACCTACATCCACCCTTGCTTTAAAAGTAAAGAAAAAAAAAAAACCACAACACATTTTTTGCACATACTGCATTCTGTCTAAACCTAAGCAGCTCTGCTTCTCCTGGATGGAGGAAGACAGGCCTGAATATGTGAACTAATCGTCCTCTAGTCCACCATTGCCTCAGGGGGAACAGCTGATGTAAGACTAAGGGGAGCAGAAATCAAAAACCATATCTATGATGGCAAACAAGTGCATTCAATAAACCATCAAGATTAACCTGTAAACTTTACCTTCATGGCCCCGAGAACACAAATCATCCATGGTTCCATAGATCTTCCATTTACTTATTGTCTCTGTTCCTGTTTTCAGCACAATATTTTCTTTTCTTCTGCCAGCACTGAGAAATAATTCTTCCCCTTGAATTGCCAAGGTTGCATTTCTGCATTCCCATTTCTGGAATTCACTTTTCTTGTCACATAGGTACAGAGAAATTTTAGCCTGTTTTTTCTTGTAGGGCACTCCCAAACATTGTGCAAATGCCACACTCATCAGCTGATGATCAGAGACCCACCTGAATTTTTGTAAGTCAGTGTTTTTCCTGCAAGTGGTTGTTGTGACTGCCTCAGTACTCTGAGCACTTAAACAGAGCTTAGTATCCTCATTGTATATTAAAAATACTTCATTGTCTGTAAAACAAAACATTCAGAATTACTGCATTTATGGTGAACACTTGGTGAAGGAGCTTGTGAAGAGAGACACGTGCTATTGATTCTATGTTGATCTGACTCATATCAGGCAACTGCAAATATGAGTCACATTTGCAAGGATCAGATGGCATTTCAAAGACTTACTTCATTCTGAGAGAGAAAAAATCAATGCAGCTCATGTAACTGCATGTAAATACAATACAGAGAAATAAGAACACATAAAACACATTATGATAGCTTAAAAAATGTCATCATTATAATGGAATTTAATTTTATTCTGAAATGCATGTTTCATTCAAAATTTTCAAGAGACCTTACTGAAAATTTGTAAGTTTGCCATCACTTCATGCACTATAGATTTAGGTCCTATTGCATACCTCTCCATGGGGTTATAACTGTGCTTCGTACACTTAGTGTGTGAGACTTCTGAAACTCTTTCTCCTTCTGGAATTGGCATGTTCTGTTATGGTTTGGAGGGGGTTTTTTAGGATGAAAAAACTGTGTATTGATGACTCATTATTTTGCCTTGTTCCAGTATCCAGCATCCTTTCACTAGTATGTCCATCACAAAAAATCAATGTAACACAATCAAATCACAAACATTCTCACAAGAACAGGGCAGCATACAGGTACTGCAGGCGTGGGCCTGTGTGCTAGTGCATTGTGAATGTTGAACAAGGAGGTTAACACTCCCAAAGGATTATAGGGAGCCTAATTTAGTAATCCATTGAGACAAGCATCCCCTGCTGAGAAGGGCTGCCCAGGAACTGCAGCTGTACTGTTGACATGCAAAGCACATCAGTCTGAGCACACAGCTGCATGCTTTTCAAAATTCCAGATAGCATACAGCTCTTACTGGCTTTGGGTCATGAGGGATTGGAATTTGGACAACAAGGAATATTCTAGGACCTATGGAACAGGAGGACAAAACTCTGTCCTTCATACCTCTGTGCCTCAAATTGCCACCTGGAAACAGAGATGTAGCATTGCTCCCATATCCATCTGAAAGAATAATGCATAAGGGACAGAGAGCTTCAAACACTAAAGTAAATTTCTAGGACAAGTAGTGAATAGAGGAGAAAGTGTCTGGGAAATTCTGGGAGGCTATGACAGAAAGAATAGTTCTTGAACTCTCCCAGAAAGTCCCTGTATTACTTAGAGCAGTTCAGTAAAATATGGAAGTGTCACTTCAGCAAATCTAGGTTTGAAACTTAGACCTAGTTTCTTCTTTTCTTGTCCATGTAGGCAGAAGGTTTTAAGTACTACTAAATCTTTTATTTCTGAATGATAAATAAATAAGTGCTAAGGTTAGTCCCCTAAGTTTTGGCTGTTGTCCCTCATAGTATTTTGGGGTCTAATATTAGGAGTTCTTGCTGGAAACTGTGAGGCTCCTGCTTGTGGATTTGGTCCCCAGCTCACAGAGCAGACTCCCTTTTTGCAGAGGGTAGTGGTGGTACAGCTCACATGGAACAGTGTCTGATTTTGGAAGCTGTGATATGAACCGAAGGATGAACAACAAATGTCCTTGAACATTATCATCATCCTTACATCAAAAGGGAGCTGTGATCTGGTTTTGGTCAACTTCAGAGCCTTAACTATGCCTTTCATCCTTACTCTGAAAGTTGTAGTGGTTATTGCAGGGCCGTTCTTGACTCCCATGTATTTCTAATATTTTCTTTTTTTTCCAACTGGCATCTGCTCAGCCACAGTGTTACAACTTATATCAATCCATAAGTTCTGTCTCATCCCACACAATCTCATGTTAAGGTTAAGAGATACACATACAACATCTTTTTTAATTCCTTTCTCTTTTTCATTTTTTCTAAGTCAGCCCCCCAGACAAGGACTGTGGAACACACTGTAAAGTCCATCTACTTCACAGAGCAGATATAACCAATAACTAATTTTTACCCAAAAGTCAATCTTTATCCACATACATGAATCTTTCCTGACTTTTGATTCCCAGCTTTTACCCCTTTTCGACTCTTCCACTGTCTTTAAGAGTAAACCAATAACTCTGTGTCTGTCTTTTGTAAACCTCTGTGTACTCCTGTTAAGACAAGTATGAAATGCAGAGGAGTCAAGCTGTATGAAAATCTTAAAGAGCCTGAGAAACCAGCAAGACAACAAAGATTCCCACTTTCACATCCACTTTTTCAGGGGATAGGAAAAAATAGACTCACCAAGTGTCTGCAAAGCAGTATGAACAAATGAGAGGAAAACTAAGCCTGTAGAAAAAGTCAAGTGTTTCATTGTCTTCTTATTTGCAAAGAGACGAGCTGAAATTAATTTCTTCAGTAGAGGTCCTTAAAGAATCAGTTGGTTTTGGTTCCTTCTCTGTTTTGGAGATTTTTAGTTGAAAGAGAAAACTCTGGGCTCTAAATAAGGAAATATCCTGTCACATGTGGTATTTTGCAATCTATAAATAATTACAAAATTCAAACTTTGCATCTGAAAGTGAAGGTTCCATCCATTCAAATGCAAGTGACAAAGTTTTAACAGTTTAACATCATTCTGCTGAATTATTTTTAACTTTCTTGGTTCTGCTCTGGAATTGTAACATTCTGACCCTCAAAGACAGGAAGCAGGGAGTGCACTTGAATGGATGTATTTTAAATGTCAGACATACATACCTGGAAAACTCAGAGAAAAATATATGCAAATTTCTTAGCCATTTAGGTCTTCACTGCTGCAAAAAAAATATCAGTTTAATTTAATGCAGAGAGCAATGTTAACTATTTCAGTGAAAAATTAACCCAGACAGGACAATTTAATTTTGCTTGATGACTTGACAAGCTGGGCACTCTGTGTACACCCGGCTTTTATTTTCTCTGATTTATCAGCTAGAAAAGCTACCATGTTGTTATTTCATGGGAATTTATATTAGAAGAACCAATACAAATCAGCCAAATTTTTACAAATCTTTCTGCTAACCAGTGATATTGGCAGCAAAATTGTCTTTCAAAATTATTTAATCCATAAAGTACAAATGAATTTTAATATCTATTTTTTTATTTGTACCAAGTGTAAATGAGACAAGGAAAGAGGAATATTTTCAATCTTTACAAGTGAGCTGCAGTTCTTTATTAAGTGGAAGTGAATGCCATCTATGATGCAAAATCCTTTCTTTATTTTGAAGAAAAAGAAGAAAAAATATTGCAATGAAATTGCCTTTCAAATTTTTCTTGGCTTTATTATGAAGGCAAATCTCACAATATTTTCTGCAAGGGCAAAGCATCACTTAACTTCAGAGAAGAAACCCAATCACACAGTACAGTGTCTTCAGAGCTGTGTTATCAATATCAAATATCAAGACTTTAAAGAATTATATTATTTTAGAATTTTTTTCATGCATTTATTCTTTTCATTTGCTTTGCTTTTATCATTATCCATCAAACATTTAATCCTATTCAATCTCAGTACTTACAAAAAAAACCCTAAAATATGTGTATTTGTTATAACTTACATGAAGGGGAAAAAAAAGGTGTAAGATCAAGAGGACTGTCACTAAGAGTAGTTTGAGCACAAAACTCTCTTTATTCCTCATCCTTTGCAACATGTTTAATTGCCATATCTACAAACCATCAATCCAATGACATGTGATATCTCCTCTACTGTTCTTATCTCACTTTCTAAAGGTTTATTTTTTCCCAGAGATCCCTGAGATATTTTTCTTCATCAGCACATCATAGACAACAGAGAATTCATAGAAAACTTAAACAGCACAGTAAACCTCTCAAACATTTCACTACCACGGCAATGTGGTGTGCCCTACTGCTTTACTGGCCTGTCGCTTGGACACAGTGCCCAGCTGTCAGTCTATTTATCAGAGAGGTGGAGAATAGTAAGCAAAGACATCCTAAAATGAGTCATCAAGAGAAATTAAACCAGGAATGGATTCTTCCAGCTTTATTTGACTTCTCCTTTATTTTTTAGTTTATTTATGGCTTTTTTAGTCATGTGCCATGTTCATGTTTCTGTTTCCTCCTGTTAGCCTCTCTTTTAAGGTAGATGACTCAATCTCCAAACTCTGTAACACCTCTGCAGGCTAAATAAACAACACTGAAGTGTTATTATGTAATATATAGATCATTTATTGATGTAGTCTCATGTTCATAATTGATAAAAAACATTCAAAGTCATAAAATAAGTCTATTTGCAAAGATTTACTTGTTTTACAAAATCCAAGTTGAAGCCATGAATGAAGGACAACTGTTTGCATTTCCCTTATAATACTATCACAAGGAATATATATATTTTTGTGTAAAGAGGCACCAAGGGCCTGCAACAAGGGAAACAATGGGGACAAAAAGCTCCTGTAAATCCCTGTTTATTCCAAACACTACTTTACTTGAGTAACAGTGTGCTTGCTTCAGTACAGTATGGTGAGATATTCTCAAAGTGCAGGCATTAGGGCTGAGCACTCTGCAAAAAAAGTGCTCATTGTTAGTCTTGACTGTATGTGCTGCTGCCACAAATGTCTAAATAAAGGGATCACTCATATTAACCATAACTTTTAAATATAAATTCTCACTTGTTCTGTTATTTTTCATGCTTGCTTAATTTTGTGCAGTACTAACTCAATAAGTACCTGAGAATATTTATTGAAAAGCATGGAGCAGTAATTTCTAATCCTTACCAAAGGAATAACTACCAGTTTTAATTCATAGTAGAAGTTATATGCATCTAATAGAGACTAAGATTTTCTTTGTTTCAGCTATATTTTTTAAGCTTAACCATTTAGTTTGGTTGTTTTATCCCATCATACAACACTGTGTTCATTTCTTTCTGTGTCATTAGTAGAATCACTTTCCTTGTCCCCTCCAGATAGGGCCTGGCTGTGCTCTGTCTGTGTGCTGCACCACCTCTCCAGTCTTGCAGTCTGACCTTGAGTTCTGATCCTGCATGCAAAATACAGCATGAAGCCCATCGCTAATAAAATGATGAGGACCAGAGTAAGTAGTATCCACATATTCAGGTGACCATTGGCTTTGTCCTTTTTGGCATCTGTAAATAAATACAAAGCAAATAGAAATGGATTTACTGTAGCCATAAGTACAAGAATACTGAAAACTGTAACTTTCACCCTAATTACCAGGGTTAAAATCTGTCATAATGTTTCTGTGCCAGTCCTCATCTATCTTAGCATGCAAAAGAAGGAGCAAAGAGGGGATGATCAATTTACCAAAGCATTTGCTTAGCCTGGGATGTCCTAGTGTCTCATAGGGAAGCTAAATTATTCTGGGAAAGAATTCAATGGCAACTAAGTAAATTAAGGTCATATAAATATATATACATAAACTAAGAGAATAATATTAAATTAATTCAAACCCCAAGTATTTATTTTCATGTATCTTTGAAACAATTCAGAAAGGAAAAAAAAAAGAATCCTACCTCCCGCATTTCCAACAGTTTTAGGAATAGCTGTCAAAGATAAAGACAAATGTTTAGTCAAAATCTATAAAGGTCACCTTTTTTTTTTTTTTTCCTGCCAGTTTCATGTTAGCAAAAAGTCTGGTAACCTGCACATCATCATTTCTCCTGGAAACACATCTGCTAAATTAACAGAGATGAAAAGGTGTGACAGATTTTTAATCTGATATTCCCTGTAATAAAACTGCATTGTTCTGCATATTAAAGCCCCCTTCTTGCTTCTTTTTTTTAATAACCAAGAAGTCTCCAAGCACTGGTAGTTTCTGAATATTTTTAGAGGGACTCTTCTCCCCTAAATAATAAATGTTGCCCGTTTCACCAGGTCTGATTCCAGTGGACACTGGGAACAACTTGATCAACTGCTGAGCATATTTGAGTTTTCCCCTAGCACACACAATTGTTTTGGGACCCAGCAGGTCTTAATTTACCATAATTCATTTGCATCTCTAATTGCTGTGTAAACTCAAGTTTTCTTGTGCAGCTTTGCCCGGCTGTGCACAGAGGGCGCCATCTGCAAGGTTTTTCCCGGCGTGCTGGGTGGGAGCTGGTGGGAATTGGGTGGAGGCCACGCGAAGCGTGGATCTTCCCCGTGGGCAGCGGGACCCCCGGCGAGAGTGGGATGCAGGAGGAGCTGCACTGCTGCGGCAGGAGCACAGCAATGCATTGAGCTCCGCTGTGTTTGGGAGCACGAAGGAAAAGCAGCTGTTGTCCCGTGAAAGGATGCAGAGCTGGCTGTAATGGAATAAATACTTGGTTGTGCTGAAACGCCGTTCTGCTGGAGAACCCAGTCTCAGGGAATATCCTTTGTACTTTGGCTTGCGGGTCGGAGCCACTCACAGTGAAACCCATCAACTAAAGTGTGTGTTGACAGTGAATTTTTGCTTTCAGACACATCTGGTAATAAAGAATTAGCATTCAGTAGTGTCCATTCCCTGGCTACTCAAAGAAAGCTAAGAGTTGCCCTAAAAGCAGAATTTTCCTTTTCAGAACATGCCCTGAACACCAGTGGACACTGCTGTGACTGCTGCTTCCTGTGCCAGCTGCAGCTTTGCTTTGGAGGGCAAAGGACCGAACCTCAGAAACATCCTGAACCTCGGGGTTGTGAAACAGGACAGGAAATCAGACTTTTTTGCAGAATTAACAGTTAAACTCCAAAATACCACATGGCTGCTTGGCTCACAATACTCTGATATTTCTACTTCCTGACCAAAGCAGATGGTGCTCAGTCACACAGAAACACAATATTAAAAAAAAAAAAAAAAAAAAAAGCTAACGAAAACACTTCTACTCATTTCAAAGGTCACTATATGCTCTCTGGATCACGCTTCCGTTCTGCTATTATTTAAATAGAATTGCTTCATCCATCTCTTACTGGAACAGCATGTATCAGAGTACAGCAAGAGGAAGAATAGCAAATTATTGATGCAACCCCTGTTCCATAGAAAGAGAATAGGAACATTAGTAGGAAAAATGTATTTATGTAGGAGGGGAACAAAACTACAAAGGAGTTTCAGGGTTTTTTTCCAGAAAATATTGATCATTTTTAGTTATTAGTTGAATATTTGTCACAGAATGCAAAAAAATCTGAGGTTATGAAGCAAGAAATCATGAACAGGGCAAACTAAAAAGGGATAACTCAATTTATTTTTGTCTGAACACTGAAACAGGTGGTAAGGAGGATTATAAATACAATGTTTTCTGTTGGTCTTTTGTAATGATCTAATTGTGCTATTACTACTGAAATAAAACCATAAATATCAAGAGCAAATATTAAAGACATTAACTTACTCTTTGGTTTCTTACAAATAAAGCCCTTTTGGGAGGAGCAAGGAAGGACGCTCCAGTAGCCGGTGGATGCAGACAGCTCCACGCAGTAATCAAGCTGGTCCTCCAAGGGCTGTCCTTCACCCCAGCTGACGAAATCTAAGGCGCTGTTGTCTTGCCAAAGCAGCTGCCCTAATGTTGCAAATGTTAGTATCAAAACTTATAGGTCTGCATGAAAGGTCTATCACCTTAGTGAATATTAACATAATATTTCTTTATTCAGCCTAATAAAGCAACACTACTTTCTTAAAAAATTCCATCTGTAGTTGTTTTCTAATGCATTTTATTTGATTTTATTCTCTTCTCAAAAACAATATAATTGCTTTTCCAAATTACAATTTGCAGATTTTTCAGTCATAGCTTAGTTTTAATTTATATTGCTCCATATTTTTGTCTAGGATACTAAAGTTTCAAACTGAGAAAAGCTAAATCTGAGCTTTTTTGCTTTAATTTCTAAATCGTTATTTCATCAGCACTCAATGAAAATCAAGCTACTTTTACTGTAATGCTTGAAATATGCTTAGTTAAAACTTTTGTTCATAAACTCTGAAAAGAAAAATCGATGTTTCAATGAGCTGAAAATAATCTAAAACAATATCCTTTCTGACTGCTTGTGGATTGATACTAGGTTTTTTTCCCCAATGTATGTTTTGCACTACACTCTTTAGCCAGAAGCCTTATTTTCTCCATACAGAGACACAGAGAAGCTGAATGCTGTGGGCTCTGGCTGGGCACCCACAGCTCCCACGCAGGTGCTCCCCAGCCACGAGAAGATGACGGCCAGCTGGGACATGTTCCCCACCGGGAAAGGCTTTCTCACAGACCAGGAACAGGAGATGTCCTCAGGGAGGGCTGAGGTCAGAACTTCTACTGTACGTCAATTAGTTGTTTAAAACCAATGTATCTTATTCATATTTTTGTCCATTTAATGAAGTCTATTTATGTTTATTTATAGTACTTAGGATAGTTACCGTTTACATTTCTATATATTCCTATCCAAAAGCCACTTGTCTTGCTTGTGTATAAGTCTGCGTGTTCTACTAAAAAGTTTGATTCAGTCGGATCTTCTATAGAAGTCAACATACCACCTATTAAAAAAACAATGGAATGATTTTTAAACACCAGGCAAAATGCATTATATTTTCAAGTAACTGCATTGTATTTTTCATGACAGTTATGGATGATTATTTATTTGTTCTTCATGGTTTGACAGGATAACACGTAGCCATTCAAACTGATGTATTAGTTTTTCTGGAAATGGATGTAGAGTAAGAGGGCTAAGAGGGTTGAAAAAGATGTGAAACAGAAGATCCATCTCTTTTGGGCAATATAGTGCTTCCTTTTCTCTTTCATAGCCTCCTGAGACATGGTTGAGGTAGGTGATGACTCAGCAGCATAGATGAAAGAGAGCCAAGGTGTAGCTCACAGCCTTGGCCAGGAGCAGATGTCTCCAAGGAGGGGAATGGAAGCATTTGCCCTCCCTCAGCTCTGCAGTCTGCCAGGGAGCCTTGCTGATAGAGCAAGGGCTTCCAGGCAGCACATGCAACCAGTCTCAAATCACACACGCTGTGCTAAAAATGAGTGATTGTTATTATGATATTTACTTTGACCATTGTGTGGGGAAAGATATGGAAAAGAAGGGAGAAGGGCAGAAAAAAGTGTTTGGTTTTGGGGGTGTTTTTTATGACATAAATTTTAAAATCTTACTAAAAGGAGAAATTTTGTGAATGAAGAAATATAGCAAGAAACAAGCACATTGGAAAAATAAAACAAGAAAATCTGATCACCTTAAGTTCAACATAGCTGAAAAGCACACAATGATGAAAAATGAATAAGACATTTATTTCTTTTTTTTAGTATTTGTAGATGTTGCAGCATTTCTTTTCAAGACTTTTTTAAAATCATCTTTTTTATGTCAAGGTTGAAATCCTGTCTTTAAGTAAAAATAATAATTACCTGATTGAATGCACTGAGTCACAGACTGAGCCCAGCTCATTTCATTGGCATTGAAGTAATAACAGTGGCTTCGGAAAGGAATCCAAGATATGTAATCAGATTCAGGACATTTTCCAATATCCTGGGGGGGATCAGAAGGAAGTATGTCTAGAAGAAATGAGATATTATGGATGCTTTCATTCAGTAGGGGTTGCAGTTCTTCAGATATGAAATCAAGTGTTAAAAACATATTTTCTTGAAAGTACTTAAAATATTCTTTGGCATGCAGTGCAAGAATTATCAGTGACTAAGTCAAGAGTGGCTATGAGGAACAGAGATTCTCAGCTACAAGTGAATGACTCAGTGTGAACCTGGCCTCTTCTGTGTTACTAACTAAATCGGCCTTGGACTGTCTCAAGGATATTTGAGTGTTCAGGGATTTTGGCTCTAGTTTATTCTGTTATAACCAATACATTTTTATAAATAAACAGTAAAAAGTGGGGGAAAAAAAAGAAAGAAAATAAGCAAAACCAACAAAAATACCCCCAGAAAGCTCTCAAACCCTCAAGATGTTCAAATAAGTTTGATTTTAAATGAAATATAATCTAAACAATAGTTTACTGTGGATATTTCCTACTTAATATTTTCTTCAAGATAACAATTGTTATATAAAATTCTTTAATCTGACTGTTCATGGAATAATCTGAGATTCACTGAAGGTTTATGTAGTAGCCCCTCATTTTTCTGCAAGCAATGATATTATGGAACAAAATGGCTACATTGTCAATTAGTAGATGTGTTTTTAAAATATAAGTTGCAAGTTAACAGATAGGAAGTTTGGAGCATGGTCTGGAAATTTTTAAAAACAAACAAACAAACAAAAAACCCCAACAAAACAACAAACCACCCCAACAGGAAACAGGATGAAAATAAACTCTGAATTACCATTAAGTCTGTGTCACTAGAGCTAATAGGTGTTACTCTCATTCAAATGAGAAGGCAAAAAGGTTCACTCCCCCTCTGAGGTTTGCCTGTAGTTTTTACCGAGTAGTATTCCTCACTGGTACCCATAAAATCCCTAAGAATTATAAACTTTTGTTTGGACCAATAACAGACCCTTTTTTATCAGATGCAGCTCTTCCAGTTTTCTTCTACCCAGTTTTTAGAATCTAATAACAATTAAGTCATAATCAGTGTATGAATGATGTATATATGCTGAAGAGAAAAAATTCATTTTATACTCAGTGGACTTTGTTATTATAGGCCTTCTCACAAAATCTGTCAGCAAACCATTTTACATTCTAGACTCAATGTGAAATGTTTAATACTCCCACAATCTCTATGAACTGTCTGCCTGCTCCCACTGCAACCGTCACTCTACTCCAGTAAAATGGCACCATCTTGGCTGGTGAAGGACAGCTCCATCCAAATAAAACACTGTTTGTGCAAAATAAAGGTATTGACATTACGTACTTAGGCTTATTATTCCTTAATATGTACTTAGAAATTTGTATTTCAGTCAAAATTTCTGCCATAAAGCCAAAAGTCATCACCATAGCTTACCCTCAGATTTTTTGCAGACAGGAAGATGTTTTTCATTACAAGATGCTGTTTTCCAGGCCCCAGAGAGATCTAGATAGACACAGGCTATTTTCTGTTTTGGTTCTCCATAGTTCCACTTAGAAAAACTAATTTTCCTTTTATCAGTCCATCTGTAATAGCCATAATTCTAAAATTGAAACAGACATTTAACATAATTTTTCTACACTCTTCATCTGCTGTTTCAGGTAAATAGAGTTATACAAAAGGACATTTTCAAAGTGATATATACAGCTCAGTTTGTACATCTGTGCTAGTACTGTTAAAATACTGGTTGAATCAGGACTCAGCAACATAAAAATAAGACACAGCAGTATGCCTTCTGTGCTGAAACAGCCCATGAAAGCATTTTGAAGGCTAAATGAGGCTTCTTGGAGTCTCAGCCCCTTGTTGAACAACGTTGTCAAGTAGAATCACCATCCTAGAGGAGTCAGGTCTTCATGAAGAGCAACAAGACCATAGGAACATGAAACCTGTGGAAAGCTCAAGTGGAAATGGGCCTCAGGGTTGGCAGTCAAACAAGGTCTCTAAGCTCCTGTAAAGTTTTGAGTAAAAACATTCAGAAGTAAACTGCAACTATCACTAAGAAAAACCTGAGAAAATGATTACTTTGTAAAGAGCACAAGAGAAATATGCAGGAGCAGGAATTCTTGAATTTTGAATCTTTAGTCTTCCCTCCTCCCCTTTTTTTTGCTGATATGCCAGTCATAGCATTTAACTGCACCAACTATGAATTTATTAATCTTACCACATTGCTGTTGAGCCCAATCCATAAAGGCTCTCCATATTGCACTGCCTGCAGCAGCAAGAATATATTACTGTAATAATCAAAAATGCTAGCAAGCTCTGAAGATTTCTCCTTGCAGGCTTTTCTTGCTTCTTCCCAATTCATTTTAGAAGGAATGATTAAATAGCTGCTGTTACCATAATGGATGAAATCAGAATCTGGAGCACTTGTGGAGTGAAACAGTTCAGGCTCTGTAGGAAAGAGGTACAAATTTGAGAGGAAGGGGAGAAAACAGCGGAAAATGACTCACTGTTGGACAGCATTATTACTTTTGAGTAACAGTTCAATATAAAGTGGCAGCACAAGCATCAAGTAAAAATATTTATTATTTAAAACCCAGTAGACTTCTTTCAATGGTCATTTGGAATTATTTTAAACTATAGTATAAGTAGTGTATTCAGGAATTAGGGAGAGGCAGAGAATGAGCTCTGTGTATCTATAGGCATACACTGACCAGATGAAATTATGTGAATGCTGATCCCACCGTGATCCTTCACCTAGAGTTCTGTATATCCCCATTCCTCAGTGCAGGTGAAGTTCCTCCCGAGCACAAGCACAGGACAGGATCTCCACATCACTTCAATCGCAAAATAGGAGTGAATTTCATTCTAAGCAAAGTTTGTGACCTGACTGCTACATGTTTCCCATGTAGGATGAAGTGAAAAGGGAAACTGCAGTTGTACATTAAATTATATGTGTGGAAGTAGAAGACACAGACCGAGAGCTAGTGATGGGGACAGAAAAAAGGACAAAACCTGTCTGTGTTCAGCACTGTTGAGGACACCCTGGCAATTGTTTTTTGCTAATGTCATCCTCATGCATCTTTCTGCACTCACACAGGACAGAGCTGTGAAACATCTTGCCCAGCTGTGGGTTCTTCCTGTATTTTTAGTTGCTGCTCAGCAGTTCCCTGTTTTTATTCCTGCGGACTCTGCAGTGTAGCTCCGGATGTGTCTCCCACCCTGAGGCTACACAAAATAAAACTGCAACTTTTGCCCTTGTGAGTATTGCTGTTCTTATGCTATGAAGGTGTTGCTAGGGACCGAGAAGCAAACTAACCAGTTTAACTGACCTCACTTAACCCCTCAGTTGGAGGTCACTGATGGATTTGTCTTTCTGTATTGTATTTGCAAAATAACTGGATTCAGACATCTATATCTGTGACAGTTATAGCGCAGATGGCTAAACTCTTCTGTCAATAGAGAAAACAGGTATTTTGAAGGCACAGCTCTTCTAGGAATCTGGTTTGGGCATTTTTTTCATGATGAGGCAGGTGAATCCTGTCCTCAAAGCATCTGCTTGCCATGTGCAGGCAACTGACTTAACTGTGGATATCTACAGGGTAGGCAAAGTTGGATTCTCTGAGTACTGGTTGGTGAGAGTGCTGATAGGTGAGAGCTCGTAATGCAAAAATTTTTCTATAGTCCCTATCCCAGAATGATTTTTGTAGTCTGGGATTCCTGAGCTGTGGAAGTTCAGCCCTGTTCAGTAAATGTCTTGCAACAACAACCACAACAACAACAAACAGGTGAAAAAAGCTTACTGCTGTCCATCTGGCAAACATAACTTTTTTTGTGCTTGCAGTCAGTATTTTCCCATAATCCTGCTTCATCTACAGATCTTTTCATCATTGCAATACAGTCAGTCTAGGGAAAAAATAAATAATATTGTTGCTGATAAATTAAAAAGTAATAAAAATAGGTGTGAGGAAAAAACTTAATAGCTTTCTTTTCTAATTTTCTGGCTGTTATTGCCATTTATTGCTTTTTGGAAATTAAATATACTGTATTATATATATTTGGAAAATGTACTTTCATTGACATATTAATACAATAACTTTTGTCAGTTTATTAAAATTCCTGGGAGTGTATTTACGTTATTTTTACTACGTAGTTTATGGTAATCTGTACTGAATTTGTTGAAGATTCATTTGGATTAATGCCATACAAGGAAAAGCAATAAACCAGAGTAAAAGTCACAGCTAGTAACACTGAATATTTTCATTAAAATATAATAATTCTAATAGTTAATTCTAGCAGTAAATATAATACAGCATTCCTTCTTTACAGTTCTAGATTGCTAGAAAGGATTGACAATAAGCATGGACTCTAAAGAGGCCTATTAATCTGAGTACAACTTTAAAAATTTGGTCTTCAAAATATTCAGTTGCTTTTTACTTTAAGCTGTTGAAAATAAGATCTTAGCTGAGACAGAACCAGGCTGGTTACTTGAACTTTGAGTATGTTATCTAAGTTGCGCATTTTTTGATTTTTTTTTCCTAACTGTATTTTTTCTGTTTACCTCTATATACTTCCAGTCAGCCATTACAAATTCATCTCTCAATGGGAATCGTGGTGCCCACTTTGAATAGTCAAATATGCTTCCATCTGTCCAAAGATATGTACTCTCAGTGTTAATGTCATTCAGTCCAATCCATGTTCCACTGGCAACATCCTTCAGATAGAAGGTGAGGAAGGCTAATAAAAAATAGGGTTTTTTTTAAAAAAAGGTAGCTAAGGAGTTTATTTTCTTCAAATTCCATGTAAATCAAAGTACAAATGCAACAACGAACCATCTCTTTAAAATATTGGAAATGTCAAATTTAGTATTGTTAGACTATGAGCTAATAGTAAAAGATAAAAATAACAATCAGTAATTGAACTGAAGCAGTTTGATTTCATGGGGAGAAAAAAAGGAAAATAAGGAAATTTTTTTAGATAAAAATTATTTAGGCTTCTTGGAAGTATTATAGAAATCAGGACTTCAAGGTAACATCAACTGCACATATGTAATTTCTGACAGATGTTTGTTTGCTGTCTAACTTAAATATCTGTGAGTATTTCATTACTATCCCATCTTCCAAGTCCATGGGGAACAGATTATTCTTTTCCTTCCATGGGGTGCTTCTGCCAAGAGTCAGAAAGTGTCATAATATCTCATTCCAGTCTTCTCTGTGGATCAAGCCACTCCAGGTTTTCCTTTATAGTTTACACTATTTAGATCTGGAGGACATTTCAGCCTCATCATTACATGGTGGAATGTGCTGGCTTCAAACATAGTGCCATAAGGCTCAGATGTCATACCTTGCACTTGATCATTGTGTATAGAGGCCAAATTTCCCCCTAGGTCTATACAAATACTTCTTGCCAAGTGCCAAGTTACTCTCTCGTCTTCTCTGGATCCAAATATTTTATAGCACTGCAGAGAGAGTAAAGGATTAGGAAGAATTTCAGGTGGCAAAGAGTATTAAAACCGTTATTTGGATTAATTCAGTTCTAGGCCCTGCATATAAAGAGCAGCTGATGGGGATTTGCTAAACGTGAACACTGTCAGCCAGTAAGAAGGCGACCTAGCTAATCACAGTGATGTGTGTGCAGTACTTACAAACCTGTGGCGTTTCTACTGCAGAAGAGCAGACAACCTCCAAAAGCTTTTGAGGAATTAAGTAGACATCCAAGGCGCACAGGTAATTTAAGGTGACATTACTGAAAAGGAGAATTTTTGAGGGACTGGAAC
This sequence comes from Xenops minutus, assembly GCA_035221455.1. NCBI lineage: Eukaryota > Metazoa > Chordata > Aves > Passeriformes > Furnariidae > Xenops > Xenops minutus. The sequence goes on from JAWWEE010000074.1 coordinate 19,319,589, forward strand.
TGATTGGAAACATAATTTGGGGCAGGTCATGATCTCTCAGGTCAAGTTCTTTCAATTTTGTACCACAGATGGAGTGCAAAGACCTGAGCTCATGTGAGCACTCAGCAGGAGTGGAATAGCATCAGGAAGAAGTACCCTTTTGTATGGCATTCTAGTATCCCTTGGAGATTTTTCCTGAATACCATTGTAAAGTATTTTTGTATGATTGTGTATGTTCTGAGGGACAGAACACATGGCTCCTTCCTTTTTATGCCCTTTGACCTCATAAAACCTTTTCATATTGATTGCATTGTGGGATTGATCTGTGGTTTTCATTTGTTGGGTTTTTATTGTTTTGGGTTTTGTTTAAGTTCATATGTCCAGGATTTTGCTTAACTTAGCAGAAAGCAATACTTGCTTGCTTTCTATATTTGAGTTGATGTTTATTTCTACTTGTCGCTCTGCTTAAGATGAGTTCTGTGGTAGCCGATTACATATGAAAAGTGCAACCTTTAATTTTTTCATCTCAGTGTTACTCAGAAAAAGGGCTTACATTTGCAGATAAGGATAATGGACCAGGATTTCCATGCAGTAAGTATGTTTGAAATAAGCAGAAAATTCTAGAAACTGGAAAAGTAACTATGGCCAAAGGCGCATGGATAGCTACAAAAATTATGACTTCAAACATTCAAATCACTTTCTTCTGAGATTTAGTTACAATTTGCCAATCTGAAAATTTACTATGCTACTAACTAGAATGCCACTTAATAAATGAATATATAAAGAGAGAATTTAGATATTGAGATAAAAGGGACATTCGTTTTCTTCACCTATAGCAAATCTGTTAAATATGGCTGGGATTTATTACTGCACCTTATTGTTAAATAAAAGCCAAGTTTCAGGACATCCTCCCAGAGGTGGAAGTACAGTAGGAGCAAATCCCACGTAAGTTGCATTATACCTTTCACAGATAAAGGCATTTTTCACAGCACAGCTTATATCTTTCCAAAAACCTGTAAAGAAATGGAATACAGAGAATTATTGTACAGAATACAGAGAAACTCTTGTACCACCACTAAAACAGTCAGCCCGAGGCAGCATTCATAAAGCACAAATGAAACACATTTTCCTCAATACATTCCTCCTCCCTCTGCAGTGTGTTCATCTCCTAACAGTGATGGCACAGTTTCAAGCCTCAGAGCATTTGTTATGAAAAACTGTCACTACTGTTGTACTACCTCTTTGTGGAATAGCCTCAAATTTAAATATGTACCAAACATTTCAAATTTTGATTCTAAGTTTTTACCCAAATATTTCTTGTTGCCATTTTACTCACCAAAATCTGACATTATCACACAGTTTTCATCATTATTCGCAAAATTGGGTTCATTTGGAGCCCAAGCAACATAATTCACTGGGGTCTCATCCAGCCATCTGGAAGAAACAAGGGGACAGTGGCTGCCAGCCAGACATCTCCAACACTCAGTCAGTCACAAGGTCTGCTTAGGCAGAGCACTAAGCAAGGTATCAGCAGTGGCCAGAGGGCGAAGGCTCTACATATCCCAGGGAGGACATAGCCCCAGCATTACTGCTGCTTCTCATCTGTTTAGTACTATCACATGCAAAGCCCACCAGCAGTCCATGGACTTCCCTTTCATCCCAGAAAGGTGTCCTCCTGAAAGTCTACAAACAGATTGGTTTAAAACAGATTCTCTACCAGAAATGTCAGAAAGGTGCTGGATGAGGTGTTGCTTATGCCCCTTGCTTCCACTGCACATAAGTTGAACCACTGAGATAAGTCTGATTAAACTTTTATATATACCTATTACCAAAACCTCCTGGGCTTTCTCAGCTACTGGAGATCTGGTCAGAGTAAATCTCATCCTTAGGCTGATATCTAATATGGATCAGGTGAGTAAAATTAGTTGGCTCTCCTCATTACCTAAGCAGGTTTGCCTGGCTGTTTAAGTCAGTTCTTTCAGTGTAAGACATTAAGTGAAACGACTTTTAGCCATGAACTTCTATTGGATTTGTTCTCCTAAATTTGCAAGAAAACCACATTGCTCAGCTTAAATATGGAAGAGTGTAACACTCCAGATATAAGACATCTGAAAACTATCCAGGGGTCAATTGCACAAGTTATTAAATTGTAGAACAAAAGTGCACACAAGTGCTCCCTAAGAGTGAGATGAAATTACCATCGTTTGTTGTCCACTACAATTTTCCTTTACTCACCTGAATCTCTTATCAAAGCTGACAACTAAGCCAATGAAATATGATTTCCATTTGTGTTTTGTGTAACTCTGAAACAAAAATAATTACAGTTAAGCACTAAACTCTTCCTTAACATCAAACAAAAACCTGGAAGCCAATTAACCATGCCTGTGAATATTTTTTCCTATTAATTCTTTTTTCCCTAGGATTTGAGCCTCAGGTAAGAATAATGTAGGTTCAGACCCAGATTTCAAGCAGGCAACAGAGATATGTGGAACATCCGAGAATAAGGAACCCACTGGACAGGAAAGAAATAATCATTGTGCTGAATACTACTTATATAAGAAGAGATAAACAACCTGAACCTTAACTATAATTTGCTGCACTTTTATGTTTGCATGCCATTTTTCTGTATGTATTAAAAGCAACAGTTATTTCTTTACAGAACAAACCTATTGCTCTATGAATAAATAATGTGGGACAATAGCTCATGACTCCAGCCTTGCTAAATAGTTAGGCTCTTTCCTTTATTTTATCATCTGCTCTGCTTCAAAATTCAGTTATAATTAATAGGCTCAGTGCTTACATATTTCCAAAGAAAATGTCTTTTGCTCTCATTCTCAATGACAACAAGATCTGCAAAGTTCTTCTGACAAATTCTCCGTGCTTCTTCCATATGGACATGTTCTCTGCTGAAATAGTACTGCTTATCTTCATATATAATCCATCCATCCTTTGTGGGTTGATATTCTGAAAGGTAGATTCATATATAATACATTCATATCTGGTCTGTACAAAGTCTGAAAACTATACAGTAATCATCTTTTTGAAAGAGGAAAAAATCCTACCAAGTGTGTAGTCCACTTCAGGTTTTAGGAGTGTACCTGTAAAATAAAAGATCATCATGAGCAACATTCCAAATACAAAAAAATCCAGAGAGATTTGCTTTATGTAGTTTCACATGCTTTGTATAATAGAGGAAAAAACCCAAACCAGCCAACAAACAAACCGTGACTTATGCATTTTCAAGAATTTATGCTGCATACAACCATACTAATATGTGTAAAATTTAGAAACATTTACCTAGCAAAAAACATGTATTTTGCAGTACATATATGTATCTCCAAAAGCACTGTATTAGATAATCCAGAATGCACGGTAGATTAAACTGACTTTACTTTGAAAAATTATTTTATTATTTTTCTTGACATGGTATGATTAATTTTTTATATTCTTGGGACTAGAGCCAAACAACATAATCCAGCCAATTTCTAAACGTTACCTACATAGTAGTAAACTTCTCATAAGTACTGAAAGCTTACTGCTGGTATATTGTTAATACTATGCATAATTCCCAGTGTCTCAATGCATTCCTCCTTTCCTCATGGCTTGGTTTTTACTAGGTAAGTCTGTTTTTAAGATTCCTGTATAGCCAAAATATATCAAACCCAAGTTTCTGATTACAAGATGGACAAGGAGGAAGCAATTAAGCTGTTGCTATTCCAGACCCAGTTATAGCCTCTCAAAGGTAGCTCTGCTTTCATTTGGGTGCCTCTTATTTTGTACTTCTGGACTTAGCTTTCTCCATTTCTTCTGTGGTTTGATGGAGAAGAACACAGTATTACAGAAATGACAGGAACAATTTGATAAGAAAAAAGTAAAAAAATGAACAATCAAGTAAAATTCTTTTGGGATCTTTCAAATATTTTCTTCTTAAATATTTAGTGAAGAACAGAATTAAAATCATTTAAGCATATTAATTGTTAATTCACAGACTTCCCATCATTTTGATTTTACTGTTTAATCCTAACTTTACTGTAGCATTCACCGGTTTTCCATAAAATGGAGTACCTTATATAAATATGTGTCTTAAATTAATATGAAGGAATTAACATCTGAGCATGTCTTTTCTCATGTTGATTGTCACATAATCTAGATTCACAATAACAAGATCAATTTAGTTATTTTTTTCTTGCCTTTGAAAGCTCATTTAGGATCAAGATAAACTGATCAGACTCTTTGTGTCTGTTTTCTCACCAAGAGCAGAGAACTACATCTGTATGAAGCAGCATGTTCAGCACACCAGAAAAGGTTGCACAAGATGTGCTGCTTCCAGCTGGTATGCAGAAATCAGTGTTTGGATGGTATATTTGTGTGACTCATCTACCCACAAGGGAACAGTGATTCTTCCTTTTTGGTTAAGCAATTTTAAAAATGTTACCATGGTGCGTTACTCACCCTTCAAGGGTAATGATTTGTTGGCAGTCATCAAGTATTAGATATATTCAGTGTTTTTTATATAACTGCTTATCCCTTCTGCTCCCTATTGTGCCTCCTACTAGTACCTTGTGTGCATTCAACTTTCTTTTCATTTCAAGAAGCTTTTAAGGTTCTCCTTTTCCATAGAGATGCGTACAAACACTCAGTTTACAACCAGGAAGCCAGGATGTAGAAGTAGGACTGGGTAAGCAAAACAAGTTCTTTCCTTATCACTTGCTACTTGGGGTCTTCAGCCCATGCAGATGTCATTTCCCACTGGCACACACACCAGTGCACATCCACCAGGTCCATTTTGTGACCCTGGTGCCAGATTTGGGGCTCTGGTGTTGGGGCCTTGCTTTCCAGGCACAGCTGATGGATGCAGGAGTCCATCAGGGTTACACCATATTCTGGTTTTGATCAGATTTTCAGAGTTGCTCGTTCCTATAGCAACTGATCCTTCTCTTTAGTTCCCATTATTTGTTTCACAGTGGGAATCAAAGCTTTATTTCTCTTTTGTACAGAGAATTCTAGTGTCCTGCATCTTTGGCTATCCTAGGTATGCCTGAAGCAGACAGAAATACAGGGAGGAGATAAAAGAAGAGGGGATAAGTACCTTTGCTTTGCAAATTTATTCAATCCATGGCAGAAAGAGATAAAGTCAGAGATAAAGTAATAGGGACATCTTTAACTTCCTGCATCTGAGTACAACTGAAATACCTCAATTCATTCCTCCTGCTTTATATGTTGTCTTTACTGCAACTGGTTTTAAAATTAACAATTCCCAGTATTTTTCTTTCTTTCTTTCAATTTGCTTAAATCCATAAAATTTGCTTTAGAAACTTGAGTTTATTGCTCCAGTTAAATGAGGAAGTAATATACCTTTTTTTGTTTCACAAATCCAATTAAGTAAATGTTCACAGCGCAAGTCATTCCAGCGCATTTTGGGTGATCTATTAAACATAACACAATGTTCAATTTCTTCATGGTTGTTGGGTTCATCTTCATCCCAGTTCTCATAAAGTACCTGTGTTGGAAATACATATCAATTACTATGTTATTTGAGCTGAGTAGAAGTAATTGAGGTTGCCATCATAACACCATTTCAGTATCTCATCATCTCAAATACCTTCTTTATGGGATCAACAGGAGTTCAAATAGATCTGAGAGGGCTGTGAAAGTCATGCCATTCAGCTTACTTTCCCAATCACTCCCTGAAGAAGGTGCAAATATTATATGGTATAGAAGAGCACGTGTCTGATGAAAGAAAAACTGGTGGGTGGAAGGACTCATGTTTATCTCTCTTTGTGAATGTTGGCAACATGACTTCCCTGTACTTTCCTACAGCAACGCCTGTTTTGGGATGCTGTGAAGTTCTAAGAGCACAGACTGTCGATGATGGGGTATAACATGGTACCAGGGCAATTTTATACTTCCATTAGTGTGTTAAAACAGTGCACTGCAACTATTCAGCTGCTGAATAAAGGGCTCCCACCCCTGATAAAGGTTTAAAGAGATTGCAAAACAAGGCATAAAAAGATGAAAATCTATATATTGTAAAAGACAGAAAGTCAATTAATATCCAGCACATAAATACTCACAGGGGAACCATCAATCCAAGCAAATCCTTCGTCTGGATTTAAGAGAAACAAACCAATCCAGAAAGCCTGAGTGTTCAGTCCTTTATCCCTAAAATAATTAATACAATAGAGATACATGAGTGTAGAAAGGCTGTGCTATAAATCCTGGAAAGCACAGAGAAATGCTACTTATTGTCACACATGAATTGGGAGCTGTCGCCCATAGCCATGCTTACCCCCTGCACTCTCAGGGGGTTTGATAGTGCTCTGTGTTGGGATGAGACTTATCATAGTTGAATAGTCATTAAAGGACGAGCGATGTGACACAGAGCCAGCTCAGGCTCCCATCTCTGGGGCTGCAACACAGCCCTTGGCTGTAGTCTGAGTTCAAAGACAGAGACTTCAGCAAAAGCGAAACATCAATAGAAAGTTATAATACAATTTAACTAATAAAAAATAGTGAAAATTGCTTTTCAATTGCTTTGATTTGCTTCTTGGCACTTCCTAACTAGTTTATTTAATAGTTCACACTATTTGTCTTGTCATACCTATGAACCAAATAGAAGAGAGTCCTATTTCATTCACTGCATAACACAAAGTTTTCCCTCAGCAAAGATCATGAGCAAGACATGGCATCTACTGTCCTAGCCAAAATTATTTAAAAAAATTAAAAATTAATATTAATCACTGTTTGATTTCAGGAGTCTTCAGTTTATAGTCAGAAAAATTCCATATTAAATCCTTGCTTTTGTTTTACATTACACAGTCAAGGGTTTCTTTGAATGAGTTTGTTAAAGTATGAATTGCAGCCAGTTACAAAATACCACAGAGCTGAACATTTTATTTTCTCCCTTTGTAAAAAGTTGACCAGACCTGGACAGCAGCCTTGATAAAAACCTGTGATGAAAATTCAGAAATATCAAAACCTCTCTGAAATAGCCAAAGATTTTTATTTTTATTTTTTTTAAAAAGCAATGATTCAGGATGTTATTTCCAGATGAAAATTTTCCATTATAATTTAAAATTTGGTTATTTTTACTCGTTCATTTGCTTAGCTCCAGATAACTCTTAAGGAATTTTTATCTAACATAGCAGGAACATGAAAAAGAATTGCTATGCAAGTACTCACGATGCTAATTGCCATAATAAAATTTGATCTTCCCTTGTATTGATTGTGACCAGATTTCCACCTATTTCTCTACAGAATTCTTCAGCCTCAAACCAAGACTTCTTTTGGTTTCCCTCTCTCACAAAAAACTGTTAAGAACAAAAAGTAAAAATAAACTGTTAGTACAAAACATAGAAAATAGGCGTAATTAAAATTGGTATCACTTTAGCATCCTTTTATTCTTAAGACATCTGTTAAAACCTTTAATATTAAAAATTAGAAATGTGTAGTGTGAGTATTTCTTCTTAGCATCACCTGTTTTAAAATCAGACAAGAATAGTATAGGCATCTGAGGAGAACAAAAGGTACCAGAATGTACAGAGGAGAAAAAAAATAATTTATAGCTTAATTGGAACTCTGACCACTGAAAGGTTCAAATAAGGATAGAAAAGTTTTAACCATGGGACTTCACAGTCGAAAGCAGGGCATTTTTGAGAAATGGACAGTGAAGGGAGTCAGTAAATTGGAATAGCAAAGATAGTGTGGATGGAGAAAGCTATTTGGCAAAGTGTAGACCCTGTCTGAGAAAGAGGTTTTTGCTGGGTGGTGCAAGCACACTAATATCTCCACTTTCTGCTGTGAAGTACATGCATTCTTGAACTAAGAACATGGTTAACAGGACTAAATGTTTGACATTTTATGGAAAGGATAATCACCAATTTGGTAACTGACAGAACCAACTTAATGATAATTAGGTGTGACATGGAAGCTGAGACCCCTGTAAATACAGGACTAAAATCAGCTCTGACCTCCCACCAGGCAGAGAGTTACAAAAAAGTGAGAGGATACTTACATAAAGATCTGGAAGAGCAATGCTGCATATTTACTTTTACTTGATTTTGCCTTTTCTTTCCCTGTTTCTTTCCTTTGCAAAAAAACAGACTTTTTAAGGCATTTTTAGCTGAATCAAGAGAATGCTCAAAAGCTTTACTTGCTGAAGAGTCATCACCTAAATGTGGATCTAAAAGTATCACTAAGAATATTGTCTGCTGTGTAAGAAAAAGTTGGCAGAGGTGTCTTGTTTTGTATTAGAAACATTGTTTTCTGCAAGTGACACTGCCAGCTCTTGAGATGCAATACTGTGTTTTTGCTGAAGTTTGAAACTCCTGGAAGCAAATAAATTAGGTGAGGTTCTTGCCTGCCATTTAGATAAAGAAAATTGTACTTCTAGCATTCTGTATTCATCATTTTCCATTTTTAACTTTCATTATATTTGATGGATTTTTTTCTCTCTTTTTTTTTTTCCCCCTTCAGTACCAAAGGGAAGATCATTCCCAAAAATGCTCCACCACCACAGTGACCCATACTCAGGCTCACAGTGCAGGTAGACATGCACTTACTTTGAAGCACGAGTCTGTCTGAGGGGATCCATCCCAACCTTCAGCGCAGGTGGCCACAGGGACCTGTACTGGAGGAGCAGGAGGTGGCACTCCCACTGCACACTGTTTGCAAAGATAATTGGATATCTTCTCACAGCTAACAACATCCCATAATCCATCTGCAGCTCCCATGGCAACACAGCCTTGCTCTTTTCCTTTGTGATATGGAAAAGAAATGTGTAAAACCAAGACTTAATTGCTTTCTAAGGAATGAGACCTATGCTTTTATTCATAAAAAATTATGAAAAGGAAGATACAGATTATGCAGATTAAAAAACGTCCTGCATATAAAACTATTCTTAATACGTCCTGCCAGATGCAAGATATGGGCCAATGAGTCTCACAGACACAGCTTTGCCAGGAATCAGAGATTTGCAGTTTTAGAAAACAAATCTTCCTTATCTTGCCACCCCAGGGAAATCACAGGGCAAATGGCTCTTGATTATATTTACATATGTAATAGATGATCTGACAACTACTTTGGAGTTCTCAATATCCTGGTAATTCAATTTCAAGAAGACTGATATGAGTACAACAGGGGTTTGTTTTAAAGCATAACTAGCTGGTGTGAAGGCAAGAGGTCCCACCTAGATGCTAATGTGTATCACTGAAATGCAAAATAGCTGGGTGTTTGCTGCTCATTTCTCAAATATGCACCTTGTGGATCAAAAAAACTGCCCAGAACAATTTTTCTAAGTCTGATGAGTTGTTGTTAACTGGTGTTCAAGAATACTGAAAAAATAAGACCACAGACCTTCTTAACTCCTGATTGCCTTCAGTCTATCTTATTAAAAATCTGTTTCTCTACAACTTCGCAGGATGTTGACTTACACCAACACCTAACACTCAGCTGTGACAGTGCTTGTTGCACTGTGTCAAACACAGGTCTGATGGTGTTGGTGACCTACAGCTACAGGCACAAAACACAATGCCCACTCTAATTTCTAACTCCAGGGGACTGAATGCAGAAACCCATACGAGTTGTAGCTGCACTCCTGTTGCGGGCTGAGCCCATGCAGAGCATACCTGGCATTGCTATGTTCCAGTGTGTGAAGTGAGGAGTTTCACCATTGGTCCACCTGAAACTCTCTTGTTCTTCTGTGTTGGAGAGACCAATCCAGAAATATTTTTCAGACCTCAGCCCCATCAGACTAATCAGAAAGGTTTGCTCCATTCTGCAGTGGAAAGCAGTGTTAATTCACAGCATGTTACCTTGCAGTATTAATCTAAGTGATACAAACTATGCTAACATGACCCCAAAGCAACAGCTCCTCAGCCAAGTTCAGGCAAAACCTCAGTAGGCTTTAAACAACAGTCAAAAGAATTTAATGAGGGACAGCTTTCTCCTTTCAGCTGAAGGCATCTGAAATGTCACAAATCACTGCTCATATGGGCTTCTTGTTCTATCCTACTATTTTCAGTGTCTTGCTAAATCTCTGATGTGCGTCAAACAGATCACCAAGACAGGACCAAGCTGGCAGCTTTGCTAGCTGTCACCTCTGAAGGCAGTCATGTTCCTCAGAGGCTGTCTAGCCTGCAAAGCCTGACTGAGATGTGGGTAGTTAGAGATGATAGATTCTGGCTGCAGGAGGGGACAGGTCCTGAGGAAGACTTCCTACATTTGTTCAGAATTTGGCTTAGAATGTAGTTCAGGAAAATAGTTTTGTTAAAGCTTTTCTTTCATAAGGGCAGAACACCTGTATGAAAAGTGTAGTATCTACTTTCCAACAGAAAAAAACCCAAACCCCAGCCAACAAAAAAGTCTCCCAAAATCAAATAAAAACACCCACCAAAACCAGAAGTTGCTTTCACTGTTAATTGAAAGGTAACAGAACACTGTTTAACTCCAGAACACCCCAAATTTGAAAATTGCTATAATGGATATAGTAGAAAGCCCTAAAACATTGAGGTGTTTTGGTTGTTTTGGTTTTTTTTTTCTGCATGGATAACCTGTATTTGGTTTACTACTAATTTTTTTTTTTTAAAAGCACTGATAAAACACTTCGAAGGTTCAAAAAAAAAGAACAAACTTTACAAGTTTCTCCATTAAAAGCACTGATTTTGATAAAAGTTATTTTCCCACCTGCTTTCCACTGTAGCAAGATAAGCTGTACTCTGTTCACATGTTTTATTTGCTTCTGAAAATGTCAAAAGTGCAGAACCCAGCAAGTAACAGTGCGAGCCATATCTTTTCCAACCCTGTGACAAATATAAGATTTTTAAAGTGCAATGGAAAGAGACTTCAATGTAGAAAGTGCTTTGCTCTCCTGTGTATAAACATTCAATGCTCAATTTGTTGCAGCTGAGCTTAAAGCCAGGATGAGACTGGGCTGATCTTTTAATAAATAAATGCTATTTTTTGCTGCCGTTCACTCCTACAGGAGGCCTTGTTTTGTTTAAGGGATGTCCTTAAGATCTTGGTTTTCATCTCTTTTACAGGTACATGAATTTCGAAGAAAATTGTGACTGTGGTATTTGCTATTGCTTTCCAGTGTTCTGTAAGGATGGGATTATGCAAACTGAGTCTGTAAAGAACCTATGATTCATTCAGGGGGACCTGCAGCTCCAGCTTTCCAGAACTGCAGGATCAGACACAATGAAATACAAAATTATTGCAATATGAAAATGAATTCATATATAAGAACAGCCTCCCAGAGCTGCCCCTGCCATCCCCAAGTGCAAAGGGTGAGGAAATTTTCTGAGCCAAGAGAATATAGACATTCTTTGTTTGCTGGGAGTGTGGAAAGAAGGAATATCAGTAAAACACCCCTATTTCTTCCTGCTCTCAGAGAGTTCTATGCTGACCAATACAGATACAATGGCTTTCTGAGTCACAGGGTGGCTCATCTGGAAATGGAGGGAAAGGCAATATTCATGTACATGTAAATTAATCTTGACTTCCTTGAGAATTTTCAGAACAAAAATGAAAAATGCACATATATTAGTAAGTTGCTAGTAGGAAAAGACTGGGTTTCCTCAAGAGTAGATTTTCTCGAAGATACATATACAGTGTCCAAAAGAAACAAGAACCAGTAAATTAACTTCTGTACATTTTCCCAATTATTATTTATGAGAAAGCATTTACTTTCTGGCAGCCTGGGTCCTCGATTGTCTCTTTTTCAGAGGATTGTGATGAAGGTTTCTTTTTACAGATGTAACCAAGTTGCTTATCACAAACATCAGTTGCCCAGTATCCATCCTAGAAAAGTAGGGAAAAGAAAGAAATGTAAAAAAAAAAAAAAAAGCATTTGTAAAAATAACTAATGATTTTCCTCTTTCTTCACAAGGCCAATTGGAGAGTTAGTACAAAAAAATTAGACACATCTGTCAGTATTAAGATCCATTTAATGCTGTTTTGAAGTGAAAGAAGGAAATAAATTACATTTTAAAATTTCAGCATTACTTCCTGTCATAACTATTTAATGAGAGGGTTTGTAAAGATCCATCTCATCTAGAGCTAGGGGATCTGCTTTCAGAGCAGGATTATTTCATTACACTTCTGGAAAAAAGATCAGTTAAACTGAAATAATGCACATCTCATAGGGCTGCAGTAAGTCTAACTATTTTATCCATCAAGGACTCTGACTAGGACTGACTACTTTTAAAAAAATAAATTATGTCAAAAATAAAATTGAAATAGAAGCTTTTTTGCTGCATGAAATCTGATTTAGGATCCATTCTATTGATGCTTAGTACTGGAAAACATTAACACTATTCTATGATATAACAATTCTTTCAATAACCATATGTCTTTCATACCACCATTTTCAATTTGTTTCAAAATTCATGACACTTTTTGTGACTGCATGCACATGCATGTAAATGTAGCAAGCAAATATCTTGTAAGAAAATAAAGTTTCTGAGACAAGCAGTCAGAAACACTAGAGAATTTTATGTTAGTTATTTGACAAGTGGGTGACAGCTGAAAAAACATGCCCTAGTGCCAGGTCTCCATGACGTGACACTGAGGGACATAATGGTCTGTGGGATTGGAATATGAGGTATGCAAATAGCATCTAAGATACCCACACAAGGTAGTAACTAGTTCATTCCTATTCCTCTACCAGAGCTTTAATTTTTTCTTTGCTGCAACCAAGGGAAAGAATCTAATGTAAATTTCTGGGTCAGTCTTTCCACCAGATAAGGAATTTCAGAAAGCAGCACTAGGAAAATGCTGCCTCTCTCCTTCTGATCTCTCCTGATCTCTGAACTTCTCTTCTGGTTCATGCCAAATTTTGGAGGAAAATTATTTAAAGCTAAGACAAAAAATGATACCTGAATAAGCATATAATGTAAGTGATTTCAGGCTGATATAGTTATTAATTTACATTACTATAAAATGTCTGTGTGCATATACCTGCCCCTTCATCACAGTGCAGTCCTCCAGACCATTCCTGTAGGTGGGATGCTGGCGTTGCCATTTGGTGAATGTCACAGGAGTCCCGTCACTCCACTCAAAATAGAAGTGAGCCTTCAGGTCATTCAGACCCAGCCATAGCTCTTCTGTTGGCTCTGAAGCATGACAAGAAATGGGTTTGCTTACTGTCGACTGTGCAGGGAATGTTTTCACATGCAGAACAAGTGGGGACTGATAAATTAGGGATGAGGGACACAAGAGGTGATCTGTTCTTTAATAAAAATGCTGTTTCCCACTCAGATCTGTATAAAAGATGTTTTGTGAAAGGGGTGCCACTTAGAAAGGTTGAGTTTAATAAACGTGAGGTTCTTTACAGCTAGCAGAAGACTTTTGCAAAATTTCTGTGATTCAGAACAAAATGGTCTTGAGCATGGAAACAGCGAGTGGCTCTAAGTGTCCCACCGCTCATGAGATCATACTGAGTCCAAGCACTGAAGACACCTGGCAGTACCTCTCCTTAATGGGGAAGCATTAGAGGACTTGTACTGGCCCATCAGGTGTGTTCACCAAGGCCAGATCTGCAGCAAGTGTCAGGACTGGTTACTACAGATGCAAGGAATATCAGAAGTGAAAAGGTATTGTTTTGTTAGAAGGATATAAAGCAAGAGTTTAGTCTCAGAAAGACATTTTCATCTCAACAAGAAGTTTATCGTCTAGGTTTGGATCTCAGTTCTGAAGCCATTGAACATAGAATATAGGTGCCAAAAATACAAGCTTTAGAGATCTTCATGTGTCTCTGGAAGGAGTACGTTTTGTGTTTTTTTTGTTTTCTTCTCCTCTTACAATATAGGTTATTTCTTGATAAACAAATATGTTTCCATGTTTATGCAACAGCAACAACATAAAAGTGCACAATAAGTTATATTTAGCCTTTCACTTGTGATATTTCAGAGGAAGCATTAACATTTAATGTATATTTACATTATATTTACATACATATATACTCACTGTAACCAAGTTGGGACACTAGGAAGCTGTATTCAGCAATGTTGTGGACACTTGCCAAATCTCCACCTTGCTTATTACATGAAGTCAGAGCACCTTTCCATGTTTTGGGTTCCCTCTGAATGCTGTAGCAGTGACCTGCATATGGCCACCAACCATCTGTGCACTTAACAGGCCTCAATTCCTCTAAAATCAGAGAACAATTTTTCAGAACAAGAGAAAAATAGAGAACACTAGAAAGAGTTCTCTTGAGTACTCTTTACAAAATTGGGACTATATGAATAAACATAAAACTGTAGTTGGCAATGCAAAACACATTCAGATGAAAAAACAAGTATAATTAAGGCACAGTACGTTAAATATGCAAATAGAATGATGTCTCCTTTAACAGAGAACCACTGAAAAACACTCATATTATGGGGGCAATGCAATTTGAAATAATACCCTGGGAAGAAAGAGAGACCAAATCAGACATCAGCCTCTGCCCTCTTTGTCCCTCAGAGCCTTTGGGTCACTGTGTTGTGGTTTCCATGCTGCCTTCCGTGACTGACATTGGGCTTTGCCTGCTGTTCAGTCAATGATTTCTTGCAAACACACATATTTGTCAGATATGGAAAAGCACAAAGTAATTTTTTGGTAACGGCAGGTCAGTAAACCCTACAAATTAGTAAAGACCTGGTACTTTGCATATTAACTTAGTGGCTTTTTTATTACTTAGAGTCCTAAAAACTTCCCTTAAGCTTACTTTAAAAATAGAATCCTGCATTTCTTGTTAAGGTTAATACTGCAATAAAGATCCTCTGAAATTATTTTTCTACTTTAATATAACTCATTCTTTCAAAGTAGTTTTTATAGGATTCTCAGATGACAGTCTCCAGCAGATCCCTCCTGTGTGGGGCCTGTTCATAGGCATGCTGTTGTGTTGAGTTGGCCCATGGATGCAACAAGGTCTGTGTCCCTTCTCTGCTTGTATGAACCCAAGGCATTGCATACTGTTGACATCAGATGTGAATTATTTTTCTCATGAATATATGAGTAACTGCAATTACTCATTTGGAGCAAATAAGAATAACATTCCAACTGTATTTATGCAAATTTGCCTTTTGGCATTTGTTACAATGACAGGCAGCCTTCTAACTGTCTTGCAAGATTGAATGATAGAGTAATGGAACAAAACAATAATATTCCCCTATGAATGTTTAATACACAATGGGGGAATAAAGGCTGTATATAAAAATCTGTGTGTCATATATATTTGTAAACTTTTTTTTTTTTTTTTTTTTACTAACCTACCTTTTGATGTAATATCAGGCTTTGAACTGAAGATACCCTTTTTACAAATGTAGCCTAGTCTCTGGTTACATGCTTGGTTTTCCCATTTAGCATTCTTTCTGGGGTTCAACACTCCACAGATTTTCCCAGGGAGTAGGAAAGGACTTCCTTGGAGTAAGAGAGAAAATAGAATCTCACAGCAAAAAAAAATTTAAAAATATTAACAGAAACATCATATTACCAGTAGAAACATCAGCTTTTTCTGAATCCTTGAATTGTTATTATGGTGAAGCCCTTCCCTATAGGGTAACTACTTTGTAGTTTATAGAATGCTACTTATAGTCTATGCATCAAGGGTGAAATAATGACTGTCCACTGGCTTTTTGTCAGGGTAGTACTGGGAAATTTCTGGTTCTTTTCCTGATATCCTGGTGGTTACAGAAAGAAGAGCTGAAACTGGACCTTTATCCTCTGTCAAAAACTTCCAAACTTAAAAAATACTGAATTTTAAGTTATATTGTCCTTTCAGTGTATCTCAAGGGTTTCACTTTCCTACCTAATAGCTTTTCTCACTTCTGTTGCACTATGTGCAAACCTCTATAAAGAGTAGATTTCCTGATACAGAATATTTGAAAATTTAGTGCAGAGTTTAATTATTCCCTTACCACCTTGTAACTTTTCCAAACTATTTCACCACAAATCCACACCGTCTCCTTTCCTCAAGGTGTCCCAGTGCAATTTTGCACACACTGTTTAGGAATTTTGAGTTGGCTCATAAATGTCTCAATAATATTTAAAATTTCTCCAGAAAACATAGTGCCATTGTTTTCTAAATATTTTGCTACCTTTGGGAGATTTAGTTTATATTCATGCTGTTGAGTAATGTGTCATGGAAAATTCTGATCTTTGATGTGTAAGGTTATTCATCACTCCAAATGACACTCTGCTTTCATAAACAAGCTCTCTGATTAGATAAGGAAAGAGAATAATATGCTATATCTGATAGCCACTGCAAACTTTGCAATTTGTGTAAATCTTAAAATAGTGTAGTTGTAAATCACAATGACCTTTCCTGAAATAAAGATAGCTAAGGCAGTTTTTATTTGTTAGTGTCTTATCAGAATTAATTCAAAGATCACAAAATAGATACAGTTCTTACCTGGAGCCCAGTTTAAATATCTGAAAGGGCTGCCCCCAGCCCATTGCCATCCACTGTTGAAATTCAAAGTGTTCAATCCAATCCAGAATGCAAAACCAAACTTTTTAGTTAGCTCTAAATTAGAAAATGAAAAAAAAAAATCCCTGTTTTATGTCCCTGTTCTCATTTTTAGTAAGTTCAACTAAAAGAAATTAGTCAAAAGTAAGAAATTCATATTTCTTAGTTTAAACCAGCCCCAATCCAGTACCTTTTGTGTTACTGAGATGCACAGATTACAAAAAGTAAAATATGTAAGTGAATCTGTATTTATTTAGTAGAGATCTCAGTCTGTAAAAGGGCAAATTAACATCTTATTTCACTATTTAATAAGAGTTTATTTCTTTTACTTGCTTTCATTACATCAAAAGAGATGTAAAAACCATGTGATTTTCATTAGAGAATTGTACTAAATTGTACAACAATTATACTAAAAGACAACAGTGTGCATTCAATTGCTTCCAGATTTTTTCTGTGTGAGTAGTTTCAAAGCCTCCTTTATGCTATTTATAACCAAACAAATACCATGATACCTGTATCTGAAATCCACTGGAGTTGGAATTTAAGTATGCAAATACAGCTGTACTAGGACCAATCTAACCATCATCATATGCTCTCCTGAAAAGACTAATACTCCTTGAAACACGGGGGGAAAAAGGTAAATTTGAGGACCAGACCACAGCCCTGCTCAGGAATGAGTGTCCTTGCAGAAGAGTGAGCAGACAAAAACCTCCCCTGGGACACATTGCAGAAGCTGCAGTAGCTCCCATCTGGAGCCCAAAGCTAGGATGGGACCTTTCCTGCTCCCCACTGAGGTTTGTGACCAACCTTTTATAAAAAAACACCATCCAGTGGAAGGGCAGTTCAGACCACCCTCCTTTTGGTGGCTGCTGAATCCCCCCTGACACCCTGTCTTCTTTGCTGAGACAGATGACAAGGTAGCCAGCTTCATCACAGCATATTTCAAGGTCTTGTTCTCTATCTTTTTACCTCTGATATATGCTTCCTCTTGAGTCTCTGTGATGCTTAGTAGTTCTGCATTTTGCTGTTGGCAGCTTTTCCTTGCCTGGTGCCATGTTAGAGCTGATTCTGAGTTTATCTGGTAGTGAATGCCAGTTGAAACATCTTCTGTCCAAAATCTTTCAGTGTCATCTGGAAGAAGAGGTGACATGGAGCACTGTTCTAGTGGATTCACATTGCACCAACTGAAAGCAAATGAAGTGTATAATGATGCAAAATATCTAAAGATGCACACAGTTAACTATAAGCATCAGAAAAAAAATTAAATCAGTCTAGGCATCAATTTTATAAAAAAATGAGTAATTTTTTTGAAATAAAACACATTATTTTAAATTTCTTGGTTTCTAGAAAGGAGTGAATTGTTTTCAAATAATTGCTTCTGAATTTTTTCATACTCAAAATGCAAAACTAGGTAAACCTGACATATCTGTTGATTGGAAAAATGAGATTCCAGGGTGAAGCCAGAGTAGGAAAGTGAGTGTGTAGATGAAATATGATCCTGGAGGTTCAACATCCCTAATGGGTAGGAACTCCCTCTCAGCTCACCATCAAGTGAAACAGCTTGTACAAAAATGGCAGAACCTGGCCCTTGAGAGCCTGAGGAGCTGTAAAACCAGTCTCTAGCACCAATGTGCAGCTCAGCTGCTACCTTTGCCACTCACAAAACCTGGTGAAACTGCTGTGTTATTGGGAAGGCTGTTGGTGAGACCAATGAAATAGTTTGTGACCTGATGTTAAGAGATCCAAACATAAGTTCAGTGAAGAAGATATCGGATAGGTGGGAGAGGAAGATAATTTTAGCAGCAGCATTTTTTTGTAGGCAGAAGAACAAGTTAGGAAATTAAAGAGAAGAAACTGTAGATAGCAGTTTAAGTGATAATTGATCTACAGGGCATGCCTGAGGAATAAAGAAAAATAGGAATTTTTTGAAAGGAAGCTGAGTGCCTAAATAACAACATAGATGTCTAAATTCATGGTGATCATGCCATGTACTGAAGTCACATAAAATGAGGTATCAAAGAGCCTCCTCATCTCTCTGGTCTAAAAAGAGAAACAGTCGCCTCCAGCAGGTGAATCAGAATCTGTCTGGGCTGAACCACCCTTTGGTGGCACCTCTTCCACTCTATTCATTACATAGTGCTTGACCATGGGCATAAGGGTTCGATCAGATCATTTTCATTTGGGCTGCGCTGACATGGTATGTCATACAGGATGGCATCTGGCAGTTCAAATAAACCTTGTAGCTCAGGAGATGGTTTGCTCAACAACATACCATGACAAGTTAATAAATAAAATGCGGGACTTACTTATTAGTGGGCAAAATCCATACAGTTTGTCAGCATCAAATTCTGCAGTTGTTGCACACCAGAGCCAGCCATCTGACCTTCCAGCATCTGTGCACTCATTGTACTGTTTGCCTTCGTATTTGAAAGGGAATACACAGGGCTGTCCATTGGCATTTCCTCGTAATGTAAATGTATCTATGGGGAAGAAAGGGTTAAGAGGACATGAAAAAAATTAAAAAATCATAAATCTGACTTCCTAGTAATGGATTTATCTATCAGTATATCTGTCTATCTAAATTGAAAGGTCATACAATCGGTTTTTTATTATAATCTCTCCCTAGTGTAGCTAGAGATTTTAAATAGAATGTTTTAGTAAAATCAGGTGTTTAATTATTGTGTTTAGAGTTTGATATATACACCTTGCAGGCAAGTCAAATTCTGTGATAAGTTGCTGATACATTGTGGTTCCTGAAGACAGAAAAACTACAAGTACAACTGAGACAATGAGTTCACTGCATTGTTTTCTGCATGGCTCAATGAGTTTGCTTTGTCACTCTGTTTGTTACCACTTTATTACAATATCTAGTTCATTAACTGTTTAAAGAAAAAGGAATCTGATCAGAGAGAATGCAGATCAGGTAGTCATGAGCATATTTACACAGTAAAAACTTAGGTTTCAGTTGCACATTTCTGTACTTAGAAAGGTCTTGAGTATTCACCCTGAACTCAGATTCTTTAAGATTACCGATGCTTCATATTTTCAAGCTGTCACAGTATTATGGGAGTGGGTTTTTATCCTGAAATTTCTGATATACATTCTCAGTCTAACATTCACACAAACTTGTTCCTTCACACAGTTCTACATACATTACTGCTTTACCATTTCTCTCTATGGCTATACCCAAAGAGTGATATACATGTTCAGACTAGAGCTATTCTTCTAATTTGGTCAGACTGGAGAGGAGGAGCCAGATCTTACTTCTTGTACCTCATGTTGCGGAGCAGAAAGAGAAACTTGCACAGCTATCATGAAAACATGGCTCTAAAACCCCTTGACTGATCACTGCACCACATGTATGATGAGGAGGATAGAAAGAGCTCAGTGCTTGCTCATCTCTTCTTGCCCTCCTACACAGTGCCATCAGATTGAATATTTCCACAGACAGAAATTCTAGTTTAAAGATTCTGCTCTTATTACCTCCATTTTTCCCAATGTCCTTACACCTACCCTCTTTTATTCTGTGAATCAAGAACTGCCAGGGTAATACCCAAGATACTATTTGGATCATGTATCAAATCTTATAACAAGTAAAAAAATATAAATCTATGCACTAAAACTGCCCAAGGAAAAGCATTTTCACATCTAGTTTAGCATAAAACCAACAGGAAACTTACCTGATGACTGTAATGAGCCATGCATGAGGGAAAGAAAAATTAGAAACGTGGAGAAACTCATTGCAAATATAGCTTGCTTCTCATTCTTCTAACCAAAAGCTGGACTACAAGATTGGCAATAAATAAAAAATCCTTCTCAGTGAGAATAGTATCAGGTCCTTCTCTGTGCCAAAGGGTTGATGGATAAAACTCTGTACTCTAAATACGGAAATGTCCTGTCACATGGTATTTTGAAATAGCTGGAGGGCACAGTATAAACACTGCTCTTTTTGAAGAGAGGATCCCTTCCAGAACTGAAGTCTCCATCCCTGCAGCTGGAGGTGCTGACATTTGTCTTCTTCTGTGACATTACTAGTATCATACACAGGACAGTGTTGGGGTGCTACACAGGACAGAGAATTGAGAATTGGTGACAAGAAACCCACAGTGAAATATCATTGATTAAAAACCTCAGTCCCTGATTTAACTCTTCTATCTCAGAAAAAAAAGGAGACAAAACTCCAGTGGTTCAGTATATTGTGTTAATGTCACAGCTCTACACATCTAGATGAAAGACAGCAAATTTTACAGGATCTACAGTATTGGGTACTTTATGAGTTACTGCTGACTTTGAGACTAAAATTGCTTTTTTTTCTGCAGTGTCATACTGATTGTTTTTATTCCAGTTTAGGGCTGGGCTGTTCAAAGACACGAAAAAATGAAGATCTTCAAGCTGTAGGCCAGTGGTAAAGTTCCCTGTAACAGAAGGGAAACTTTTACCTGGAACAGTTTAATACTTTTATCAAGCCAAAAGTCCTAATGAGGCTGTTCCAAGACAAAGACAAACACAAGTGAAATTAGGAAAGCTCCTTTTAATCTGCAAGCCAAATGCTCATCTGAAGATTTATATTGGCAATTCCTGTACAACTATTCTGCAAAGCCATACTGGCAAAAGTTCACATGCAGATAAGTCCTGCTGTTCCTTCTCTTCATTTACATAAGTGAAATTAAAAGAGGTTGTGATATCGAAACTGAAAAAATTGAGAAGTGAAATAGCCAGTAGGGAGCCATATATAGGAACTGAACTGTAGATGTTGTAGGTGTTGCCTTTATTTTGAAGACATTGGGGAAAATTATTGCAAGAACTGGATAAACTTGTTGACTTGGCTGTAGAAAGTAGTAAGAGAAAAAAAAAACATATTCTGGAAAAAAAATGTCTACATTACCATAAAAGTAGGAATTGAATAAATTGTTTAATAATAACTATTCTATTTGCAGGTGACAGCCAGGAAAGGCTTACTGGGAGGAAGGCTCGCAAAAGTAGCACTAAGTCATAAAGCTGAGTAGTGTTACAGACATCAGTGTGGTGGGAGACAAATAGAAGCTGAGTTTCCTTAGTGAAACCGTATTTCAGATACATCTGAAATAACAAAATGAAATATCTTTGACAAAGGGGATCCCAAGGGAAAATACCTGGAGGACACAATTTCTGCCCAGTTCCGTCCTGTGCCTCACAAAATGCCAGCCTCAGTCTGGTCTGAGGTTTTTTCCCCCTTCTCCAGTAAATGGGTGCTTGTGAGGATTTCCCCCCCGGGGCTACAGTGATGGGGGAGGTTAGTCCAGATACTGGGGTAGGCTAAAACAGAAACTGAACACTTCAGAGCTGCTCCTTTCACGTGACCAGCCGGTTACAAACTTTTTGGGATCAGTACCCTCTGTGCTGTGTAACACTGGAGCAATAACGTGTTCTCACCAGTGTGCTACATTTTTGTCTGCATTTACAAGAAAAGAGGAGTTCAGTGTCTAGAAAAGAAACTTCACTACTTTTTTTTTCTTTCTTTCTCTTTTTTTTAAAAACTTTCCAGCTTTCCCAGTAGATCCTCTGCAGCCTGGGAAAGGCAGGTTCTTTCTTGGGGCTATCTGCTAAGCACTCTTTCCCATAAAGTGTTTAGTGTCTAAATTATATTTGCAGCTCACTTAAAAGCTTCCTTGTACTGTTTTTCACTGTTTTTCTGACACCTTAAACTCAGTTGTGTTGCAGAGTCCTAGCACAGAATCATCTGCTTCATTCCTTAGTTTTCAGTTCCTTTTTCTCAGATTTAAAAATCTGATGCAAGTTGATGCTTATTCAAGCTGAATTCAAAGTGGTGGGGAGAGAAGCCTTCCATGTTATTGACAAAAGAGTTACTGTGCTGACAGGAGCACCTTCCTTCCCCTTTCCCTTTACTTGATTCACAGGGAATGCTGAAGATGAAAATTATACTAATAAAATTTTATTTATTTATTTCATAGCATTAACATAAAGAAACAAGAATACAGAGGTGAAAATATTTTGATTCATATTAGTGAACATAATAAAAACAATAATATCATATTGAAAAAAGATTACAACCTACCCCAGAGCTTAATATTCTTTGGTAGCATGAATTTTATTTTCCATAGCACAAAATGAAAATGGCAAGGTTTTCTATCCCAAAGTTATCTGAGATAAGTATACGAAGCACTGTTCTATAAGTGTAACGGGATGTGGCCATCAAGAACAATAAAAGGGCTCATCTGATGCAATGAATTTTGTGGGGTGAAATGAGTTCAAGTTTGAAACAAAGTTAGACATGTTTTATTTTTTGAGTTCCTTTCAGTGTCCACAACATCACAGGAATGGAGTTCTAAATTGGAAATTCAGTCTCACTAGTTGACTTTCATAGTCCTTTTTCAGTCCATGTATTTGCTTTTGACAAGTTTTTTTGCTCTAGTGTCTTTGCAAAGGCACTTGAGAACATCTTGATTGTCAAAAATTATAACATCAATCAATAATTCTGATTTTGTTAAATATGCATGGTACAACAGAGTCAGCTAGTACAAAAAGGGAAAAGGGATTTAATTTAAGATTACACTAGATCTCATGTAAGAGTCTCACTAGAGACTTTTAGCAGATACGTCCAGTTTCAGCAAGTAATTCGATCCCCTGAATTGGTACATGCCACAGGACCAGTTCTCACCAATTCTTCAGTCATTGACACATCATTTTAATAGTGTTTCATTGCCAGAAGCTGTTGATAGTTGGTTTTGTCGTTTTCTTTTGTAGAAATAGGCTGACATGCCAGCTCCGAGGAGAGTTAAAAGAGCCAAGAAAACGAGCAGCCAAAAAGGAACATGAACAGGTAAGTGATTCTTCTCATTCTTTTTCTTGCCTGAAATGAATCCATATAACTATGAGAAACCACAGCAACTTTTATTCCACATAAAACACGAAAAACATGGAGAAGATGGGCTCTCCTGCCTGAACTTGAAGGCTGTAAATCTGATCCCTGAATTGTTGCTGATCAGTAGCCAGGTCTCTGTTCCTAAATCTAATATGGTTTTAGTGGATCTGGATTAGAGTGATAAAATGTATGCAGTGGATGGTTGTAAGGATTTATTGAAAATGTATGCTTTCAATGGATATGGGATACTAATTATTTGGAAATAAGTTTTACGATATTTTTATGTTACATTCTTTACAATAATACCTATGGAAGAAATTTGCATATAGATCTACAGAGTTTCCAACAGCCTACTTAAAGCACTCTGTAGCTGTCCTCAGTCACAAGCTGGGTCACTGCTGAGCTTGTCAGCTCAGGCTTAGCCCTGCAGCAGTGCAGTTGACCAAGAACGTGTGAGGGCTCTTGTGAATATAAAAGGCATTATGGAATTCCCTGAGTGACTGGTAACCATGCATTCCAGTCACTGTCAGTAGGACTTGTCCTCTAAAAGAGGGTGATTTGGGAAAGTTCTTCTTGTACTTAGATTTTTGTTAATTTTCTTATGAAAGCTCTTACCTTTTTGCTCTGTAGGACTCCCACTTGGCTCAACTTCAGTGAATATCAGAGAGAAATGATATGACACTTTATTAGAATCCATGTTTGACTCTTTTGCTAAAATAGTACAGGAACAAAAACCCCTAAAGTACACCATTGCATTAGTAACATATGAATGTCTGCTATAAAAGGTAACATAAGAGAGGCAAAAAATACATAGATAAGGTTTTACTTTCCTATTTAACATTACCAGACTATCACATCCATTCTTTTAAAACTTTGTATTGCTTTTATATCCTCCAACAGTCAAATACTCTTTTCTAGGTTCATTCAAAAATGCCTTTTTATATTTTTGCTGAAATATTAATTTTAATGTACTAGGAACATGATGTAGCACTCTTACATTGATTAATTTTACATAGCACATTTTAGGAATATCTGCATGTCCAGCAGGATTCTGCACCTCATTGTTCAATTGATGGATTTTAGAGCTTCCTTATTATTTTAGTATTATCTAGGACAGAACATAATTTGGGTGTTTTTAGTAAATATTTAATAGGGATTAACTGATTTACTGCCATGAAGAGATTTAAACACAGAAATTAACAGTGCATGGGAGATGACTGTTTCTTAGCTACATTTCAATTTGTTTTTCTAATTTAGAACTGCATTGAAAAATGACTAAATGCTAACCCAAAATTTTCAGTCATGTTCCCAAAAACTACCGTGTCTTGAGATGTCTTTAGTATTGAAATCAGGTCCTTTCACCTTTCTGTCTGAATAAAGGAATCTTAAAACTGCCTTTACACAGAAAATGAGGTTTTCAGCATGGGACAGAGATGTTCCCCATGATTTACTGGAGACAACACATAATGCAAAAGCTGGGAAATTAAACCCGATCTCACAGCTACTACAAAAGAAAATAAAAAATGTTTAAAAATGTTAACCTACCATTTTTAGGCAAGATACATTGATTTTTAACACCTCACTTAAGAGAATGGAATGATAGTACTTTCCTTCAGACAATTACTTCCTTTGTATCTCCACTTGGGAATACTACATGTATTTTTTTAACCTCTGGAGTGTTAGTCTGGCACATAGAGTATTGCATGAAATTTTCCAGAAATGCTGACAAGACAGCTTCTGTAATGACTTGCAGTTTTTCTTTAGAAGGGAAGTATTCCTTATATTATTCTTGCAGTACAGAAGACCTTTTAATATCCCTGAAGTATTACTACCTATTTAGTTTTACTTATAGGCTGTTGAACAGGGCCAGCATGGAGCCAGTCTGACATTGGGACGTCATATAGTTTTTGAGAATAACAAGTTTGAAGAGGAAAATTGATTATTCACATTGATTTCTCCCTGCAAGGGTATAATAACTGTTACAACACTTAGTTCCTGGAAAAGTCATACCCTTGTACAAGTGTTTGAGATATGCCATATCAATGCCTGTGTTAGGTACTGAGAAGTTTCCGAAAGTCTCATTCTCAACCTAGGCTGCACCCTATTCCCATGTGAGTGCAGACAGTGATGTGAAGAGCTTGCAGTCTGCAAAAACAGGCAACTACAAATGGTTAGAGAAGTGAGATATGCCAGACAAAACTGCCAGAAATTATTTTCAGACATGTGGTGGAGGGCTGTAACGCTTACTATTAAACAGATTGCCACTAAAGGGCTGACTCACTGAGGACTTACCTTTGGGTTTTTTGCAGATAAATCCTTTTTCAGAAGAGCAATCGCTGTTGTCCCAATAACCAGATATTGCAGTTATTTCAACGCACCGATGCTCCACACTGAACTCTTTCTCCTCCCAGTTAACAAAGTCTAGTGCAGCATTATCTAGCCACAACCACTGGCCTACAGACCAACATAAAATGTAAAAAAAAAAAAACCAAAAACCCAACAAAATGACCCCACAAAAAAACCTCCCAAAACCAACAAACAAAACCAAACCAAAATAAACAAACACACAAAAAAAACCCCTCAATATTTTAATTCCTGAGCTCAGCAATAAACTCAAAAATATATAGTAAGACACTTCAGCAGAAGACCATGACATTTTTTTGTAGTACAGTAATCCTCAACTTTCTCATATTAGCAAAGCATTTTTCCATTAAATTTTGAAAGTTAGACATTACCATCCACATTTTGGTAAAGTCCTATCCAGAAGCCTCCTACTTTATTTCCAAGTGGTTGAATTATATGGATCAGGAAGTCAGATTCATCCATGTTTTCTACTGAAACCAAGGTAGCACCTAAAAGGCATTAGTAAGCAAATAACCATAACCTACATGAGCAACTATGATCTTATTTTTAACATCTGTACAACCAATAGCTTTTGACAGTATTATGCATGCTAGACTGTTGGTCTCTCCATTGCTCCAGCAGGAGCTTAGTGGCTGGAGGTGCTTAATGGCTTAGCTGCTATGGCCTTCAACCACTGCCCCCAAATGGTAAACCAGAAGCCAGGAGCTAATGGGAAAGTCTTTGGACAAGGAAGCTGCAGCCCCTGAGAGGACAGGAGGATGCACAAAGTCACTTGTGTCAGTTTATTTTCATTGCGCCAGATTTAGAATAGCTTAGTAAATAAAGTATTGTGTTGGGGTGGGCTGGGAGGGTTATCAATGTTTTTACATTTTTATGTGAGTTTTGTATAAACTGCTGATAATGAAGGCTCTCACCTAAGCGAGCACACTCAAGGGAGGCCAGTGCCCAGCTTCTCCCAGCTGATGCTTCAAAGTAGTAGCAGTGACCATGGTAAGGGATCCAAGCCTGGAGTTCATCTGCTTCAGGACAGTCTCCAGGCAGCTGAGCAGGGTCAGTAGGAGCTGTTTCTAAAGAAGCCATATGGTATGAAATTAGTATTGCATTATCTATGTAATCTATGATTCTATGATGTGTGTGTAAATGGAGTGAGATTTCTCTCACCCAGCTCTAGCTATCTGGACCTCTAGTCTTCACTGTTCCTACATTCCCCTAGTTCAGACAATGGGGAGAGCCAGGCAGTCAAAAGTGTGAAACACCTTATTTCTGCAACCACATTTCTTAGGACGAGGAATCAAATTGCATCCTGCAACATCTAACTGCCTTGGCAATACTGCGAGGAAAGCAAACCCTGAGGGATGATATAGATCTCAAATTTGTGTTAACACAACACAGAAAACTGTTGTAGGCTAATGAATCATTAATGGCACAGTACCATGCTGTTTGGCTACCTGGTCTCTGCATGTCACTTTATTAAAAAAAAAAAAGACATCAGTGGAGCATGCCCCTGCCAAATTAGTCTCTCTCATCATGGGTGCAACTCCAATTCCCTTTGAGGGATCTGTGGTTCTTATACTGCATAAGGAGAGCAAATGTATGGCTGGAAAATTTAATTCAGAAGCCACTTTCAAGGGGCAAAATCTGTTATGAATGCCACATCAGCCACAGACTATATATATTATGCAGTTAACACCTAAAGGGAGGAAAATGACACAATTCTACAAAATCTAGAAGCACATATGCCTCTGCAAATATCTGCAAAGAGCTAAAATATTGTTCACATTCCCAAGTCTCTTACACTTATATCAGAACTGCTTTAGCTCTAGCACTAGTGAATGCAAGTGAAACTCTTGCTTGTATTTTGGCTCAGTGACACCTGTGTGTGAGCTTTCCCAGTTGTTGCACTTCACACAGTCAGTGTACTTTCCCAGCACCTTAAGTAACTTACGTGTTTCCCAGCACCTTATGTGTGTAACTTAGGTTACACACAGATTTGTGTGATTTATGTTCATGTCTCAGAAAGAGAAAAAAAACCATCCAAAACGAAGCACAATAAACTATTAGAGAGCATCCAAAAGAGGGTCACAAGGATGGTGAAGGGTCTGGAGGAGGAAGCCTTGTGAGGAGCAGATGAGGTCTCTTGGTTTGTTCAGCCTGGAGAAGAGGAACCTCATCGCAGTCTTCAATAACCTCATGAGGCAAAGCGGAGGAGCAGGCACTGATCTCTTCACCCTTGTGACCAGTGACAGGACTCAAGGAAATGGCCTGAAGCTGAGGCAGGGGAAGTTTAGGCTAGATACCAAAGTTTTTCCACCCAGAGGTTATTTGAGGGCTGGAACAGGTTCCTCAGGGCAGTGGTCACAACACCAATCCTATCTGAGTTCAAGAAGCATTTAGACAGTGCTCTCAGGCATAGGATGTTATTCTTGGGGTGTCCTGAACAGGGCCAGGAGTTGGACTTGATGATCCTGATGGGTCCCTTCTGACTTAGCATATTCTACAATTTTATGATAAAATAGAGCTTCATCTTATGGAAAGAATTATGACTACCATGAAAGCAATGCAGCCATATCCATTTGCACAAGAACCTTTCCTGTTCCTTAATTCATTCATCATCCAGTAGCAAAGATCCTTATTCTACTAGGAGGTAGATGCTACCCTGAAGCATACTGCTCTGCAGGGGTAGCCCAAGCTAGAGCAAAGTCTCCAGGGCTAGCAGACTAACGGAATTAAGAGTGTGCTTTCAAAATTGTTGCATGCCTTTGCTTACCATCTGATATCATGCAAACTGAAGAGTAGCTTTCATTGCAAGATGCTGTTTTCCAAGTACCATCAAGATCAAGGTAGACACAAGCATTTTTCTCTTTTGGTTCTCCTGCTGCCCATTTTGTGTACCTGGTTTTCCAGTTACTGATCCATTTGTAATAGCTGCCAGTCTGAAAACAAAGAAATTCTGGCAATAGATTATTTTCTTTTTTTTTTTTTTTTTTTTTTTTTTACATAAAAAGCTCTGACTCAGAAATATAAGGTAAATAATTCTATGCCTATGATTTTTCAGAAAAAAAAAAAAAGTCCTGGTTTTTTTAATCCCATTCACTGTTCTAAGCAATGTCACTGGTCACTCTGAGTTACATGAGAACTACACGTGAACATCAGTGTTCAACACTGCATTGTTTTTGGGAGAGGTTTTCTGAAGTAACACAAACTTCTATATGGCATGAAAGTCAGATGAGGCCATCTTAGGTCATTTAATAAACCCCATATCAAGAGAAGCAATTACAGAGAATTTGTCCCCTCTGCTCTGCTTTATTTGAACTAAAACTGGAAGCTATGTGGTGATTAAAGATTATTTGACATTAAAGAGTCAGCTTAATTTTTAAAATATCTCTCTAATACTCATAATAATTTTTATTAATATAATAATAGCTATAAATTGCCCTCTATATAGCAAGGGGTTTGACTTTCAGAACAGCTAACATCTCTTTATGACAGCTGCACATTCTGGCTTGCAACTCCCAGGCTGCACTTTGAATTCTTTTATTGTTACTAGAACTTTCATCTTTTCCTTCTTGTGCAACCTTTTCTGTGATTCTTCACTCCATTTGCTGAATGAAAGTCTTTGACTAACTCTAACAGCAGCACTAGATTTTTATGCATTTGCACAGTGAAGCTGTGCAGAATATGGTTATTTCAGCACCATTATAAACTGGTCATCCAGAGGACTAACAAGAGAAGAGCTCGCTGACCACCTGCACCTCCTATCTATCTAGCACTTACCATATTGCTGTTAAGACCAATCCATACAGGTTTTCCGTATTTCAACATCTGGATCCACACGAATGAATGGATGTAGGCATCTGAAATTCTGGCAAGCTCTGCAGATTTGTCTTGGCAATTTTTTCTGGCCTCTTCCCATTGCATTTCAAGTGAAATGATTGAATAGCTACTGTCACCATAACGGGTAAAGCCAGAGGCTGGATTTGTCGTTGGTACTTCAGGTTCCGTGGGAACTATGGAGGACAAATTGAATTTATGACATATGGCTCTTCTCTAGTATGGAATTTATAAAAAATAGGTCAAAATGTCTAATCAGTAAGTCAAGATCTTTATTTAGTCTCATGAACAATCCCAAACAAATTAAAAAAAAAAGCCAAAACAAACTTTTAAAACATGGCCAAACTTGACTAATGTAATGAGATGAGTGAAATCCTGGATGTCCTGAAGTAGAGTGTACTTGCTAGAGACTTGACTGGTCCAGTCTAAGACTCCCAAACTGAATATTTGAGCTTCTATGCTTTAAGATATTTACCTAAATCTGGATATCTGATTATATACCTATTTCAGATCATTGGTGGAGAGGACTTAGGGCAATGCATTTAAGGCACTAACTCCTGTACTCTGCAGTCTCAGCCCGAGTCTTTGATACCTGATGTTAATTGATCACCACTTTCTGTTGACTCCAAGTTGTTGGCCTGTCTGTAAAGGCTGCCAGAATGCTGCCTGCATGTTTGAGTCAGGTAACATATATTTCCACCCTTGATATTGTAAGTGTAGTCAGAACTGCAACTGAGGTTAAGCAAATTAAAAATGCCATCATAAAACTACATGTTTGCTGTGCAGAGAGGGGGTCTCCTTACAAACAAGGTAGCTGTGCTGAGACTGAACAGGCAGCAGAAGCAGACTGAATTGAGAAGTCAGGAAATAAATTTTTCTAATGTTGTAACAAAGTTTAGGCAAAAATGTTTGGCAAAACTGTTTTGCTATCTGTGCTTTGCCTTCTCTACTCCAATTATATGGTTGGGCATCTGGGATTTGTATAATTACATTCCTACAGTAGGAAAGTCAACATTCATTACTCATTTTGTTGTTAAAAAAATAATAATATTCTTCTACAATAAAGACACATTCAAGAGGCTGTACATTTTAATTGATATCATATGTCATTCAGTAGAAATGTTGAGAGGATTAAATGCTCTACTCAGAGACAGCCAGGAGAATGGGAAGATCACTGTAAGAACTTGGTTTTGCACTGCACTTACACAGGATGTCTCTAAACCCTCATATTTCACTGAGAAGAAATCCATTTTCATTTATTATTTTCTAGTACTTGTCATGATTATGTACAAAACCCTAATTAAGGTAGTGATTCCTCTTCAGCAATTTCTGCGGAACAAATGGTACTTCAAACATAGTACTGCCTTAAGACTGGTGGAGTTCTGAAAACCTCAGAAACTCAGAATGAAACTCAAAGGTGGAAGAAATCACATTGGTTTATCTATTCAGCTTATCTAGCCAAGATACTCTTTCTAGTTAGGAGACTGGGTTGAACAGAACTCACGTGAATTCATCTGACATATATAGCCTCGCTCATTGTCACAGTTATCATCTCTCCATTTCCCATCTGACTTCATGATGAAGACACAATCTGTCTGAAGGAGAGGGAAAGATACATAGACATGAAAAAAAGGCTATGAGAAGGTGGTGAGCTGAAACTCCTATACTGCTAGTGCAAGCCTGATGGCTTGAACACCTATGAAATTAGTTCAAGTTTCCTAGGTTTCTCCCAAACAGCTTGAATTGGTATTTATTAGTGACCCCTTAAATCTGAGCCAGGCTTCCACTGGTGCCAGTCAATGTCTGAAAGAAGTCAGTTAAAAAAAACCTTACCAATTTTATTAGAAATCCTTTAATGACTATAGAAATGGCTCAGGTATCTATAATATATCTTTTTCCATTCTGATTTACAATTATGTAGATCTGATTCAAAATATTGTCATCAATGAGAAAAACGTTATAAGAACTATTATTAAAAGTGCTAGTTTGGATTTAACTGAAGCAGACTCTTGTAGAAAGCAAATGCTCTTTGCTGGCTTTTTGTAATCATTATCAAGTTGTGAGCATCAGATGTCTTTAGCAGCAACAAAATATTATCTTTAATTCTTTTTGTTTAATTAGTTCAAGATTTCCTTCATGACTTTCCTGATTTCAAGACTGGCTGTAGCAGTCTTTCAGCATTTTGTCCAAGTTTCTCCCTTATGCTGATTTAAATAAGTTTTAGTCATCAAAAAATTGACTGATGGTAGATGTTAAAAATCTTGGGTGTCTAGCTGCCAGTCATTTCCTCAGAAATTCTCTCATTTAGAAAAAAGATTGAATTTCAGCAGAGAAATAGTAATTTCATTGAAGATATCAATTTGTACCATTAGAAACCAGTAAAGCCATGTGAGATCACATTAGCCAGGAATGGGACGTATACAGACACAAATTATTGTTGAATTAACAATCTTAATTTTGGTTTATCTTAACTTTTCTGTGTTTGGTGTTGCAACTTTAAAATTTGTGATAATGTATTTTGTAGGGGAACTGATGTCATATAAACCTCTCTCAGCTTCTTTTACAGAACTTGTCTTTTGCAATAGGTCAGACGGAAGGCGCAGAGTCCCTCTTCTTCAGAACCTTTGCCAAACATTTTGGTTGTATTTGGAAACATTATTAGATTATTTGCTAAACCCCCTTTTGCTTACAAAAGGACTTGTTTCAGCATCTTGTTATTGCTGCTGTAACTTCTTTTATAGAACAAACAACTAGCTGCCTAATATATACAGGTTATTTAAATTTCCTGTACCTCCACAGTGACATCTGTCAATCTTTCATACTCATAAAAGTCAAAGTAGCTTTGTTTTTGTTGTGGTGCACCATTAACCCAATTGGTGTAGGAAACGGTGCTTCCATCTGTCCAAAGAAATGTGGACTCTTGATTGATATCATTCATCCCAGTCCAAACATCAATTGTGGCATCCTTCAAATGATAGAAGAGGAAAGCTGGAGAGAAGCAAAGATTTTTCATTAAGGAAAGTTCATCATGACTTAACCAAATCAGGGAAATGTGCAAAAGCCCAAAACTGGGGCCATATTAAAAGGATAACATTTTCTATTAAAGAGGGCATCTGTCTTTAATTAAATGTCTAGACAAGCATTCCATCCCCACTGTATATGCACACATAGTGTTTCAGCCAATCATATTGCCCGTGAGAGAGACAGAAAGTAGAGATTTCTGTCAGTTTGAGAGATCTGTGCAACCACACTCAAAACAGACTGAGCAACTGAAATAAATAGAAACACATTTTATTTCTTATATGTAATAATTTAGCTATTGCTTTGCACTTTGGAGTTAACACAAACCATAAACTGACCTGGCCAATAAGTAATTTTTGAAGTTAATCCCATGTTCCATACTGGAGAGCATAGCAGTTCCATAACCTAGAGCTTAATATTTTTTTCTTTCAATAGAGCCCATATATGTACCTTGCACTTGTTCATTTGTTATGGTAGCCAGGTTTCCTCCCAGATCAATACAAGCATTTCGTGCAGCATACCACATGAGCTGTCTTGTTGTATTGGAAGAAAATACTTTGAAACACTGGAAAAAAAGCAAGCACTACTTTCAAACCAGAGAAGATTGCAACTGTTGTGTGTGACTAATATCAACTACCTATGAGATGCACATTTCTCCTGAAAAAGAAATCGGGGCTAAGATAAGTGACAGAGCTCAAGAGTAGAAAGTATGTATGTCTACCCAGGCAGACATTCTGTTCCCCTCATTGCACAGGGTGTAATGCAGGAGTTTAGTATCCTCTGAACTGATTGTAGTGAGTTCAAGTACATAATCCCTTTTCATATTTTCATCTGCCTTCTTCCTGAAATAATAGAGGGATCATTTGAAGTCAAGAATATTTGGCTTTGGGTGACACAGCTGCAGGGAATGATCTCTACATGCCTTGTCTTGCTTCCAATGACTGTGGGCACAACTCTTCATTCTGACAAAGTTAAAATACCCTTTGGCACATTGACCTAACATTTTGTGGATGCAATAGCAGCACAGTGTACATAAAGTAGACAAAAGAACCTTTGGTAGACAGAGCTTCAACTCAAATTGGTACAAATTTTCAGTTACAGCAATGAGGACTTCCAGACCATGTCTGAATGCAAAGCTATACACAAAACAAAACAACTGTAGTTTGGCATCACCTTCCTGAACTCAAAGCTTTGTGAACCTTGTACAAGACAGAGGGATTGCTCAAATATATTCTCTCTAAATCTTTTTACCTGAAAGGCTCATTTTACAAGATTGACTGGTACAAATTTCCATTTCTAATATAAATACATAAAAGAAGAGAGGAGAAGAAGATATTTACTTAAATAGTAACAGTGTATTTTAAGCCTGCACAAACTATGCTTTCTGAAATCTATTCAGCATACATCTACTTTTACTGTCTCCACAAAGTTACATGTCTATAGTCAGCTCCAAAAAAAGCCCAGCCATCCAGGCCACATA
Source organism: Xenops minutus (assembly GCA_035221455.1). Classification (NCBI taxonomy): domain Eukaryota; kingdom Metazoa; phylum Chordata; class Aves; order Passeriformes; family Furnariidae; genus Xenops; species Xenops minutus. Next base: position 19,353,576 of record JAWWEE010000074.1, read on the forward strand.
TTCTGATTAGATAATTACTCTGCAGATTTATTTATAACCATAAAAAAATGTTGGATTTTTCAAGATTTTTTTTCCAGTTAACTCCTTTATATAATTTACTGAAGACACTTGTTGGCATACCTTATTGTTAAAGAAAACCCAACTTTCAGGACATCCTCCAAGAGGCAGTAGTGAAGTAAATGTTGAATTAATAGAACTGTTATGTTTTTCACATACAAATTTATTGGAAGAACCACAGTTTATGTCATTCCACAAGCCTGAAAATAAAGAAATTGAATAAATAAGTAAAAATATTATAGTATTTGTAACAATAATATCTCACTTTTAAAAAAAAATAGAAGAACATAATTTTCTCTATTTTATATTTCAGGCTGCAGCTTGATCTGAAGGCAAAGTAACCATGGCAGCTTCAAATGAGACAGATTAAACTCTAATAACAGTGCTCTTTGTACTTAATTTGAACTCCTTGACCTTTCTGCTCCACTTTCAGGACTCTCCACAGTCCCTATACCTATTTATGGGTGTACATACACACACACACATATATATATATATACATATATAATTTGTTTCAGATATGGCATCATCACATTGCAGGCAGCAGAGGAAATAGATCAGCAAGCAAATTTGAAAAGAAAATGGACCAGAAATGGACAAGATAGGAAATACCAAATCAATCTAAGGGCATAATACAGTGTTCTAACATATATTATGAAATACGTGCCATCTCCTAGGGGCCAGCATCTCAAGTTAATGTAATATTAGCTAGGGATTCAGTTTGCAGATTAAAATGCTTAATTTCAAATGTCAGGATTTCTAAGCTACTGTAATGGTCAACAGAAAGGTAGGACAGGATTCATTTGTCTAAACACAGGTGCTTAGCACTGTCTGAGAGGCTCTGCAAAGTTCCTGCAGAGAACTGACAGATATGGTAGTGTTTCTGTAGGAAACAGACAGTCAGATGGACCAACTAGAACACAGCAAGAGGCTACAATCACCTCCACGCAGGCAAATGAATACTGCACTTGAGTAAACTGAACTGCTCTTCAGGCAGCACTGACCGTGCAGATGAGATCTCCATTTAACTCTTGAACTCTTTATAAAACATAAATTGAGAGATAGATACACATATACTAAATTTCCATTAGCCTCAGTTAAGTTACAGAAATAGAGCCAAGAGGTAAAAATAGCCATAGGATTTGCAAAAAATTTATATTTCAGTATTTGTAAACATGTAAGACAGTCTCAGGTCACTAGATGTACTTGTTTCTTTCCTCATTGACTTGTACCTTCAACTCCCCTATTTCCTGTAGCTGTTATAAATGTTTTCTTAAGGTCACAGGAGAGAAGACAGACCATTCAACTTTTTACTGAAAGAAGTAGTGAAAATCCTGTAAAAAGGTGCAATATCAATCTTATAAATTCAGAGAGAGAGACATCTGCATTCAATTACACATGATACTGAAATCTCCTCATTTTAAGGTCACAGACTCTTCCATGACCGGTGGTCCCATGACTGGGAACAGTTACTGCATTGTTTGGTTTGTCACTGGAGACCACTTGCAGAAAACAGCTATGGAAGATTGTGTGACAGTTGACAGCAGAAGTTTGACAGCATCAGTTATAATCCAAGTAGAGACAAGTAAAATCTAAGAGTTTTGCTTTGTTACTTACCATGCCCTGACAACATTACCACACAATTTTCCTCATTATTTGCAAAGTTGGGTTCATTAGGAGCCCAGGCCACATAGGTTACTGGAGTTCCATCTGTCCAGCTTAAAGAAAAGATATACAAATAGTTATGAACTAATACACTTCGGTTGTGAGATGATACTCCTAAACAACATCTTACAATTAAGAATGTCCATGAGCATTAATGGGAACTGGCTAAAATTGGAAGGACTGTTAAAGATTTTTCTCTCTTTTCCTGATTATTCTAATTTGAAAGAATTTCTGTAAAATATTGCTGGTTGCAAAACAGAAAAAGAATACACCAAGCATATTTTCTGTTAATGGAGAGGATTGGTCTGACATAATTGAATAACAGAAACCATTTTCTGTTAGTTATAATACATAATATAGAGAAAAATATTAAAATTTAATTTATCTTATTCATTGTGTCCCTAATCAATATTATGCTTCTCAGTCGGAGCATTCCTGATGTTTTCATAGATGTAAACAAGGATGAAAATACTTTTCTGTGGATTTTACCCCAAAGAAAAATACCTCTTTTTTCTATTAAGTCTTGTGTCTGCAAATTAATGGACATTCTATCAGCTTTAAACCAACCCTTTCTGAAGTACCAAATTTGTCATTATTTCCTTTATGTTTACATGCTTTTTACTTTAATATATTGCGATTGAAAGAAAAAGAAGTTGGCACTGCATTTTAATCAATATTTCAGAATTTAGGTCAGTAAGGCAGAAGTGGGAAACAAATTCAGCTCACTCATCTATCTCTTGCTGCTGCTCATACACTTCCTCTAAATAAAGGGGATACCCCCTGGACCCAAGAAATGCCCTGTCTTCCTAGTTTGTCTCCTAAATCAAAAGGTTAGAATCAGGTACTGACCCAGTCACTGTCAATTGTCTCTCCCCATTTGTCTTCTACATACTAACACTGTGTCAGTGATTTACAGATATTCAACAGTGGCATTAAAATAGGAAGGTTAAATTCAAATCTCTAACCTGTTTCAGGTCAACATCAGCAGCTTTTTCTTTTTCACCTTCCAGATGTGTCCTAACTAGCAGATGAGAAGATAAGCAGAATATCATGCTCTTCAGTATTTTTTCTTTTAGTTTTGAGTTTATCTGTGTGTTGGTCTTTTCAGAATACTTGACAATGTTTCTGTACTGTAAATTTCTGCTGACTTTTCTCCTGGATCAGGGATTTGCAGACACTGCCTTAGACATATCTGTCAGAAGCAGCTCTTGTACTCACTGTCCTAACTCTGGAGGCCCTCTTGGAAGATATGGTGTATAGATAAAAAGTATAAGGAAGCTCAGCTCTATGATATAGAGTATGTCTCAAGTGTGTGCATGTGTAGTGGTATAAAATTCAGCATAGTGAAGTATCACTCCAATTTATGGGGCAAATCTTTGAAAGAAATTCGATAAAGTATGTATGGAGAGTAGAGTGGCCAAGCTTTTCTTTGGGTAAAACTTACTCAAGAAAAAACGTTCTTTTCCTATTTATTTTTTTTGAAAACTATTAGATTTCAGAATATTCTAGGACTATTCCATTCTGCTTTGTACATGGTATGTGGAACTACCTTCAGACCTTGAAAATAACACATTCAGTACCTCCAGCTACATAAAATATTGTATTTCTTTCTACATGTTAAGAGCTTCACTGCTCATCTTAACTTACCTGAACTTTTTATCAAGGCTTACTTTTAGACCAATGAAGTAAGCTGTTGACTCACTCCAGTATTGATCCTAAAGCAGAAAGATATTACCGCAATTAAAAAAAAATAAAAATAAAAATCGTTGAAATAAAACAAGCATAAATGAATACACTGTGTTAGGCTCACAGAGCAGTCACTGAAGTAGACAGCAATAAAGCACATGCTTGTCCTTAAGCACAGCAGTGTATTTATATGCTCAGCCACAGAAGTCAGGTTTTTATCTGGGGTATCAGAGCCAAGTCCTGCAGCACTGAGGGCCCTTAGGATGGGGTAGGAAAGAAACAGATCAATCTCAATTCTCCCTGTCACATCAGCTACTCCCAAGACAGCACAGCTGGTACCTTACCACATTGCTCTTCCCAACAGCCTGCTTCACCACCTCAACACAGATAGCACAGAGCAGAAGAGACTAAATCCCATGGGATCAAATGGTGCATTTGGGAAGATTTCATTAGTGAAAAATTGGATGGCTCTACTTCTAAGGCAATTCAAGTTTTATAAGGAGATTGTCACAAGCATTTCTGCTTTACGCTGTGTGTTTATAATGATTCTTACATTTTCTTTTAGCACTCTCTTTAAGAACCTTCTCTCACTGTTACTATTAACAACAGCTAACTCTGCAGAATTCATTCTACAAAACTCCTGGGCTTTTTCCATGGAGACCTGTTCTTTGCTGATATAGTAGAGCTTATCTTCATATATGACCCATCCATCTGCAGTGGTTTTGTATTCTGGAAGATAAACAAGTTAGTTTTTAATTCTGTAGCTGTAGAACACAAAAGCTTATTTTATAATAACAATTTTGGGAAAAAAAAATAAGTGTACACAAAGACCTACCATACATGTCAATTGGTTCAGATTTTAATGGCACTCCTGCAAAAGAAGAGAACAGGTGTGACACATCTTTGCAGTGTGCTTTGTGATGTAGCTTGTGACTGACTGCAAGGAGAAGAGCAAGGAACGGAATAGGATCCTCCGCTCCTGTACCACTGAGTAGAAAGCAGGCTTAGCCACACATTTAAGCTACATATTATGTAATCTGTATTTTTATCAAGAGGAAGAAAATTTCCACTCTGTTTACTTTAGCTCTCTCAAAAAATTCTCCCAGTGCCAAATATTCATAAGCAAAAAGAAATATGACTCTTTCTCTCTCTCTCTTTATACATATATATTCATTTATATACTGTGAGTTATTTCTGGTTGTGATAGAAAAAGACACTACAATGGTACCTTTGTATTTCCAAAAGCAATTGAACCCTCAAGAGCACTAAAAGAGAACTTGGAGCATCACCAGCTCTTGTTGTGCAAAGATATTGTATTTTGGTCTTAGCTTTCCCTGTGTTAATGTAAAAACCAGTATTGTAAGGAATACAGTATAATTCTTTACAACTCCTTACCTCCTGCATTACATAAATACAATCAAAAGGTTCCTAACATTCAAAAACTTTGCAGCCTATTAAATGCTTGCAAACATATGGATTACTTATACACCCTAATTTATGTCAAAAAGTAAGTCTTTTTATTTTTAGCATCTGTCACTGAAAAATCATGACCTATAATATGTTACTCAATGCTCTCCATTTGGAAAAAAAATAGTTCTTCAAAATTTTTTGTCTTTCTCCAGCAAAATAGAAAGCAATTGCTTACTAATTTTTTTAAGCTTCTTGCTCTAAAGAGAAGAAGACATTTACCTTGTTTTATTTGACAAAACCAGTCAAGCTGTACTTCACAAACTGAAAGAGACCATTTTTCAGCATAGGTCTGACCATTGAGAGCACCACAGAACCTGCGTCCTCCTGAATTTCTTGGACTATCATCCCAGTCTGTGTACCCAACCTACAGAAGAAATCAGCTTTGTTACTGTTTTCATCTGTTTCAGTAGTTGTACTCTCCACTGGCAAACAGAAACAAACTATTTTTATCTGAAAGATTCTGGGTTTAGCTAGAGGTGGAAATGTAGGGAAAGCAACAGGTATAAGAATTTTACAGCGGGGTGATGATATCAATCAGCAGAAGATCAGGCTGTCTTGCCATGGAGGGCTTTTCCTCTTGTTTGTGCCTTGAGTCCTAGACACAGAGAAAATAGAAACAGGCAAACAGACTATTTCTACTGAATTTCACATAGCTGTGACCTTTACCCCATGTCACTCCTGCTAATCACATGCAGACAAGGTAGTTTTCATTTCATTAGTTGTGACTTGATTCAAAAACATATCATTCAGCAGCTGCCTGGTGACAATGACCATATCATGCATCAATTTGGCATTCACTTCTTACCTTCTCTGTGGTTAATGAGGGTGGGAGTGTGACTTTTGGGATGGAAGTCAGGTCCTACAAACCTAGTGGAGTTACCTCTGAAGAAACTAGCATCCAAACAGGAAGGGAGACCCATTTGATGCAACCTATTGGAATTTTCAAGAAGTCCTTGATAAGGATGCTTCCTGAAACTTTTATGGAAATTAATGTGAACAACATAAGAGAAAAGGCCCTTGCCTTTGTTTTAAAAAAAAAAAATAATAAGGAAATAGAGAGGGTAATAAAGAGTGAAGTCCTGCAGGAATGTTTCCCACAGCTGTGGATGTTTCCATGTGCTTTAGAGATTACTGGATAAATTAATGGAGATAAATATATTAAGATTACAGATCTGAGCTCCAGTCCTGAAAGACCCAGAGCCATCACTAACTGGGGGATACAGGAGTACACTGGGAAACACGCTTTCTGTTTGGTCAGTTTTAAGATGTTTATGGCCACTGCCAGAGACAGGATACAAGATCCAGTATAATGAATTTGTATGTTCTAACACTATGCATTCATATTATCTTCTTGGAAGAGAAAATCTGTTGGAGTGCTGCACAGATAGGTACAGATTCTGATGAGATACAGTTAATTTCAAATGTTTTGCTGTGATATTATTCATGACAATACAGGCTAACGGCCATGTGAATGTTTGCAGGATTGGAGTTTTCTTTGATGAGGATAACAGTAAAAGCCCAAAAAGTACATGTACAAACCCCCAAATATCTCAAGCAAACAAATACTATGAAAAATGAAAATACTCACTGGAGAGCCATCACTCCAGGCAAATCCTTCATCTGGATTCAAAGAAAATATACCAAGCCAAACCATTTGAAACCTACAGCGACTGGCACTAAGAGAAATTACAGGGCAGAGCAGTGTATAAACATCAACACAAAAAACCATCTAATAAGATATCATTGAACTTTCTAGTACACACTGTAAAGGCAGTGAAGTTGCAATAATTACCCTATTACCTTTGGTGAAGGGCACACCGACGTTCTTTATAGAAATATGCAATATTTCTTGTGCTTCAGTGGCAATGGCTTAGTTATCAGAGTTATCAGTAGTATTGATCCTGTATTTCCTTGATGTTCTGTTTACTTAGGGAAAGCCTTCACAGATTCAGAAAATGGTCTCAGTGTTGACTATTTCAAGTAGGTCAACAGTAGATATACTGGTCTTGTTTTTTACCTTACTAAAAATACCAATAATTTAATGTGTTTCTAAATTATATCTAGTAATCATTATAGTGGTGAGGGTTTTTTTAATTTTTCTGGACACAGTGTTGGGTTTTTTTCACAAAAAGGATAAGAACATTAATGAGTAGATAAATTTCAAAGTATCACAAGTTTTTTGGCTTTTGAGGAATCCATATGTTTCAGAAAACATCTAAGATCATTCATAAGAGTTCATATGAAAAGTCTTTTAAATATGCTAAGATAAATATACTGCAAGTACTCACCTCATTGCTCGCTTTAGCAATGGGATCTCCTCTTTACTGTTAATGCTGACCAGATCTCCTCCTATTTGTCTGCAAAAATCTCGAGCTTCAAACCATGATTTCTTTTTAATATTTGATCTGCAAAAACACTATGGAGAAATTATTTTTAAATGTATCATATATATGTTATATAAATAAGATAAAGAATCATAGTCTCGCTCACCCATAAACAAGACAAATAAAAGTCCACAAGAGAAATAGCATTTCCTAACCTGTTCATAAGATTTTTGCACTAGACTTTTCTACCTAGTAATGATGAGAGAAAAAAAAAAAAAAAAAGAAAAGAAAAAGGGAAGGAATTGCTAGAAGGGAATACACTTCTCTTTAATTTGGTTTATTTGGAGGAGGGCCCAGGCCTTCCAGATGATGAAAAAGGGTTGTGATAGAGAGGCAAAATGACCTGGGAGGAGCCAGATACAGGCTCCTGAAGATACAGGCAAAAGAAAGACCTCATGTTACAGCTCTCACTTTACATTTGCAATGTGATGTCTAAGTAGTTTGAGAGAGAACAAGCACAAATTTGGCCAAAGTTAAAATCATGATTTGGGGATAAAGGAGCACAAGTAAATAGCATTCCAATTGTGTTCGAAAGAAATAGAAAAAAAATAACAAAAGGAAAACGACTCATTAACTCAATAAAGTGATAAGAAATATTAGCCTCTCACACTAAGTTAGTACATTTCAATTCTGCATGATCCCAAATCAGTGTTTGCACATTACACTAATTTCTTCTTTTGAACTCCTTTCTTGTGCCTGCTTAGACGTAACTGACTGTACTTCAAACTCAAGTTATCTGTAGCTTTTCATCAGAACCTCTCAAATAAATGTCCTTCATAAACAGTGCTTTAATTAACCTTTTGTGCCACTTCTTATGCTTTATTTCAGGGGGTAACGTGCTTATTTTAGCAAGGTCCAGCCCTAGGCATTGGATTACTGGAGGATACACGTCACTGTTTCTCTGCATAGTTCCCTGAAGTCTCACATCTCAGACAAATACTGGATCTTTGCACAAACTAGTGACCACAAAAGCTATAAAGAGCAACATCAATAGACATGCTTTGCTGCTTCTGCTGTTTAATACAGACTTTTGACTTTGTGGTTTCAATAATTTTAATCTGAAGTCGTCTCTTGTGGGGTTTTTTGGGTTTTGGGTTTTTTGTTTGTTTGTTTGTTTTTTGTTGTTGTTCTTTTCTTTCTGTGTTTCTGGGGCCTTGATATGTTCCTCTTCTTTCATTTCCTGTTCCAATTCATTCGACCCCTGGGGGACAAACTTCCTCATTTTCTTTTCTGGGCTCTTCTTCCTTCCCTAGATTCCAGTCCCTTCAAACTCATCTCTCTTCTTTACTTTCTCCCCTCTCGTGGATCCTTCCTTGAGAAGAATCCTTGGGGTTTTGGTTTTGCTATATTCCAATCTCAGATATTGCAAAACAAAGATGTCCTTCCTTCCTTTCTCCTTCCCTTCCTCCCTTTTTTTATTTTCCCTCAAACCAAGCAGTTCAAAGCCCTTCTTCTTTTAACTTTATAGGCACTTACTTTAAAACAGGAACTTCTATGATTGTTTGATACCCAACCTTCAGGGCATGTGGGGACGAGAGCAGTAGTTGGAATAGGTGGAATTGTTGCATCCTGAGCCCTCTGCTTACAGATATACTTTTGCTTTGTCTCACAGTCAAGAACATCCCATAATCCAGCTGCAGTTCCAGTTCTCATGGCTACACATCCTGGGTTACTTCCTTCAGGAGAAAAAGAATATAAAATATCCTACATGTTTGTTTTGGTCAAGTGTGAATTGTTCAATTTGTTAAAATCTTTGAGCAGCAGCAATTTATTTCTTGTCACATGATAACACTTGAAAAAAACCCCGAGAGTTTCCTTCATGGTCCCTTCTCAGAGGTACCCAGCTCTAGCTGTTACTTTGGTATTGCACCATGATTAAGTTATTTTAAGGATTGAGACATCTGGGACTCTGTTATGGGAAACCTGGGGTCCAAGTAGTAAGAAAACCTGGTCTACCTGTGAGTGTGGGGTGTGTAGGTGTAAAAGGGCCTTGGTCTCAGCTCAGGTAGTGCAAGTGTGACTGCCAGAGTGACTCCTGAGTGGTCAGACAAGGAACATTCCTCAACATGATCTCTGACTGCTCTTTTCATAGTCTGCTGGCACTACAGGCTGCCTGGCAAGCTTTCTTCTCATGACATTTACTGAAGTTTCATTAGTCTCTGTCTTTTGTAATTTTTTTATTATTTTTATTTTATACTTTGCAACCTCACTGAAGGCTTTCAAGAAAGTTTTCAAACAAATGATCACTGAGAACAGGTTCCCTTATAGCATTGTGAAATCTTTTTTTCTGTGCTTCTGCACAGTATGAACCTGTGAATGTAGTTTTCTTAGTATCACACATAAAAATAATAATGGCATAATGATTTTTGATACTATGAGTTTGTAATTCTAACTTAAATTCCTTATTACAGTTCCTCTTTTTCAGACTCTTCTCCCAGGCTAACTTTTCAACTGGAGGGATAAGTATGGAATAGTCTGAGGACCTGTTTGTAACTCCTGTTATCTCCATGTGAAGATGGGCCAAAAGGTTAATCTTATGGGTAAATACATCAGATGTCCTAATACAAAATTGCAGTTCAGATTTTTCCCTTTGAAATTAAAAGATGGGATTTGAAAACTGCCAGATCTTGTAAAATATACTGAAAGTTTAAAGTGTAAAATATACTGAAAATTTAAAGTATAAAATTCAGAGGACATTGCCAATGCAAACCCAAATAAGGACCACGACCTCAGAGAGCAGCTACCATCCACCATCACAGCACCTACCAGGCATTCCTGCATCCCAGTGTGTGAAGGACACAGCTTCACCATTGGCCCACCTGAAAGTGCCTTGGTCCTTCATATCAGAAAGGCCAAGCCAGAAATATTTCTCAGGCCTCAGCCCGACAAGGCTAGTCAGGTAGGCTTGTTCATACCTGTGAAAGATATCAAAAAGACAAAAGTGAAAACAGTTGGTTATGCAAATCCTACTTGTCTAATGTGATGATTTGATTTCACCTTTTCCTTGCTTCAGACTGGGGGAGAAGGTCTTATGATAGGTTTCTGACTTCATACAAACAACAAAGAAAAGTAAGATTTTTTTGTTGTTCAGCTAGAGACCTCACCTCTTATTTAGGCCCTTTGCTGTTTGACATTGTGTTAACTTTTGTAAGAATAGTTCATATGGTATAACCTCTACCTATTTAAAAGTCCAGGAAGAATCATCATCATACCTACTTTCAACTGTGGCTAAATAACCTTCTTGTTCACAAGTGGTGTTTGCTTCTGAAAATGTTGCTGGAATATGTCCAATAAAATAGCAGTAGGTCCCATATCTTCTCCAGCCCTGTAACATGATTTTATGATTTCCATTCAAATTTTAAGTAATTATGATCTCATGTATTAAGTGAGCTATGGCATTTAAAAATTAATGAAGCATGATAGTCATGAATATTATGACTTGGAAACGTTTTGCAGTGAAAAATACAGATTCCTTCTAAACAGTTTTTGTAAATGGCTATCTAAAGTTTAAAGTAACTGAGAGTGAAAAACTTCATGATAAAAAAAAACAACTTTCTACATAAATAATATACACAATTCAAACAATTTTAGGTCATTCCCAGACAAGGTACTTACCTCATCTGAGAAACTGATGGTCCATTCTCATATACTTACTTTTTTGCAACCTGCATCAGTAATTTCCTTTTCTCCAGCTATTTGTGATAAGGCTTTTCTTTTACAAATGTAACCAGCTTTCTTCTCACAAGCAGAGTCTGCCCAATAGCCATTCTGTGGCAGGAAAAAGTTTGAAACAAAAAGGAGATGAAGAATAATCTAAAGAGAATGAATAATGTGTCTATAATGAAAACTATGAATTTTCTTTCTCCTTTCATTTTTTAAACAGAAATATTTGTTTCCCTTATCCATTTTCCCTAGATGATAACACACATTCAGCGCTATAGCAGTACAGCCACAGCCCGTGTTGGTAAGAGGGGAGGGGGGCGCATAGAGTTGGTCCCCTGTTCTGTAGGGCCCTGCCCAAGCAGTTGTGCTACGGGATGGGAGGAGCCAGCAGGAATCACGGATCCCCATGTGCCACCATTACATCAGAGGAAAAGGAGAGAATGTATTCAAACTACCTTCAGAGACCTGTTTTGTAGCCCTAATAATTTAATTTGTGACTTTCAGATGTACTTAAACAGAAAATTTCATCAATAATGTAATGCTTTTTTTTAAAAAAGACCATATTTAATCTCATCCTTTTTTCTCCACTTTCCTTTTTCCAACCTTAGCTGTTTCCTGAAATAGTAGAGCACGTTTAACTTTTATTAAGAGATTAGTTTCAATATGAAGGTAAAATACATATTGGGTAATGTCACCTGGCCTTTGATCAGCACACAATCCTCCAGCCTGTTGTTTGTGGTGGATGGCTCTCCCAGGTGCCATTTGGTGTATGTCACCAGGGTACCATCACTCCATTCAAAATACATTTGAACCTTACGGTCATTCAGCCCAATCCACAGCTTGTCTGTTGGCTCTAAAGGATAGAAACAGAGAATTAGATAAGACCATGGAAACAGAACTAGGTAAGACCTCTTATGCCACTGCATCCTTTTCACTGCGCTATCAAGCTTTGGACATATAATTCCTTTCTTAAATTTGTGAAGCATAAAATTATTTAGTGTGTTTTATGATCATTTTATAAACTAATATTTCCACCTGGCTATTAAAATAAAGACAGTATTCTTTGTAAAATTAGGCTGTCATGAAATCCCTGCCCTGGATGAAAAAATTTGGCTCCTCTTCTTCATAGAAGTGGGAGTAAATTACCAGCCTAATGCTAATACACTATGGTGGTATGATAGAACTCTATGAATAGTACTTACCTTTTAGGTTCTGTTGCACTGGGCAGATTTTAAAATACTGGTTTTATGTAATTGGAGGTATGAATGTTTCAAGCTTTTTCAGTAAAATGGAAAAGGCAGAGAAAGACCCTAAAGCCAGTCTCCCAGCTGTAGATAATTATTTAAGCAATAAATATAATCAGAATTTTGACAACATCCAAAACTCAGCAGGAAATCTCAATTCAGCTGTCTGGTCTTCCATACATGCAGAGAAATGCAAAAAATGCCCTGGAAACACTCACTGTACCCAAGCTGAGACACCACAAAGCTGTGCTCCTCAGGGCTTTGGATGCTGGCCAGGTGACTCCCTTGCTTCTGACAAGAGGACAAAGCTGCTTCCCATCCTTTGCTCTCCCTGAAGATCTTGTAACAGTGATCTACATATGACACCCATCCATCTGGGCAAGTAACAGGCCCAGGGTCACCTAGGAACAAATACCAGGGCTTTACAGAAATTTGACAGACATGCAAGGGACTGAAATATTATCACTTAATGTGTGCAAAAGTTCTAAACTAAGAATTTTCTTTTGAAATTCTCATTATAAGGAAATGATAGACACAAACCTAGAAAACATAAATATGATTCTAAATCTTACAATTTTTAGCTTGGAAAATTAAAGATTTTTATTACAAATAGTATTTAATACAAATTCTAAGGTTAGTCAAATGCCTGTAACAATTACTCTATTAATTTTGCCACCTTCTGTATCACTTAGTACTTACTGGTCAGATAAGAGAAATCAGACATTATCTGCACTTAACATAGAAGGCTTATGAATTTTTAAAGGATTAAGTAAGTATATTGACAGAGGAAAAGTCATTGAGATGGATTTATAGCTGGGTGCATACACAGGGACACACGAACAGGGGAATCTTTATACACTTAAAATATCTTTTCTCATTTCAGTGTGTCAGTCTTCATTAGTGTCAATCTTCCATCACTACTGCAGAGATCTGTGAACTTGCTAAGATGGTTGACCTCAAGTTGTGGAGAATGACTTAGAGCCACACTGCTCTTTCCTTCCTTTTGCTTAATTTTACTAACGTCTCTCTTCTCAAAAATAATTGTTGCTTTGATTTCCCTTTGGATGGTCAGCAGTGTGTGAACAGCAGTGTATTCAAAGGGGAGACCCTGACCACCATAACATGGACCAAAGGGACTAGTTGGACGTTCTTCACTTTTATCTGTCTCATTCTGCATTGGGGAGACAAGGACACGGTCCACAGCCGAGTAGGGGTGAAGAGGGCTGGAACACTTTATTATGGGCGCATGAGACTGATAAAGGGTTAGGGGGAGAGGCTTGGAAACTGGGAGGAGTTAGGGCGGCACGCAGCAGGTAAGGGGAAGGAAAGGAGGGGGGAAAACTGAGAATGGCCAGCCTTACATGATAATGCTGTTATTGCATCACTGGCTAGCCAAGGGAGAAGCAAGGAACTGGGTAACCAAGTAACACAGCCAGTGGGGACAAACATACAAATACAAATTATATAACTATCTATCTAATACATATAATCACTATCTATGCTAAGAAAACCTTTTCAAAACATTAACTTCTGTAACTTGAGGTAATGGTCAAATCTCTGGCATTAATCATTTGATTGTTAGATCCATCCATTCCTGGAAAGATGTGTCCTCGTTGTTTTGGCAGTCCTTCAGGCAGGGTTCCCCCACAAAGAACCTCCCCTCCTCATCTTATATACACCTGATTACATAAAGGAATGGGATGGAATAATTCCCTAGCTATGTCATTGTTACCAGGGAAGGCCCAGATGAAAACCAAGAACTCTAAACCAACCCCACCATATAAAACACTCTTGGTTCTTAAACATGTTTAAAACAGACCCTGAAGCTCCTTACACATGGGTACATTTGGTATGATGACCTAAAAGACCAGCCACAACCTAAGATGTAGAGACCATTCTGTGGAATTCTTTCCCCATTTCAAAATCTACACTGTTTGCCTATTATGTTAAAACCAGTCAGCAGTGAAGTCTCACACACCCTAGCCAGATGGAAGACAGAGATATGTTTTTTCTCACTGCTACAGCTCCTATTTGAACACTTCAAGATTCATTAGCAGCACAAGAAATTAGATGACTGCTTAGCCATGTCCACAAATAGATTTCTCAAATGGGAAATTAAAAGGAGGAAACATCCTCCTTTGGAGGGCAGGGTGGAAGGCATGGGACCAGTAGTCAGGGAACACAAAGTCTGGCTGGATTGTTCAGTCTTGCTAGTGATCCAGGTGATGTTAATCTGCTTGAGTTTCCTCATTAGAAGAGCCAGGAAGCTCAGAGCCTGCTTGTGGATCAGCAGGCAGCATAGAAGTTGACAGGAATTAAATTGAAAAGTAAAACTGAGAGCCCACAGTCACATCACTACAAGCATATATTAAAATAAACATGGCAGAAACAGTCACTAGCAAGGAAAATGACATAAGAACTATGTTATTTGATAAAAACATATCCAATTTTGTCATTTAAAGGTTATGTCAGACCTCCAACCAAAGGTCATTCTGCAACTGTCAGGATTTTGCCTTTCAATCCTTCATTAGTCAGACTGCTTCTGTTGTTCAGCAGCATGTCCCTTGACAGACACTTTCCCAGCTCCCTTGCATAACAAACAGAGAGTTTTTCAACTCATCATGTCCATAAAAGGGAACAATGACAGGAAACTGAAACAACCAGAATAGTTTCGTTTTCTTCCATGTATATCAAAGGACTGGATAATTTAGTCCATTTGATGATTGTGTCCCATTTCCCCAGGATTTCCATAAGTAGAAAACTCAGGGCATTCAGTGATTTTTTTAAAACATTCTTTCCTACAGTTTCACTTTAACATGCTGTTGCACTTCCCTGAACATTGAGGAAGTATTTTCAGGCTGACATTTATTTTAAAAAGACAAGCATCAAAATCTGTCAGAGCACAATGATTTCTCTTCAAAACCACACTGGATGCTTGCAAATGTATTTATGATGAACGTACCAGAGTTACTACAGTTCCATCAGAGATTTGTGTGTGATTAGTTTCCATCAATCTCAGAGAATGGGTCAGGTTGCAAGGAACCACAGTGGGTCATCTGGTCCAACCTCCTTGCTCAAGCAGGGCCATCCTGGAGCACACTGCACAGGATTAAATCCAGATGGATGTTCCAGAGTGTGGTCACCTGCATACTAAAAAATTTATTCCTCAAATTAAGGTGGAACTTTCTGGGCATCAGTTTCTGATCATTACCTGTTGTCCTATTGCTCAGCACCACTGAACAGAGCCTGGTCCATCCTGTAAGACTTTCCCTCCTGATACTTAGATGTAGATGAAATCACTTCCAAGTCACCTCTTCTTAAGGCCATACAGGCCCAGCTCCCTCAGCCTTTCCTCATAAAATAGATGCTCCTGATCCTTAATCATCTTCATAGCCTTCCACTGGACCCACTTTAGGAGATCCATGTCTCTCCTCTACTGAGGAACCCAGATCTCAACACGCTACTACATCTCTGTTGTCTGATTCCCAGGTGCCTTCCTATACATGGGCTTTCACCTGTGAAAGATCCACAAGGTCACCAAGATCTAAACACCTTTGATGCTCAGGAACTTAATTGTCCAAAGTTGCCTCTTGGAAAGATTTTAGAGGAATGCACCAATGAAAGCAAACAAGAAATCTGCAGGAAATCCCAAAACAACTTCAGGTCAGAAGACTTGCAAAACTACAAATGTGTCATATTAGTTCACATAGTAATTTTGATCATCCTTCCAAAGCTAATCATGTAAGTCAGATTCCCTGAGCCTGGTCAGAATTCATTCTACAAACTGGATCTCTCTCCTACAAGGGAATTTAAGTAATCTCTATGGGTACAACAATGAAGAGTAATAAAAGGGTACCAAAAGGAAAGATCAACACACAACAACACAGTCAATATTGAATGGGAAGTGTCCCAAGATATCATTCAAAAGTCTCAGCAGTAGCTCTCCAGTGATTTGTGTGTGCAATGAATTCTGGCCACTAGCACAAATAGAAGTCTGTCAGTAATGTCCAGTGTAACTATTAACTGAGCTAATCAAAGTAAGGTAAAGATAAAAGGCATATACATCTGAGCACATCTTCACTTTCCTATTAAAAAAAATGATTGTAAATCTTTCCAGTTGTCCTGTCAAAGCTGAGCAGAAATTCTTTATACAAGAGAGAGTGTAGCTTCCTGCCAGGTGATACACTCTTTGCTTACTCTGATTTTCAAATTCAGGCCTGAACTCTTTCCCTATGCAGGAACTAGGAAGAGCAATACCTGTTCTTTTCTCCAAAGCATATTTCATTTGAACAGACAGTTAAAATTAGTCTATTCCTTATCCTTAGCACCATGCCAGGTATAAGATTTTGTTCTGACACCTCCTGTGAGTTCAGTGTGAAAACAGAAGATAGATGTGACAGAAAACAAAATGCACACTTGAAATGCAGTTTGCAGTATGACACAGGTGCACAAAACCCCTAATACCAAGATTTAGTACAATAATACTTCCCCCAGACTGTCACAATAACATTACGAACCAAAAGGTTCACACAATGCTTTCTCCAGGTGACATTTAAAGCACTGTATCATTTAATTTATCCTGCCCTATCTGCATTTCTCCTGTTCAGAAGAATGTTTTGGTGATTCAGCATTGTCAGGAGTCAACAGCCCCAGTAGAGAGGCAGAACCACAGAACATTTCGTTTGCTAGAATTCCTGTATATAGTTAAGGCTATAAAATATGTGCCCACCACAAAAGCTATGCAAGCAGCTGACTCTGACATACAGAGTAAGTGTTTAAATATGTGAAAGCACATTCTACACATTTGCACAGAGTCTGTAATGTTTCTGGTCCTTATCCAATACTAACTAATCTTATCTGTGACATCTTTACTGAATGTAAATGTAGCTGGGATATTCAGAACATGTTTAACTATTCTGTAAGGGAATGCAAAGGCTAGACTTGCCTCCCATCATTTGAAACTGCTAACAGAAGTAATCCCTCCTGCTCTGCACAAAATCTGAAACACATTCAGGCTCTCCTGTGGGTAGCAGGGATGCACAAGCTGAACATGTTTCCTACTCTTGTACTTGATTATAGATCTGAGCTGAAGTGTGAAATATTGTCAACTTCCAATAACTAGGCTGAATCGAGAATGTCCCTCAGGGTACAGTGCCACTTTCATGCTGCCATTGATGGCAGTGGCTTAACTCCAGGAGACAGGATTTAAAAATCAAGATACGGATTTCTCCTGTTCTTACACAAACTTCCCAATAACTTCAATGGTGATACTATCTGTACAGTCTCCAGCAGCAGACTCTTCACCAGCAGCATATACAATTAGATACTTCCTGAGAAGTCAAACATTTTTTCCCTCATTCCTCTCTATGTCTGCACTTTTCCTTGGAATCCTTTTGACAGTTACTGTGAAGATGCTATAGTGTCAGAAGGCAGGGAGATGGGATGGAGTTTAAGAATTTTATTTTTTTCAACTGCTTTTTTCATAATTACACATTATTGGTCATTTTTGCCAATGGCATATGAAATGGCTTTATTCCTTTTCAAAATATACTAGATACTGAAAAATTATTTTTAATGCTACATGTTTGCCTTCCAGACCAAGTACTGTATTAAGATGAATTATACATGCAACTAATCAGTGTTGTGCCTAGGTTTCCTAATTGGCTACTGGGAGATACTCATTTTATTGCAAAAATAAGCTTATTTCTTCTTTACTGAAACTGCTGAAATGCAATAAAAAACATGGAAATAAATTACAAAGTGCAGTTTTCATTTTGTTAGGATTTATTTTTACTGGACAACTGAGTGAATGGGGACATGTGATTTTTTCAGAAACATCAGTGTTAGATTGAAGCACTGCCACCCAAAATGACTCTGCTTTTCATTCTGTGCCTCTAACCAAAGTGCTTTGACTGCATAAGTGTGTTCTCTGCATTATATTATGAAATGTGGTATTAGTCTCAGGAGCCCAAGGGAAACAACACAATATACAATAGTTTTTTGTTACTAATAAAAATAGTCTTCAGCAGTATAATAGGTAATGTCAGTCAACAGCAAGCAATACATTTTGGAAACATATTTAGGGAGCATAAATAAGTTCAGAGTGAATATAAACAACCGCAGATATCCCCTATTTCTTTGTTATCCCCGTAATCTGGGATAAATGCTTTATGATTTTGATTGAGAGCACTGGTCTTGACAACTCTGGGTGTTTCTCCCCTAAAACACACATGATAAAAGTCATAAATGCTTTCAATACAGCAGCTCCTGGACTTTTTCTTTTCCTCTTCACAAGTATAGTCTTTATAACCATCAAATTTTCAGCTGAGGACTGAATTCATTCCTAGAATTTACGAGGCAGATTCACCTGGTATCAGAAAGGCCTACAAAAGCAGTTTATCTTACATAAAGATAGGCTGCCTAGAAGGTCCAACAATCTCATAAATAAGGGATATCCCTGAAAATGGTCATAAATTCTTCTCATTTTCTCATATACGGCAATGACTGAAGGATTGCTGCCTTAGAGAAAAATCTACACACAACCTAATTCAACAAACTGACCCTTGTAATTGACACTTTCTGTCCTTCACAGGTAAAAAGCTACCAGCAACTGTCTGACTTAAGTCATAGAGATACCGCTGAAGTTCAAAAACACTCTGAGGGTTATGATTCAGCATTTAATACAACCTGACCTTGAAAGTAATGGTAAGAACTTCCATTAATATCAGCAGGAATTACATATGCGTGCCATGGAGAGCATGAACCTCTAAATGCTTTTATTATATGATTTAGAATCACCTTAAACTGAGCATCATGGTATTTTAGGGCCTAATTCCTCTTACCTCATCCAGCCAAAACTCACATGAGGAAGAAAGGTTTGGATCCATAAAGCATACTGAATTAAAGCCCATAAAAGAAACCAATTGCTTACTGGAGTGATTAAACTCAGATATGTTTCCACAGGGAAAATAAGAAGCTTCTTTACAAAAGTTCCCTGCCAAAAGAAGCTAAAATTCCCTTTAAAGACAGTCACTTTACTTGAAGCATTTCTAACAGACAACAAGTGAGGGAGTCATGAAATTTAATGCTTTCTTTCCTTTTCATATATCAACCACTTCACCCGTCCCCAGCTTTTCTCACGGTACTTTTATTCTTTGAGACAGAGAACACATACACAAACACACAAAAAGTGTTAGTTCCATTCTTCTATTTTCATCTTTTTAATAATTTGCCCCCCTTCCCCACAAAACTTGTCAACAAACATTTTTTTCTCCATAATACAATTCTATTTTGGAGCCACAGGCTTGACAAACATGAGAGAGGTATTACCATTGTGTTAAGCTTTTATTATATTAGTATGTGTTAGACCAGTATCTCATATTGCAGCACACATTTGTGAAGGTAGAGGAATTTTCCCTCACAAAATAGAGGAATTATAAAAACTTTTATTTTGTCTTTAAAAGAGAAAAAGACTCTAAAGTATGTGAGAAAACATTCATTTTCCTGAAAATTATTTTAACCTATTATTTCAGAAGAAAATTTTTACTATCAAATAAAGTTTTACTGTCAGGCATTTTTATGTCAACATTTGTATTTTATCTGCGGTTTCTATTTAGTCCTTTTCACACATGCCTGAAAAAAAAGACCTAGTTCATATTCTCTTAAAAATAGTACATTTTCACCATCCTTCAAATTCCTTTGGCCTTCAATATTACATTTGAAAGTTCTAGAAGGATCCTTATCCTTTACAACATTCCCTGAAAGATTCATTTCCATAGAATTATATTCCCAACATCAATTTTTGTTACGCGTACAGCACAAGAAGCTCCTTTCATTACATGCCATGGATTTATAAAATTGATTCATTTTTAAACTTATTCATCACTGCACCCATGACTAATGGAAGTCACAATGTTGGAATAAAAATTAAAAAAGAACGAGATTTTTGTAAGAGGCCCAACAGAAATGGTCAAGATTAATAGAATATTATTTCTAGCCCTCTTCTCGTCCTCTCTTTAGGCAAATTGATCACACAATGACACAGATGTCATAAGAAATATACAAAACACTTTCTACAAAATAGATCAGCTACCTGCACTAGCAAATAGTGAAAAATCAAGACATCTGTACACTGCAAAACTAATCAAGACTGTTCTCCTCCGTGCTTCCCTCAGTCCTTCACAGTATTGCCAAGTCAGCCCTAAGTCCTTCCATACTGGGATGAGGTTGGGCAATTACAGACAGGCACAACATATACGTACGTGTGTGTGTGTCTGTGTCCCTGTCTTGACACATGGAATTAGAACAAAAATTGACCAAAGAGAATTCATTAAAACCAGGTTTGGGCAAATAAACTTGCTAATCTCTTTGGATAATGATATCAGTAAATCCAATCTTTAAAACCCACACATCCACTCAGATGTGTCTCGAGGTGTCTCCACAAAATACTTCATACAAGCAAAATATCCAAGAACACAGTAACTATCCATTCCCTGAAAAACAAAGGAAATTAAAAAAAAAAAAAAAGGAACTTTTAAGTTCCCTACATACTTTATAAAAGGTTTGGTTTGTTTTTTGTTGTTGTTTGGTTGGTTTTTGTTTTTTTTTTTTTTTCCTGAGAAATGACTTCACAAGTTGGTGATAACTACATCAAACCCCCAAACTCTCAGAGGAATACCTGAGACAGCACCTATTGTGACTTTTTTGTTCATGGAAACCGCATCTATGGACACAATTTCCAAACCCCACACATGTGAGACAAGATATTTGCACATCTGCACAGCTCATGAGCATGGCAAAGAAAAAACATCTCATTTCTTTCTCCTAGGCAGCCCTGTGAGTTACTGTTTATATCCTCCTCTTTTGTTCAGATGACTGTGCCAAAGAGCCACTCAAACACGATTTTACTTCTCCTTTAGCTTCAACATCAGACAGAACAATGAAGGAAGAAATGAGAGCACATTGATTTCTTCCAATGATATGATACTTCCCAATCACAATCCTCATTACTTTCCAAAATGTAGTAATTCCTGAATTAATTCAGCCCCTACCATATCTGGACAGACTCAAACCAATTCAAGAGGAAAGAGGGAAGCATTCTAAATTACATGCCACATACCATCCACTCAGTGCCTAAAAGGGTTAGCACTACATGTCCCTTTCTGAAAAATATGTATTGGAAAACCTCACAGTACTAATTAGGTCAGCATTTATCCTCAGTAGTCTAATAGTATCAGTGGGAAAATGTATTTCCATCTCAAACCTCAGCTTCTTCAGAACAATGCCTTTTTAAAGCTTGATGAAAGTAATTAATTCTTCAGCTGGCTGGAGGGCAAAAAATACCAATAATATAGGGGCTACATGGCGTAAGAGCATGCTACAGCTGTACACTAGGTCAGGCAGCTATTTTATTTCCTCCCTCACATCTTGCAGCCCAGGAAACCATCTGTGTCCCGGGCTGCATCCAAAGTAGTGTGGGCAGCAGGAGAGGGAGGGGATTCTGCCCCTCTGCTCTGCTCTGACTCCACTTGCAGAGCTGCCTCCAGCTCTGGGGTCCCAGCACAGGGAGGACATGGACCTGTTGGAGCAAGTCCAGAGCAGGCCACGAAGGTGATTAGAGGGATGGAGCACCTCTGCTGTGAGGAAAGGCTGAGAGAACTGGGATTGTTCAGCCTGGAAAAGAGAAGGCTTTGGGGTGATCTGATTGTGGCCTTCCAGCACCTGAAGGGAGTCTACAGGAAAGATTCACAGAGGCTATTCACAAGGACATGGAGGGACAGGACATGGGGGAATGGCTTCAAACTAAAAGACAGTGGGTTTAGATTAGATATTAGGAATGTGAGGGTGGTGAGGCACTGGCACAGGTCACCCACAGAACCTGTGGCTGCCCTATCCAAGGAAGTGTTGAAGGCCAGGCTGGATGGAGTTCTGAGTATGTTAGAAAGGTGTCTGCAGTAATACTAAGAAGCCAACAAGGAGCACACAAAATGGAAGAGGACCAAAGCACATTTTGATATTCATGGAGAAAAAATAGTTGTTTTCTATACTCTTCCACCTTGAAGGACTAATGCACTCTAATTTTGCCCAGGAGCAAAGGACCGAAAGAAGGTTATGAATGTGACAGAAGTGAAGTATCTCAAAATTCTTCAAGGAGACAATAGAAAATCTGATGATTCAAAAGTCTGGTGATGAGGAAAAAAAATAATTAAAAAAACAACCAAAGGAAAAAAAATCAACACCAACAACTTAAAAAAACCCCCAAAAACAAACAAACAAAAAAACCCCCAGCAACCAAACAAAAAACCAAACCAAAATAAACAAAAAAATTCCCTCCAAAAAACCCCAAACCCATTGCTCAGATCACAGAATCATAGGGAGAAGCAAAAAAAAAATCCAAATTGGAAGAAATATTCAAATGAGCATAGATATCTTTATACAGTGTTGTAAATATAGCAGCTTGTCCCACATGAGCTTTCTGTGGTATATTTATCATTCCTCTAGAAGCACACCAAACTGGGGAATGGCTGTTGTATTCTTAAAAACAATAACCTGGAACAAAATTTTTAATTTTATCCAGTCAAATGTTAATAAACAAATGGAAACAGTGCTAAACAGTACTCATCACATTTTGTAATTGAGTCTCCTCTTCCATGTATCCCAGTAGAAGATCAGCAGTGAACTTCCTGCAATCAGTGTGAGCTTGCAGCAAAGCCAAAACCCTGTAGCTGTTTCTTTGTGCTACTTAACATACAGGATTTGCCTTGCCAGAACTTAGTATGCTTACTTTGTCTATTAATTTGTAATCAGTGGATAGTGAGACATATATATTGTCACACTTCCTGAAGGCTCTGCTAGGAAGAAAAAGCCCTTAGTGTCTCTGCTGAAGATCACTCTGTACAATCATTTAATGGCAGCCGTAACCATTGCAGTCAATGAGTCCTACAAAACACATCCCCACCCCTGCCAGCACCACCTGTGGGGTTATGGGACCCAGCTCTTAGTTCCACCAGTGTATCCAAGTCCTTTTCCACAGGGCTGCTCTCAATCCATCCATTTCCTAGTCTCCATTTGGGGATCAGCCCAACTCACCTCCAAAACATTGCACTTCACCTTGTTGGATCTCGTGGAGTTCACCTGGGCTCAATTCTCAATCTTGTTAAAAGTCCTCTGGATGGAATCCCTTCCTTCTAGAGCAACCACCATGCCACTTAACTTGATGTCATTCTCTGCCTCGAGGAGTTTTCAACTCCACTGCCCACGTCCCCGAAAAAAGATAACAAATCCTTTGGGAGTGAGGGAATGAAGAAATTAAGAAATTTCTGGAGACAGGAGAGCAGCAGACCAGGAGAGAGAATGGTAGACTATGCTATTAAAAAAAAAAAAAAAAAGGAAACAAAATAAATTAAAAAAAACCAACCAACCAAAAATAAAAGGACTATGTGATCAGCATGGCTGATCAGAAAATTAACCTGCTGGGATTAATGGCTGAAATCCTAGGGCTGCTGGTCACGCTAATGCATTGCTCTTGGTGTTTGCGGGCTTGTTTCCAGGTTTTGAACATCCCTAGCATTTGCTCCATGGAAAGAGGTAAAAAGCTCAAATCAGAGACATCTGCTGCGATCATAGAGTACCTTGTTTACTAAATCCAACAAGAGGAAAATCCTGTAGTAGCTCAGCTGTTCACTGTCAGTCATAATTAAGAAACAGTATTTGATTTCATGGGAGAAGAAAAATGGCAGTGTGAGACAACAAAGTGCAAGCCTCCAATAAGAGCTGAGTTCATAAAGTTTTGCTTTCTTTTTCCTACAGAACCAGTTACAGGGTGGGACACATCTCAATTTCATTTTTTGAAGAAAGGCACTCTACTGAATTAATATGTTTACCTCTGAACTGAGAAGTTAATGGTATCTTTGGTTTTATTTTACCTAAATTCAGTTAATCTTGAGCCTCTTGCATTATGCAATTACAACAGAACACCCTCCCCCCCGGGCCCCCCCCCCCCCCCAATATTCTCTAATTTGTAACCAATATTTCTCCCCCACCTACCAGGTGTACTCCATTATTCCAAAAATAAAACAAATGCTAAACCAGCTCTACAGTCTAGTACCATATATAAAATGAAATGTTAAAGTATTAGGCCATGATAAAATTCCAAATCAAGCTTATAAAAGAAACTTGCAGGTCTGAATACTTTGGATACTTCTTTTACCCTACAAACCTTACTGAGAGCACACACAAGCTTTTACCATGATATTCTTCCATAACTGTCCCTCAACAGTTGAAACCAGGGATTTCTTGTGCTTTTTACCTGTAAGTTTTTTCTTTCTGTCTCTTAATAGCCATATAGAACTTTAAATAGAAACAGGCCTACTCTTCAATTTGCCTGATGGGAAGCATGGAATTAATTAAAACTAGAACACAGGAACAATCAGTTGTCAAGGGAATGGAAGAGAACTCATGCACACATATGCACACTTGAAACTCAAGTTTTCTGTTGGGAGCAAGATAAGAGTTCTCAACCTGAACCTGGGAAAAAGGACATGCTGTTCTTCCAGATGTGCAATTAAGCATCACACACTGAGGCAGGAAAATTGGATAGAAGGTGATCTCTACCAATGCAAATGAGTCCTGATGATCAGACCTTTGCTTCTGTTGACAGAATAAAAGAAATCTTAAGGGACATTTTTAAAAAGTTTTTAGAAATTTCCATATACTCCAGATTACAGAAGGAAAAATAAACACAGAGTCAAAAAAAAAAAAAAAAAAAAAACAGCACAGCTCTTTTTGCCTTCTAATACAGAAAGGTCCTAATACTCCAGCTCCTTCTGGGGCTTAACTATTGAGTAGATCATTAAAAAGATCACGGTTAAATAATCTCCATTGCCAAAAATACACTATTTCCTCTGTTGGGGGAAGCATATAAAATGATCTCTCAAACAAGATCATTTCAATGAAATTGGTCTCTGGACAGTATCCACAGATACTTTACAAATATCAGCAAAACCATATCCACCAGTTGTGGTTTCATTATTTAAAAAACAAACAAACACCCCACACACACACACACCCAAACCAAACCAAACAAACAAAAAGCAAAAATAAACCAAAACACAAAACCAACCAAAAAAACCCACAAACAAAACCCTACGCTCAAACAAACAACAACAAAAAAAAATCAACACCCCCAAAACTACGTGAAACCAAACAAAAAAATAACCAACACTGCAGCCAATGTCATTCTGATAACAAGAGCAAGAGCAATAGCTGCCAAAACCCTGTGTCTTATAATTGCACCTTAAGTTTCCTAGGAATTCCAAACAGACAACAAAACATCAACGGAAACTGCTATTCCAGATGGTAGTTAGGAACTGAAGGACTTCAGCTGAAATGTAGTCTTCCTTAGCAAATTAAAAAAAAAAAAAAAGCCAAACCAAATCAAAAACAAAAAAGCAAAAAAAACTCCCAACACCCTAAATACCAAAAAGACAAAAATACCAGGTAAACGGACAACATTCCCAGTTTTAACTTCTTTAAAATGAGTTTGCGAAGTTTCTTCCCACTTTCCTCCTGAGTTGAGAATAAAGTGCCTTTCAGACGTGACTGCAAAAAATAAAATTTGCATTATCAGCTCCTGCTAGGAGGAAATGCTACACTTAAAATCTCATGTCACACTTAAAATCTCACACTTAAAAGTGAGCACACCGTATATGTGGAGCTGAGAATTTATTATCAGTCTAGGTGATGTTTTGCATTCTATTGGTCTAAATAATCTAATACAGAAAATTTACAGTGATTAAAATTGTTACATGTATATTTACCGCAGAATCACAGGGTATGCTGAGTTGGAAGGGACCTACAAGGATCATCAAAGTCCAACTCCTGAGCTATCACAGGACAGTTCCCAAGAGTCACACCACGTGCCAAAGAGTATCATTCAAACTCTTGAGCTCTGTCAGGCTTGGTGCTGTGACCACTGCCCTGGGTAGCCTGTTCCAGTACCTAACCACCCTTTGAGTGAAGACCTTTTTTCTGATATCCGACCTAACCCCACCCGACCCAACTTCAGTCCATTCCCTCAGGTCCTGTGACTATGTTGAAAAAAACCTTCCTGCCCCTTCTTTTCTGTGTTATGTTCCCAACAGCTGTTTGGGTCTGATGGTGTTCCCCAACCAGAGAGGTGGGGAATGTCACTCATCAATGTCCTCAGCTCTTTCTAGGAAGGGTGGGATGCTCATTGCGGGTTCCTTTCCTTGTCAGTGCCAGTTCAGATTTCTTTGCTTTCATTTGCATACTACGGCCCATTCCCTTCTCTCTGCTCACGGGGAAGAGGTGGAAACTTCCCCACAGCCCCACCAAATCCCTAGGGCTGCCAGTGTTTTTACCAGTAGCATTCCCAGAGTTGCAGCTCAGACAGGCTGGACAATGGGCACTCTGGGAACCCAACTCAGCCCTGCTCAGCCCAAGGGCAGCCCAGAAACCCCCTAGGACCCACCACAGCCCCATGCTTGCCCCAGCAGCATTTACATGTTGCTCTTTTGGATTACACCTACTTTAGTAGCCACCTACTTTAATAGATTTATTCTCCAGCTGTTCTGCAGCATGATTCGTCTGCTCAATAAAGAGATTGGCACCATTTGAAATTTGTGCTCCTAGACATGGCTAGCTGGGGAACTATAATTCATATTTCACTGTCTGAACTCATTTCACTGCCTGCTTGCCAGACTTTAAGGTTACTCAGGATTATCAGTCTCTCACTTTCACCCAGTTCAGTAAGAGACTTAATCAGGATAAGACTCATTTGCTTCAATAGGATTTACTGCTTAAAATTAGGCAGATGCTTAAGACTCTAATTCAGCAACGTGTTTAATCGTTAGAGCCTGCCTGTCAAAACAGTAACCCTAATGGGAACAGCAATTTCTTATTTAAACTCTTAAATACATTTTTGATTTAAAATTTGTTATTTTAGTACTGTGCATAATAGAAAGGAGCAAAAACACATGCTTAAACTCACATGCTACATGCATTGTTATGTGGATTTCATATTCTTTGAAATATCATATTAACAAGCTAGTAGAAAGACTTTCAAACTCTTTTATCTTTTTTTTTTTTTTTTTTTCCCCCCAGACTGTCTTGCCAGGAAATTTGTTATACATATACATGGAAGCTTCAGTTAAAGGGGAAAAAAGTTCTGCACTTTTTAGCAGTAGTAGAAGAGTTATTTGATTAGCATTTTGGCATAGAAGAAGAGCCCTTTAGGTTGTTATGAAGGTGTTCATAAAACAGGTGAAAATGAAAACTTGGAAAGACTATAAAATGTTATTACCATGATGAACTTACTCAAACGGAGATGAAAGTCAGCTCAAAGTTATCAAAACTTCGAAGAATTGCAGCACTATACAAATACCTCTTTTCGATTAAAGTGGTGTGTAGGGGAAGAAAATTACAATTCACTCAGTATTTATCACAGCCGTGATGATAAAAGTTATAAAATGCTTTCTCACTTGAAATACCTTTATTTTAGAGTTACTATGTGGAGAAGGACTGACCAACAGGCTTCTGGGCATCCGTACCTCCTGGCTTTGTTTGTTAGTATGAGTGCTCAAATCCTGCTGGACATCAGATCAAAATATATGACTGACACAATTGCATGTAAACTTCAGTTTCCAACAGGTTTATATATGACATTCTATTAATTATCTATTTAGTAGGCAAAATAGAAACATTCCAACATAAGAAAGGTTACAAGAATATTCTTAGTCATATTTTAACGTATGACCTGCAGGAATCAGGATCATCTTTTTTCCTTTTGTACCTTACAAAAAAAAAAAAGAAAAAATGACTGAAGCTGCACTTTGAAAATGAGAGCTACTTTTTAAAGAAGTTACTTAAGCAGAAATTTGCACAACTTAGACTTTTAAGAAGAAAATTATCAGAAAAGCAACAACAGAGACAAACTCTCTAATGCCAGATCTGAAGAACTGTATTTACTGTAATGCCACTAGTTAACTATATATATTTATCGTGATATAGCATGACAGCAATAGTTCCTTTTACCTTGCACTGTGGAATTACCACAGTTTCTAATAAAATTGCTACTGGGTTCCCACACCTCACAAGTATCAGGATTTTAGGAACTAATTCCTTAAGGATAAAAAAAGGGATTAATTACTTGTCATCTAAAATCATGTGCAATTCAAAATTTAAAAAGTTGCCAGATAACAGATTTTTGAATTTGAATCCCAATGAATAATAATGGATGGAGACATACAAAAAAAAATGCACAATTTCTTGTTTTGAAAACTGGATCTCTTAATAAATAAACCTTTTTTTTTTTTTTTTTTTTTTTTTTTTTGAGGCATGTGTAAACAGTATCTAATAAAATAGGGCTCTGTAATACAGCTTACCAAGCCTCTGTGCACTAACAGAGTAGAAGCATATTGCAATAGCAAGAATTATTCTTGAAATCTATTCTACTGAACTCTAACTACTGAATTAAATCAACAAGTTTGAAACTACCACCATAAGCATAAGAAGTAAGACAAAAATTCTTATTTAATATACATCTCTTTTTTAACGAAAAAGAAATTTGAATTCTGTCAGGAAAAGCCCAAACTTATTTTTGTTTATTCATGCAAATGAATACTGACAGATAAAATTCACAGTCAGTTTGTAATTTATGCTTCAACCTGTAGAGACTGGCCATTTTGGAGTTCTAAATATTAAGTCATCAAAGAAGGAGATCTAGCATATATTTCAAAGTATGTGCAGATGTTTTTATATTTTGGCACTTAACAAAGAAATTGTATGAGTAGCAAATACATTTACAACTCACCTCTGTCAAAATCAAAGTAGACAGTAGCAGGACTAAAGCCATGATCACTGAAGTAGTTTTCTTCAGTTTTCTGTATTTGCAGAAACATGGTTCAGTAAATCATCCCATTGACAGCTGAGATGATCCTGAAAAGCTATGCCCGAATTATTCTGAGAAGCTCAGCACTGAGGAGTCAATGGCACGGACTAATTTGGAACATGACTATTCCCTTTGCCCTTGGGTTAGTGAAATATTCTCTTATTTTCTTGTTCCCCTATTTAATTTTCTGACAAACATTACAATACTTCCATTAACACTAAAATTTTGGATTTTCAAAAGCAGAGATACAGAATCTTTTTGGTGCCTATTTCTTTTCTGGTTTTGTTTTAAAACCATATGAAAATTTCTTGTATTTTGAACAATTTGTATTGGCTTCTTGTAATTGTATTGAAATTATATACTTTCTGTTCATGACAAGGAAAGTGAAACAAACCTTTTGAAAGTTTTATCCTTGATTTCTGTCATGGCCGAGTAAGGGTTTATACTTCATATATTTTGGATATCTTTTGGTTTTTCAGAAGTAAGAAAAAAGAAAATCAGCAGATTTTTTTTTTCTCAGTTGCTCAGCACTGGCAAGGCCACACCTGGAGCAATGTGTCCACTTTCTTTCAGATCTAACATATTTCTATCCTGTGATTAGGGGCACTGGCAAACAAATCTACATATGTGTATGTGTGTACATACATCTATATGAGCACACAAACACACAACAGATGAGCTTTGTAGAACAGTTGTAGCAATATGCAAAAATAATACTGAGCCCTGAGTAAAATCTGAGGTCAGATAACTTGCAGACTTTTCCATGGAGAAAATGTTCCAGGTACATTTCTCCTGACCTTCAGCATAAGGCCTTTGTTCAGGTACAAGCTTGTATTCCATCACCTTTAAGAATTATTCACAAAGGTGTGAGCTTCAGTCACTGCACATTTCCAAAAGAAGTCTATTTCTCTTTCCTATCCTGTTTTGAGTCCAAGCCTAGTTGTGCAGAGTTATTTATTTTCAACCTTGGCAGATATTTAATTTTCACCAAACTACTGCTTATCAAAGAAGAGGGTGGGGGAAGAGGGAAGCAAGGGGGAAGGAGAAGACATCTAAAATTATATCTTCTCCACGGAGCCAAAATGCATTATGCTCTCATTTAAATGGGACTGTGATAGCAAGCCTGCCTATGGTACATGACTTGTCTTCCCTAATCAGCATTCCTCAGTTTGACACTAATGTATCCTAACAAGGACAGACAGAAGTTGTGTAAAAATAAAGAGAGATTTGGCAAAGGCCTGAAGTTGTCAATAAAATCTTAAAAGTAACTCAAGGTTACTGTGTCAAATAACTCACTTCAGCTTCTACAGGACTACATGTTAACCTGAAGAAGACAAACACTTTTTCAGAGCCCCCTCCTTGTCTGCTGTAAGATGGATTCCAGACAGTTTTGAAACTGGGTGTTTTGAAATCTAAACACTGAGGTATCATATTTTCATCACCTCTGTCCTTTCTGCCTGAGGACAAAGTAAATTTAAGGCTTCTGAGAAATCAAGCTTCATTCAAAGTTAACATGAATATTTCTTGTGCTGCATAGGCATGACCTCAATATGCATATCTGCTACATCACTATTAAATATAAGTGAATGAAACAGAGCAAAAATACAGAAAAAGGGAAGTGAATGTCAGGGGCAAAATAACTGTTATTTTAGTTCTTTGGTCTAAACATCTGTGTATATACATATATATGTGATGATTTCTTTGATTTAATCTTTATAGTCAACTATGAAGAGATGCACAGCTCGTAAGGTTAAATTAATGACTTGGGGTGGGAATTGGGGTTGATTATTGGAAAATCCACTACATCTACTGGCAGCTTCAAACATAGAAAAACCTACAAAAATCTGAGAATAAAAGGTGAGTTTTGAATTATACGCAATAAAGTCAACAAATAAGCCCAGGCTATCTCTATTCTATTAAAGAATATCATCATCCACATTTGAAAAAGATGTACTGTATCTCTGAGACATATATGAAAATATGTTACTGGATTCAGGAACTTAAGATAGTCCTCCCGAGGGATCTGATGGAGTTGACAGTAGTTGTTTCACAGACACAAGCATTTAGGAATTAAAAAACCAAAACACAAAAAACAAACAACACCCCCACACACACACTATTTGTAAAGATATATTTAAAATAATCTGTTTCCCCCCCGCCATGAAAAGCTGTTATTTCTAATTAAAAAAAGAAAAAAAAAACAAACAAAAAAACCTCAAAACAACAAACCAAGAACAACAAAACCAACTCACTCTTACATTAAAAAAAAATAAAATCACCACTTAAAAAGGCATTTAAATTATTTTTTTCTTATTATTATTTTATATGTTTTCCAAAACATAGTAGTTAAAAAACATTTCTTATAATCATAGCTAGACTTCACGAACAAAAATTTACAAGGGCTCTACCCATGCCTGCTACAAGCACGCTGGTGGCTAAAAAGGCCAATGCGAGATAGGCAAGTCCGGTCGCAAAAGGCACAGTGGAAAGTGTCCATAGGCGGTATTGGCGAGACACGGTTCTTCCTGCGCTGCCTTTTTTCCTCCAGGCTGATTCTGCTTGTGTACTCAAAGGAAGCAGCAGCATTATGGATGGTGTGTCTCCATTTCTCCCGATTGGAGGCCAGAGTGGACCACTGATGGTGGTCAATACGGCCAAGGCTGAGGTGTTGTTTCAGGAGGCACCTAGAGAGATAGCAAACTACCTTGTCTGTGAAAATTAAATACTACTGCAGGCAAAAGATAGAGCGAGAGCTAACAAGCCAGCCCGGTGCTCTCAGATACATGGGTGGGATGAAATGACACAGAGAGGTTTTTAAAGCACTCCACCAATAAAAAATTGAATGAAAAATGGTGTATCGCGAAAATATTTTTCTTGCTCAGAAAATAACTGCTTCCCAGGCTTTCAATACAGACCAGCATTAGCCAGAAAAAATGACACAGTTAAACCACGAGGAAGGCTTGTGCTGTTCCATAAATATCTGCTTAAGCTACCAAAAATTTGAGTTACTGACCATATAATCATGGAATCCTTAAGGTTGGAAAAGACCTCTAAGATGATCAACCCCAACTGTTAACCCAGCACTGCCAAGTCCACCACCAAACTGTATGCTTAAGTGCCACATCCACATCTTTTTTGAACACTTTTCAGGGGTGGTGATTCCACCACTTCTCTGCGAAGTCTGTTCCAATGCTTGACAATGCCTTCCATGAAGAAATTTCTCCTAATATCCAATTTAAACCTCCCCTGGTGCAGCTTGAGGCCAGTTCCTCTGGTCCTGCCACTTTTTACCTGGGAGCAAAAATCAACCCCAGCCTTGCTACAGCCTTCTTTCAGTATTTGTAGACAGCTATAAAGTCCCCTCTGAGCCTCCTCCGGGCTAAACAACCCCAGCTCCCTCAGCTGCTCCTCATATGACTTAATATGTAAACCCTTCAGCAGCTTCATTGCCCTTCTCTGGACTTGCTCCAGCACCTCAATGTCTTTTTTGTAATGAGGGGCCCAGAACTGGACACACTGGTGCTGCCTCACCAGTGCCAAGTACAGGGGAAGAATCCCTTCCATAGTCCTGTTAGTCACGCTATTTTTCATACAAGCCAGGATGCTGTTGGCCTTCTTGGCCACCTGGGCACACTGCTGGCTCATGCCCAGCTGGCTGTTGATGAGCACCCCCAGGTCCTTTTCCACTGGACATCTTTTCAGCCACTCTTTTCCCAGAATGGGGTTATTGTGATCCAAGTGCAGGACGTAGCACTTGGCGTTTGATCTCATATGGTTGGCCTTGGCCCATTGGTCCATCCTGTCTGGATCCCTCTGTAGAGCTTGATAATATGTAAGTGTAATGAAAAATGAACTTCTGTCTTTCTGTTCTGGTTGGATAGCTTAATGTGTTGGGGGAACTAAGAAACCCAAGTGTCAATTGCATTTGCATGGGGTGACATAACCAAATAGCTGTACTCTGACACCTGACAAATCAGCCTCTGTGAAGGTAAGTGATTACTCAGGTACTGAACACCAACAGAAGATAAAAAATAATAGAAGATGTTTGCTTTGAAAAGTAATTTGCTGATGTAATTGCTTCTCCTCCTGTTATCACTTGAGATCATGAACTGCCAGGAAACCCTTTAGGTTACGGTTTGTAAGTCACTGGTTTTAGTGGTCTCAGTAATCAAGTTTTGTTTGATTTTCAAGCACTTTGGGAACTGCTTGATAAAATTTGTACATACATCAGAGTTAATGCATATACCATTATGTCATTTCTTTTGTGTGTGTGTGTGCAAAAGTCTGGAAAGTTCCTGCGAGTGAAGGGAGACACTTGCAGTATGTGCTTGAACTTTAAATACACCTACCCCAAAAGCATACACACAGCATCCTGAGCTATATTGTTACCAATTAGCTATTCAGATACCAAAATAAACTCTTACAAAACCTTCGCCTCACTTAATCTTACCCTAATATTTGCCAGAGGTAGAGATCTATTTCCTGAGAATCTTCCTTCTTTTGTTTGCAACAGAATGAGGTCAAGTTGACCCCAATGTTTTCATTCCTCGCTATTAATTAACTTTGGAACTAGTATTAATTCTTATTAACCAGGACACTGATTGTTTTGTTTATTTCATTTGCCGTGATGAAGATTCTGTATTTTGCCTGAAGCTCAACTAATTTAGTCTAATGTCATTTAAAATAGTCTCAAATAAATGAGGCAAATATTTCAGGAAAAATGAAATCAATTTCTCAAAAGCAAGAATTTCTGAACAATCCCAAGAAATTTCTCACATCAGTGTAACTCTCCATCTTGAACTGCAGACCTGTGAGTTCAGAAGTGTTGAATGCGAATGCCAGACTCCTAGTAATAGTGTCTTGTGGTATTGCAGGGGTTTATTTCTGGGAATTTTCTGCAACTATAAGAATGTTCTACTATAAAAAGTTCCATACAGAGTTACAGACTGCTTTTCTAAGAGATAGTAATCGTATTCTTACTTTTCTCAAACTACATAGTACTAATGGCATAGAAAAACAAATGAGGGTTTTTTCACAATATTCAGTTCACAATATCATCCTTACTATAGACCCTCTCTCACAGGCTATTGCCTCTTTTAGTACAGATAAAAGAGGAAAAACTAATGACAGGTGAGAAAGTTGCATGTCAGTAGAGACACTGGTGGCAGTGGGCAGGTCTAGACAAGTTTAAGATTCAGTACAGATAAACCATGGGCTTAATCTAATTCATAATCATAGTAATCATCGTCTATTATTATTCCAACATTGGAGGCCTCATTGGGTTTCACTTTCTTTCTGTCCTCTTTGCCTCTTTCCATAGAAGATGGATTATCTTCACACTGCTGCAGAATCTTTTTGGAAGACATCCAACTTTCTCCTCGGCTTTCTGCTGGCGCTGCACACTGCCCTCCCCGGACATCCGTTCCTTTGGCCACCAGCACTCTTCTGGTTCTGAGAAGGTTACAGGTGCAGTTCCAAGGGTTTCCATCTAAATACAGATGACGAAGACGAGGTAAATAGTCTAAGACTTTGCGATCCAAGGCAGATATCTTGTTATTCCGTAAATTTAAAACCTGAAGCTGTTTCAAGTCCTTCAGCTCTTGTTCTCCAACATCCTCTATGCCATTTCCTTTCAGATCCAATCTAGCAAGGGTGTCTGGAAGTCTGAATAAAAAAAAAACAACACAGACATGTTATGTTCATCATATTGTTTCTGTTTCTGTATATGCTGGTGGGTACTTGTCCAGGCACATCTGAAGTACTAAAATAAAATGCAATTTTCTACCAAAAAACAAACAAACAAAAAAAAGTGTTTTGGGGGTTTAGTGTTTGTTCGTCATTTTTGTTTGTCTGTGTAAGTTACAGGTGTACTGTCTATGCACCCTTGAAATGTTTTCCCAAATTACTGCAGTTCTGATGTGGACTGACTGTGTTTGTGCAGCTGAACTTAACAGCAGCCCTGCTGTGCTATACAATGAAGGAAATTATATGTTTAATTGAGTGTCAGGCTTAAAAATGCATTTTATACTCTTCAATGCCATAAGCATGCCAATGACCAAATTATAGCACCATGAAAGATGAAAAGTTTAGAGAATCATGGCAACACTGCTCCTTCAAGTACTTCTATAGTGATTTGTTTAAAAAGGTTTTTTAATTTATAAAGAACTAGAATTTTTCTTCTGTTTTGTTCTGCACCCATAAGACTCAAACATTAATCATCACAGCAGTAGTCCATCTGATGATATCCTGTTAATAAATCTTCAACAGGGAGAATAAAAGTGCTTTTTGATGGTCTTTTTAAACAGTGCTTTCGAGAATTAGAACTGGCTACATTTAAAAGAAAAAAAAGCTGATAATTTCTAAATATGATATTAGACAGGACCATATAATTCATATTTTCATACATATTACAAATTTGTATAAGACTTTTACTTCCAAAATCTTGCTCATTTTTCTCTATTTTCCTTTTGCTGTAGTTGGTGACAAGCATGGAATATTTTTTAAAAAATTAATTTGACAGTATCTTAAAAATTACTATGGTAGTATACAACGTGATGAAATGAAGTTGTTGTTAGAGATTTTAAGGAAACCTATTGGCTGAAACTCTCAGGAAAATTATAAATAATACTATCAGGATCTATTTATAATAGAAACAGCAGTATACCACAACAGGTAAAGGTTCATGTGATAGTTTTATCCCAATGTTAGTATGAATAATTTATATCAATATGAAATACCTTTGAAAATTACTAAGAGGGTACATTGTGACCCCTCACTGTTTTTTGTGAAGCTGATTTTGACCTCTTAAGCTGAAAATTAGTTCCCAAATTTATCTGACAAGTTCAGAGGTACTATTTTGAAACTAGGAAAGTTCTGTATTGCACAGTATTTCCTGTGGAGATGAGGATTTCACATGTGGATATGGTGATTCACTCAACAAAATTTGATCTTAAAAATGCTTGTGACTGCAGTAAATCTGTTTTGAAACCTAACCACAGGCAATGACTATAGTTGTGTCAAAACGACACTATAATGTTAGAAGGATACTCCGGAGCACTCAGAGTGCCACTGGTGTCAAGGGCAGTAGGAAATCACCCAACATGTTTATCCAGTCTGATTACAGTCCAAAGCCTGACCAGCATGTCCTAAAACCTGTGAAGAGTCTTGTTGTACTAATGTCAGTCTGAGGCTTTATGGCTATGTTATTTGACTTCAGGCTGTGTTGATCTTGAGAAAATAATGTAACTGGAGTACATGATGAGTGACCCTGCTGCTGGAAGAGGAGCTGTACTCACTTGAGAGCTGACCATGGCTGCCTCATTGTGCTTCTACCACTCTAGGGCATATCATCAGACTCTTCCCTGTATTTTTACCCCTCCCTGCAAGCTTTTATGAAGTATGGGGTCTTCTCTAAAAGTTCTGAAAATACTTAGACTTGTGGATTATTTTCTTCTCAAAAAAGAAACAAAAGAAGCTTTCTTTCTCCTCTTTCCTGCCAAAAGAATGCTAAGACCTATTCACTTTAGCACATTAACCGTATTTTTTAACCTTTTGCAGTGGTGACAGTTCTCAGATAACTGTCAAAAGTAATAATTTTATTTATGTATATCCATGTGTACCTAGACATTATCAGACAATTAAATTAAGTACATAAACTTTACATCTTGTCATTTTCCCCTTCTTTTACATTTACAGCCCTCTCTGGAAATCTGTATTCACTGTTGGATTGAAAATAAAAGTCCCCAATATTTCCTTAAAAGTCATATTCTTTAAAGTCTGATAGAGAACCCCTTCCTGTTAATTCTCTTTACTATGAAGGTTGTAAAGTAAGATGGATTAGACAATACTAAAGTAGCTAGAAAGCATTAAACATTCCTGTCAAGCTAGACTGAAATCAAATATTTATACACCACTAAATCACTTTCTGATTATAAAGCTGCTGCCAAATAGATTCAAATGCTAAAGGACCTGATGCTAAATGAATTGAAATTTTACTGCATTATTTATTTGGTCTAGTTAAACCTGTCCACAAGCCATAAAAATAAAGTTTAACAGCGCAGTTCTGTTAAAGAAGTTGATGTTAATGGAATTACTTTGCTATTTTTATGCCGTCTTATTGCACAGCTTTTTGCAATAATGAAAGTGCCACTTTATATTAGAACAACCTTCATTTGGCTTAATATGCCTTCTCTGATAATGGTCAGGACCACACTTAGATGAATGTGAGAGATCCTCTATGCAGGGCATTAATGAACACAGTGTGCCCAAGGGATGTTTCTTCTGTGCTCTGTTGACTGGAATTTTGTTTCTAGCCTGAAGCTGGAGACTTTATATGCCTTCCAAATACATTGTAATGTGTGAATTTAATGAAGCTGAGAATGCTAATATCACCAAAAAAGCACATTCTTTTTGACCAGACTCTGTTCCTGAAATCTTAATATTTTAACAATAATAAACTCAGTGTGGGTTGGTAGAAACATCAGCTTTAAAATTGCTATAATTTCTTTTTATCAAATGCTCTACTAATTTGCTTTTGTAGGGGAAGGTAAATTAAGTCGCAACATAACTTCTTTGTAGTAATTCTGTTATATTCTCTTAGCTAGTTCATCTTATTTGTGTGCTAATTAAACAAAGTGGCCTCACGGGCAGGATGAGATGTGAAATGAACAGATTCACTGGGGGCCATAGATGTAATGAAAACAGCTTTACTTCTGGGCCGAGACTGCTAACAGGAGTGCTAATTAGTGCTAGTTATGGCAGTGGGTTTATACTATGGATAGACTTCTACCATGACTGGGTCTGAATACAAATTTCTGGCTCTCATTCTCTTAATTCAAGGAAGGAGGGATGAAACTTTGGAACCAGCTGTTGTCAGATTCACTTGCCTCAGTGGAATAGAAATGAGGAGATTCTGTTCCAGCGCCAGATTCGAAAGCTGTGCACACTGCTGAAGAGCTCCTGCCTCAAACATGCTCACAGCGTTGTTGTCGAGAAACAAGTGCTTGAGGTCTTGTAGTCCTTGGAAGTCCTGGGCTGTCACCCTTTGAATCAGGTTATTGCTGCAGTCGAGTTTCTGCAGTCTGTTGGGCAGCCTGAATGGCATAGTGTGGAGCTGGTTCTTAGAGAGCTCCAGTGTTGTTAAGTTAGGAAGAAGCTGGGCACCATCTATCGATGTTAGCTGATTTTCTGACAGGAAGAGCTCAGACAGGTTTTCTAGGTGTTTCACGTCTCTAAGTCTCACCATTTTAAGTTGATTTTTCTCTAATTTCAGTGACAGCAGGGATTTAGGTAGGTCAAGAGGCACTTTTGTCAGAAAATTGCCACTTAAACTGAGAAACTGTAGATTTTTGAAAGATGCAAAGAAGTTGGTTGGGAATGAATTCAGTTTATTATCAGCCATGCTAAGATAATTCAGCCTAGGAAGCTTAAACGGTGCAGACACAGATTCCATGTTGTTGCCATCCAGGATTAGACTTTGTAAATTGCAGAGGGAAGAAAATGCACTTGGAGGCAGAGTCACAATCAAGTTGTTCCGAATATCAAGCACCCTTAGTTTCATCAAACCTGCAAAATCAGTTGCATGCAGAATGTTGATGGAGTTATCAGCGAGTTTTAAAATTTCAAGGCCAGATGGGAGGAAGGTGGGTATTTGCTTTAGCTGATTTTTGCAGAGTTCCAGGGACTTCAGGGTGCTCAGAGCTTTGAAAGTGTTGTTTTCTATTGATTCTGTACCACTGCATGACAGGACCAGCTCTTCAAGGACTGACATTCTCCTGAAGTCAGTAAACTTAAAGACAAAAAAAGAAAATAATGTGATAGCATACCATCTATTTGTAGCTATTTTCACTGGTTACTCCTTCTGGATGCTCTGACAATTGCAAGCAAATACTGAAAAACTATATATTTAGAATGAGAAACTAAGATAAGTGGTAAGTATAGAGGTGTTACTATAGATACTGTTGTTTGCCATTATTTACTTACATTTCTAGAATTTTGGTGTTAAGTCTATACTGTATCTGGCTTTGAGCAAACACATCTCTTATTTCCGCCTGGATGATAGCCTATACAAAATGGAGAGCTAATATCATCAGTGGCAGAAATCTTTGCAGAGAGTAGATGGTTGTTAATGTTCACTGTGCTCAGTGGAGCTTGCTGAAGCAGTTTTGAGTTCATCATACAGCCATTGCCTTACATCAGCAGTATTGCCACTGCAGCATGTATTCCCCAGAGGAAGTACACATGGATATCTTTACCTCTTGCTGCTATAAGGTTTTGTCAGGAAACTAAAATCCAACACTTGTATTTCTTCTCTTCCCCACTACCTCTCCTTTGCTTTAAAATAAAAAAACTTCACATATTAAAATGACCAAACTAGAAGTGTCAGATCAGCTTGGTCTGAAAATCACCTCTGTGGACCAGTTTGCTTTTATGGGAATTTAGTTTTTGTTAGTTGGTAATACAGAGAGATTTTGCAGTGGTAAATGGAACTTAGATGTTCCATAGACTATGGACTATTAATATAGACTATGACTATAATATAGTATTATATGACTATGATATTATATATCATAGGATTATAGACTATGATTATAATATTGAGAAGCATACAATTGTTTCATTATTTTTCTGCTCTGTTGGAATGTACTTGTTTACAAAGCTTGCCATCTTGTGTCTCAAGCAGTAAACTTAAGTGAATTTGATAGTTTTATCTAAGCTATGAGGAAGCAATGAAGGTGAACTAGGGAGTTCTCTAAGCACACCAGTTGCTAAAACATTTGTTTTTTGAAATTGCCAGATATGCTTCCCATTGATATAGATGCTTGAGTCTTAAAAAATCATTTATATGAGAATCACAAAAAAACTTAGAGCAAGATGAGCAGGTGTTCTGCACAGGAGTGATGGGAAGGAGTGTCCTCATCTGTTTTCCCTTCCCAAGTCCAATAAACATCTCACTACAGGTTACAGGAGTGCTAAACCGGTAAGAGATGTGAAAGTAACAACAGAGCCTTCATGCTGTTTCCCCCAGGGCTTGGTATCTACCAGCAAATTTTACTCTCATTGAGGGAAACTACAAAGCATGTTCTACAGCATAACCCGTCATGCCAGTCAGGAATCTACATGGAGGCCAGTACAAGTCCTTTTGCAGTACAGGTGCTGGGTAGTAAATTTTCTGTAATCCTGGTTGAATACATTTGGCTATCAACTTTTGTATGTGAAATCAGCTTATAAAGGTGACTGTTATAAAATGCCTTCCAGCTTCATTTATCCAGTTCCTGGATATTTTTGGGTTGTATCTCTTTATCTTAGCTACAAACTGCATTTTAGCTTATATTAAAATTGAAGCCCACACAGCTGTGAAAGACAGGTGAGATTTCATTTTGCTCTGGTGTCCTTCATTTATCCTTCTGATTAATTTTATTCTGTCTTGTTACGTAATTTCTGATGCAGTTAGTGAGAAAGTATAGATATGGAACCTTGATGCAGGTTTCTCCATCA
Source organism: Xenops minutus (assembly GCA_035221455.1). Lineage (NCBI taxonomy): Eukaryota > Metazoa > Chordata > Aves > Passeriformes > Furnariidae > Xenops > Xenops minutus. The sequence goes on from JAWWEE010000074.1 coordinate 19,394,150, forward strand.
ATAACATTTAAAGTCAATGAGGGAACATACCTCCATTAAAACCCTTATATTCTCATCAGTAAATAAAAAGATGTCCAAATTCTAATTTTTTTCTCTAATTCAGTTTTGTGGTTTAGGTATGTATAGCTATATAACAATATCAGAATTGCATGTCCGGTTTTAGTTGTGATTAGGAGGCTCAATTTGTAAAGCTTTATTATGAGAAGTCCCATAGGAATGAGCTGCATTGCTCAAGAGTAGAAAAACATAGTCATACGTAATTATAAAACCATCTTAAGGAAATTTAAGCAATTGTGAACCTTGATAATTCAACATATTTTATCCTATAAATCCAAAAGCAATATTTTCTGTTCTTCCCCAACTGATTTCTATAAGTCTCTAAGAGGCTTAATTTTCATCTTATTAAGTGACAGAAAGCTACGTGAAGGTCAATGTACAGACATTCACTCTGTAATGATGTTAGGCTTCTTAACGTGTATTATTATAATTTCCATTTTCCACTTATTTGGCATGATTTGCTAAGCTTCGTGACCATGCTCTTTTGAGATTTAAACAGTATCCATGCTGTTACAAGCCACCCAGTCTGCTGTTATAAGCCACCCAGTCTTTTTAGTATGAGTGAAGACATATTTAAAAGCCTATCAGCTCTTTTTTTTTTTTTTTTTTTGCTAGAAAGTGGTGTTTCATTCTCTAACTGGATTGTCTGTAAAGTGACACTAATATAGTTTTACATCTTAAAATGTTGATCTCCTTAAAATGGATCTAATATGCTGCTAATTTAATAGAAACATTTTAATCAATTTGTAATTTCTACTGACTTTTTTTTTTTAAAGAACTGCTCTGAACTGGGATTTATTATGAACAGTTTTTTTAAAACAGTTCCCTGTCATGGGGGCAAGATAGACAATTTTTCTTTTAGTGTATAAAATACCACTTATTAATATAGTTAGAAATAAGCTAAATCTTAGTGAGACTAAACAGGTTATAGTTGGTCTTCAAATTAAGAAGGAAGCAAAAAATGTTGAAAAAATATGCTAAAATTACTCTAGTTTTGTTATTATGAATTCTGTTCATAACAAACCCCACCTCATAAAAATACAAAAAGCAAAAATACTAGCAACTGTTTTCCTCACTGATCAACCCTGTCAGAAAAAACACAAAAGTTGACCTGGGTAAAAAAATTATCTACTTTTTATCTTGGTTTTTTTTTTCTTTAAAACATATTGTATTTAGCATACAAGCATACCTTTTTTTCTTTTTAATTACTTTACAATCATAATAGTTATCAGTGGAAATTAAAGTCCCAAAGTAATTGAAACAATATTTGTTTATCCTTTGGAGTCAGATAATTGCCAAGCCACAGTATTTGTGAATGCTTGCATATAAAACTCTCTTGGAGGTCAGCAGTGGGAAGTCTAGGCTTCCATTCAAATTCTTTATGAAAATACATTATTTTCTCTATGATTAGGTAAATAAAGGAATTTAAAAAAAAAATCCAATCAAAAAAAAAGCCCAAACCAACCAATCAAATAAAAAGTGTATGCCAAAACCCTAAAATCCTACAGATTTCTTTTAGTGCTTGCAGACATGCACTTTACAAGCAGAAATCAAAACTTGCTTCTACAAGCCACTATGGTGTGTGCTAGAGGAATTGTATAATTTGAAGCATAATTTTTTGCATGGGAAAAAAAATACAAAATATATCCAAAGACCCAGTCTAATCTCAAGGAAACCATATCTATAACTACCTGGAGATAGCATGAAAAGACTTTTTTCTTTCACTGCAAAGTCAGTAAGGCATACTGATAGCTCAGTTGAATTAATATATAAAGTGAAAAACTCTCTTAATGGTTTTACACACCATTTGTTCTGAATAGTCATAAAACATTTATCCCACTACTCCATTTATATTAAATGCTTATAACACCTGTCTTTTGCTGTAGTGAGAACAGTATAAGGCCACTTTACTTGTAACTGAGTAGTAGCTGACAGGTATGGGCAACTAGCCTAAGAAAGGAAAAATGGCTCGTCTTACTTATCTAGGAAAGAAAAAAGGCGGGGGGGGGGGGCAGAATTTGCACAGCAAATGTATTTCCTAATGCAGAATTCATTCATTTTTTGTTTAACTAGAGCATATCAGTATAGCTCAATCACACCAATGAACTTTGACTCTTGTGAGTATGTGAGCTAAAACAAGAAAGCCAGAGATATTAGTAACAGGTATTCCAGGTATTGCTCTAAGCTGCCTTCTAGCCTATTTCATTCAATTCTGAGAGCAAAATATGGGGCACATTTTAGAGCAGTTAAATTTAAATTCTCTATAAGAGAACAAGCATACTTAAAAGAAAATGTATTTTATTTGAATCAGACATTTCTTTTTATTTGTATTAAATTGATACACAGTAAGCATGTGCAATACCAGTGATTGTATTTCCCTAGTGTCTATCTATAGAAATTGAATTTATTAAATGAAGATATTTCATGGTAGAAAACAAAGATGCACTATTCCAGAGTGAAGTGCAAAATTAGTGTAAACTGATCATGCCTTTAATAATGCAGTCCAGTGATACCTCAAGAAACCCAGAAGAAACCTTTACAATAACACAAATAGATGGCAGGTTCAGTTAGAAGCTGCTGTCATTTATATGGGTTATTAGAAAGGCCTGGCATTGCTTCTAGAAACATCTCATGCTGTGCCTCAGACTTAAACTTACTTACTTCCTCTGCCATTTCTAATAGCAGTTGTACCTGACACCTCCAGCTCCAGAGGGGGAAAAGAACTTCAATTTCATTCAGTGGGGAAATGATTATAATGACATAAAACTGTTCAATTTACAGATTTAAAAGTTACTTTGAAAGTCAATGGTTATTTGACCATATAGAAAACAAGTCAATATTTGGTTCCTAGTTGTAAATTACTATTTTTTTGAGTTTCATACATGATATCATTGCAACAGCGTGAACTAGTGCTTGGAGACTGCAAGATAATGAAAACACTACAGGAATATATTTACATATTCCTAAAGAGCAAGTAAAAATAAAACCAGATCTGGCAGCATTTCACCAGTTTTTAGAACATGGAATAAGATTCTCTCCTCACTGCCATCTGGGAAGCCAAATTTTCAGTTACAGTGCACTACAGAAAATACTTTTGATGGATTTTCCTACCTGCAGTTGTTTAATTTTGCTGTGGCTGATGTAGAGTCTCCTGGTGGTAAAAGGAATCTCTCTGGGGATCTCTGTAGCTCTGTAGCATTGCACTGACTGAGCAGGGTCACAGCTGCATCTTCTTGGGCAAGTGATACTTAGACCACTGTGAAAAAAAAAGAGAATGACTAAAAGGTAAAATAAATACATCTTCCAAAAAGAGGAACTCTGAAATTGTCTCAGCAACATGCAGCTTGAATGAAGCACCAAAGCCTTTTTATACCATGAAATCTGATAAAAGGATATTATGACTGTGTATTTTATTCCAGTGAAAAAACAGCAAAAACAATACCGTAATTTGCCTGGGTTAAAATGTTGGCAGGCATTACAAAGAGTGAGAAACTTAAACAGTGATAAGGTGCCTTTACATTTGTAGGTATGCGAAATTAGTGTTATTTATTACCTGACATCTAATCTGCAAACATCCATATTATCTCCAGTTTCCTAGTTTTGTTAAATGTGACACCACAGAATTAGTGGAGAAAAGATAAAGACCTGTTTTATAGTGGGGTTGTAAAACCTTTGTATCTTCTGTGACCCAGTATTAGAAACAGTAAAAACACAAATGCAGCCAACACGGAAGCTTTTTTGCTCTTCCTCTTGCATTGTTCAGATGACACCTCCCCAAACACCCTCCAGACTCCCAAAACTCAGGCAGCTACTATTTTAAAGCTAAAATATTCTATCCACTTTCTGAATATCTGTGGTACAGCTGAGTGCTGCTGGTTGGAGAAAAAATTAAGTTACCTGTATTTGGGAAATTCCCATCCATCATAATTTAATTATTCTTATATTTGAAAATTTTAAATGTGAAATGCTTGAAAACATTTAGTATAAATCAAGAAGTAAATATCAATAAGACCTATGTACCCCATGACAGATGGAAAACACCAAAGTTCCCCTCAGAGTTTTTGTTCTACTTACTAGTGCTTCTTTACATATCTACTAGCTGTGCCAGCTGGAGATACAAAGTTTAGAAAGGCATACAATTTGGTCTGTGATTATTTTCCTTTCCACTGAGCGATTTACAATGTACAAACCTGTGTCCATGCAAACCTTTGTATCTTTGTGATCTGCTTTGCATTGTTACCTACTTCCTTCCAGCCTCTCCATTATATCTTCAGCAGTAACTAATCCTATTCCTTAAATGCGAACTAGCCCATTTATTTTTCCAAACAGAAGATAATGTCAAATTGGTTTGACAAATGGATAACTGAACTGGGGGCAGTCCTTTATGGGGATGCCTATTGGATGCAGCTAGGCTTGCACTGGAAAATTGCCATATTCCTTCCTGGAGATCCTTCCCTCTCCTTAATCCTCTATACTGTGAGCGCAGAACTGCAACCCAGCATCTGCTAAACCAAACAGAAACCTTTTCCAAAAACAGCCTGACAAATTGGCATGTTTAACAAGCTATGCAGAAAAATCCTGCCTGACTTATGCCATAGTGAGCACATGAACAAAAATGAGTGCTTGGGCAGAATTAGCAACTGTGCATTAAATATTTTAATATATCTTGATCTAAGGTTTGGTACCTGGCTTGTGGTTTTGCCTTTTTTCATTTATTCCCCTAGAAGAGTCAAAGTGCTCAGACAAAAGTGTAAATCCTTTCTGCACACTGACAGCTACTTGTGGTGTATTCCTTTGATCCCATCTTTCCACTGACATGGGTTTAAATGCTGATGTCACCTAGACAGTAATGCTCAGCATCCTATGTAGGGATTTGTCTTCCTCAAAAATGTCATCAGAAAACAACTGCTTTTTGCTCAAGGAGGGCATGAAGATGGATGACGATCCAGCCCTATAGTTTGCAGTTCAGAGCTCTACAGTAACCACATAGTCAGTCTGTGAATCCCTTTAAGTAAGAACAATAGATTGCATCCTTTCCTATTTTGTAAATTTTAAGTCAGTCAGCTGATGTCAGAACTCCTAGCTGTAGTTACGAGGTAAGCCACAGTAAGGTGCAATATGTTTGGCCTGTGGCATTTTTGTGTAATGTAATCCTTGCTATTTTCAAACTAATGCAAGGATACTTTATTAGTTTAATAGTTTATATGTTTTGATCCATAATGATTAAATTTTATGATTAAATTTGAATGATTAAATGATTACAGAAATTATGTATCCATTAATTTCTGATATATGTCTGCTTTTGACAGCTAGGTAATTTAAAGTGATAGCTATGAAACGTGATATCCTATTAAACCTATTCTGTACAAATTCTGATACAAGTCCACCGGCACTGATGACTTTGCTTTTGGACAAAACCATGACCTATGGAGGTTTTATCAGTTTTAGGAGACTCGGTGGCAACAGAACCAAGTCACAGGTCTGTATGAGCATAAGCCCAGCAGGAAGATGCTGTGAAAGCAGCCCTGCTGGCCCATGAGTTGCACAGGTTCACAGTGGGATGCTAAGAAAGTCAATCACTGTGGCCATTTCCTGCAAGCAATTTTTATGCAAACTCTTCACAGCTTTTGATGGGGATTCCTGTGCTGGACTAATGGCATCATTTCTCTGTCAGAATGAACAATAGCACCCAAACCTGCCTGTGTGAGAAGTCCCAGGGACATCCTACATGGTGTGTGCTTTAACCAAAGTTAAACACTTCACATCAAAACCTGTCAAACTCAAAGTCTATGTCAGATGTTGTCTTGATGGCATTTAATACAGACATTGATAAAGTATATTGGACAAACTCGGATAGAACATAAGCTTGAGTTGATGGAAGTTAGGTCTTTCAGGGTTGCTGCTTTTATTTCAAATCTGAAATAAGGCTCATTAAGGACTGTAAAGTTTGGGGTTTCTTTTTTTCCAAATGTATCAGCCTAATAAAAATACCATATTTTTGTACAAGCCATATCTCACATAAGATAATTTCAGTACCTGCTGTACTGGTGTATGGGCCTTTTATTTCTTCACTAAAGTCAAAGGTTTGACAAACGCACACAGGTGTATGTCAAGATGTAATTTTTTAACTTAAGACTGCATTCAGAAAAATTACATAAAAGTAAGATGATGTTAAAATTAGAAGAATGAATGTGCAAGACTCTTACTGCAGAGTGTTTAGAAACATCTAAGTTAAGACAGCCTATAAAACCTACAAGTGGATCCTTGTAGTGTACATGATGGCACAGACCGCACAAAGAAAGATGTAGTCATCACAAAGGCATGGAGAAGCTGACCTCCTGCATCTGGGGTGTCACTTGCCTATGAAAAGGAAAAACTGCAGGAAAAGACCAGCTCAGGGCCTGCACAGGGCATGGGTAGGAGCTTGGTTCCTGAGGGATGTCAGAAGCAGAAGGAGTTTGGCAACTAGGAACTGCTAAGTGATGGCGTATGCTCTGACGAATCCTTGGCATATTTAGCGGCCATATGCTATCAAGTGCCTGCCACTGAGTATGTGTCAATTTATAATTATTTTTTGCTGAAGGTTTTTTACTTGGATTTGGACCAGTTTTTCATAGGGACAACAAATGGCCTTTGTCTGCTGCAAAGGTTACCTCCAATAAAGCCCTTCTCTCCAGAGTGGATCAGGCTACTAAAGGAAACAATCATAACATTTTTTTAAAAAAACCATTATGCTTCCCTTAATCATCTCTTGAAATAACCTGAAGTGCTTTTTAGAAATGTTTCTTAAACAAAGAGTCTCAGAGGGTTACACTGAATCGAAAATGTCAACCTATGCATTCTAGGCAAATTAATGAGACCTAATTAATATAAAGGTTATAAATTTATCAAAAGTGATTTTGTGTTTTAATCCTACAAAGTAGAGTTTCACAAAAACAACCAGAGGCCTGTTTGGAAAAAAAAAAAAGTCTCAATCGTTTCCTTAAATCAAGAGTTTTGTAGAAATATTTTCTATCCATTTTCAGAGTATGTGGAGAAGGTGCTTTTTAACTCCAGGCAAGGTCATCTTCATACACTGGAAACAGCTGCTGGATGAGTTAAAGCAGATTTTTCTTCCACACAATAAGGTAGATTTCCTTTTCTTCCTCCATGCTGGCTACATAGAGGAGATGAATGTGATAATCCCTTAGGAATTTTTTGTGTTTCACTTGTCTGTGGCCCGTTTGCATTCCAGAGGAACTAGCACGGTGAAACCTGCTGAAAGGAATGAAACTTTGTTAATCAGAAATTGACATACTGAGGAGTTTTAGTCATTGCCAGTTTTATGATAGTGCTGAGGAATGCTAGCCCAGGTCAGATGGGATGGATCTGGGGCAGGCACCCCACAAACAAAAAATAAGCAGAGGTCAGTTTAAACAATTTCATACACTTATGCTGCTAATGATGCTGTAATTTGCCTTCAAAGTATTGTAGCTAATGACATCCACTTGATGGAGGACTGTTCTTCATTAACTGAGCCACAGAAAGCTGTGCCCATGAAACCAGAGATTAGGATCTGATATAATGACAGATTCCTAGTAGTGACATTCCAAGTTACGTCTGAAAAAGGAATGAAGAGGGGGAAATAAAGAAGGCCGATCTGATGGCTGAGTCCACTCTCAACCTAGAATATAAACATACAGGTCTTTTGTATATGAGCAGTTGTGAAGACCTGTAATTAACACCTATGTGAGACCATGCCTCGTGCAGTACCACCTAAAAGTAAAGTGGCATGGAAGGGTCATCCAGTCAATAAAGGAATCATGAAACCAATGGAACTTTTTCCGATCCTGTAGGAAATACGTTAGTTCTGGCCCTTACATTTTCTTTGGATATCTTTAGCCTCGAAGAGCAACCTGCTAGTAACTGCACATCCAACAAAACCAGAATGGAGCTTAAACTAAAAATTATCTACTGTTCAAACTGCAAGGCACAGTTTCAACAAGACAAGGACTTTGAAATAGCAGTTTTCTAAACTATACACACAGTGTGCATAGAAAGAGGGTTTATTTCTTGCATACTATAAAAGCTGAACATTCTTGACCAGTGTGTTGTTCATTTTTTAAAACAAAAAATCAGAATTAAAATAGTTAAGTGTATACACAGAAATAAGCATTAGAATAAGATCACAATAGGACTGTGAAAAAGAAAAGCTGATCTGAAGAAGTGACTTGAGGAAGTTGTGTTGTGTAAAAAGGGACCGATACAGAGTGAATGTTCGAAATAGTTGTCAATAAACTGTTGTACCTATGGACTCACCCACTGACTGTAAAATGCAGCCAACTATGGACTCTCTAGGTCTGCAAGGCAGGGATCACCTAAAATATAAAAACTAAAAACTCTGGGCTTTGTTAGCAGAAGTGTTCTGTAATGACAACTGAAAATGTATATCCCTTTCAAGTGTCAGTGCAGATGGATAACTTCCTCCACTCCTTCAGAAAGGAGTGTGCTCCAGAAAGGCACATTCTAGTCGTCTACTCTCTTTTTTTAGAACACGAAAATCTTGCTTTATCATCTCTATTCTCTCCCATACTTTGATACTGCATGATATTATTTGTTTTCTCTGTTTCCCCTTTGGTGCTCCTGCTTGTGACTGTACAACCACCCATGCAATCAAACCACTCAAGATGCTTCAGCACTAACCACACAGGAGATGGCCTTGACATGTGCAGGCGCTGCAGCCCCGCACACACAGCTGGGCAGCTGCAATTACAGAGGTTTCCGGGGGAACTGACCCTCATATGCAAACACATGTGTTTATATTGTGAATTCTTTGTTCAGAGGCTAAGTCTAATCAAAGGTTTGTAGAGTATCTCACAGTCTAAGCATGGACATTAGATAACAAATCTACAGTAGTGGAGATGTCGATCCAAGTAATTTATTTTTTGATTTGGGTATTACTTTGCAGGGGTTTTTCTTATGAAAATGCGTCCTCCTCATGCTTAAGGTCATTTACTCTTTAAACTCAAAGTAAGTTTTCAAATAATTAATTAGGTACTCCGGTAATCAAAGTATGCAGGTTTAAATTTACGAAGGACTGTTTGTACTTAAATGTGCTTAATAGCAGTGTAATGCAGACACTTCACATTCTCTATACCTTGCCTAAAATAATTGAAATTATGTACATAAATTATACATGAAGAAATTATCTGGTGATTAGCTTCACCAGCTCTACATCATAGATAAGGTCAAAGGAACAGATCACAAAACTTTCAGTGAAGTCCTTTTGACATTAAAGGCATTCAGCAAATTTAAATTCTTCTTGACATATATTTGATTGTTAGAAATGTCCCTTGTAGAAAGGATTCTTACTGCTAGACCAGTTGACTCAGACTACTGCTGTTCTTTAAATGTTCTTCAATTACTTTGTTGTTGTTATCAGGGTGTAGTATGCCATAGTCTACTCTGAATCAATTTAATCTAATTGAAGACCAAACCTACTAATCTTTTTTAGGTTCAGTTCCATCATTACTGCACAGCTTGCTTACAGAACAGAGTTACGGTTGCTCTGAGGGCTTTTGGTAGGCATTTCAAGGGTAACTGAAATTGATCAGAATTTTCTAGGGGACCTACAAGTAGAGTTTTGAGATAATTTAATTATTCCTCTGTTTACCTTTGTATCACTGATACTTGCTTTAAATTTCAACCCCTCTTTTACACTATTTCTGGTAAGAATGTAAATAGTAGCTAATGATAGCTATATTTACTAAGATTCAGTGTCACAAATGCTTATTTTCTTAACAATATGTAGCATTCCTTCTCACTTATACATAGTCCAACAAGTATTAGACAGATATTACACTGCAAGTAGGCTTCTGAAAGGATTGTATGAGAGGCTAATCTTTTTGTGGAATAAGCAGAGACAAAACCTTGTTTGAGTGGTAAAATTTAAGGGCATGCAAAACAAAGGTAGCATGGATAAGGGATGAAAGAATTCAAATTAATGACCACAAAACGCTGATACCATTGTAGATAAAAACAATTTGAGATAGAGCTGGACCAACCCCTAAGCTAAAGGAAAAGGCCACTAAAAAACTGAGAATAAGTAATTCTTTAAAAAGAAGCAGTCATACATAAATTATATTAGTCTAAGTTTTTAAAGGCAGTATTTGCCGTAAATATGCTACACTGTAACTGTGGGAAACTTCTTTCTTAAGGTAAGTAGATACTGGTAAAATGCATGATAGAGACATATTAGCAGAAAATGCTAATGTTGGCTAAGGGATAGATTACTGTTCCATTAAATAAAAAAAAAAGGCAAAAATGTAACATAATTCTATAGGTTCTTCTCCAGTACCAGAATCAAAGTCAAAGCTAACATAAAAACGGATAGTCCTGAAACAATTAATCTTCTTGTGTGACTAAACTAATTTAAGCAATAAAAATAGTTTAGCTTTTGATACGGCAAATAATTTGATTTTCTGTCAGATGCTGTCAAAAAAGACAGTTGACCCACCTGTGAAGAATGAATGTTAGGATGAAGGTTAGGCAAATGCTCTGTTCAGCTGGGCTCACTCTGAAGTGCTTGAGCAACTTTAGACCCACCCTTTGCTTAGCTACTGTTCTGAATACACCAATTTACTGAGCTAGGTTTTTTCCTGTAGATATATATAAAGGGGTTTGTAGCTTTTGTTTCCATCATGGATGGGCTTAGCAGTAAGAGAACCCCCCATTAGTTTCCCACTTTGTTACTACATACCTTCAGTTGCAGCGCAGACAATTTGAATGGTGCGCTGGTTTTGGCTAGGGTAGCTAATTTTCTTCTCAGTGGTTAGTGTGGGGCTGTTTTTTGGATTTGTGCTGAACACAGGGCTGACAATCTAGAGACTTTTTGTCATTGCTGAGCAGTGCTTACACAGAGCCGAGGCCTTTTCTGCTTTTTATACTGTCACCCTGGCAAGGGAAGTTGGGAGTGCACAAGAGGCTGGGAGGAGGCACAGCCAGGACAGCTGACCCCAACTGACCACAGGGTATTCCATACCATATGACATTATACTCAGTATGTAAATTTGGGGGGAGAAGGAGGAAGGGGGAAATGTTTGGAGTGATGGTGTTTGTCTTCCCAAGTAATCATTATGTAGGATGGGGCCTTGCATTCCTGGAGATGGCTGAACACCTGCTCGCCCATGGAAAGCAGTGTATTAATTCTTTTTCTTTTTTCTTTTTCCTTTTTCTTTTTCCTTTTTCTTTTTCCTTTTTCTTTTTTCTTTTTCTCTTTTCTTTTTCTCTTTTCTTTTTCTCTTTTCTTTTTTCTTTTTTCTTTTTCTTTTTCTTTTTCTTTTTCTTTTTCTTTTTCTTTTTCTTTTTCTTTTTCTTTTTCCTTTTCCTTTTCCTTTTCCTTTTCCTTTTTCTTTTTCTTTTTCTTTTTCTTTTTCTTTTTCTTTTTCTTTTTTTCTTTTCTTCTTCTTCTAATACTCTTTCTTAATATTTTGGGTAGCATGATACCAGATGGGTTGGATTTTGCTGAGTTATATCGGTTGGCATGTGCTAAGTCAATGCTTTCTGGAATGCTTTATTTTGGTTGTATGTTAGTTACCCTTTAAACTTTTGCCAACATCTCTTATTATTTAAAGTTTACCAGTAAAAGCACCCCCTGAGAAATGTGTGCTCTCTCTTATGGTGTTAAAAGAACTGAAAGATCTTCTAATAATCTGGAGGGTGGACATTACTGGAACCTTGTATGTTTTAAAAGTAAAACCTCTTCACTGAGTATGTAACTCTAGTGTTCGGATCTACAGCAGTATCCAGAATTTTTAACTTTAGGTGTTATGCTCCATGTGGTGAGCATTTTGACATGTCTCTGTCACGTTCATTGCCTATTAAAAGTCAGTTGAAGGGCAGCAGTGCTTGTGAAGTGAGTCACTCTGCTACTTAGCCTAAACTAAACCTCTAAATGCAATCTGAAGTAAATAACAGTAATTTTTCTGCTTGCTTGTGGCTTTGCAGTAGGGTAAATACGGGCTTCCTTGGATTTAGTAAGTAGCTGCCGTCAGCGGATTGGATCTGGGTGACATTCCTCATTCCCTGAAGTTTAACAGCTTGCCTTCCTATTGCTTTTAATGGAAGTGGATGCAAGTTAACTCCCTTTAGGTCACTACTTTTTTTTTTTTTCCTTTTCTTTTCTTTTCTTTTTCTTTTTTTTCTTTTTCTTCTTTCTTCACAGCAATGTTGGTTCATAAATTAAGGAATTAAGTTTTTGTCACCAGAGCTGAAAATTTTTCCTGAAAAGTTAGGCCTCTGAGAGAGTCTTTAAATGCTGGGAAATTTCTACAACAATGATCCTTGGAAAAGAATGTTTTCTGATACTTATCAAGAGAGAAACTCAACAATATAATTTTGAACTAGTTAGCAAAGAAACCTCATCCACATTTGGAGTATCACTTGACATTCCTATTTTTCATTACAGGAAGATTTAAACCCGTAAAACACACCAAACTCAGTAGCAATGAAAAATGTAATTTCCAGTCTTTTTCTTTCCCAAGGACAAGAATAGTTGTGTGGAATACAGCCAGAATCACTACTCTTCTCACATACAGTTGTACTACTGAATCCCAAGGGCTGCTTTGTTTCATGTCCATGCTTGTGAGGGTATAGTTGTCACCTGAATACAGATCTTCTGACACCAGGCCACAAAACATTGGATGCTTTATCAAAGTCACCAAAACCACCCAGGACTATGTTCCAAACTATAAGCATATGTAGGATGTGTCATACAAGGGGTGTGCAGGTCATAATGTTTCTGTGTAGGCATCTCTCTACTGAGTTTGCTACTGCAACAACTTTTCAAGAGAATCACTGCTGAGAGTTTGACCAAGCAGAGAAGCTCTTTCTAGTATCTCAGTCTTGAATGAAGCTTTTCAGTTCCTCAGAAGCCTGAGAGGAATGGATATGCTCCCTGCATCAAGAACCATTTCCTTTCTTTTGTCATATACATTAATTGCATTGTACCATGATAACCAAGAGATCCTCAGTCTCCTAGGAGAGAACTCAAAGAAATATCTTGTATAGGACTGTTAGGTTGTGAATTTCGTTATTAACTTACGCTTGTAAACCCTGGAGTATTGTGAATGGAGATGACAGACTGGAGCAGCAGCATTACCCTCCTAGTTCTCGTGGCAGTGCACAGTCCTGTGAAGAAACCCAGCTGGGGACTCCAGTCACAAGCATCAGTAGACACAGATTATTCTTGTTTCTTCTATAGGGAGTGTTTTGGGTTTCTTTGATGGCATGATTATTGTGTTTTTATTATCTTGATTGTGGGGACTCCTAGGTGAGTGTCCAGGCAAGATGAATAGATCGACAACCACTTGCAGGATCAGCTTTCTATCAACATATCTACGTGTACCTTCTGTTCTCTAGCAGACCTTGTGTGATCTTGCATTTTTCTGTTTAGGAGGAACATAACTTAATGCATCCATGGGTCTTCCCACACAGTAACTCTTTATGAACAGAGTGTATATAGGCTGAAAAGGGAGAGGAAGGTGGATTTAATATCATTTTAAACATGATCTTTCACTCTGTTCTCCTCAGCCTGCATTAGGGACTGAAGAGTGGACTACTGCAATCAGGTACCATTGCTCACACAATAACATTTATATAATGTAGTAAGTACCTGGAAAATAATGGTATCTCTTACCCCCAGTGGATCAACAGATCTTCCAGTGTAGAGTTTTCAGGTTTAGGATGAGCATGAGTCTTTTGTTACTTTGAGAACCTTATCTTCCTTACAGGAATGTTGACTGAATGTGCAGATGGCAGACAATGTGGATTTAGGCCATCGCTTATCAACGTAAGTCAAAATCAAAGGAAAGAGATGGGACTGTACACAAGGTGTCTGGATATGGAGTTATGTGTGTGTTCTTGCCTGCTTTGTGCCTCAAATACACTCTTTTTCTTTTCCAAATAAAAACATGTGAAGAAAGGGGCTGATTTTGTCTATGTCTTGTTAAAGACAGCTTACAGAAAACTTTTAATTTACTACCTTCATATCAACAGTCTGGAATGCATGATTTTGCTAGCAATTAACAAAATATATACCATGATGTGGTTTCATCTGTGGGGAAACTGAACTACTCTCTTTCCTGTGTGGGCAAACATTGAAATGAAGAGGGAGTATGTGTACAAAAGGCATGTCTTCTCTTCAGTGCTCTGGCATTTCTCAAGAAAAGCTGTGGTAATTTTGGCCTATCCTTTAGGTAATGTGACCCTGATACATTGCAAAAATTAATTGCAGTTAAAGACTACAGTAAGAAATGAGATGCCAAGTTTATTGCTGGAGTAATAAAACTAGTCTAAAAAGAGAAGATGCCATTATATTGTTGATTAATGGATTACAGATTTTATACTTTAAAATAAGCTTTTATTTTTTAATCAGCCTGTAAGGACAGTTGTGCTAATGACCCTAACCAGACCACTGTGCAATACAAACAGGCCATTCATCACAGTGAACTAGAAGCTACCTTCCAGCAAGCAAAAATACAAGCACATAGGCTAACCCACAGCCATCTACACAACTCAGAGAAGATAAATACCCATTCCAAGTATTTTTGAAACTTAAAAAACTATGTGGTAGGATATCCAGGACAATATACCACTATGACTTAGTGATGTACCTCCATGAAATATATTTTTTCTAGAATTTTCCCATAAGCAAATACAGGCAAGATTGGATCATATTACACATGGTATAGCTTTGAGTTAATTTTAATTTTTAACAGCCGTCTGTTTTCTTCATCTGTCTTTAAGTCATGCCACAGGAACATCTGCTGGTTCTTTTCTTTCTTACTATTGACTTCAGTTTTTCACTTTTATGGTGCAGTTTTGTTTCCATGGGAGGGTCAAAGTTGGCTGGCTTGTTCAAAGAGGGGCAAGGGGAGACAACATGCTACAGTGTTACAGTTGTGCTGGATTTGGCCCCTGTTTACTCAGGTTTTGTGGGATGCAGTAGCTTGTCCCAATGCTGTTCCTCTTGCCCTTGTCACAGTGTTCTGTGACTAGGCTGAAAATCTTTTTGTCTCCTACACTTAAAAGCTCTTTTGACCCCTATGCTGAGATGGACATAGGATAGCCTGTCCCTGTATTGTGAGTTTGCAATACAGCCTCTGTGCTCTGAAAATTTGGACTGTTGGGTTTACCCTTCAGGGTGCACCAATGACCTACTGTGTGGCAGCAAATTTTACTTAAAATCCCATCAGCCAATCAATTATGCAAATCTGATGTGAATCTCATGACAGAAGGCTGGAGAGATATCTAGAATTATCTGAGGTATTACATAACTGGTAGGATTTTTTTCTATACTCTTCCTCTTTCTTGCTGTTCTGAATGAGGAGAAAAAAAATAAAATTTGAATGCTTCTAGGTTGGGGGGTGTGTGTGGGTGTGTGTGTGTGCATGCATGTGTGTTTTGAAGAAAATAAACTAGCAGAAGTGGAGAGAAGTAAGTGAGCAAACCTTAATAACAGCAGCTCAGTTTTTAGTCCCAACAGACTTAACTAGCAGAAAGGGAACAGAAGATCTGGGGCCAGCTGCCAGAGAAGCATTGCTGAGTGTAAAAACTACAAGGCATCTCTGAATACTGTTATCATAGGGAGCCTGAAAGCATTTGTAATTTGGGACTCGGCGGGCAGTCTTACAATCAAGGAGTGTTTATTGTGGATTTTCAGTACGGAGAAAACTACAGCCAAGCTGACCAGAAAGACCGGAATTTCATCCCCTCCCCCTCTCTTCTTTCTCTCTGTCTCCCACTCATTCGATTTCTTTCTCTGCCAGCCTTTTAAACCGGAGTTTACTGGGTCAGTGACATACATTTTCCCTCTTATTGTAGTACGATCTCAATCTCCTGCAGAAACACTCCTACCTGTAAGTATCTGATTCAAGTTTGTTGTATATACTGAATGCTGTTGTGTTTCTGGTTGTAATAGTGCTTAACAGCTTGCAGAGTTCAATTTGCTGCTGAACGTTGCAGCTGAGCAGTCAGACAGTAATTTTTGTACTCAGGAAGGAGGAAAGCTCGGTTCTGCCTTTGAGGAAAGCAGGAACTGGTTCTTGCCAGTAGTTTAGTAGAAAACTTGAAAGTCAAGGGGTCCAAGCACCTTACTTTATCCTAATGTTTAAGTTGATATAGATTTCTCAACTACGTTGGCTTTCTTCCATCACATGTAATAAAAGTTTGTGGCTTTATCTTTTATAAAAACATGGAAGCACTAAACAAGATTTCTTTGTTTAGAATATGATAAAAAGCATGGAAAAATACAATGAAAACTTTTGTTATTAGTAAGCCTTTATAAAGGATATATTTCATTTAGCTGGGATAACTTGTTTTTAAAATGCATTTTTAGACTGTACACTTATTTTACAGCAAGGATCTGCCAGCATTTTCACATTTTCATGTACATTCAAACAGTTGACTTGGTTCACCTGAATTAGGCAAATGTCCATTGGTCATATGGATAAATGTTTATGTGTGTTCCTTAAGACACATGTGCTCACATAGTTTTTACATTTTCTGATTTCTATTTCTACCTAGAACTCAACCCTAACCCAAATCTCTTTTAGAGATTAGCTGCTGTCACTCTGTGTTGTGCTGAGACATTCCAACAAATTCTGTAGATAATTATATACAATTTCTTCAAAGGGATAGAAAGGGGATTTTGCAGTTTATGTTTTTGATAGTTAGAGAATTCTGCTAGTCATCATCTCAGCTCACTTGGGACTGCATTTTCACAATAGAACAGCGTAAACATCTGTAGAAGTTGTCCCATCTCTTTTTCTCATGCAAATGTTGTTGCTGTGGGTCTGCCAGCATTTTCTTCATGATCATTCCTTAGGGTTTATTTTGCATGCAACATGAACTGCATGCAGATCTTTTTAGACTAGAGAATGAGGCAGTTTGGATCTGGGAACATTTGGATTTTGAACATATGTTCCAGCATAGATTTTAATTTTAAATTAAAATCCCTTCTAAGTTCATTCTTACATTCATTTTTTTCTGCAGTCCTTTATGTAGTCTGATTATATTGGTCTATGATAACAATAGTTTCAGTACAAGTGGTCTTGATGATAAATGTCTACGGTAACATTAGTTACACTCCAGCAGGATTTGATCTATTCATTGGGAAAAGAAACTATCACTGTCTCCATCAATCTAACTGTGAATTTACAGAAGGCAACAAAATAGCACATGCCACTCAAATAACAATGCATTAAAAATGCAATCCACTTGACTGTACCTGTTGAGCCTAAAGAGGGACTGAGCAAATAATTTGTGATCAATACTTTTAACTTTGCTTCTCTCATTTTTTGAGATTGTGTGGCCACCAGTTGCAGACTCAGATTAGTTCATCTCATAGTAATGGCTGTGTAGGCTCCAGTTACTGTAACTAGGGTGTCCATGTAACATTTCATGCTTTAACAACTCACAAAATGAGATTCTAGGGTTGATTCAGCTGCTTTCTGCCCAGCTGGGTAAAACACCCTGAACCTTGCAGTTAGTAGCTCCTGAATCTTCCCAAACTGCATTTGGGAAGTTGCTAAACAGTCATTGATGAAATGCGTAATTTCCCTCTCTAGTTGTGTATCATTGTGAAGCAGCCCTGAAAAGGTATTTCAAATACCTCTAGTAGCTGGCTGTGACGTTAAACTATATCTGGCTTGCACTTGATATTTTGATAAATGTTGTCTAAAACAATTATGTGACTATATAGGCTGGCAGGCTGTAGTTGGACTGCAGACATCTGAATGTATAAGAATACACTTTTATCAATGACAGTTCTTAACGAAAGAGAAACTAGGGGTTTGCAGTTTTTTTGTTGATTTGAGTTTGTTGTTGTTTGTTGTTTTATATAATTTTTTGGTCTTTTTTTTTTTTTTTTTTTCTTTTTTTAGTGGATCTAGATCTAACTAGTGAGATGTAAAACTTTATAATCTAGTGCATACTATTTGTTTCTCAAATACAATGTGAAGGAATCATACTATATTAAACTGATTTACAGATTTCACAAAAGATCTTCAAATGACTTTTGACTGATATGTAGGGAATGCCATACAATCAGTGGAGACCCCTTACATAACTTTGGAAACCTAAATTAGTGTCAAGGCTAAATCTATCCTCTGCTATAAAAGCAGGAAGTAATTGCTCTATACAGACATATCTTTTGCTCCCAGAATATAGCACTAATCCTTAAAAGAAACTCAAAACCAGCATATAGGTAAGACTAAAAGAGAAGAACCAAACCAGTGTGATTGTGGGAAATTGTGAGCCTGGGAAAGTGTAAACCATACCATCTACCAGCTGCTAAAATTTAAGCATTCAAAAAAATGCTGCACAGCTTATGCAGCAGATTGCAAGTCTTCTTCAGTTCAGCATTGTGGTCTATGGCATGAAGAACAGACTGCAGTGTCTTCTCAAAAATTCAAACCTTTGGCATTACCCTTAGGCTCATCAGCTCAAACATCAGCCTTCTCACTCACAGTCAATTAACCAGCCAGCCTATAAGAGAGTACAAAGAAACACCAAAAAGCATATGCTACAAACCAGGTAGGTTTCTACCTCTAAGAGGGAGTCCATCAGAGATGGAAGTCCTGCTATTTCATTGCTCTATGCTTCTATGTAGAGCCTCATATACAACTTACTAGGTACAGGAGCAGCTGTCTAACACTATGTAGAGATGCAAATACAGCAGTGGTACCACACCTCACTGGCATGGCCTATTGCTTATTTCGGCAGAAGTATCAGACCTTGCAGTTCACGCTGTAGTGAAGAAGTGCCATTGTCTGACAACTGGTCACAGGTTCTTAGTTCCTGTCTCTTCACCTTAGTAATCTGTAAACATGAGATTTTTCTTGGTCTTTTTCTATGGGTTTTGACACCCTCATTCTTTTGGGTCAGAGATGCACTCACTCTCTGGTAGAACTGCTCTGCTATAAGCCAAGCGTATCTAGTACCTCGTGGTTGAGATCAGATCCTAGTTTGCAAAGGTCATGGAAAAGCATGGGGCTCCAGAGCTGGAGGCCTTGTGTTGTCATGTCAGGCACTGAATGCAATGCTTTAATTGTCTTCAGTTGTCAAAGTTATGGATCGAGGTGGAGCTAACAATTTTGTCCTTGTAACACAAGCGCAATGGTCACTGATTAATCCTAGGCTGCTTGCTGAGTTCTACTAGTTTCTTTTCTATACATCAAAAATGAAATGTCTTTTCAAAGTCAGGTGTTGGCAGATTTTCTCTATCTACTGCATTCCCTTTACCCATCCACAGTTAACGTTATTAGGGGTACAGAGGCCCTTCCCCTTCCCTGTTTAATGGAAAAGAGTGGATCATTGCTCCTTAGACAAAAACCCTTCTTACAATTTCTGGTTGATGTAGAAAGGATCTTACAAGAAGTGGAAATTAAAACAATTTGGCAAGAACCTACGGGCAAGGAATAATTCAGTTTTAAGTCTTCCATTAAGCAACAATACGTAGTGTGTAATAAGTCCAATAATGTTTGTTGTGTTATTTTTAGATTTTTCCTCTCCATTATTTGTCTGCCTTTGTGTAATATCAAATATGCTTTCAGTTGTATATTGGATTATCAACATGGGGGTATTTCTTCACTCAGTTTTCACTACCTAATATCCTAAGATTGGGTGAATAATTATTTAGTGTACAACAGTGACAATATCACCCTGAGAATGAAAACTGAATTCAGAAGTAATCTCTGAAAATTGAAACTGGATCAGGTCTTAATCTGATAATCACTGTTAAAGTACCTGTAATGTGAAGGAGGGTAGAATGAAGAAAAATTTCCACCCCCCCCTCCCCACCTTTTACTATTCTGCTTTAATACAACAAAGAAACAAAGGAATAACTCATGGTCCTTTCATTGCCCTGGGCTGAATTTTAGTTATCGTAATAATATTTGTCTTGTTTCCTAGAAGTTGTGGAGGGCTGTTACTTGTTTTCTTTAAACTGATTCTCAGAAAAACAATCCTATGTTCTTTCTGTTTCTTTTAAATTTTTTCTGATATTCATTAAGACAAATCAGTCCAGCTCCCAGCCCACAACAATCATTCTCCATTATCCTCTTCCAACTTTGAAAAAGAAGAGGGCAATTTTTCATCCAGCAATTCAGTGAAGTATCCCAGACAACCAGAGATTTTGTCACATGCAGAGGAACCTTTAAAATATCATCCAAATCCAAATGAAGACTTTGGGTGTCTTTGAGACTTGGCTCAAGGCCACCAGTGATTACAGATTCTTTAGTCAGGTTTTAAGTATTAGAGCTGAGAGTTAGTAGTGTTTTTTCTGAGTTTATTTTCAGTTTTGTACTACCTCAGTAATTGGGATTAGTCTTTTACTTATAACAAAATTAGCTCTCCTCAAAATCAGACATACCAGTTGCATTTGGTGAGAATGCTAATGTTTTTAATTAACCATTGCATCATTTCTTACATGTGCACCAGCAACCCTGAGGCAAAACTAGTTCTGTCATTTGAAAGCAATTTTTAACAAACCACATCTAAAGTTCACAGACACCCCCCGCCCCCCCCCCCCGCCCCCACATTGTCTCCAGTTTGGTATGTCCCTCTGTTAACTCTACAGTCACATTCATTGCCTCTTCAGAAGCCCCTTCTCCCTCTGCCTTTCTGCCTTGGGCTCATCTGCACAGGAGGCAGGAGTTTGCCAGCAGATGAGCAGCTCCTTAGAGTCCCTCTTGCCCAGTAGTACAATGCGTTGGACACATTTTCAGGGCGTATTTTCCAGGCTTCCAAATCTCAGGGTGAGCTTGGCCAATCTACCTATTATTATGGGAAAAGAGGTCTCTACTCATTACCACATATTTTTTTATAGCAGTAGGGTTTTATATTGGATCTAATGGGAATTACCAGAGGTTGGGCAGGTTATAATGCAGTGTTTTGCAAAAATACATCAGGTAATTAAATTGGGTCCTGGTGGTCAGATGGCTCTGTCATTTCTGCTTAGAGTTATCACACAATTTAGGGAGAAAAAGACCTTTGCAGGTAACTGCTCCCACATCTTGCTACAAGAACAGCCAATTTTTATGGCAAGTCCAGCTTCAAAGTTACATCAGGCAACTCAGGCCCTGATTAGTTGTATTTTAAATATCTCTGAGAGGACTCCATGAAACCTCTTCCACTGTCTGTGCTCACATTGTCTTTTTTTTCTTTTTCCTTTTCTAATATCTAATATGAATTTTCTGTGCTATTATTTTTGTGGATTGCACCCTGTCCTTTCACTGTGCACTTCCATGTTCTCTGCACTCTTCTATTAGAAGTTTAAAATGAGCAATATGCCCTCTCTTCTTCAGACTGAACAAAACCATCTGCCTCAGTCTCTCCTCATAAATCATGTGCTCCATGTCCACTGAGGGATAACAACTAATATGTGATATATCACTGAATTGACATGACTGTTTGACTGTTTTACTTCTGGGACCAAAGCCGGTATCTTTGTACTCACACGGTGCACCTGTAGTTGTTTCAGGTGTTTTGCCATATAGACAGATCCTTAGAGAGTCAATGAGGTAACAGCTTAGTCTCACAATACCGATTCTTCTAATGCGTTGTTCATGAACACTGTTATTTCATTAAGCCACTCAGAATATCTGAAATATTATGGTGCATTTGGAGCTCAACAGTGCCTCAGCTGCATGTTGACTCTGGGCACACAGGTGACATGCCAAGGAATAGCAGGGGTGAATCAGGCTCAACTGTGATATTAAGGGCAAAGAACTAAGGGGATTGTAAGGAAGTCCAAAGCAGACACAAAATATGGCAGTGGCATCACCAGCAGTTGTATAGCTGCTGGAGAGCAGCACACTGTCACTGGTGAACAAAGTACCATGTAGCACATACACAACTTTGCTGAAGCAATGACTTTTTTCATACAGGGAGAGGATGCTAATATCACAGCATTGACACCAAAACCTCATTTCTATTGCCATTTTGTGCTGAAAGGATCTCTTGTTGTTCCATTTTGTTGTCCTTGGATAAGCAATTGAGAAAGTGAGGTTATACTTCCCAAGATCTTCACTTGGCCACCTGAGGAGATAGCCCTGCAGAAGACAAGTAGATGCCAGTGGCTGGAACATATCGGGCAAACACATGTAGAGTGATATAGGAGCTGTGCCTGCAAGTAAAAGCAGTCAAAGTAAGACAGTGACAACATGATCAAATTTGTAGCAGAGAATGTCTCACACATCCACCACGAAATTGGTCAAAATGGTCCTGGCTCCTCTTTGAGACTTTCTGCTGTGTGTTTTTTGCAGTGTAAGAAAACCACTGCCTGTGTCTGAAGTTTTTACTTGCACTCTGTGCTGGGTTTTGTGGGGCAGACACCAGTAACAGATCCACCTGGACTGTGTGGGAGAATCGAGGTGCAGATGTCTCTGCATGAATGACTCCACCAGTGTCTGCTGGAGAGAGACAGCTGCCTTTCCCTTCTTGCAAGTACATATGTACTGTGTACAGAGAACAACACCTTTCCCAACCAGTGCCATTTCTGACCTGGTGATTATGCTGTCTCTGAACTATAACATAGTTTTATAGTAGCTATGCAGGTGGGAGTGGAGAAAGTCAAAACTGTTCAGGTTTTAATTTTAGTTTTTCTCCTAAGGTGAGTTGTGCCCAGTGAATAAAGTCATTTTGTGTCTTAAATCAATGTCTCAGCCTGCTATTATGGAGCAGAGAGTTACTGCTGTCGTCATGAGCTGTAAACTACCAGGTCTATGGCTCAGTCATTCATTCTCTCTTAGCACTTTCCCAAGTCATAGTCAAAATCTAAAATTCCTCATTATTTTCTTCTTATCTGAGCCCTTCTATGGCTAAAGAAACTGGGTCTTCTCTGAAAGTAGCTCAGACTTAGTTATGCATTGATTCTTCATTAGAGTGGTGTCAAAGAATTTCAAATTCTTTGCAATCCATGTGCCAAGAGCTTCCTCAGAGCAACTTTGTGACACATATTGTCAGAACGGTTATTTCATTTCCCTCAGCCCTATCTTCACTTCGTTCAGTGCAGGAAATAGAAAAGGGGGAACAGCAATAGGGAAGGTTTTCACTTAGAACATCTCTCCCTGCTTTGCAGCTGGTACTTTAGGGAAACACATTATATTTGATAAATGCTAGAAATACAGGCACTATGTGAGAAATGCCAGTCCGAAACTCAGATTAAAAGGGTGCATTTTCTGCAAACCACACTTTTACACTTGGAGTCTGAATTGAAATCTGTTTTTCTCCCCTCTTTTCAAGTTGTTCTTTGCAGGCTTTCAGACTGTGGTTCACAACTGTTAATTTTAGAAAATGGAGCGCTTTCTCAGGAAGTGCAAGGCATACCCATCCCCTTAGAAAGAAACAGAATTTTACAAGTGTTTGAGGTACTTTTCATAACTAGATTTTAGTAAGAACTGTCTGTATGAGTAAATGTCTGCCAAGAAAACCTGCTCTAGCATGGGCTCTCTCCACAGGTTGCAGGTCCCTGCAAGGACCCTGCTCCAGCATGGGCCTCCCACAAGGTCACAGCCTCTTTCGGGCATCCACCTGCACTGGCGTGGGGTCTTCCACAGGCTGCAGGGGGGTCTCTGGAGCTCCATGGTCCTCCACAGGCTGCAGGAGCACAGGCTCACCATGGTCTGAACCACAGGCTGCACGGGAGCCTCAGTTCTGGTACCTGGAGCACCTCCTCCCCCTCCTTCTCCACTGACCTAGGTGTCTGCAGAGTTGTTCACATGTTCTCAGTCCTCTTCTCTGGCTGCAGTTTTTCATCTGCCCACCGACCGTTTTTTCTTAACTATGTTATCATAGGGCCGTTACTATCATTTGTGATCAGTCCATTCTTTACCAGTGGTGGGTCCATCCTGGAGCTGGTTGTCATTGGCTCTGTTAGACATGAGGGAAGCTTCTAGCTGCTTCTAACAGACACCATCCCTGCAGCCCCACCCCTGCTATCAAAACCCGGCCATGTAAACCCAATACATTCCACCCTTAACCTCTGTGAATCACATATTTAAGAATTCTCATTAAAATCCACATTCATTACAGAGTCTTGACTTACATCAGCAGAGACAACTAACAAAACCAAAACATAAAATTTCCCCCCAAAATTAGAAATAACGTAATCACAACACCAAAGAAAAGTAGACAATCCACACAAAATCTATTCCTTTACCCTTTACCACAATGACAACAAAAATTCCCCGTGATCATTTCATTCTCCAACATTGTTCAGTACTTGTTTTTCCTGTTACCTCTCCCAAGTCCTATTCTTTTCTCAAAATCGTCATGATCTGAGTCATGCCACTAAAGAGACTGTAGTGGGTTGACCTTAGCTGGACACCAGGTGCCCACCAAGCCCCATATCCTAGTTACAGTAGCTGGGACCAGTTTATCACTGTGTGGATACAATCATGACTGTGTATCCTAAATCCTCTTTGCAAATTCTGATGAACTGTTAATAATGGGTCATTTACAGCAGCTGCCCAGTGCACATCTGACACCTCAGGCTACAAGCTGGGTGTTAAAGAATCCTGTGAGACAGGGGAGTGCCCTGTCTTCTCACCAGTGACTCAGCTGTGATAACTCCCCTCTGGGAGGCATTAGCACCTTCACACCTGAGGGGTCATGTCTGCTAATGGGCCATCAAAGATTCCAAAAATATCCCATGATTCACAGTTACATCACCCATTGTGAAACTCCCCACCCTGGGGGGAGGTACTGGGAATTCCCACCTGAGCATATATAATCTTGGAGTTTGGGACTTTGGGTACCATTCATTAGATCCAGAGGAAGACCAGAACCTCAACAGGGCTGTGACTGCCACTCTCGACCAGACTGCAACCATCATCCTCACCAATCAAAGGTTTTCCTTTCCTTTTACTTTGTACTCAGGGGGGACCACACGGTGTTCAGCACAGTGGATAATAAACTCCATTCTTTTCGTGCTCCAGGGTGTTGGGTTATACAGCTGGTTTTTGTGTGTTAAAACCCATTTTGCTCTGTATCATTACATTTATTGTAATCTTTTAATTAAATTGTAAGTCTAACTTGTAATCTCTGTTTGAGTTGCATTTGTTTCTCCTTCCAGTTTACCTTTAAAGCAGCACACCCCAGCACTCTGCTTCCCAGCCAGTCAGGGGAGAAAGAATAAGATGGAAAACAACTTCTAGGTTGAGATAAGACACAGCAGAAGCAAAAGTTTGCTTGCACACAAGCAAAGAGGAAAATAATAAGGTTTATTCTCTACTTCCCATTGGCAAACAGTCTGGCCACTCCTGGGAAGCAGGGCTTCAGCATGCATAGCACTTTCTCAGCAGGCAGCCAATGGAAACAACAAATACCACCTCCATTCGTCCTCCTTTCTTTAGCTTTTATATCTGAGTTGACATCACATGGTACGGAATATCCCTTTGGTTAGTTTGGGTAGCTGGCCTGGTTGTGTTTCCTCCCAGGATCTTGCCCTTGATCAGGAAATGAATGTTACGGTGCTGATGTTCTGCCATCACTGCTCAGCAGTAGCCAGAACACCAGTGTATTATCAACATCTTTCTAGATACCAATGCAAAGAACAGAACTGTGAGGGCTGTTATGGGGAAATGAACTTCACCTCAGCCAGACCCAATACAGGTGAAGTAAAGCTACTGCTTGAAATTAACTGCAATTGTAAGAAGTGGTGGAAGTTTTTTGTGTGTGTGTTTGTTGGGGTTTTTTAATTCCAATAGTTGCTCAATATCTTATAACAATTTTCATTCTTTTATTTTTTTTCAGGATTAACCTGAAAAGGAAAACCTTAAAAGGACTCTGAGAACACGTTCATCCTCTTGTCAGTCTTGACCAATGAATTTTATAACCATCCAGGGATATTTTGAAAGGGTTCTGCCTAAATTTCAGTCAAGGAGTGCCTCTTAATAGAAAGCATGTAATACATTTTTATGTTTGCCTAATATTTTGGTCCTTCATTACATGGCAAAAGTCTGCTGGTGGAGAAAGAAGACTCCTTTTGTTAAGACATTTTTTTCACTGGTGGAAAAGACTGGTATTCCCTTATAACATGAAGCCTTTTGAGAAAAGCTGGTCATTTCTACTGCTGCCTGTTGTGCTAAGAGTGGTGTGCTCCTCTTTTATTACTCTGAACCTAGGGGTGAAAGTGATGAAGGGACAGTCTGTCTTCCTGTCTGAAGATGACCTCAGGTTTTCCATCCCCAGAGAGAAGGATGTCTGCAAAGTTGAAGTGGTGATTAATGAGCCAATGACACAGAGGGTTGGAAAACTAACTCCCCAGGTATTTGGGCTCCATTGTGCTGCTTTGAGAGTTCACATGTGTTGCAGATGTGGGAGAAACTAGAAAGATCTGCTTTACTGAATTTTTTTTCTTTAAGAAATAATGATAGTGATCAAAAGGCATGAAACTGAATGGTCTGTGAGATTCAGCCTTTTGCTTAAGTAGACAACTGGCTGAGCACTGCAACATGGAAATCCAAAAGCTGAGCTCAGCAATATGAGTGAACAGAAGTGAGTTTTGTCAGTCTCCTTTCACAAGTTGGGTATTTCAAAACTTTCACTTAGGAATAATCCTGGATACTCTCAGCTGCTTGCTTTTCTTCTGTGAGGGTAACCAGTGTCCCTTGGGTAATTTATAGCCCACTAGAGACTTTTGCATTTTAGTCATGAAGTCACTACTTAGAGAGCAATTAAGAAAAAAATAATCGCATACAATAAGCACATTGTGTACACCATTGTTTGTTCTGCTCTGCAACATCCAAATTGCTAGCAGATGGCAAATATGTTAAAACACTCCTGTTTTCTTATGTATTTCACATATCACCATTCTGCTACTCATCTGCTTTACAAATTGCCCTACCTAAGTCATAGCAGGAAGCAATTATTGTGAAGATGTAACAGCATAGTTAGAAAAAGAATGGTTTTAATGAACCATAGGCAAACAGGTTTTGTCTTTTTGAAAAGTTTTGTTTCTTGTACAATACAGCATGCATTTTTGTGTATTTAAACATTCTCTCCAAGGTTTTGATGGCTTCTGCAAAGGTAGGTGCAGGAACACCCAGTTTCAATAGATTTTTCAAAATTTCTCTCTTGGTCATCACTGTTATTTTTGCAGACCATTGACAAGTATTTCAGCTGAATCAGCACAGCTAAGAAGCAGAAGCATGCCAGCGAAAACAGGAGGTGACGAGCAGGTCAATGTGAGATCTTCTCTAGGGACTGGCCCCAAGAAATGTAATGCATCTGCTGAACCTTTCCCAGGGCTCCTCTGCCAGCACAGGGACTTTGACCATAAGTACCCCACCTCTACTTTCCTAGTATAGGTTGGCCCTTGATTCAAGTAAAAATAGAATCATTAAGGCTGGAAAAGACTTCAAAGATCACTGAGTCCAACCATGAAACCAGCACTACCAGGTCCACTAATAAACCATGTCCCTAAACATCACATCTACACAATTTCTGAACATTGCCAGGGGTGGTGATTCCGCCACTTCCTTGGGCAGCCTGTTGCAATGCCTGACCACTCCTTCAGCAAAGAAATTTTGCCCAATATTCAATCTAAGGAAGAGGAAGAAAAAGGAGATAAAAGGAGAGACTTACATGTCAAACCTCTGGCAAACCTCTTCTGTAGGCAATTTTTCTGGCTGAGGGAGTGACTTTGCTTTCAATTTCCACCTCAACCTATATGTGCAGCAGGACCCAGGTATTTTGAAATAGCCACTTTATCCTGTGTAACCCAACATGTTTCAAGCACATAGTTAGAGGCTGCTTTCAAGAGATCCCAGGGGTTGTGTATTCACCATATCTTATTTTCCAAAATACCTGGGGTCCTTGACCTCCTCACTCCCAACCCCACCTCTGTTAACTGCCTGTTCCTTCATGGCTCTGATATGTGCCCAGGCAGTCTGTGATTCTTGAAAGCTGCAGGCATAACTCATATAGAGAGAAGACCTTTGCTGGGCAGGTGGCCCTAACATACCATGAGGGAGAGAGGCTGTGGCTGCTGGTGCTGCCTGAGCTTTCACCATATCTAAAAAAAGGTGCCAGAGTCTGGATTTCCTGGTGCCACTCATGCTCTTTCTACAGGAAATTCTGCAGATAGAAAATGTCTCTGTTATGATCTGCTTTACTACCATTAAAGTGAGTAATGTTCTAGGAATGTATGACAATTTAATTACAAATTGTAATTGAAAAGCAGTTGAAGTGGAAAAAAACAAAGGCCAACAGTAATTAGGAAAAGATTTAGATTTCCTTTGTCTTACCCAGCAAATTTATAGACAATTAGAGTTGCCTGTTCATGTAAAAGGAAAACATATCAAGAAACATAAAACAGACGTTTCTTTTTGCAAAGCAGATTTTGTCAGTCAGTGGTAACAGACCTACTTGGAAAGGTCCTTCATTTCTCATCCCCTTGTTATCAATTAAGATGTGGAACTAAAAATGAAGAAATTAATTCTTTGATATGACGGGACCTGCCATAGTTGCCAAGCTGCTCTTCACAATATTGGAAAAGTCACGGCAGCCAGGGGAAGTCCTAGTTTCCAGACTGGAAAAAGGCAAACATTATACATCTTTAAAAAGAGTAGATCCTCCCTGAGAACTATTGACCTGTCAGCTTCTCCCCTCTGTGCCTGCGAAGTTTATGGAACAGACATATAAGCTATGTTAAGGGATGTGGAGGACAGGGGGCTGATTTGGGACAGCCAGCATGGCTTGACTAAGGGCAAGCCCTGCCTGATCAACTCAGTGGCCTTCTGTGATGGAATGACTACATCAATGGGCAGGGGATGGGCTACAGAAGTAATTTATCTGGAATTCTGTAAAGCATTTGACACACAACATCCTTCTGTCACCAAAACCTTACTGACTTTGAGGGCTCATCAGTCTCCTCATGAGGGTACAACATTAAGCTTCTGAAACTGTAATATGAGTGGGCTTTTTATATAATATAGTTTGTTGGGTTTTGTGGGGGTTTTTGCTTGTGTTTATGTGTGTTTGTTTTGTTTTGTTTTGTTGAGTTTTTTTCCTGAAGGGAACACACTGTGCCTACTTCTTAATTTTATTTTCCATTTTTGTAGAATATCACTCAAGACTATCTAATTAATTGCTCAACTATCATATTCCTTGTGTTAGTTTGTCATAAGAAAGAAAAGACATTAAGGAAGAAAAATATACATTTGTTGTTTTGTTTGAAAAATAGCAAGGCACATATTTTTGGCATTTGAAAATAATACGCAACAGAACTGTCGCGACATAGTCAAAACCATAATGTGAGAGTAATTCTGTTTTTCTTAAGCTGTGCTTGTCTTCCTTTCTAAACAGTCTTAACAAATAAAAACAACCATACTTTCTGTAACATTATATAATACAGCTTATTTCAAGAGGCTGATCCATGTATATGTGTTTGAAAATCAACTAAGTCATTACTTAAAAAAAAAAAGGCTTTGTACAATGGATGTCTTGATGAAAGTTAAAAGCAGGCAATACATTTTAAAATTGCTAGGAATATGAAGCAATTATTACATAGCTTGAGCATCTGAGAATAACTTCAGTAGAAGTGGACCCTTCCAGTAATAACAAAAGTTGATAAAATCCAATTATTTTTCCATTATAGAAGGATGTAAGTTCTATTTGTGTGTATTGGCTAGAAAGAAACAAAGATCACTAGTCTTATATCTTTTAGCATAAACCCACAAATTGGTCATGAGGTGCTTCACTCAACTATGCATTGACAACTAACTTAGGAATTAAAGTATTACTTTAATTTTACACTGAAAATAAAAGCATCCAAAGATTTTCTCTATAAGCTGCACGTCCTGTCAACATTTTAGAACCTCACTAAAATCCCCAAGGCATTGCACCATCCTCCAAAGAGTCTGGTGAAATGAAGGTAATTCAAGCAAGGCACTCCATTTGCATGATTCTTTTGTCATATTATAGGAAATGACCATCAGTAAAAAATGACCTGCTTTATTTTTTTTGAAAAAAAATGTGGTGTGTCACTCAGCAATATATATATATATATGTATTTATAGTAATAGTTATTACTTACAGTTTCATTAGATCTACTAGTGAATTTTGAACAGATTTCACTTTAGTCTGTGGAAGTCCATATAACCATTTGTGAATATTGCCCATAAAAATGCAATCAAAACTACATTTAGATTCGCAATGAGACACTGAGGAAATATGGTGATTAGCTTTTGGATTCTTGCTGACAAGAATATGCCTCATCTCTCTGTAGATAAGAAACATGAATATCCTCCATCTTCCATGGACTGTTATCATGGAGATAACATAGATGTAGTCTAATCAATTCTAGGAATTTTCATCTGATGTTTTCCATGCATGGGAATTGTAATTTGCCAGACTTGCAAATTGCAGTAAGTGAGGACATGAAAATTTTATGTCCCAGATTCCAAATCCCTTTTATAAAGAATGAGTGTGTAAGAACTCTACAAAGCAATCTTTTTTCTATTTGTGAAGCATTTTTCCATATTGCCTTGCTTTTACAAGTCAACCAACCATCAAAAAAATCAATCTGCCTGAAATAAGAGTCCAGCTTAGATGGTTAAACTGTGGATAGACAGCCTCACAAATTTGGCCTGTGTCAAGTATGTCATAAGAATTAATTTGTTTTGAATTAGCTGGTAGAGATAATATAAAAATCTGCTTTTGTGCTGTGGGATTACAGTGACTTTGGGGTTTGGCATTGGTATGGCACATAGACTACATTTGATCTAGTAAAGAGCTATTTATACAAAGTCAGTATCACAAAAATATGAAACAAATTTGAGTTGGCAAAATTTCTAACAGACAAGTTTCTCTAGATCATATTTTGTAGTCCAGTGGTAGTGGTCATAAATCAAGTTTTGCTGTATAATCAAGCTACCTCAATGAACAACTTTAAAAGCTAATAAATCTCACATTACAATGGAGGATCTGCTGTCTTTTCAGCACCACTTCAGGTTTATATACCACTGGATACACCTGCAACCTTAACTCCACAGGCTGCAGTGGTACAGAAGTATGCACTCAGAGTACTTGTTGCACTGGGAAGGGACTTGACAGCCTGACACCATCACTTGTGACCATTCCCCTTCTAATTGTGGAGCACTAGTAACCTCACATTAAAGTTATTGCTCTGACTCTCGCTGGGAGATTAGAGAAGATGTGAATTTCTATTAATAGAAATTAACTACATATTAAAAACACCCTCAGTCTAGTGCATTCCTGACACTCAGAGAGAAGTGGAACAGATATTGAGAAGTTTACATCCTTGACAGTATTGTACCCGTCTATTCCTTCTCTTTTGTAGGTTTTTGACTGTCACTTCCTTCCTAATGAAGTCAGATATACCCACAATGGCTGTCCGATTTTAGATGAAGACTTGGTCCTGCTTAGGCTGTACAGGTAAGTAGCAGCAGGAGTTCATACTTCACTGTTACCAGGAGCCCAGCCAGCCTCAGGAACAGCAAGCAGTCTATTTTTCACAGTAAAAGTATGTTCTGCTGTATATGTTGTAACTACTTAGATGCAGTAGCCGCATCATTTAGTCACTAAGTGACCATCTGTTTACAGAAACACTTCTCACCATGTATTTAGATACATTCATCTAATATGCATTATGTATTGCTTGCTTATTACAAAAACCCTGTGATTTTTCATGGTGATATTGAGAGTGAGAACAGTACTTTTAGGGTACTGTATAGCCTCTGCTCTCCTGCTAACAGGGACAGACACTCTTGCATATACGCAGGGAGTAACCTCTTCCTTCACATAGTCATCCTGCTTACAAGAATGGGGAGTTGGGCAGCAGGGTCTGGACCCTAGCAATCGAGCATTTGAGGGCACAAGAGTGAAAAGGGTTCAAGTAATTCAGTTTAGAAGACAAGTGCAATGCCCACTTCACAAAGCAACAGAAGATGGGATGAAGCACACCTAACTTTCTTATGTCACTTGCACTTGCAGGTTTACAGAAACTGAAACATTTGTAGAAACATTCACCCTTCATGTGCAGTTACTTGAGCCAGACTGTAACATCATAAAAATGCGATCCCATGCCCTGGAGGTTCCTGAGTATTATGGTCTGTCCAGAGTGATTGACAAGAACGTCCTCACTTTTGATTATGACAGGAAGATAAATCTGGATTGCACTATTTCCATAACCTCTTCGGAAACCCACCTGCCTGCACACGGCCAGCTCACCACCGGGAAAGTGCAGGAAGAGCAGTTTAATGGAGATCAGCCTCAGAGTTTATTCTCTGGCAATAGTATGATGTGCTTTAGTGGCTTGCATTAGCATGTTCAAAGAGATTGAATAGATTAAGTCTGCTGTAGTGGGTTGGGTAAGAGTGGGTCATGTGAAGTTTAATGAACAGCTTGAGCTATCATGGACATGAAAGGGATGTGAAGTTTTTGTGGGGGACAATGCAGATCACAGATCTGGGTCAGTAATTCCCTGATTGGAGTTTCTTTCTGGCTCCTAGACATGTACATCAGTGTGACCACTTTGTGAGTGCCAAGACTCAGCAGAAACAGTATAGGGAGTTGTTTGAGGCAGCATCCAACCAGGAGACCTAGGGAGGATGGGGTTGGAAGATGTCAGTTGAAAGCAAAATCCTGGAGGAAACGTTAAGTCAGGAAAAGGAGCCCTAATTCTCATCCCACTTGTTTTCTATCGGGGTTAGTTTAGCTGTATGGACAGGTTCCCAGTGTTGTTTTCTGATCCACTAACTGTTTCACTATTGCTTCTCTTGGGTTACAGAGCACAGCCTGGGCCAGCCATGCAGAAATGGGAGCTGCACGCTGGGATTAGGAGTCATACACAACAAAAAAATGAGCTGTGAAGAATTTCTGAGGATGGGGATTCAGTATCGACACCTTGATCCTCCCTCGCCTGACATTGATTATATTCCTTTGAGGTTGGATCTCACAGACCACAGAAGTAAAACTCTGCACAAGGTAGATTTTTATGCAAGCTTACAATGTCTGGTTGTCTTCCTGGTTTTTTTTTTTTTTTTGTTGTTTTTGTTTGTTTGTTTGTTTGTTTGTTTTTAATTAAATTTATTGCTCCTTTTCACATTTGAAAATAGATAGGGAGCCTTAAACTTCGTTCATTTCTTAGAACGTTGCTAGCTGAGCAAATGAAAGGCATTATCTCCATGCTTCTATACTTAGACCATTATGGCTACAGAGAAACACCTCTGCTTGATTACTGTCAGACATAAGTAGTTTATCCTGAAATAAAAATTAATTCTAGTGTAATACCACATTTTTTATACCGTGTGATCTGCACTGACTTCAATATATACAGCAATTAATATGATAAGAGCTGTGTGAAACATATTCAGTTAATAATAATTAATGGCTTTCGTATGTTTCTGTCAGATAAAGTTATTCATTAAACTCACACCAAATTAAGTAAGTTGTTTCAGCCCCAAATTAAGGACACAAATAAGACTAGTGAACCTGGAAGTCATATTTATGACATCTCAATTTACCTAAGGCATTTTCTAATTAAAAGATTTCAATTTTTCTTTTCAAAATAATTATTGCATTAATATGTGCCCCAATTTAATTCATGAAGCTAACAGAAATGGAATTTATTTTGTTTGCTTCATTTTGCCTTTTCAGTTGTCTCATTGTTTCCTGTTGTAGACCGAGTATGCATGGCTCCCTGTTCATATTAAAGGTGCTGTTCCCAACCAAATACCCAAAGCTGCTCGAATGGCAAAGTTCAACCTGGAAGTAGATCAATTTATTTTAACCCTCATTTCAACCACAACCATTGATGCTGAAGACAATGAAACTCCAAAGTCCCTGCTTGTATTCAACATTACCAAGCCACCCCCACAGGGCTTCATCACTCACCTTTCTGACCACACAAAACCTGTTGGCTCCTTCACCTGGAAAGATCTCAGTGACATGCTCATTGCTTATCAGCCTCCAAATAACAGCCACACAGAGAGGAGGAATTATGAGGTAACAGTGCAATGTGTGAGCATTTGCTGGTTTTCATCCCTCAAAGATTCAGTACGCTGTGAATAAATGCATTTGCATGTAATGGATATTTTTCAGAAAAAAAAAAAAAAGCTTCTGTAACTATATACAATGCAGAAGCAGAGGTAAAAAAATCTACCATTTTCCCCTATGACCCATCACCTTAACTATCCAGTGTGAATTAGGTATTTATTACTGACTGCATAGGAATTTCTTTGCACTGAAAAATTTTTAGCCCCTCTGAGTGAGAATATCTAAACAGAATATTTTATTTTGTTTTCTATTTTATTTTTTTTATAACGGAATATCCAATAACAGTACTTGTAGATCTACCCAGGTGTGTTTGGAAAGATCGGTGTTGCCTTTTCCACACAGCTTTTACCCCTATGTGACAGTACTCAACCCTGTGACCAGTGAAGAGGTGAGGTAAAGTCATGAAAGATGGACCAGCTAAAGGTTAGGATTGTCATTTGGTCTTACAGCCTACCTGCTGTGGTGGTATAGGGATAACAAAAAAGGCATTCCCAGCAGTTCCTGCTGGGAGTAATAAAAGCATCTCATTAACATAGAGAACATGATGCAAATGATGAGATCAAACTGCTGCCTGCAGGGTCTGGATTAAGTTACAAAATAACTACCTGATAAGATATTTAAGGAATAACTTGATCAAAACAAAGTGGTTACTACTAAAGTAATGAAACTGAAGAAACATTAAAATCAGAACAAGATAAGCTGAGGAAAGATGGACCAGAAGCAGAGGAACAGTAATACTAATTGGCATGTGATGCTGACAAGGCTTGTTTCTCTTTTAACCTGGGTTATCACAGGAACCTCCTAACTTTTTGTTTCTTTAGTGTGAGAATCAGACATCCTAGTGAACCATCTGCTCCTTAAGTGCCTTGTCTCTATTCTGCTTTGAGCATAGTTTGACTGCAGGTTCGAGAATTTGACAGTCCAAGAGTTTGACAACTCAAGAGTTTGACTTTTTTTTTGGTAATTTTAATTATTCTATGCCACCTCATGTATTTTCTTTCATATTTGTTTTTGGTTCTACATCTCTTAAAAAGCAGAAAGTGTCCCCTCACCCTTTTATTATTACTGCTACTACTACTAAAAAAGCTCTACATTAATTGCTAGTTAATTGTACCCCAAACAGCGCTGAAAATGCTTGTATTTCCCATTCCCTTCCACATACTACAGAATAACTTTTACAGAATTCACTGTGAAGACTACAGAAGGCAGACACTCAATTTAGTGCAGAACTTCAATGGCTCTTTATAGAAGCCAAAACAGGTTTTGGTTATTAACATATTAACAGAAGTCTGTAAGATATGTGTTTTGAGGTACATTTGGTTTTCTGGGCCTTTTTTTTTTTTTAATAAACATTTTATCTGTTTTCACAACAGGTGGAATTTGAGGTTCATGACTTCTACTTTGAAAGGAGTTTACCAATCACTGTCCATCTTTCTATCAGAACAGCAGATACAAATGCCCCTCGGGTTTCATGGAATACAGGTGAGATCTCTTTTGCTCAGTTTATTTTGCTACAGAATTTATAACATTTTGTCTCAGAAATTTGACAAAGCTCTAAAATTCAGATTTACACCTGG
Organism: Xenops minutus; assembly: GCA_035221455.1. NCBI lineage: Eukaryota > Metazoa > Chordata > Aves > Passeriformes > Furnariidae > Xenops > Xenops minutus. Next base: position 19,429,846 of record JAWWEE010000074.1, read on the forward strand.
AGTTTAAAGATCCTTAAATTGAAGGAGCATAAATTTATTCTTTCGTTTTATCCACTTTGGAGGGAACACATTACAACAACTTGAAAAAGATTTAAGTTTTTAGCTGAAATGAAAAATAAGGGAAAAAGGGAATTACAGGAAAATCAAGATTTTTTTATGAAGCATTTTCTTTAAGAATAAACAGTACATAACCAAACGTAAGTAGAAGGGACAAATATGTAATAGAATAGGAGTAGTAGGGTAGCGTGGGGGAAAGACCAACGCTTGCAGGTGTTGTTTAAAGTAGAAGTGTACAAAAATGAACTACCTTACAGGGTTAAGGCTAATTCAAACATATTTATGATGCTTGCATTGGAAAAGGGACGGGGTCTCCCATTTAGAGTGAAATGTACATTGATATTTAATCATCAAAAGGCAAAGATATAAGATCAAACAAGTCTTGAAGGTAATGCCAGAGAAACTACAGTTTCCTCACTGTAGAAAAGGGAAGGAGCTGAGAAGAAGGTACCTCATGCCTTCCAGAGAATGGGTCATTTCTCACCTGAAATGACTGTTGGAGTAAAACAAAAGAATACTGCTCTCCATCATGAATTTTTAAATGCAGACTCACTAAGGAAGCTGAGTGTCCAGTTTCAGACGTTGTGAGACAAGTACAACACGCTGGTCTGTGCAACTGTCCAGAAACGTGTCTTGCTAGTTTATCAGGTAACTGGAACCTGATAAACTGGAACTGTCCTGTCTGACCATTCAGATACCCCTCCCTGTGAGTCACACTTGCACCACCCAAGACTTTCACTGCTGGGACAAACCTCTTTAGCAGGGGGTTGCTCCAGTGAACCAATGAGTAGCCTGCTTGACTCCCTGCACATACTGCATTTGCACTATCAGACAAATTTCCCTTGCTGGCTAAACCCTGGATCTGCCATAGCAGAGTCCTGGATATCTGGTTCCTTTAAGTGATTTAACTTGGTGTAACAACACAAAAACAGCTCAAGCTGGATATTTCTATGCAGGGATCCTGAACAAAGGAATCCCTGGCCTTTTATACCCTCACAGTCTGTGTTCTCATTCCACTGATGATACTTGTTTTTGTTCATCGGGTCCTGCAGAGTTTATATGTGACCAGTCACTCCCTGTGCCCTTTGTTAGACAAAGGGCCTGGGCCCGTTTACAGTACCCTTGTCTGGGACTTCACCCATTTCCACCACCCCTCCTCCTCTCAGGGCACAATGTGCAGCTCACATACCAAGCCACCTGCATGAGGTATATTCTGCAACACCAGAATATATTTTTTTCCCAGAAAAAGATTTCTTAAAGACAATTACCTAAGGCAAGTATGTCAGAAGCTGTTATGAGGTTTTTAGCTGACCTTAAAATCATAGCATCATAGAATCAATAAGGCAGGAAAAGATCTCCAAGGTTATCAAGCCCAGACTTCAGCAAATACCACCATGCCCACTAAACAATATCACAATGTGCCATGTCTACTTGTTTTTAGAACACTTTCAGGGATGGTAACTCCACCACTTCCCTGGGGAGCCTGTTCCAAAATTTAACCCCTCTCTCAGTGCAGAAATTTTTCCTAATATCCAACCTGAACCTCTACTGGAATGCCTGTTACAGGTAGGTGTGTAGTTGGAATTCAATATTCTGGGGTTTTTTTCCTGCCTGTGAATATCTTTAGAAGGGCTGGATGCTGACAGCCTTGAATCTTACAGGCGCTTTGGTGACATAATGCTCTGCTCTTTGCAGGCCTCAACCTCCTAGAGGGGCAATCCCGACCCATCACATGGCAACACTTTCAAATTGTAGACAATGATGACATCCAAAATGTTCGCTTGGTCACAGTTGATGGCTTACAGCATGGACGGCTCTCAGTGAGAGGTATGTAATTTCAACTCCAGAGACTGGAAACTTCTCATCTATGATAACACAAGTCTACTTCCTCTGCTGACTGCCTTCCCCTGCTACAACTGTACTAGACAGGGGGATTAAAACAGGAATATTCAAAAATTTGGCATTAAACCTTTACTTCCCTAATATATGTTTAGATTCCAAAGCTGAAATTTTAAAGAAATCAGCCATGGTTTCATTGAGAAGCATGACAGGTGAAACGCAGTTACTACATTTTCACTTCTAACACTTTTATTTGCAGATGCTAAAGAATGCCAAGTGATTTTGACTTATTGGCAAATACAGACAATATTTGAATATGGTTGTTACCTACTGGCAGCTTTAAGGTTTATTTCAAAAGGTGTCGAATAAATTACACTTCTAATTCATTAGCCTTCTGCATTATCAATACTACCAGTTTTGCTCTGCAGCCCACAAGTCGACACAGTGCTTGGGAAAAGGGTTATGTAAGGAAAGTCACTCTGCCCTTGGCAAGGTGGGAACATGCTGCCACTGTCAATGTTGTTTTTTTTTACAGTTAAATATATTAATGTAAAATGCATAACCTAGAGACATAAACCAAGTATTTAAAGAAAAGGGAAAGCTGATATCTGGAATTTGCTGTAAATAGAAACTACTCAAAAGTACATTTCAGCTCAGGAAACTACTGCCAAGGAGTTCATTGTCTGTAAGATCATCCTCCTGTAGAGCCAGAAAAGAACTATGTGGTGTCAGCAGTGCTAGGCAGGCTCAACCACAGAGATGATGTTACAGGGAACTGTACAGCCAGCCAGAGGGTGAGCCGCAGGCCACAGAGCAGTAGACCAGCTGTGTCTGCAGGGCCTATCTCCTGGTGGCAGTCCCATCCATGCATGCTGGGTCTGAGGGTTTCTCAGGCTCCATATATCAACCAGGGGTGGATATGTCTTCTCCAGTGACTATGTCTTACTGTGTACCTATGTCTGCATAGTTACACGTAAAGGAAACCATCATCACAACTTTTGGCAACTGCTTTTTGTTTTGTCTAGTAAGCACCTAATGATGTTCAAACCTTAAAAGAATGATTGAGTTTTCTTCTTGGAGGCCCTGGTGAGGTCATACTTTTCAGCACCAGCTTGCAGTTTTTGAAAACTTTAACTTGCCTGAATACTTGACTGTATGTCCACTGAAGTAGAGGTATAAAATTGTCTTATTATAGACAGTAAACCCCCTCAATATACCAAAAAACCCCCCACAAATATTCCTTTTTCTTGCAATGAAATACTGAGTTTAATTATAAAGCATATCCTTTTTGATGGTTAAAAGACATGTAAAATGTTCTGATAAGAAAGTAGAGTTTGAAATTAAAGGGGAAACAGTCATAATTAAAAATCCTTGATGTCTCCAGTTATCTTTAGTGCAGTGGACATTTGGAGGATTTTCTCTGCTACCACAGTTGCATATTTTGCATTCTTATTAATTATTCCAATTTCTACAAACTTGCTTCTGGGATGTGAAGTTGCATTTGGTTTTCCTAGTTAGAAATGTATTGTTGTGCTGATACAAAGAAAAAGTTTTAACCCACAAAACCCAGATATATAACCCAGCACCCTGGAGCATGAACAGAATGGTGTTCATTAGCCCCTGTGCTGAGCGCCACATGGTACCCCTGAGTACAAAGTAAAAGGAAAGGAAAACCTGTTGGTGAGGATGATGGTTGCAGTCTGGTCGAGAGTGGCAGTCACAGTCCTGTTGAGGTTCTGGTCCCCTCTGGATCCAACAAGTGGTACCCAAAGTTCCAAACTTGAAGATTATATATGCTCAGGTTCAGGTGGGAATGTCCAGTACCTTCCCCCAGGGCGGGGAGTTTCACAATGGGTGATGTAACTCTGTGAGTCATGGGATATTTTTGTAATCTTTGATGGTCTATGTCATTTTAACTGCCTATTGTGCCAGCCCTAATGGCCTGTTAGCAGACATGACCCCTCAGGCTGGGTGTGAAGGTGCTAATGCCTCCCTGGAGGGAAGTTATCATGGTTGATCATGGCTGAGTCACTGGTGTGAAGAGAAATGTTCCTGTGTCTCACAGAGTTCTTTAACACCCAGCTTGTAGCCTGAGGTGTCAGATGTGCCCTGGGAAGCTGCTGCAAATGGTCCATTATTAAGAGCTCATCAGAAATGACACAGAAGGTGTAGAATACACAGTTTTGGTTATACCCACATAGTGATAAACTGGTCCTGGCAACTGTAACTAGGACAATTGCTCTCTCTCTCTCTCTAAATAACATTCATATTGGCGGAAGGATTCTCTTCTAGGCAAAACCACACATTTTTGATGTGTTTTCTTCCACTGTTTTTGCAGGAGGGAAAGGATTCATGTTCACAGTCTCAGACATTCAGGATGGAGTTGTTCACTACCATCATGATGACAGTGATACTACTAAGGACTTTGTGGTATTTAGGATTTTTGATGGCCCCCACAGTATTCGCCACAAGCTTCCAATCAATATCCTCCCTAAAGATGACAGCCCTCCATTTCTTATCAGCAATATGGTTATTGAGGTTCATGAGGGACAGACAATCCTGATTCAGAGTTCCATGCTTCATGCTTCTGACATGGATTCCAGTGATGATTACATACTATTCAATATTACCAAGCCATCACAGGCTGGGGAAATCATGAAGAAACCAGGACCAAACTTGATAGGTAATGAAACATGTTCACAGTAGTATGCTTTTCTTGGCTTCCTCCTTTGAACAATACATTAAATGTTACAATCAGGCAACTCATTTTGGCTCAGAACAAATTATGGCAAATTTGGACTTCTTTCATTATAGTGTAAAAACTCGCTAATTAATTAATGCCAGCCTCTGCACTAGGATAATTGTACCTGTGTACACAATTTGTCCCATAATTCTTTCATTCTGAGTATTTTCCTGCAGTACTTTTTTTCCCGTACAGAAAAGTAAGACTACTCAGGAGTTAGTTTACTTGAAAATTCAGAGCTAATAGATGATGCTAATGATGTTAAATGAGAAAGCTCTCCTTCCACGTAACTGAAGTCAGAATTACTGCGCTAGGCTGTGAAGGCTACTAGTCCTGCAAATTCTCTTCTGACTTCTGAACAGAGCTTTGGGCCTGCTTGCTGTCTTGCTTCATTTGCTGGATCATCTTTAATGACATAGAAGAGAAACTGATGGTCTTCAGAGAAGGTGAAAGACAATGAGAGAACATTTCAAAGGACTTGCCCTAGTTATGGTGCAAAAGAGGACACTATACTTCATCAGTTAGTTTCACAGCTAATGGATATTTTAATGTATTGCTAACATTATACACTCTTCAATAGAAGATATATTCTTCAATTTGACAGGGTATTCTGTCAACAGTTTTCTTCAGAGGGATCTATTTAATGGAATAATTTATTATCATCATTTGGGAGGAGAATTATTTGAAGATTCCCTTGAGTTTGTGCTATGTGACAGCCATGATCCTCCCAATCTCTCAGAGCCACAGGTATGAAACTGAAGCATCTTTGGTAGTCTCCTTCATTTTTCCTTCAAATTACTTACGATCTTACATATTCTGACAGGCTTTCAAATCAACTGTTATAGATCTTTTCTGTTTGCCATCACCATGGTCAACACCACAGGATTCTTCAGAGCTGTTTCAGGTTCTTGCTTTCCATGAGGTAATTCTCTTCCTGGCCACAGAGAGACAAATCCACTGCAAATACTTTTTCCCACTGACTTCAACTGTGCATTTAATTTACAGGAAAGCCACTAAGATTCATAAGCTTTGCATTTAATTGCTGTACACCTCCATTACTCATGTGGTCATGGTATGGTATGACAGCCACATCCTGTATCTCATATTCCAGTGATCCACTTACTTCTGTGTGCATGTTTGTAGGTATGTCGAAGTACGTAGATACTTGGACACCTTCTTACTGAGAGAAATGGCTGCTGATTTTACTGTCTTCTCAATTTCAGATGATGATGGTGCATGTTATCCGTGTGGATGATCACCTACCCAGAGAAGCCCCAGAAGTGACCCGTCACCTGGTTGTTAAGGAGACTGAGATTGCTCACCTAACTAAGAAACATCTCCACTTCATAGATGTGGAGGAACAAGACAGAGAGCTCACATACACCATAACCACTTCCCCGTTTTTCTCTTGCACTCATGGGTACGTGCAACCTGACATACCTTTCAGGTGGGACAGGGCAATGACCCACGTAAGAGGAGGAGCCTCAGTGGAAGTGACATGCTAGTGTCTCAGGTTCTTCAACTTTTTGCTAAAAGTGAAGGTGACAATAGCTGGATGCAGCTCTCTTATTGATGATTAAGGGTGAGCTAGAGCCTAAAACAACAGAGTAATACACAGTGTAATAAAAAACCCCAATCCATAGTTCAGAAAGAAATTAGAAGTAGGACAGAATCTGAAGTGTTTTCTTTCCTTTTATTGGATATGCATTTTACACTGACGTGTGGGATTCTGTACACCCTCAAGCACAAGTCACAGCACTTCTCCTACCTGTTAGAATGAGGCTGACCTGTGCCTGCCCCAGATTGAGAAGATGACAAGCTACAGCTTTTTCAAGAATGTACATTATTTTCATGGTACTGTGAAGGGCTCTTGATCCTGGACTAGGAAGCTGTGGAGCAGAATGCAGGCAGAACAGATTGTGGAGACAATTGGAGTATGGGATTGAATGGGTATAGTAGCAGTTTATGTCACTGATGCTGTAATTTCATTACAGCATTGGCAACAATTTGTTAAATGAAAAGCTTTCAATCCAGACATTGTATGGTTTAAGCTGTAAATAAACACTTTCAATTTTGCCCGCAAGCAGCAGAGTATGTAGCTGGAGAAGGACATTTAGGCTCTTCCCCTTGTCAGTCAAATAGCTATATAGTTATCCAGTTACAGGAGTAACAGGAAGTTTGCTGGTCATTACTGTTGGAAAGCCAGGTTGCTGGAATATGGTTCATTTCACAGTTTTTAAGACGCACAAAACCCTGAAATAATTTATTTTTCTACTTAAAGGCAGGTGTGCAAACAATAAGAATGTTATTGACTAGACTTGTAGGTGGTGTAAATTGTATCTAGGGTGTATAGAGACATACTTGTAGCAATCCCAGATGTTGCTTATAATGTATGAAATATTTTTTCAGGGCCATTCTGAAAAATATTTCTTGTGATTAGTTCTCTGCAATAATGTTTAAATGAATAAGATGTATTGGAGAAAGAAAAATGGTTTTCCTTTCAATGCAGTTGGGAGTGGGAAAGTAATTTGAAATTAAAGATTGAGCTAAGTGACTGTTTTTTCTATTCTTTGGTATTGCTAGCCAGTATGTGACACATATATTTTTGTGTAGCTACTCAGATGCTGGGAAGGTGTTTATGGTGGACACCATCCCCAAGTTGGTCAAGAATCCTGCTGCTCTTGCACTGCGTTCATTTACTCAGGTTTGTTATGTTACCTGATATCATAATCCATTCTAAACAATTAAAAAATATTACAAGTGTTCAGTTGAGGTTTTTTTCTGACAGGAAAACAAGAGGTGAAAAATGAGGAGTGGTATTATCATGAGCTCTACTTAAGAAGCTCAAAACTTTGTTATTTCAATACCAGCTTTTAAAACAAATTTCTACCATGCTTCAGTTTTTCAATATGTAAATACAACTCTGCTAAAACTGGAAGGGGCTGCAATTGCTTAGGGTAGGTTGAATTTGACTTCACATGATGTAAGGGGAAGGAAAAAACACACATAATATGGAAATGGACTTTGAACTTCTGCTGTTTTTTGGTGTCTCCACCAATAGATGTGGTAGAGTATGGAACAGGCCCTTTTCAGGATTTTGTTGTTCAGTTTTCATGCTTTTTGTAATTTGACAGATAAGTATTACTAATGTGCCCTGTTTTATATCCTGTGGTATGATTAAAGTTGCATAATGGTGATCATTACAGTATTGTAATGAGAGGTCTGAACCTACAAATCCTTAACTGTCCCTTATATGGGTATCTGGATGGAAGATTTTAATAGTTATTTTAGGCTTTATCACTGGCCTGCCCTCAGCATAGGACACAAGTCATGCTGTTACTATTCACACAGGAGGGCAAATTCAGCAGCTGTGGGAGATGTTAGTCTTTATGAATGGTTTATTTAAAAGTCACTGTTAAAAATGGCCTGGGACCAGCTCTTTTATAAGGCTCCATTAAGAAGACAAGGCCATTACCTCTGCTATCAGTTATAAACTGTGTCTATCTTTTTCACCCCAGGATTGAATATTTGAACCTGTTCTCACCTAACTGGTAGCTATAGATGCATTTAATCAAGGTATTGCTAGTAGCTAAAGAGTGCAAAATTTCTGGAATTAATTTTGACAGCTTGGATAACAACATCTAACCAGGGGATCAGAAAGGTCCCTAATGTCATGAATTATGGATGGTCCCATTATCTCCTCTTACATGCACCCCTCTTCTCTTTTTGCAGCACGCTGTGAACTATATGAAAGTTGCCTATATGCCACCGCTGCAGGACATTGGTCCTGAACCACAGCAAGTCCAGTTCATTTTTTCTGTCAGCAATCAACATGGAGGCACTTTGTATGGGATCTGCTTCAATATTACAGTTCTTCCCGTGGACAATCAAGCCCCAGAGGTAGGGTGGTGGTGAAGGTGAGAAGGAAGGACTTGAAAATTGCTTCATGTAGAAATAGAAATGCAAAGTGATATTCTGATTTGACTAAGATAAAAGATAAATCTTTCATGGGATCAGGGTTTCAGTGTCTTTCACATAGCTTACATTTGGATGGAAATGAAAGGTGAAGTTTAATGAGTGTGCAATGTGATATTTTGTGCTAAATAAACGAAGAACTACCTTGGGCATATGTGTGTCTGTTCAAAAACACATGTCACATTCTAGCCAGCAAAAATACATCCCTCTACTTTGTGTGACTTATTGCTTGTGGAGGGCAGGAGCCTCCATGAATGGGATGAGAAATGGGATGCAAATATTATGGCCCACTACTGGTAACTTCCTAGGTTTTTCTAATTCAGCAGAAAAGAGTATTTGGCATTTTGGTTTTTAAGGTGTCACACATCCTTATACCACAGCAAATGGGAATTGCCCTGTTTGGTGTATGTTTGGAGGTGCAGTAGAAAAGACAGCTCAACATTTTTCCTCCCTGTAGGTTTTGACAAGCCATTTGAGAGTGGAAGAGGGTGGCCTGGCCCCTGTTACAGAGGGACACATTCTTATCTCTGATGTGGACACAAAAAAAGAGAATCTCCTCATGCTCCTGCAAAGGCAGCCTCAGCATGGGGTGGTGGAGCTGGATGGCATTCCCATGAATGAAGGTGACAGGCTTTCCTGTGAGGACCTGCGTACCCTGGCAGTCAGGTTTGAAGAGTGGTTGTTCTCTTTTGTGTGGCCAAAGTCTCAGCTGGATGAGCAAAAGCCTGCAGTGAAGTGATGCAAGGTGCAGAGGTTACAGCTAGCAATGTTCACTATAGCACAGCTCTGGCAAAGCTGCTCCAGGCTAAGATTCATGACTGAGCCTTGGGACTGCAATGTCACCATGGAAATGAGCTATTTTGTGGCCAGGAAATGGGAATTAACACCCATGCCTAATGTAGATAGGTTTCCCCATAAAGCACAGACCCATGCAGATGAGGAAACAAATTCTGTATCCAGCCATGCAGCTCCTGTGAAGAAGGCAAGGGTTGCCAGCTTTTTTCTTCTAAGGAAGCTGTGTGTTTATTAAACATGCATAGTTTGCAAGAAAACTTACGTTAACTCTGATTAATGTGGAGATAAAAAATTTGCTTCTTTATTTGTGGCAAGATCGAGACATGATTTTCTACATGCATGCAGAGTTAGAGTTCCCTGACTCTAGTTCCATCTGTTAGTCAAAGTGAATACTGACCACAATGAGCACATACATGTTTGGTAAACACCTCACAAGCAGCCAGGATGTAGATGACAAAGACACAGGAAAACCTTTTCCCTAACTGATATATGATTTACCTTGGAGGTTTTCTTCTTGTAGGAGATACCAAAGGCCCTCTAGAGACACTCTGATCCAGAATCAGCAGTCTTAGGGGAACATCCTTACACAGGGTGCAGCATTTTATAGTAATAGGGATACATACTGTAGGATATGATCAGAAAGCATAGCTTCTTTCCTTTATTTTTTTTTTTCTGTGAGAAATCTGTGTAGCTCTTTAATTTTTTTTTCCCACAGGTATCGTCATGATGGCTCTGAGACGCTCTCTGATGATGCTCTCTTTGCAGCCACAGACGGCATCCACTTTGTAGAGTTCATCCTCCAGATAAAGGTCAGTGTGTTGCATGTTTCTGAGAACCAATTGTTTGTATATAGGCAAAGGGTTAAAATCTTGACTTCTGAAAGTCCTTGCATTCCCTTGGAAACTGGAACATAATGGATGTGCTAGGCTTCCATTTAAACCCTAGCTTCCAAGTTCATGAGGTAAATTTGAGAGAAACTTTGACTTGCCCTAGTTGAAAGGCATTTGTGTTTGCTCTAGTTTAGGTTATTCTATCTGGAATTATTCACTTTGTACTTATAATTATCTAGTTTTGTTTTCTTTTGTCTTTTTATTTTTAATTCAGCTGGTTTCTTTTTCTTTATAGAAAAAACTCAATGTACTCTGACAGTGATACCATACTGCTAGTTTGTGTGGCAAAGCAGTGTATTGAAACAACAGGCTTCCACTGAAGTGAAAAATAAAAAACCAAAATCTTAAATTATTTTTCTGATTAGGTACTGCCTGTGAATGATGAGTTACCTGTTATGCGAACAGGCCTTGCTCCTGTGCTCCACTGCCTGGAGGGTGAAGAAGTGGTTATCTCTTCAGACTACATTTATGCCACAGACGCAGACAGTGATGATATGAAACTGATGTTTATGCTGCCTCGCCAGCCCTACCATGGTGTAGTGAGGAAAGCTGGTATTGCTGTGGATCATTTCTCCCAAGCTGATGTCATCGCTGGTTTAGTCTCATACAAGCACACTAGTAAGTGAGCTAAGGACAGAATTAGAGTGGAAGGTGGTCAGAGAGGCTTTAGCAAAAAGATCTTAATCTGAATCCATTCCATTGCAGCAGTTCAGCAGGAATTGTAAAGAACAATGTATCGTGACTAGGGAAAAAAGTAAACTGACTTCAAAAGCAGACTGATGATAGACAGCTGCCAAATGTTTTAATATGCTCTTGAAATCCCCATTTCAACTGAAAGTTATATTAGAATAAGTACATGAAACAATCACAATCTTGATTATGGCCACCCACAAAAAATTTTCTTTCTGTGTCCTGAAGATACCAAGAATTGTATTTCAATGACAGTGTTTTATAGGGGCAATGCAGTTTTACCTTTCACAGTGTAGTCCTTATGTTTTTCATTCCCAAATTTCTACATATTAAATGCGCTGCCAATAGATACCACAAGAGAGTATGGGAGTCACTGCCTTTCCTTTTCAGGCAGCATATTGGTAATATCTTGCAGCATGCATGACACAGGCTGCCAGAAGTGCTGAGAGCTGGAATGCTCTGAATTACAGATGCTTCTTGCAAGAGGTGGCAGTTTCCAGTTTTGTGTCAGCCCACATTTTAATTTCATTACACACATGCATGATATACAATACAGTAATAAAGCAAAGCCCTTGTTATTGTCCATTTTACCAGGATAAGAGTCACATAAGAATACATTCATAACTTGGTATACCAAAAAGCTTTCTTCTGGAACAGTGTGGATATTACCATTTGTCATAGAGAGAGCATGTATATAAAATAAAGATTTTCCTACATTCTACAGGAAGGAATGCAGAAAAATCTTTTTCTGCACAATGTACATACCTTAGTACACAAGATCAGAATCATGAGGACAATTAGTGATTTTATTACAATGTGATATAGTATCACAACATTGCAATAGTAACTTTATAACTCTTAGTAATAATACTACTTATTCTCTTTTCTATACCCTCCAATTATAGAGTAGAAGTGAGCTGGTTAAAATTAATTATAAACAACAAACCAAATTCTTAAACAAACAGCACCCTAACAACTCAGACTCAAGAATTCCAGTAATTTAGCTCTTACTTTCTTTTTTTCTTCTGACTCTAACTACTGAAAAGTGTCTTTGCAGGATAAAGATATTCTTCATGAAGTTTCAGTAAAACATTTCTTCTGAACTTCAATATTTTTTTCCAGGTGGGGAGATTGGCCTGATTCCTTCCACTGAGATCTTAACCTTAATTGTCTCTGATGGTGAGGCTGGTCTAGATGTGAAAGATTGCTGTTATGATGGATCCCTTCCTCCTCCAGTTTCACGTCATGATCCATTTCCTGTATATGACCTTAACATCACTGTACTTCCAGTGGACAACCAGCCTCCATCAATTGCAACTGGTGAAAGCTTTCTCTCACTATAGCATTATAAAATGTGCTATGCAGTACTGGAATGGCTAAAGACTCAGGGTCGGTTTTTGTTTGCTTTTTAGCATTGAAAAGACTCAGCTGAGATCAGCATATAAAAATTTTGGATCAGAATTCTTTTTTGTTTTCCTAGTACAGTGCAACCACCTAATCAAGCTGCCAGTGCAAGTATGAGTAAATGCCTGTTGCTTTTCAGCTGCATTTTAAAATCATGTGGTTAGAGATGAGAGTGTTCAGATCTGCCCACCTCCATCTCTACACACCCATTTCTGCCTTTGTAAGCTATGTGTAGGTAAAAGTGATCAATATCTTACCCATGAACTGAACTTAGGGCTCAACAATTGTCAGGCTTATACAGTGCAAAAGCATAAACATAAATATCTATCTACCTTTGCATGTAAAGTACAGTAGAAATGTGGGCCTTGAATGGAGAGAATCATTACCTATATTTAATTCTTTTGGTGAATAAAGACAAGGATAGGCTATATATTAATAGCTGTGAAGCCACATTTTCACTAGTACTCTTCAGAATAAAAAAACCACTTAAAATGGAAATAGAGTTGACAACATACATTTAGTCCAACAACAGCCCATTGTGTGAATCTCCATTGATTTCCTGGGCTTTTGATGAAATGTGTAGTATACATATTAAAGGTATGTTTGCCAGATGCTTGTGTTTTTCAATGACATTTGTTTGTAAGCATCAGGTATATGTTATGTATCTCAGAGAATATTTAAGCATATGTATGAGTAGTTTTGTAATTTGCAGGCTCTTATCCAAATAATGTTCTGGAAATGAAGCATTGTCCCAGAAGGGAAATTAAGCAGTGATGCATGAAAAATTGTTCATTATGAGCAATTCTTAACAGCTCTCATGTAATTAATGCTCTGATAAACAGAGGTAACAATTGATTTTGAGCAGTATATAAACCATACCTAGTAACTTACCAGTAAAATAATTACATGATCCCCTTCTTTACTTCTGTGATGGCAAAAGCAGAGTTACTGGTGAAAGCAGAGAAGAAAACACTAAACCAACCCCCTCAGAAACTAACTATTTGTTGTATTTCCCCCCTTAGATATCATTTCCACTCTTGTTAACAAAAGCAACAGTAAAATGAGCTAAATAAGCAATAATGCATATCCTATTGTTTGTGTGCAGGTGCAAGTTTTGTGGTGGAGGAAGGCTCATCAGCAGCCCTTACAACCAACAACTTGTGTGCCACTGATCCTGACACCATTGCAGATGACTTAGAGTTTGTGTTGCTTTCTCCTCCCCAGTTTGGTTACATTGAAAATATACTGCCTTCTCCTGGGTTTGAGAAGAGCAATGTTGGAATAAGTATAGGTAGGTCTTAACAACTTCTGGTAATCAAGCAGATGTAATACAGAGGGCTTGTGGAGCGCTGTGCATTGTGCTCCGGTGGTACAGCTGCAGGTGTGGGCATTAATATGGGGCTTATTGAGTTAGGCACGTGCTGATGAATGAAGAGCAGTGGGACTGTGTGGCTGGAGTTCAAAGGGAGACTGCAGCCCTGCAAGTGTGAAGAATTGGCACTTGTAGTAAACAAGCCAATCCTTGTTTTATGATTCCAGCTGCAATCTATTAGAAGTGGCAACATGAGACATTAATCTGCTCTCCCTGCCTCTCACTCTATTCCCCAATGAAAATCTCCCACATGCCCCTTCACTTATCCATCTGTCAGTTAAATGTAGTCTGGGTCCCATGCTAGTTTCCAAGGCAAAGTTGTAAGAGTGATAGAGATGGTGGTTTACTTGGGTCTCTTCCCTTGTCTGCTTTCAAACATCGTAAGGCAGTTTCACCCTTAGTGGATGGACTGTGGCATGTTTCTAATGTTATCAGCTTTTACCAGTGTCTTCAGCTGGAAACCTGTAATCACGGATCCTTTTCGTCTCCATTTTCCTTGTCTGTCAGTGAAATAACAGTGTGATTAGAATCATATAATCATAGGATCACTTAGCTTGAAAAAGACCGTCAGGTGTAACCTAGCACTGCCAAGGAATCCTGGACCTCAGGTCTTTTCCCACCTGTTATTTTAAGTTGTTTTTGTATGGGTTTAGTTTTTCAGGTGGAACTGAGAAGTATGAAGCTGCACTAGAAGCAGAATGATGCATTTTCACTTTGGTGAAGGGCATGTGTCCTGCTGTAACATGTGCAGTATAACCCTTATAGTCTAAAAATGACTGAGAACTTATCCAAGTTATTTATTCTTTGAAAATAGACAGTATCAAATTTTTTAAATGATATATAAGACTAGGGGGCAGAAAAAGATTGTGATAACTCATTTTCTTTTTAAAATCTCTAGCTTCATTTCAGCTGAAGCACCTGAAATCCATGAATATAAACTATGTACAAGCCAGGCACATGCGAATGGAGCCAACAGAGGACAAGTTTGTACTTTATGTCACTGATGGGTTGCATCGCTCAGCGGAGACTCCATTTTTTGTGCTGATCACCCCAACCAATGATGAAGTACCAGAATTCATAACCAGGAATATTACTGTAAGGAAATAAGCCGAATGTTTCTCATATAATTATTTTACCGAAAAAAGACTTACTGAATATAAATAAGAGCGTTATTCTGACTCCTGTTCCTCTTCATGTTTCCCTTACTTTGTGTAGTCCAGCGTAGTTCAGAAAACAGCCCAACTAAGGCCCATGTAAAAACCTGTTAGAGTTTCTGTGAGAAGGGAACAGTCCATATTTCTTTGGAAACTTACATTTAAGTAAAGAAAGGGCTGAAATCTTTAAAAAAGTAAGTAATCTAGAAGGCAGAAAGATCTTTATGCTTCTTATGGTTTCTCAAGATCTTTCACCATTTTTCTATAGAGTATTTTTTATATTTCTGGCATAGTTTCTCTCCTCTCTGAAGACTGTTTTGCTTATAAATAACTCTATGAGCACCATGTTAGGGCAGTGTAAGCTAATCTTGTTATAAAGTAAAAAGTTCATGTATATGTATAAATTTATATGCATCTGTATTTTTTGATACATTTATGTATTTAAAGGTTTTTTCCTTTGTACATTTCTGAGCACTTGATTTGACATTGACTTATCTGAGATATTTTCTATTAATTGGGGCAGATAAGAAGACAAGAACTCCTTATGTCAACTTCTCTTTTCATCACTGTGACCATTTACTTCTCTGTGTTTCTTAAACGAGTTGAAATCAGTAGCTGGTCAAAAAGTTACTGGGAAAGTGGTGAAGGAGACTAAGAGATACACTTTTACACAAAAATCATAGAATTATAGAATCAGCTGGGTTGGAAGAGACCACTGAGATCATCAAGTCCAACCCTACTTAGGAAACCATGCTAAAGTTCTATTATTTCTTTTTATGTGAAAGTATTGGATATATTTTCTTTCATGTTTAGGTTCAAGAAGGGCAGATGAAAGAGCTGGATCTGTCTGTTATCAATGCAGTTGATCTGGATGTGCCTCAAGACCATTTGGTATTTGAGGTTGTGCAGAGGCCCTGGTATGGATTCCTTATTAATGGAGTTCATGGCAATGATATTCTACAGTACAAACAGTTGATTAACCATGATCACCACAGCCATGTGTTGCTTGTTCATGACTTTTCCATGTTGCTACTGAAGAATGGTAGGTGTTGCATTCTTCTGACATTGGTCTTTCATTCCTTTAATGAGGCAAGTGGCAACTAACAAACCTTCATCACTTATTTGTTCACTTAACTTTTATGTATTTTCAAGATAACATTTAGTTATGTTTAGCAAAGGAAGTTGACGTATTTAATGCTGTTGTTGTCTATTGTTTGTAGGAACTGTCAATAAAATCATCCTGAGAGACCTATGTGTCAAAAAGGGTAATAATATGAGTAAGCAAACCATCTGCCTAAAAAGAAAAAAAAGAAGGAATAATGTAACACATAACCAAATGTATAATCCAACATAAAATCAAATGTTTGACAGCACCAAAAAGAGAGACAGCAAGACTGATTTAAAAACACATTAACTGATCCTAGGATTAAGTATTTCTCTCAATGATCACAGAATCATAGAATCATAGAACAGTTTGAGTTGGAAAGAACCTTCAAGGATCACCTAGTACACCTCCTCTGCCATGGACAGGGTCATGTTCCAAACAGCCCTGTTTGACCTGACCTTGAACATTTCCAGGAACATGGCCTCCACAACTAATACAAACAAACTGTTCTAGTGTCTCACCGCTTTTATTATAAAATATTTTTCTTTATGTCCAACTTAAAACTACCCCCTTTCAGTTTAAAATTCTTGCCCCCTTTCATGTCACTACAGGCATTGGTAATATACTGATAATATACCTCCATATGTCTAACAATAAAAGTATGAACTGGGGCTCTATAGCTTATCATTATCAGTCAAGCTGCTTTGAAGCAAGTATGTGCAATCAAAAGGTGTATTTAACACTGCCAAGAATGTAATGAATTCTTCCAGACTATGGATATTTAGTGAAACATGGAATCTATCAACATGAAGAGGGACACGAATTCAGTACTGCCATTCAAGTTTCAATTCAGCCCTCGAAAACCAAGAAAGATTTTTTTATCTTGCTGCCTGTCTAATATTAACATTCAGAAATATCAAATGTGCACCCCAAATTCCTCAGCCTTTCCAAGTCCTGGTTTTCATTCTCTTCCTTGGCTGTTCTCTTCTGTTTTTCTGTCCACAATGGTGAACAAGCCACCTCCAGCCCAGAGCTTCTGACTGTTCATGGTCACACACAGCTCTCCCTCCCAAGGCTCCTTTAAAGCTCCCCAAGGATTATTTAGCACAGAAAAGTGTTGCCTGACAGTTTTGCCCTCTTTATGGTCCCTGTCAAAGTGATTTGGAATGAGGAGAGGAGAAGAAATGTGTCTTTTTCAGATTGACTGAGACCCATTTTGGAAGAGAGTCACTCACTCCTTACCTGGGTCAGGCTGGTGACTTTGAGTCAATAATATGTTATTAGATTAGTGAAGAGCAGCAGCTCACTAAACTTCTGGTAATTGAATCAAGTTTACTGTGATCAGGACATATGGAGAGGGAGGCAGAAGTAGAGTGATGAAAGCAGAGTGAAATGATGTGATACATTTTCCAGGAATCAGATTCAGTTGTTCTTTCTATTTCTCTGTCTCTCTCTCTTCTTTTTCTCCCCCTTCCTACCTCATATAGGAATGAAGCTGATGTACATGCATGACAACTCGGAAAACCTCACTGACAGCTTTAAAATCCAGCTATCAGATGGAAAACATAAGGTCCTCAGAACCATTTCAGTAAAAGTCATTCCAGTTAATGACGAAAAACCAGTGCTGAGCAAGTAAGTCAAATCTTTGTGTCTCTGACAGAGGAATGTGTTCAGACAAAATGATGGAAAAATGATCAAAACAGCAAATCATAGAATCATAGAATCCTTAAGGTTGGAAAAGATGTTTAAGGTCCTGATGTCAAACTGTGAATCTAGAACTCCACCATGTTCACCTTTAAACAATGACCTCTGTATCTGATGGGGAAAATATGCCATAACTAGTCACAGACTAATGTCAATATAGATGTTTCCATGTAGGTCTTTATCAGCCTGTGAAAAACTAAAAAAAGTTAGGGAAAGAAGAGCATACTTCAATGTTGCTCAATATTAAATGGAGTGACCAAAAAAAAAAAATAAAAAAAAAGAAATGGAAAAGGATGATGGAGAAACATACTTGCTGTGTCTTTCACAAATTGCTTCAAGGTGTCTGCCAGACACCTCGGATCTTTGTGCACCTCTGAGGAACACTGATCACCACGGTACTGTTTTCCCCTTCCCCGAGACAAACACCTGCCTAAAACACCTCTCTGAAATGAGCTCTGGACTTTGGCATGAGATAATTCACAAAACTGATGGATGCAAAAGGCTTTCAGATTAATGATTCTTTTCTTTTTGGTTATAAATTTTTATATTATAAAGCTCAGCCTTACTTCAGCTACTGAAAAGCTACACACTAACTTACGTTGTGCTTCAAAACTAGGAGTCATGAATGAATTTGACATGATCAGAAATTGCCTGTCAGATACTTTGTAGACAGGCAGCTGACTGCAAGAGAACCAAACCTTTTGGACATTTTTAGAAAAAGCTTGTCTCTTGGGATCCCCATTTTTTTTTAACTGATTACTTGTCACAAAGCATCAGGGCCTCTGTCTTTGTGACTGTTTTTCAGCTCCAGACAGGCAGATGGGAAGCTGAGAGCCCAAAGGTGTCAGGGGTATTTTTGAACCTCTAAAGTTTGCCTTTCAGAAATGACTCGCAACCTGTTAAGCAGGCTGCACTAAACTAGGCATTTATGATCCCTCAGAATATTTGGCCTACTTTCAGATCAGACCTACATTTCCTATTGCAAATACTTTTAAATGCTTTGTTTACCATGTAGGGCTTCCTTCCATAATAAATGTTAGTTCTTTAGTTGAAAGGTTGTTGGGGACCACATAATACTAACATGAAGAAATGTCCATTTTTAGTTAGAATAAAGAGTACAGTGTATGTATTCATATATTATGTGCTTATAATTACTGATAACTGTCTATTTGTTCCTCACATGCTATAGATTGATGTCATTTTCCATCCTTTCTCTCTGAAAGAAGATGATGAAGTGCAAGAAGTCAAGTGTTTTTAGCTTTGCCCAGCTAGATCCAGAAACTGTTGCTGCCTTCTCTGGCGATGTTAGGTCTCACCATTTGCCATTTCTGTGGTGAACAGTAGCACAGAGTGAGCCATCTACTCGCAAAATAGCTATTTCTTTATGAAGTTACTGCCTCTTGCCTGTTACTCTTCCACTGAGATGAGGTATGCTGCCAGTAGTTAAGCAGTAAGTGCTTTAAGGAAACATTCCATTTGGCACTGAAGTAGTTTAGCAACCATGTTCAGTCACCACATCTTTGCTGTGGGGTACAAACTTTTCCTTGTGCTACTGCAGTGTTTTTTAGCTGAACATTTGACAATACCTGTAAGCTTTTTCACCTTTTGATCTGGGGACCCTTTCTGTCTCAGGAATTTTCAGTTCTCATCTCATTAGTTACAGACTGAAGAACCTGGGATGGGAATGTTTTTGGCTGGTAAACAGTGCCTCTTATTCACAGTGATTGCCAAACACTCAATCTGTTCCCTCTTGGCTTGCATCATGTAGCAGAGAGTGCCTCTGGGAAATGTAAAGCTTTCACACATCCCCCTTGAGAGCTTCTTCTCAAGATGAGATGTGGGTGCTAGAAGGAGCATAAAGAAGCCAGTCAGACCTTTGTTGTGTCTCTTATAAATAAACATGACCAGTGAAAGACTAGTTATTTGAAAGACCATCTTTTACGCAGTGAGCCAGTATTTCTGTTGTCTATAGTGGCAGTAATGTATAAAGCAGTTCATTTGTTTACATTGTCCTCTTATCAATTGTATGAAGGTAAACAGAATAGGGTCCAGGAAAATAAGACAGTTGTGGTAAATCCAGGTTTGTTCTAGGTATCTGCTTTGTTGCTTTTTACCATTTTAAGGAGAAGCTTATCTACACTGGTCGTTTTGGGTTTTTTTTCCCCTGGTTTGAACTGAAATAGGCACCCTCCTTCTATTCTTTCTGCACTTGCCATTTCTGTCAGCATCTGGGTAATCCATATTCCTGGCAGAGAAATTACATGTTGAAAAGTTTCCTTTTATTGCATCAATACATCACTTTTAAATTTTGCAGGAAGAATGATATAGAGGTAAACATAGGTGAAACTCGACTAATTTCTGGTGCTGTTCTGTCAGCGGAAGATAAGGATACACCCAGGGAGAGAATTTACTACTTATTTGAAAGAATTCCAGAAAATGGTCAGCTTCAGCTCAAGGTTAGTCTTTGTACTTCAGCAAAAAGCAGACATGGAAAAAACTCTTTCTTTTTAGGTTAGAATGAAGTTTGTCTTCCTTTTCTCCCAAATGTCTGTCATATTTTGATGTAGACAGCTGTGATCAGTTTGATTATTGATTATTGCTATTGATTATTTAAATCAAAGAATGCTCTGTCCCAGATCCTTGACAGGAGGAGATGGAGGGTGAAAAGCAAGGCAGGTCATCTGAGGTGACAGTGGAGAGAGATGCTGGGATAATCAGCCCACAAAGGGAGAAAAGCTAGCATCAAAGCTGAGAGAGGACAGGGGGGAAAGTCCTTAATAAAAACAAAACCAAAAAAAAAAATCTTTACTTCAGTTATTTCAGGGTTCAGAAAGTGCAGAGGAAGTTGTTCGTGGAGAGTGAGTAGTAACTCATGAGTCAGAAAAAAAAGTATGGGGGGAAGGAAGGAAAAAAAGATAGAAAGGATATAACAAGAAGAAAGGCAAAAAATAAGATTAGAAATAGAAGGAAAGATGATCATCTATTGACCGAAGACAAGCCAGAGGAACAAAGATAGAAAAAAATGCCTCTTTTAAAATACATGCATATATAAAAGAAAAAAAAGTCTATTTCTAACGCTCATGAGCTTGGAAAGTACTTTGATTCTGGATCCCTACATCAATATGTGGATCACATGAGACTTGTGACTTAAAGGGTTCCCACATACTGAGGTGAGAGGCAGCTACTGTCAGTTTGAACACGTAGGATACTCTCATATATCTGAGCTCTTTATTCTTGATAACCTTTGCTCTAAAGCTAGTAATGCTGTTACTGTAGGCTAAATGTCAACTACATGGTTCAGTCCAATTTAGGGTACTACGCAATTTTCAGAAAATTGGGAAATTTTATTGGATAATTTTTTTTTTTTTTTTTTTTTTTTTTTTTAGCTGAGGACTTCTAGGGGTCTCAATTTCTGTGCTACCCTGAAGTTCCCCATATCTTTATTTCTGATATCCTGTTAGGGTTGGTTTTGGATAGAACCAAAAGCAGCTTTGTGAAATAAAGAAATAAGAAACATAAGCTGAGTCAGGAACTATTTAATTTTCATCTTGTTGGTGTCCTGTTGAGAAGGGTGCGGGACTTTATTTCCTGGAATAAAAGTGGTTAAACTCCACATTACTCAGTTTTGTTAATAATCACTCTATCTTCTCCAGTGTTATAGCTGCTTGGAAACAACTCCATCTATCTGCCCTTAAAAACATACTATCAGGAAAGATATAGCTTAGAAGGGAAAGGAAGCCAGGCTGCTACTGTTAACAGTCTACATAACTACAAAGAAACACAATTAACTAGGGAGGATGCCTGGGAGGCATTTGTTTAATGAAGGATGTTTATTCTTTCTAGGTAGGACAAGACTGGATGACTCTCCAAATTGGAATGAAGTGCACTCAGGAAGAGTTGGATATGAACCTTGTGAGATATGTCCATACAGGAGCTGTAGGATCCAAGAACCAAGACAGCTTCACATTTTACCTCTGGGATGGGTACAACAGATCCCCAGCTGTGAACTTCCACATAAATATCAAGGACATGGAAAAGGGTAAAGATCTACCAGAGCTGATGTTTTACAGTGCCTGTTCCTGAAACAAAGATATTTGAGTATACGTCCTGATCTTTTCCTGAGCAGTATATAGGCCCTTGCCACCCTCCCTGTAGATCCTGTAAGTGCTTGCATTTCACTGTTGTTCAGAGCCCTGAAGTTTCTGCTGGTGGTCCTGGGATTTGAAAAGGCTCTGCTGAAGACAATGTGTTGGACCTTGCCTCACAGGACTTTCAGTTACTTTGCAAAGAGAGCTGAAAATATCCTTTTGAAAATAGCTTTATGCCTGAGTAAATCAAATAACAGAAAAAAGGCAAGGATGTAAAAGGGTAGGCAAATGACTGTTCAAAACCAGCTATCTAGCAGACAGAGCTCTCTCTCTCTCTCTTTACTCTATAGTGTTATGGTCTCTCTTCTTTTATTGCATCCCTATTAGAAACTTAAGGTAAACCTGACACTGCTGAGGTTTAAAAGGGATCAAAAGAGGTTGTGCTCTCTTCATCTTCGGCAATTTTCAAGTCCCAGTAGGATAAAGCCCCAAGCAATGTGGTAATGGCTGATCTCACCACTGACCCTGCTTTGAGCACAAGGTTGGACTTGACATCTTTAAGACATCTTGAAGTCCATTTCAGGCTGAATTTCACTATAATCCTACAGTCTTATAATTTTTCTACTGGTGATGGCTTGTCTATGGTTAAATAACGCACAAGAGATCAACAAGTTCAACAATTTTAGTGTTGCTTTATCTATCCTGCAGGAGACATCGCTGTTTTTATGAAACTGCTCAGAGTGCCAAAAGGAGATCGAGGCTACATTACAACTGATGTCCTCCTTGCACTGGATGGGGCTGAAAAGCCAGAGGAGCTCCTTTATGTGATAACTTCCCCACCCCAATATGGACAAATAGAGTACGTCAGCTATCCTGGTATCGCTATTACAAGCTTCAGTCAAATGGATGTAGTACGACAGATTGTCTGCTATGTTCACAACACAAGGGAAGCTGCTCTTGAAGATACATTCAGGTAAGGTATAAATCCCACCTTCCAAACTGTTCCACTATAATTTTTAGGGGTATTTAAAAATCCTGCTCAACACAAGACAAGACAAGACAAAACAAAACAAAGCAAACAAAAAAATCCCCCAGAACAAATTATTAAAAAGAGTTAGAATCTCTATGTGAATTGTCAATATTTACATAGCAAATATATTGTTACTACAATACCTTATAGTTGTGACTTTGGTAATAGGTGCATTTTCTCATTAATGCTGAAAACATATTAGCTTCAATATTATTATAACACCCAGGCCACAGCTGTTAATATTTAAGTGGGAGAGAAGAAATAAGAACATACTTTGTGGAATTTTCCCTTTTTTTTTTTTTTTTTAATTTTTGTTTGGTTTTGGTTGGTTGGTTGGTTTGTTTGTTTGTTTGTTTGTTTGTTTTTCCACAGCTGGATGTGGTACAGCTGATTAATTCAGATATTGAATAACAGCTTCCTTGTCTCTTCTTATTTATCATATTTCTTAGGTTCCAAGCTTTTTGAATTCATAAGTCGTTCTTGAATATAATGAAAACCAGTCCTCTTAATCTATTTTGACACCACAATAGCTCAGAAATTTGTGTAGACAGTTGAATTTTTGGGTGAAACCTATAGGTTTACCTATAGGGCCAGTTCAGCAACCTAATGATATTCAAGTTTTCTTAAATGAGCCTCTCTTGGTTATAAAGTAGAATGATGTAATCAGTTATTGTCACATAAAGAGTAGAGGTATTGTTGCTCAAAATCTTGTAGACAGTATTGTAAAAGAGATCAAGTTTAGGGAAATTAAAAAGCTGAGAAATAAGGAAAATATTTCTAAAGGAAGAATGCTTACTCTCTCTACTATTGGTAATTTTCTCTGTGTGAAATAATATATGCAGATACCCCCAAAAATGTGAAGGCAGTGGAAAGAGTTCAAAAAAATTAATTCATAAGTTGAGAACGCTAAAAACTTACAAAGGAAACTGCACTAGGCTGCAAGGCACAGCCTCAGAAAAAACAAAACCCCCTGTTCTTCCCCAGGCTTTATCATCGCTGCCCCCTCCTGGCTCCCTGATGGCTGCAGAGGCCTGCAGCATCTGCTTGTCTCTGCATACCAGAAAAAGAGAGCCTGAACTTTCTCTGGAATGCAGAAGGGAGAGGAAAAAAACCTCACCTAACCACCCTTGAGAAATTACTTTCCAGGCAGGAAAGGCTCCCTAAGCAATATCTGTTTCCTTGAAGTGAGCTCTTCCACCAAAAAAGATATTTACCCCTACACTCTGAAAACAGCTTTTGAGAGAAAATGGATTCACTGTAATATTCAGAATTAGGAACTTATGGTTTTTCATTTGTGACTAACAG
Source organism: Xenops minutus (assembly GCA_035221455.1). Lineage (NCBI taxonomy): Eukaryota > Metazoa > Chordata > Aves > Passeriformes > Furnariidae > Xenops > Xenops minutus. The sequence goes on from JAWWEE010000074.1 coordinate 19,453,997, forward strand.
AAAGTAAAGATTTAGCTCCTAAGAGCTAGAATTCAGAAAAGACCCTTTTTTACACTCTCTTATGAATAGATTCCTGACTGGCTTTTTCCATGATTCATGATGAAGATTGAAGAACATGTTGCATCATCCTGTTTGAGAGCTTTTTTTCAGGGCAGTCAAGCAAGTGGGACATGGAGACATCAAATAAACCTCCCTATGACACTGGGGCAGCTCAGGTGATGTTATCCATACTTAAACCAAAACTAAATTTGAAACTTTCCTCAATTCAAACATTTTAAACTATTATAGTTTTTAAACTATTCCACTAAATTCAATGTGGTGGAAATTGCAGTTAGGGGATTTGTCTGATCCACTCACAACTGAAAAAGTGAGCAAATGCTCCCTGATTTTTTTGGTTTTATGATTGTGAAACAGTTTGACCAAAAGTAGAATTAACTGAGACAGTGCCAACCCTAGTTTGGGCAGGATAGTAGTGGCTTGTGTGGCATGTTGTCAATATAACTTCCATATCACACTAATGAAAGCAGATCAAACATTTCTAGGGAAATTGCAAATGTGAATAAATCCAATGTTTTCTATTTAGATGACTAACAACCAAACTGGAAAGTCAGCCTTAAAAAATAAGGTTATGGCGTTTTAATAAATATTGATATTTGATAACTATTTTAATCACAATAATTATGTTCCTTGGTGTTACCACTTGGAAAAGGATTTGGTTTTGTGTAGACATATAAATTTTCTGGCTGAATATTATTATTATTGTTATTATTTCAACAGTGAATGGTTTCATTAATTACATGGGTAATTATGGCATGAGGAGGAATTAACTGACCAGAATTTTACTTCTCACTGAAGTACTTACTTCAGACATAAATTTACCTGCATTGTTTGGTGCTGCTGGCCTGGAAGAAAGATTTGGCAGTGCTTGTTTGGACAGACGACTTCAAGTGATTAGCAATCTGACATCAGATGCTGGCAGCAGGATACTAAAAGAACATGCTAATGTCCTCCATTTTGACATGCTGGCTTGATTTTGTAATGAGTTGGCACTATTTATGATTCCATTTTTATCTTTTAAATGCCATGACAGATGGTAGTTCCTATAGCCAACTCCATTGCCATCTAACTGCAGAAAGCATGAAATGTTGGTAATGGTGAAATCAAACAATGCAACATGTCCTCCGAACTGTGCCTGAGAGTTATCCCCTAAATTTAATCAGAGTAAGGAGAATACTGGCTGCTCTCCATTCTTGAGGAAAAAATTAAGCAGACATAAACCAGAAATAAACTAACAAAATCTCCCAAAGTGCAGAAAAAGGACATCTTGGACACAGGCAGTTTCATCACCTGTGAAACTGAGTGGTGAATGAAATTTGCATTGTAAATTTCAGTGTGATGTATACAACCAGAAGGTTTGTTCTTATCTGCTAATCTGTAGAAGACTACATGAATTTTCAGTTTCATGAACTGAATTATCTAAGTCATAGAATAATAATATCAGCTGGGTTGGAAGAGACCTCCAAGATCATCAAGTCCAACCCTTAACCCAACACCACTGTGATTACTAGATCCTGGCACTAAGTGCCACATCCAGTCTCATCTTTCACTTAAACATTACTTGAAACATCATACAAATGATTTTACAGCCATCAAACAAATGAGAGGAAACTGACTTCTGCTGCAGCCTTTCAGACTTTTTGAGAGAAGGTTGAGGTCTTGCTAAAGGTGTTTTACCCTTTCTTCCCCTTATCTTAGTATTTTTCAAAATCATTCAAGTTCTGTATTTGATTACAGATAGCTTACTAATAACACAACCCTTTTACCATTGGCACAATAGCATTAGTTCAGTGCAGACAGATGTCTCTAGGTTTCCAGCTGGGAATAGCATCCTCAGTAAACATATTTCTAATTGCTATATAGTCTCTGATCTGCCTACACTCATTCCCATCTGTTTCATGGCATACTGCCAGTTTACAAGTTGATCAAGCCCTAATCATGCAACATTGGTGAAGGCAGTGAGGAGTTTTAGATGGACAGTCTGCATAACAGAGTAAGCTGCACCACGACCTATGGAAAGTCACTTACAGTCAAGGCACAAAACAGTAGAGCAGGTGTTGATCCTAAATTTTTTTAAATACATCTTTGAGGTCTTCAGTCAAGACAAGAAGAAACAGATAATCTACCTAAATGTTAGCCAGTCTACATTTCACTTATGTATGGCAAAAAAGTGCTAGGAGGAAAGCAGCCAGCCAGGCTGGCCCTCATACTGTTTGAAACACCTGTCCCATTCTACCACAAGCAAACTTCTTTGCAAAGCAAGCTCTGTTCTGACTCAGGCAGAACAAACATGTGAAAACCATTTTCCAAAATGTTTTTGCCTGTATTGTGCAGCATAATCACTGAATTTTATGTAAAAAGACAGATAACTCATACTTACTCTGTTGATGGGACGGGAGGAATTGTGAGATACTTTCAAAGCAATTTTGAGTTTTATATACCTCAAAAGTTTTTATCATACACATGACAATCTTCCATGAAATTCCTTTCAGAAAAAATGCTTAATTAATGATTTGGACAATGAAACCTAGAATTAAGTTTGAGACTAAAAGATTGGTTTTCCCCTTACTTTTATCCAGCACTAAATTCAATAATTAATTTCTGCAGACCATGCTGTCAGTTATATGCCAAAAGCCCATATCCACCTGGTAAGCTTCTGTCATGGTTTAATCCCAGCCTGCAATGTAGCCCAATGCAGCTGTTTACTCACTCCCCACCTGGTAGGATGGGCAAGAGAATTGGAAGACTAAAAGTGACAAAACTTCTGGTTTGAGATAAAGACTATTTAATAGGTAAAGTGAAAGCTGCACACACAAGCAAAGCAAGACAAGTAATTCGCTGGTGTTCAGCCAACCCCAGGAAGGCAGAGTACCATCACGCATATTGATGACTTGGGAAAACAAATGCCACCACTCCAAATGTCTCCCCTTTCCTTATACTTCTTCCCCCAGCTCTATACACTAAGCATGACACCATATAGTTTGGGGATATCCCTTGGGTCAGTTGAGGTCAGCTGTCCTGTCTGTGTCCCCTCCCAATTCCTTGTGCATCCCCAGCCCACTCACTGGCAGGAGACTGTGAGGGGCAGAAAAGGTTTTGAAGCTGTGAAAGCGCTGCTTGTCAGTAACAAAAAGAAAGCATCCTTAAGTTAGCAACACTCTTTCAAGTACAAATCAAAAATACAGCCCTATACTAGTGAGTATGAAGAAAATTAACTCTACACCACTCAACACCAGCACAGCTTCCAACAGATTTTCTCTCCAGCCTTAGGCATCTTTATTTTCTCTTTTTAAAAGGAAATCTAACTGTAGAGCATAATCAAATCTTCAGTGTATCTAAAGAAATATTACGTCTTGAGTGAAACAAGAAACTATGTTGCTATTAATAGAAATTCCCAGCACAGAACAAGAACTTTGCGTATATAACCCTTTGATAAAATAAGGTATGGATTTCTACATTTTTAAGATTACTCTAGCAACTTGAACAGTTCTGCTCATTATCTTAGTATTTCAGTGAAACCTTACTCGATTTTCGTAAAGAAATGTAAATAGTTCCTCTGAATGCACAGAAATTTACAGAAGCAGTTAGTGCCTAAACAAACTCACGAAGTGGGATGAGCATGAATCCTTCTCCAGCTTGGTTTCTCAAATAGTTTTGGGGGGGTTGGGTAGAAAAGATTTGTAATAGTGAATAGGAAAAAAACAAAACCAAACCCGAACAAAAATAGACCCTTGTCCAGGCAGATCACACACTTTACATACCTCTCTGTGTGTAGTAGACAAAGCCAACACTTTCACTGGCAGGTGCCACTGCCAGGTAAGCAAGTGTAGATATACTTAAGGATAGGTAAAATGTGTATGGATGCAAGAGGTTATAATAGGTCTCCCAGCCAGCCCATCATTTTACATCTGCTCCATCTGTATCTGAGCTAGAAGATTAGATGAGCTCTCTTATGATTGTTGGTCCTCAAAGACATTTGTCTGTCATGTACTCAGGTGCAATGTAGCTCTTGTCATATACCAGGCCACCTACTTTCATTTCTTAAGGTTTTGCATCCACTCCACCTACTGTCTGTGTTTGAGCTCAACCCAGCTCCACTACTTTTGCCGTATTAACACAGGCAAGTCCTGTAGTAAAGGTCTGCATTATCATTTCACTTCAGCACATGGTAAATCAAGAACAGATGCTGAAGACTGTTTTGCCTCTCTTTGTCAGATTCATCATCAGCAACGGACTGAGGACTAAGCATGGAACATTCATGATCTCCTTGGAGACAGTTGACCAAGCTTTGCCCACACTATCTAGAAATATGGGGTTAAGAACAACGGAAGGTTCTATGGCACTTCTCTCTCCTGATGTCCTTCAGCTTTCAGACCCAGACACTGCCAAAGAAAACCTTACATTCGTCTTGGCTCTGGTCCCCCAGTATGGTCATCTCTATTACCGTGGGGCTGTGCTACTGCAGTACAATTTCACACAGCAAGATGTGGACAACAGGGATGTTGCATACAAGCACCGAGGTGGGGATTCCCAGATTGACAGATTTACATTTGTTGCCACAGATAGGACTAATCAAGGCTTCATCGTGAATGGGAGGGTGCAGACCGAGCCAGTGGCATTCACCATTCAGGCAAGTGTGACCACAGGCCTACTTAAATAGCATGAAAAGGTCAAAAAGGTAGTAATTTTGATGGTAAGTGATACTTGCTGCAGTCTGTTATTTAACTGAGGTATTTATCAGCTAAAATATTTGCTTCCTGTGTTCCATGAATAATTAACCTGGGTAATGAACTACCTGACACAATGCATAAATGTAAGTAGAAACTTATATAGTTAATACACACTAAAATATTTTACATAGAAATCTCAACTATATAGTTGAGACGAGGTATTGGAAGGATTGAGCTTCCTCCTGCTCTGCTTTCTCATTTCATGCCTGACCCCCTGACTTGTAGATGAAGGATATGATAGTAACTGTTGATCTTCATATCACAGGAATCTTGAATTACAGCCATTTTGCTTGCACGGCTGGAGACCCTATCTTCTGTCTGAGAGTCTTTGTAAGATGCCTGCTTTGATTCTTTTATTTACTAGAATCTTTCTGTTTACTTCCCATTTCCCCATTTCCAAGTTCTTTCCACTTTGTCATAGGCTCAGATGTATTTGCTGTGATTTTTTGTATGTATCTGTGTGGCCGATTCAGTACATGAAGTAGGCTTAGTTGCACTGTATGTCAAAATTCTGGATGCTTCAAAACCCTGATACCAATGAATAGGCTGCCAGCATTTCCTGATAACAAAGTTTCAAGTTATATGATGAGCGAGAAGTGCGATTTCTGCAGAGGGTGAGATATGGGAACAGCAACCATTGTTGAGTGCTAGCATATTTATCAGAAATTGTGAAAGGTGAAACAGATTTGAGGAGACATTGGCCATGTCTATTACACTGATTATCATAATCCTTCAGTTTCCATACCTGTTATTGTAAAAGAGAGGTGAAAAACCTTTGCTGGACTTATCTTTTGCTATGAAGAAAATCACATAAAAAATGAGAAGGACTATGGGGAGTGTGGTACTTGAGGGCAGAGGTACGGACAACTTGTGTTGCCTTCCCCAGTTTGTACTGTACCCTGCTGCATGTGGCAAGCGATGGACAATCTGGGCCTGGAAACTTCTCATATGAAATAGAACTTAACTGGAAATCAGATGTCTGTAGCAGATGGTGAGCAAAGTGGCTATTGCGATCCTGAGCAGGTTTGTTTAGCAAAAGCAGGACAGAGAATGGTCTGATGCTGTAAAATGAATATCTAACTTTGATTTAGGTGGATCATTTGGACAAAATAGCACCAAAAATTATTCATCTCCATTGCTTTTCTGATGTGGAACTGCTGAAGAATGGCAATTATGGGATCTATATTACTGCCAGGTCCCTGAAGGCATCTGACCCCAATACAGAAGATGACAAAATAATTTTTAAGATTTTGCAAGGTCCTCATTATGGCCACCTGGAAAACATAACATCAGGTGATTTCTTCTATATTCTCTTTATTTTGGGACTACCAGACCAGGCTCCAAAGCCTACCCTGTTAATGTTTTCTTGACAGAGGGAATCAAAATTTCTTAGTAAATTTTGGGCAGAGTTTGAATGTAATAAGAAAACTTTTACAATGAAACCTGAGTCTCATGTTCATTATGAATCCTCAAATAGTTTGAGATGATTATTACTAGCTTCTATTGAGAAACTATTTTTTGTTTGTATCAAGAAAAAAAATATTAATGTCAAACTTGGCCTTTTGATAAACATGTCACACACAAAGAAACTGTCTAGGGCTTATAATGGACTGGGATGTTGCTGTTTAGCTATAAAACCAAGTTTCTGTAAGTTCAGATTGTCAACAAAAAGAAAGGTGGAAAAGAGTGTATATAAATTATTATTAAGAGGCTTTTGGTTCACCTGCATATTACTCATCTTTCTCAGGTGGATTAATTCAGGAAGGATTTAGCCAAAAGGACTTAAACAACAAAATCGTACTTTATGTCATCAACCCATCCCAGGAAGTGAATTCAGACAACTTGGAGTTTCAAGTCACAGATGCCAGAGGAAACTCTGCAGTGCCCCAAAGGTAGCTGCAATCCTTGGTGATATGTGCTGTGGTACACTTTGCTCACCACACCCTGAGGCAAACGAACTACTTGAAGTGCTGGGCTTGAAGCCACGCAGACATGAACATAGACAGCTATGCCTCAAATTGATATTGTCTTTGTGGGAGTAGAGAAAGTTTCTTCCCCTCAAGAAGGTGAAATATAAGGGGCTAGCTTCAGGTTAGACTAATCATAGTTCTCAAGGGCCTTTGGGGGCTCACAGGAAAACAAAAGGGAGTTTACTCTAAGTGGCAGTTGGGGATTTGAAGACCTGAGATTCTGGGTGCCGAGGGATGGGACTACTGCTGGATGAACATGGTCCTGCAGCTGCAGGTCACTCTTGCCCTGTGTGTGTGTCAGTGCTTTTTTCAGAAGCTTGAGATTACAATGGAAGGGATGGTCTTATGAGATAAAACTATGAGAGCTATACTTCTGCAAACGAGCACTGAAAGAAGGTCAAGAGCACACAGGTCAAGAAGGTCAAGAAGACACAGCATCTTCTTCACCTTCCACTGCTTATATTAGGCATATTAACCAAACTACCTTTCTACATGATGTCTCATGTAGAAAAAATAGAATATCATGTCAACTGTGCTTGATGATAAAAATCTAAACTGGATGTAGCTCTTCAGGAGAGGCAATGTTTCTCTTTATTCCTGAAAATAGGACTAAATGTTCAACCCACTTATTTAATCAGAAGTAAAAGAGAAAAAATAACCAATGCTGTTTTCCTGGGCTAAACTCCCTACTCACCAACCAGGGCTCATGGTAAAATAAAAGGAGCAGAGCCAGGGGCAGAGCATTTCCCTGCAGGCTGGAGAGAGGACAGGAATCGATCAGAGCTGGAGGCAGCACTTCGGTAGTTATGTGCTGTGCCAAAAGATGTCCCCATACACAAACACATCTGAACATGGACAGCCTGAGCACTGCCCAGCTGCTTTGTGCTGGCTCACAGATGAACATAATAAATATTAAAACCACCATCATGTGATGCCACTTCTCATGGTAAAGCATGACGTCTTGTATATGAATAGCAATGTATAGCACAGCTTTAGGAAGAGAGCAAGGAAAAAGTACTTTTTTAAGGAAAATAGGAGTTTTGGTGAAGTTATCCATTAGTGGATCAAAGGGGAAATTGGCTTTTAGTGAAAAAGGTATTTTAGTACTGCATTTAAAAGTATGTTAGATACTTTTTTATTTAAACTATTTAGCATGTGATCACTAGCTCAAAATGCAAGATTGATTTGGTATAGATGTTCCAGCTATTATCTGAATGCTGCTGGACTATGTCGAGTACATCCATCCTCTTTAGAAAAATAAAGCAAACCAGATTCTAAATGGGTTGCCCACAAAATGAGCATCAGAGGATAAAGGGGGACAGGAGGAAATTGCCACTGGTGTTAGAGCTAATGAACCATGAAAGGTCTAGTAGATTGTCTTAGAAAAGTTCAAGTTGTTTTGTAAGTAGCTCAGCTCATTTTCCTTCTTTGTGTTCTCTTTCATTCCTCTCTGACTCTCACTAATTTTTATCACAGCTTTTAAAAAGGTAAAATCTTTATTGACTACCCTGCATAGCATGCAATCTTCTGAGGTTCAGTCACACCCTCACTATAAACAATTGTAAAATTCATTATATGAAACACCTGGACTCAGCCAGGGTGAAGGGTTGAAGAACAAAGTATGTAGAGTACTTAAGTAAGGGAAGTGGGGAGAGTCCTTGCACAGAGGCAGTGAAGTCCAAGAGTGTGCTCTATATGCCACAGGAGGAGAGCTGACGGATAGATGAAGGAAGTGGGGGGCAGTAAGGAGGATATTGCAGTGAAAATACCAGGAAGTGAGAGTATAATAAAACTAGAAGGTTAATGGGAAACAGCACAAAGAGTTATAACTTGTCATGACCTATTTGGTGTTACTGTTAAGTTGCTCTTCTCAAGGTTGCTGCAGAACCCCTTTGGTTTTGAGACAAGGTTCAGACCTTGTTTAGGTTGTTCTGGGGTGATCAGGTGATCAGAGCTGGTCTGGAAGATTTACTACCGTTTCTTCCTAATCAGCTAAATCACACAAATGTGCTGATCTGGAGATCTAGACTCAGTATGTGTATTGGCTAAATCAACAGTCACAGAGAAATGGCTCTTCACACAGCCAAGGGCTAAGGGTGGCTGCGAAGATGGCTTTGCTTCACACCTGCATTCCTTCCTCTCCCACAGGCTGGAGTTAAGGTGGTCTCGGATTGAAATGCAACAGACTGAGTTTGAAGTGTGTGAGAGCATAGGAGTGGTGTCTCTGAAAATCACCAGGGCAGGACACTCAGTAGACTCTGCCTTTATAACAGTGAAGGTAAAATCAAAAGCCAACATCCTAAGTGGAAACTTAGCATTAAGTACCATAGCCTGGTAATTTCTTCCTCAGATTTAAAAAGTATTTCTGTAATCCTAAAAAAGGCTATGTGCTTCAGTCTTACTGGATCCAAGACTTACTGGAACCTTGTTCGTGCTACTACAGATGGCTGAAATACTTCTGACAAAACTTCCTGAGTTTTAAGTAGAAATGCTGATTAACAAAATCTGGAATGTTTTGGAGCAGTATTTCAGTTTTGATGGAAAAACAAAGCAGACAGTTTCCTCTGTCACTGTGCCCAAAAGCTTCGTTTCCAGGATGTGCCAGTTCAAAATCCAGGCTTTGGGCAATGTGCAGCCTCGGGACACTTTTTTTTCCTCCTCAGGCTGGAGGAGTCCAGGAACTATAGGGGCTTAAATGACACACTCATGGCAACCTTCCCCATTTCTCCCCCTATTGCCCTCAGCCTAGGAAAAAAACCAAGGAACCTTCTGCATCTTCAGTGACAGCTTCTGTCTAATGTCAAAAATATCAGACTGAAAGCAGGGTGTAATTTTGTAAAGCAGGTTTTTTGCAACTTGCCTTCACAAATTTTATCTTTCCTTATAAAATGGAAATTTCAGGATTTTTCCAGCTCTGCTTGTGAGACAAATACTAATTTTTCCCCTCACAGTTTCTCAGGATTAAATCCCTAATTGGAAACAAAATTTTGACTTTTCTTCTTCTGAAGTCAGTGGCAATTTTGCTATTGACTCCATCAGAGGCTATCCTGTCCTATCCTTCACAGACTCCAGTGATTCTACACTGATTGTCACTTGGCTAAACAGACCAGTGAAACTGATCCCAGTATCAAGAACGCAAATGTGGAAACCGGTGTCCTCTGGCAGTTGCTTATGAAAATTCAGGATGCTGTTGGAGTCCCTATATTTACAGAGAGAGCTGTTTGTGTCTATCCCAATGAGTCTTTGGGGCTGACAGACAGCTCTGCATGCAAACACTTCTTCCAAGACATCACAAAGGCATACATAGGAAAACATGGCCAAGTTCTGGCTCTTCTGAGGGACCAGGTTTGGCAGGGTCCCTAGGCATGGTAAACAGCTATGTTATCTCATGCTGTCAAGTAGCAATCTAAGAGAGAATGAGACAAAATTATCAGCAAATTTTTTTAATTATGTGTTTTTTAAGCCATGAGCAAGGACAGAATACCAGTTGCACATCACAAGGTTTATTCTTTAGGTCTTTGTTTTTTTCCGAGCCTGAGCACATTTATGGGTTGGCCTGTCTGTCTGAGACTCCTTGGAGAGGTGCACAGTAGCTTCAGCACACAGCAGAATGCAGTCATTTTGTAAAAACAGGTCACAGCATGGCATTTACTACTTGATTTCTTCTCAGGTCAAGGAAATATCTGCTATACGGGGAAAAGACTTTACAGCGATTCCATCCAAGCTTGTTCAGTTTGATCCAGGTATGAACCAGTGCACAGAATAACTCTAAAATTAATTCACTGATTTTGAAAGTGTAAACTCTTGCTTTGGAGAGTGAAATGTATTACATATCTGTAGCCAGAGGAGCCAGACAGTATCAAAGAGACTTGGGCTCATTTTCTGGAAGTGCTGTGGGCTTTCTTTATGAAGTAGTGTCCTTACTACTCAGGAAGAGAAGGTGTATGGTCCCTTACATCAATTGAAATTTCAAAAGTGCTGAAATTATGACTCCTAATCTCTCTACAGTTAAGCTGGGGAGGACTTATCCTGAGCAGAGCTGTGAGATGCTCTAAAGACTTCAGTCATGATAAATCAAGCCCAGAACACAGGACAAATTTAAACAAAACTGAGTACAACTGAAGTTATTCAAGGCATCCAAGACCATTTCTCATTCACATGATACAAGCTTGAATTTACCTAGCAAAGGCAAGGAACCAAGCAAAAATCTTGTGAACAACTATAAAATCTGCCTCAAAGGTTGCACTTCAATATATCACAGTCTTTGATCCATTTACAGGTATTTTAAATAACTGTTCCATCTCCAAAATTAGGCTTTTTTTATAAAAACCCTACGATTTTCACTTCAAAATTGCAATGGAAGTCCCGAGTCTGAGTACTGCAGTGCCATTTTGTACACCTACAGCAGCTTTTTCTTACAGTGTATGCACTTGAACTGAACCATCATTGCCCAGAAACAAATTCAAACTTAATACTATTTGAAAGCACAGCAGGAATCCAGTCAGTTGGTAGGAGCACAAAAGCATACACAAGCTACTCCATTGTAGCTGCACACATGTTAATTAATAGATTTCTTTGACATTCTGATTGATTGAAATAGCACTTAAAGAGTAATTAAAATGTTTATTTCTATTAGGAATGTCAACCAAGACGTGGAATGTAGCAATTACCTGTGACGGATTAGAGGAAGATGATGAAATCTTTGAAGTAGTTCTGACCTCTCCTGTGAATGCTGTTCTTGGCACACACACAAAAGCTGTAGTGAAAATTCTGGACTCCAAAGGAGGTACTCTCTTTTGATACTCATCATTAAGATGGTGGGACAATCTTGTCTGAGTAGCTACCTATTTTCAACCACAAGTTGCTTCTAACACTCACCTTTAGATATAACAGCTTAATTTCTTTTTAGAGAAAACAGACTTGGCAGTTGCAAACCCTTTATTCTCTCACACAATCACATGCACCATCTTAGGAAACACAGGATGGAGAAAGCAATGAGTACAAAATAAGAAAAGTGCCAGGAAAGAAAACACTTTTCATAACATCATGAGTTCAGTTCTCATATATTAAAGTGGTAAAATATGGCTTTAGTTCCATTAAAATGTTTTTTTGCCCAGTTATTAACAGTTATACACCTTTAAAAAAGACTTACTTTCCTCTCAAAAAAGAAACCTAACAAATGAGCCCAACTCTTAGCAATATATTTTCTAATGTTTAATGAACACAGTCCACAGTTTTACAGCACACAGCTGTGATCACTACAGAGTTTAGACTTTCAAGACTGCATTATTACTGTGTTTTTCAGTGATCAGATGTGGTGTGCCTAAAACATACCAAAAAAAAAGCAACTATAGAAACAGAAAAACTATAGAAAAAACCAGAAATAACTAGCAAAACATCTGAGTCCTCTGAAAGCTGAAGAGTGGTTTTTATTCTGGTGTTTAGTGAAACAATATTTTAAATACATGTGTTGCAATGAATTAGGCTTCAAGTTATAAAAAATATCTTTAAAATTTCAGACTTGCTTTCTCCCTAACATTTATAATGTAAATCAGGAGTTAATCAACACAATGAGTTTGTAGAAACAATAGTGTCCTGAATTTGCAAGAAGAAGATTATCTGGGCATGATGGAACTGTCACCAAGTATAGATAAAGATACCTATCTATCCATGACTACAAAAATAGCACTGCAAACCCCAATATATGCATGGAAACAGGTATTGCCAGCAGATGCTTGGTTGAAATTCTGACCTGTGGGTAGACAGATGCACAACATATAAAAACATACATATATAGGTAGTATTGCAATCATAGTCATAGCTAAACCCAGAAAAGAGGATGACTAAAGAAACAGCAAATCAACTACTTCAAGTGAAAGAATCATGAAACTTTTAATGACAAGCTGTTTATGTGCTCATATCAACATGACTAGTTGTCTGCTCATGCAGTTAGAACTGACCATCTGCCATTTTTATGCTTTCAGGTCAGTGCAGCTATTCCCATTCTTCTGGCCAAAGCAAGCATGACTTCTGGGAGAGAGAGATGCTGTTTCCAGTTTCCTCGGGCTCCTCATCACCTTCCAGGCCTGGCAATGTGTCCCTGGAAGGGATCCCATTGCCTCCTTCCAAAGGGATGAGAGAACATGGAGGGGACCCCAGACGGGAGCACAGCTTGGCGAATCTGTCAAGGACCAGGCTGAGAGTGACTGGAAATGGCAGAATAGTAAGACACATGTGTAGTTCAGTGATGGACTGATTTGTGAATTTATTGTGATGTGATATCTTCATTTAACTGTCATAGTTTTGTAGTGATCCTACCTGACCGTAAAATAACCATAAACTATTAGAGTTTGCTTAGAGTCAGACCTGAGAGCCATTTAGAAATACTGTAAAGCAAAAAAAAAAAAAAAAAAAACCCAGAAAAAAACCCCCCCGAAAAACAAAGATCCAACCTGATTGTGAGGATCCATGTATGCAAGAGAGGAATAAAAATAAGATTTGGAGGAGGAAGCAGGCATCAAACAACTTCAGCAAATATGAAGCTTCTAATGTTGTATAAATTATGGGGCAGTCAGAAGAGGGAAGTCCATGGAGCCAGGCAAATATATAGAAGCTGTGCATTGGTACTGAAGTTCTAAAGCTGAAAATACTGTTAGCTTAAACAGGGAACAGTTATTTAAACATTTCCCACTGATTTTCCTGCTTAAGATATTGGTTTAGTTAGGTGGTTTAATAATTGTCTGCTATTGTAACCTTCAAAGTTACAGGAATCTATTTATAAAGACATTTGTAATTTATACTTTTTAATGGCTATTTTCAGAGGTGATCCATTTCTATTTTGAAAGGGAAAGATCTAAAACCAAGACATACTCTGCATGATTTATAACCTAGATCTTGTAGTAAATCTTGCATAAACTCTCTTTGTTTCTATATGCCTGAATATGCCTATCTCATTCTGCCATTCTACCTTTTTCAGGTTCATCCTTCATCTATTTTTAGAAATGGAACAGATGTGGTCTTCAAAGTAAGAGTATTATGAGTATTGGTCAGCCATATCTATGATTTCTTTCTGATTCTGTTCTTTTCAGGCTTTATCATGCTTTAGAATTTGTTATGACCAATACGTTATTTTCCTATGAATCTTTCTTTTCATTTGGTGTAATTTTCCCTTGATTTCCAACAATTTGCATTATAATTAATTATTATTATTATTTAGTTAATTTAAGAATTGCTTGTATGTTCTAACCCTCTCTTTTCCCTCTACTGTTTTTCTCCCATGTGTGATACTGTAAAACAAAGTATCATGGGATGGTATCACTCAAAATAGACGATGACACCTCATCAGCTAAAACCAACAAGAGGGCAAAACCACAAGAAAACGTCATTTCCTCCAGGAAGATAGAAATCCCACAGGCTGATAAGGCAGAATTTACATCTGAACCAAGTTCAAGACATAAGGTATGAAATCTTTTGTTTTATAGGCATTTTCACTATCTGTTTTCAGTCATGCCATTTTCCAAATTGATTTAACGCCTCTGGGGTCTGCAGCCTATCCCTTCCCACTCCAAAGCTGAGTTAACCAATATACAGATAACCTAACAACTCAGCCAGCCCTTGAAGAGTTTTCATGGCATAAAATGTTAATATAAGTCCTAATTAATCTGTTTCATGTTGCTTTTTTGTTTTGTGTAATTATTTTACTTCAAATGTTAAAATGACATTTTCTTTTTCCAGAACTTTTACTCTTTTCCAAAGGCCTGTACACCAGATTTAAAGGGTCTCTTGCATTATGAAGAAAGCACTGAAAAGTTATTTCAATGTGATGGGATAACATGGAAATTCTGGAATCCCCAAAACAAGGTAAAAATGTTGCCATGAGTATGCATCTAAGCCAGAGTATGGAGTCTACAATGAGTAATACTCTCAAGCAAATGACCTTCCTGTAACAGCTATTTACTTGTACAGAGTCAAGTTTGCTTTCACCAGAAATAAAAGTTTCCCAGAACTATGGTGAGGTTTTGACTGCTGGAGTTGCCATTCCTCTCTGTCATCCACAGACACTCCTGTACAAACTACATGAGTACTGGTGTGCCTTGGTGCTTTTGAATATGTGAGTGTAAGACAGTCAGTGAATGAAGTCTGTGAGAGAATGGGTGGAAGTTAGTAAAACTAGCTTACTTAGTTATTCTGTAAACATACATTCCCTCTACCACATAAAACGTCATGCTGAATTTTGTTGCACTGCATTCCCTACATAGACTGCAGAAGGCAGTCAATGGTGTCCAAACTAACATACTCTTTTTAAAAGATTTTTTGAACCAAAACCTGCTGTCACCATTAAAACTACTAATTATAAATTGTAGCCTCCTCTGGCAGGCATTTATTTATTTAAATCTTTTAAGCAATCCTGTAGCTTTATTGCTACACACCAAAGTTCATGCTCAGTTTAATACTGGGCATTAGTGTACAGACTATCTGTGCACAGACATCTGCTCACAGATTACTGTGAGCAAAAGTCTGTTTTGCCTTTTCTTCTTTTATTTTAGGAGATAAGCACGAAGAAATGTCCTTCTGGATGGAGTTATCATGAGGGCAGCTGCTACTTCCTAGTACTGAATCACAAGGTCACCTGGAACACTGCTGCTCAGGCTTGCAGAGAACGGTAAGAGACCACTATACAATGTGTTTGCTGTGCCTTGCTGTTGCCCTGAGCTGAATGTTGCTCTTCTGAGGCCAAGTTTGTTCAATATGTCCCCCTTCGTCTGTTCCGCATAGTTCCACAAAAAGCAGAACAATTCCTGGGATTCAAAGCCTGTGGAGGATAAAAGCATTATTAGTCTTATAAAGCTTCAGGTGGTGATGTTATTTCACTTTCAATACAAATTCCCAAAGCTGTCCACTTGCAGTAAGAATACTTTCCTATTAGGAGAGTTAGTTTGGCAGAAGAGAAATACAGCACTGACACACGCTTTCATCCTCTCTGACCCACCACTTCCTTGCCTCTACTTTCACTTGCACTAGCAAACAGTAAAAGGCTGCCATCTCCTGTGTGCCTCATTGTATTCTGATGATGCAGCTCCACAGATTCCGTAACTCCTTGAAAACTTTAACATTCAATTTAACAGCACATTTCTGTTTCTTTAAGGATAAATAAAGGCACAGCAACAACAGCAACAACAGTAGTTGTCTCAAAGTAGGAGTCAAATAAAAAAACTGCTAGTCTTGCTCTCTGGATATCTGCTTTGTCATTCTTGTTTTAGGAGCATTAGGATAGCACTGGAAGAAATGCTAGCCATTGTAACATGAAGCTTGCCCTAGGATCATCCATGCTCTGTGCTGTGTACTGAATTGTGAGCATCAGGTTTAATACCAATTTGAACAATAGGAGGGACTTAAAAAGACCTCTCCATTACTCTATGAAAGGAAAATTAAACCAGGGAAGAGTTGGAAATGAAAAAATATATTCTGTAAGCAGTGGAAGGACATACAGGAAACATGAATCATGGCCAAGCAATCATAGCAAACCTTGATTCTTTCCATTCAGTTATGCCAGATTATGTTGTCTTGGTAACATGCAAAATAAAAGTATTGGTTCTAATTCCTTCCAGCTGATGGAAGATATTCTTTTCTAAAAGGTAAATGTTACCTGGTCTTGTGAGTTCACCTTAAACTTCACATTATTACTTGGTTTGCTTAAAATTTCAGCTCATGAAATTGTTTTCTATTATCTGCTTTAATTATGGTACTTATCCAAACAAAGCTGTAAATTATGAACATTTTATTTCTGAAGTCTTCAACATTCAATTGATCTTTTGGGAATGCATGTCACTCTACTGGGAGGTGTTTCCCATCTCCAAAAAGAATGTGCCTCTGAGGACCCATATTTTTTGTAGGTGGCAACTTCTTGATGAAGGCTATAGTGTACAATGTAGATGTTAAACTGAAGAGCAGTAAATAAGTGTAAGCAACAGTAAGTAAATGGCTGTGTTAAACATCTACACTAAATGTCAAGGCATATCAATGAATCCACAAGGAAATGAATCCTAGGGCAGTGATGATTCAATTAATGTCATAGTAGCATAGACTGAAGAAGCTTTATCGTTCTAAATGGAATACTCCAGGAACACACTTAAAAGTGGTACATAAAGATAATTTAATCAATTTTATTTTGTCCTTTTTCCCAGCACCACCCCCCCCACACACCACTGTCACTAAGTGTGGTATTTCTGTTACTAATACTTATTCAGTTGACATTTAAATAGCTGATATTTCCAACAAGGAAGTAAAACAAACATGGATGTCAATTCTCAATTTTAAATAGATCAAATAAACATTAGTTATTAAATAAAAATATTAGAATTGACTTTCAGTAAATCAGCCAACTTCACTGAAAAAGAATAATTTTTCATTAGGACAAAATTGTCAGTATTTTAAACTATGATTCATTTGTCTTGCTAGACTTTTTCTATTATACAGAACAAGGAAAAAGCACAAGCGCTGTTAAAGTTGATTCACTAACAGTCTTCAAGTAAACAAGTTACAAACCTCCAAGCCTCTTTGAGAAAACACTGCTATTCTGAGATGATGGACTTGGGAACAAGCTATACAAAACAGACATGAACAGGCTAGAAAGGGTCCAGGGAAAGGCCACAAAGATGATCAAAGGAATGGAAAGCCTGCCATGTGAAGAACAAAGACTTAGGGGAACCCTTAGCACCATGTTCCAGTATTTAAAGGCAGACTACAAGGAAGATGGAGACTCCCTTTTTACAAGGAGTCACATAGAAAAGATAAGCAGCAATGGGAACAAGTTACTCCTGATGAGATTCCAATTAGGCACAAGACAACATCTCTTTTTCACAATGAGATCAGCCATTAGAATAGTCTTCTCAGGGAAGCAGAGAATTTCCCAGCATCAGGCACTTTTAAGGTTCAGCTGGACAGGTTGTTGGCTCATCTTGTCTGCACTATGGTTTTTCTAGGAAAGGTTGGATCAGAGGATCCTTGAGGATCTTTCCAAACTGATATTCTATGATATTATTCCATGAAAACAATGCTATCAATTTATTGTGGAAGTAGTTGTTGTCTGAACACATATGCAGGGGCTTAGGCAGATCTGTTTGGGCTTCTACTGACATACATTGCATCCATTTCTTGCAGGTAGTTCGGTTTCCATGTGCAGGGATAAAGGCAGACACAAATATGTGCTTCTCTTGATGCAAGTTGCTCTAGCTTTGTTTGTATGCATTAAGAGGCTCTTGGCAACATGAAGAGAAGCATCTGGGGGATATTATGGCTGAGTGATCCCACAGCAGCCTGATTTAGAAGCAATTTTGGTGATTTATGTCACAGTTCTTGTTTATCCCATAGGAACATGTCCTCCCTAAGGGTCAGTACAGCAGGGGTCACTCACATGTGAGATGGTTTCACTGTGGCCGCTGAGGGAATGGAATAGCATTGGAAAGGTAGAACCCACAGTTGTGCCTTTTGCTTTGTTAGTCATGTTATATTTTTATCTTCTTAAAGTTGAACATTTAATTAGAGCTCAAATATGATCAGATCTCAGATCCTTTACTGCTAGCTATGTAAGTCGGGGTCCTATTTCATTTGGTGTTATTGTATTAGCTGCATAAGGCCTCAGTCCTTGGGAATCACAGGCAGAACCACATGTAAAATACGAGGCTCGATCCCTCAAGATGGCTCAGTATTGCCTAGTGCAGAGCAGAACAGAGCTTTCTGCCCTCCTCTCCTAATACTGTGCTGGTTCTGTAAGTGACTGGTTCAGCTTACAGTATTGTGAGTGACTCCAGCATAGGGAATCAGGTACCTAGAGTCTTGTCTGACTTTCAGCTGCCACTCTGGAAGCACAGAGCTCCTGCAAGCTCTGCATCTTATCTGCCTCTCTCATCTGAATGTTTTGAATACCACGAGGTGTTGTAAGCAACACTAGACACCTATTTCCAGGCATCAGGATAACTCCCTAGGCAACCAAAGACTGGGCACAGCCTCTCAGTCACACCCTACCCCCTTCAATACCAATATACAACATGTATTTACTACAGCACTTAAATATTCTCTTGTTCTATAGAGACCTTCACACCTAGTCAAGTGTGTTTCTTCTGAAGTTAAATTTACCAAAATGGTAGAATATTTTTTAAAATGCATTGGATAATTTAATGGAAAATCAGTAAAGTCTTTGTGCAAGTGTTTTCCACATAATACTTCAAGGTCAATAGCTACCCAAAATATTTCCTTAATTTTGGGCAACTGTTTTAAGATAAAGGATGCTCATGATTAGATAGCAAAAATTTTAAGGCAGAAAGGAACAGTTTCAAATGGACTTTTTAGCACAGAAATAAAACATGACCCCTTATCTTGAGTAATTTACATTAGGAAGTGTTAGATTTACACAACTCCATAAATAATGTTATCTTGTCATTTCCAGTGTCTGACACTCTGCCTAGAGGTTCAACAAGTAATATTATCAGAAGTGGTATGTCCTTACAGGACTGTTCTCATTTCCCTAAAATACATAAACCCCCCTAACTAAATGTAACAATTAGAACAGTTGTTCTCTCTTCAGGACGCATTTAGAAAGTATTCCTATAAAAAAAAAAGATTAGATAATGTTATAATTATTGCAGTGCTTTCCTTTCACCGTGCTGAAGTCTCTCCCTAGTATGTGGATTAAAGTAAATGTCTGAAACTGATTTCTCAGACCACTCCTGAATGTCACAAATGATAAAGCAGTTACTGCTGCTTTTTGTTTTCACATTTTCTAAGACAGTTGAAACAACAGGAGTAAGCTATGCTTATGTAAAGTATATTACTTAGTTCCTGGGTTTTGAGTGTCCTTAAACAGAAGCCAGATAAAATGCTCTATTGTTGTTCTTGCTCAGCTAGTAGTGATACCACAGAGACTGCTGACCAAAACTCTTCTTAGCCCCAAATTTGGTTACTGCAACCACATTCACTGTGAGGGAGAATGGTAACCCGCCACTGAAGCAGTTACCCTGGGAGACACCCTGAGTTATCTGAGTCTGCTTTCCTAGACTTTTTGTCTGCAGAAGAAGACAGAGTATAAAACTTTCCAAGAACATCTTTACTCTTGACTCACTAGTTTCAGTTCCGGAATCCAGGTGGGCACATGAGGGTGGAAGAATGTCACCTTTGAGACATAAAGACATGAACAACATGCACAAAACTTCACCGTGATGGGAGATACAGTTGAAGCCCTGATGGGAGCTTCACTAGGTGCAGTTTTGGGAGCCTGCCATTTGAAAAGCCATTACAAATGTAATGTATCTGGTGTATCTGGTAAAAGTAAGGAAATTAGCAAAATCCTCATAAACCCATTGACTTATTCTACTGCTGCAAAAAGTTTTTTGCTTTCTTAAAACATGTTTTGATGAGCAATGTTGTTTGCTCTGGCCCTATCAAGCATCACCTGTAATGTTCTGAGAGGCTGAAGGGGTTGGCATCACTGTTAGACTGAGTGGCAGAAATGTCAGACAACAGAAATGACAGCCTCAGAGGCTCAGCATCAGAGGGATGGCAACAGCAGATGTGATGTGTAAAAAGGTGACATGACATCAGTACAGACAGAAAGACGGATAGATAAAATAGTGGAGCCACAGATGGCTGACAGTGCTTGACAAATGTGAAGAATGCCATTTGTCTTAATGCATCAGGATTTAGCTTGATCTCTAAATGGCTTAAGAGCAGCTTGCAGGTACTTGCATGTTTGGTACTAGTTGGAAGACTTCTCAGTGGCAAGGCCAATCAGTGGCTAGAGTTTGAAAATCCTCCCTTGTATCTGACATACTTTAAGTACAAATACAGACCAGAGCTTAATTCAGAAACAGTCCTTAATACACCACATCGGGTCTCCAATCTGAACTAAATATTTAGTTGTTGAAGAAAACCCTCTGAATTATGCACTGCTTCTCAGAGCCTTTTCAGATATCAAACCTCTTGTGAAGAGCAATTTTAGAAACCCCTGCATTTACGGCTGCAGTGCAGATGCAGCATCACAGAAGAATGGGAAAACAGAATGCCTCAACTGAAAGACAAAATTGAAAAGGATGAAAACACTAAAGAAGAAAGGGGATGGGGTAGAGGGGGAGGATGGAAATGGGAGGAATGATCTGGCAGCCTGAATGTTGATTTTGGAGGGTGCATGTGTAACTGTGACAGGGGGGATTTAGGTTAGATACTAAGAGAAGGTTCTTCACCCAGAGGGTGGTTGGGCACTGGCACAGGGTCCCCAGGGCAGTGGTCACAGCACCAAGCCTGACAGAGTTGAAGAAACATTTCGATGATACTCAGGCACATGGTGTGACTCTTGGGGCTGTCCTATGCAGGGCCAGGAGTTGGACTGTGATGATCCTTGTGGGTCCCTTCCAACTCAGGGCATTCTGTGATTAGTCCTCAGAACCACACTACCATTTAAATGTGTTATTCAAAGCTTCAGTCTTCTCAGAACCTGATTTTAAAATTATATAATCTGCTCTGCTACCAAATAAGGGAAGTTCTCTCTTTCAGTGGTTTGGATTTTAGTGCAGGAAGTTTATTATTTTATGGAAAATAAGGTATCAACAATTGTGCTGATTTTTTAAAGAACAGTTTGTGAATATGAGGCACATCTTTTCCATATACATTTCTTTCAGTTGCTCAGCTGATTTTTCTGCTAGAAAAAGGAGACTAGGACTTTAGTTCCTCTCCAAGTAATCCACAATTTTAGGACTTTTTCTTCACGTAATTATTCTTTCACTGCAGTAAGTTGGGTGGTTTTGGTTTTTTGTTTGTTGGGGGTTTTTTGTTTGGGTTTTTTGTTGTTTTTGGGGTTTTTTCTGTGACAAGTTATTTATATGCTTTATACTGGAATTAGTGCCTCTTGTTGATAAGTTGATGGAACCTGTCTGTCACTCTGTGGAATGTTAATTACTCTATCCTGTCTCCTTGAGCCTAGATACCTCGGGAGTCTAGCAAGTGTGGCCAATGAACAACAGATGCAGTGGCTGTGGGACTTCAGTGGGAGGATGCCTTTTTGGATAGGCAAGTACATCCAGCTGCCTGTCCCCTCTGAGGATTACTCTGAGTTCCTGCCCACCTTGAAAAGCAGAAACAGCTGCAGTAGTTCCTGCCCGGTTTTCAAATGTTGCATTGTCGTCAACTTTCTACTGCTTTTATTACTTTGGAGCAAGGCATAAGCCAAAAGTCATCATTTACCTGGCTAATTTTATAAGTCTTTATCAAAAAGAAGAGTTTATCATATTGCCTATTCCTGGATAGTTTTGTCTTGAAACCTTTCTCATTTTAACACAAGATGATCAAAATAGTTCTGGTGCAGCTGCTGCTACACTTTTGTTTATCTCACCTTTTTTTGATTGTCATTTTATTTATCTTTAATTCAGCTTTTTTTATTGGTTTGTTTTAACTTTAAATAATTATTTACATTACTGCTAATTTAATGATGCTATCTTGTGTCAGAAATCCTATTAATTAGATTATCAGCTAAAGAACATTCCATCATATAATTTTAAATTTAGCTATTTCTTCTTAAGAACATTACATTTAAAAAGAAATGGAAAGAATTCAGATGGGTCTTCTTGTTTCTTCTATACTGCTCTCAATATGGTTCTTTCTTCCAATTCTGATCTGCAATTGTCAACTCAGTAATTTTCTGAGGTGAATTTACTAGCTATATTAAATTAACTTTAAAAAATACAGTTAGTTTGGGTTCATGTATAATGGTCTCATGATGCTCTTAACCTGAGAGAAATAAACTCTGCTGACAAGAATAAAGACTGCAAGACAGTTATGTCAATTTTCTGATCTTGGTCTCTCCTAAGAAGACAGGTCTTGTCTAAAAATATGACACCCATATTGGTCTGAGTAACTCAGAGGCTAAGTGAAAAGATAGGTTTTATGCTGTACTAATTAACACAACCTAACTTTACAACTATTAATTTAAACAGTGTAAACAAGGTCTACAAAGATCTGTAGGATTTTATATTCAGAAGAAATCTGAAGGCATCTTAGGCTGCCCAGACTAGAATATAATAGTCTCCTTGCTATCTCAAGTATCAAAAGAGACACCTTTGAGGGTATAGAAATGAGATAGATGGAAAGAGTAAAAACATTTTAGAGAGGCACTAATGTGGAAAAGTATATTTTCCTTATTCAGATGCCACTTATTTTGATTCAAGTGGCCTAATTAAATACTAAATTGTGTTTAATTTGTGTTCAATCAAAGGAGTCTTTCTCTCTCAGCACTAAATTGTATGCATTTTTTAGCAAAAGTATAGAATATTGTGTTTCTCTTGGCATCAGGCTCCAGAGACAATAAACATCACTGATTTGGTCTTACTGATTCCGCACAGGCTTGAACGACCAAGTCAATCCTGGACATTGGGAGTGGAATGGAGGAGAACCGGTAACCTACATAAACTGGAGAAGAGGCTCCAACCACTTTCCAACAAAAGGAAGAAATTGTGTATTTGTGCAGAAGCGAGGAAAATGGCAAGCAACTGACTGTAAGAAGGTCAGACCAAACAGCTATATATGTTCAAGAAAGTTGTAAGGAACGGAGGATGCCTATGAAAGCATACGGACATTCATGCTGTTTCAGTATGTTATCTGAGAGTACAGTTAGAAAACTGTCCTAAGTATTAGCAAGGTTTATTTTATGTGTTGCCAGAGGTACAGATGCACAGGCCTCTAACCAAGGTATAGAGGTCCATTGCAAATATTAAGGCTAGATTAAGGTTTTGAACTGTCACCAAAGACATTGATCTGTCACTTACTCGTATGTATTTTTACACCAAAGAACTAAGCCTCAAAACTTTCATCACACTTCTGTGTAAAAGTACTTCTTTTTTTTGAAGTAAGTAGCAAACCAGTTGACTTGCTTTGCTCTCAAGGAGGGGTTGTGAATTAGCTGTTACTTTAATTTGTTTGCAATAAAAACTGCAGTTTTACCCTGCAGTGATAAAAAGAGGAAGACTGCTGGGGGTGGAAACAGGGGCAGACTGTTGGCTAAAAAGGTCCTCTTGGGTGATGAGAGGAGTGAATCATGTAAGTACACTGGGCTTCTTTGATGAATGCTCTAGTACAATGTTTTACAAAAGTATCAATGGCCAAATTTAGTGTCAGAGTAAAACAGGAGCAAAACCTTGTATTTTTTTTTCTATCTCCCGAGGCTAGCTTTGGATCCTAATGGAACTGTTCACACAGAGTTGCATATTGTTTCATATTCCTAAACAAAATTCATCATTGTTCTTTTGAATTGCAGGATAGTTGTGTGATTTTTAGTGTAATTAAATAACGGGACATCTCTACATCTAATGTCATATCAAATGATGATTTATTAAAAAAAAAATAAATCGAAGCTTAATCCTAGAATATTATCTTGGGATATTCAGTGATACATGAACATCAATAGGATTTATATGTGTGCATAAACCAATGTAATCATGAGACATATTTTGAACTAGAGCAGCTATGGCTTTTGAAAAGTATTAATTTAAGTCCTTATTAGGGATTTGAGGTTTTTAAAAATAATATTTAAAAATCCAGATTTATTTCTGAGAAAGGCTTAAAAATCAGCAGTTTATAGGGAAAAAACAGCTGGCTGTAACTTATTATTTTAGATATATGCAGTTGCAGTATAGCCATTTTGTAACATTATGATAAATTTATATTTGACTTGCCAAAAGCTTACTTTAGGGCCTTCTTACTGTCAGCCTTAATATTAAACAAACAAACAAACAAACAAACAAACACACACACAAAAACAAAACCACAAAACCAGGCATAAACTTCCTAAAATATATAAAATTAAAGCTCTTCTCAAACCCTCCGTTTGCCCAGTGTGTGACTGGTATTGAGTAGGGTGAATTTGCCCAGTACCTACGAACTCTCATCCCTCCCATCTGTCTGCCTGCTGCCACCAGGCAGGTTGATCCTCCCCTTGCACAACTATTCAGACAGCACTGAAGGTGGAATACCTACTTCTGGTGTTCCTCACAGCAATCTCTCAGTCCTGTGAGGGACAGATGCAGCAGAATCACCTCTCCTCTCTGGGTTGAGGGACACTCTTTAAGGGGTTATATATCCCTTCTCCATGCCTCTGGTGTGCATTGGTTACTCATCCTTACTCCTTCCCTATGACCAGTTAAATCCACATGTATGTGAGTAGCTGGACAGTCTTCATACATAGAAAAGAATCTTTTTGAAACAACTGTTGCCAATAAACATGAGTGAATTGCAAAATCAGAGAAAAAAGTATTGGGGACAGAACCTCTTCACACTTATTAATGCTATCAACAGATACAGACAAAAATATTCCAGGATTTCTCTCTCTCTCTCTCTCTCTCTCTCTCTCTTTTTTTTTAATGATAGTATTTCTGACAAGCTTCTAGACATTTTTGCTATACACTAACTCTTTTGTTTAAGGAGTTTTCTAGATCAACATAGAAAGGCTAATTGTTGCCAAACAAAGTACTTCTGAGTACCTACCTAGACCTGATCTTATTTCTGATAGTTTTCATTACAGAAAATAATTAGTATCTAAAAGAGCACTTTTGAAATCTCTCAGTGGTGTCTTCTGGAATTCCAGGGAAAACTGACTAAGAGACACATAATTTTTTCTTTCTTTAGGGCCTTCTTTTAATAAAAGTTGTAGAGATTATTGGTGCTATCTTGATAAAGCCTATTGAGATTATTCAAATACCTCTCCTAACTATATAATAAATGAATGGTATCAATGGAGAGGGAATTTTACAAAGGTGATTGTTACTTGATCAGTAACTAATAAATGCCTCATGACATCTGAGACAACAGTGACCTCAGGTTTGCATTTCCGATAGTAGAGGAAATCCCCTTTCTCTATTTAATTTGAACTACCTTAAAGCAATTGTAGAGTGTTAAGATTTCACTATACAATAGAATGTTAGGTGTGCAAAGTGTATGTGCTTACTCTTTTAATTATACCTAATACAATACACTAATGAAATTAAAATTCTTATATTGCAGTGCAAGTATATTTCTGCTCTGAAAGACTGCTGTATTGTTTTTTGACATGATTAATAGTTCCAAACATTTATTAATACATTTTAATTTTCCTGTCTTATAAAAGAAGTATTTTTAACAGATTTTTACATTTTATTTTTATTATTCTCTTACCAGAGTTCAAAGAATACAGCATAGTCAAATAAACAAAAGCACAAATAAGGTTTTTTTTTCTCTGCTGACATAGGAAATTATTGCTTCTAAGAAGTTTAGTAAAGGGCGGGCCTAAAATCCTGAGGAGCTTTGAGGATTTTTCCAGTCTTCAATACTTTTGAATTAGACTGAGTAAACTCATGTAGAAATCCGTATTTAGAGGGGAATTTCAAAGAGCTGAAAGTAAGAATAAGGAGCATGTAAATTCTGGTGTTCATCTATGGATGTCACACTTTCTGGATAAACAAACCATTTATTTCACCAGAACTATCCATGTACTTTTTAAGAGCAATAAAACCAAGATGCAGCAGCATAGTGAAAAGAACCTAACAGTTAGCCTAAATTCCTGTGGAGGGATGGCAACATGAGTTCTTTGTGTGCTTGTCACTTTTAACCACCTTCACTCCCTGTCAACTATCTTTTAAGTATGTTGATCAATTTCAAACAAATCTGATAGAGAAGTAGTTGACTTAGTTAGACAATGGTTACAAAAAAGATTGGATAGGCAACTGGTCACAGGACCACTTTTTCCAAACCAAAATATTCTAAAATAATTGTGTTGCTATTAACTCAACAGATAATCAAGTTTTTAGTCTGAAAAGTATGACAAAAGTTTTCCAGACCTTTTTTCTACCCATAGAAACTTACTGAATATCTTCAAGTCTTTATTCACTCAAATTATAAAAATAACTTTTAGAGAATTATGCATAAGATTTGGGAAATACTGTGATTCAACACTATTTACATCAAAAGAATGGTGCTACTGTAATTCTTGTATTCAGAATACTATACATATTGTTATGTTTTACTCTGTTATGTATGCTAATAAAAACCAAAATATACTTCATAATCTCACAAAAGATTTTCCTCTAGTGATAAAGCTATAATGTTTAGCATAGTAGAAATGCACTTAGGCACAATATATCTGCTGTTTACTCTATGCAGTTTCTGCATTCTGTTTCTTCTTCTGCTTGGGCCTATTCTTGAATTAATACTATAAAGACATTTGTACCATGAGTTAACTTCTCTTATGAGTAGAAACTGATGGAGATGGACCTGTTTAGTCTAGAGAAGGGAAGACAGAGGGGATCTCATCAATACACACAAATAGCTGAAAGCTGGGTGTCAAGAGGACAGTGCCAGACTCTTTTCAATGGTCAGCAACCAGACAAGAAGACAAGTTCCACCTCAACATGAGGAAGAACTTTATGTTGAAGGTGGCAGAGCACTAGAACAGGCTGTCCAGAGACAGAGAGCATGGGCCAATACACAAGAAGGGACACTCATCCTAGCCCTGCTCAAGACATAAATGAACAATTTCAAGTGTGAGCACCTGCATTTCACCTGCAGTATGAAACAATGCTGTTCTCAGTTCTGTTGCCACAGCACCCAGAAAAGAAATAGAGAAATATTAACAGGAAGACATAAATGAGTGAAGACAGAAACAATGCAACAGAGGACTTCAAACACAATAGCAAGGGGGAAATTAATGATGTAGAGTATCTAAGGCTGAAAGTACAAAACTAAACAGACCTTTTGTCTGTTCTTCCATTTCATACCTTGTAAAAAGCCTTTTGGTTTCATAATTACATATTTTCCGCAAGGCCTGTATGTGATCAGTTTCTCTGAAACTCTGTAAAACAAAGACTACAGATGGCCTTCTTTGATAAGTACAATAATTGGAGAATAAACTGCATAGTGCTAGTTCTTTAGTCTGAAGTCTTCATATGGAATCTGTGAAAGATATATCTGGATACAAGTTTGTCTAAATAGGATGTGTTTTGTAAATGATAAGATATTGAATTGGACTGTAATATATAAGATCCATTTTAAGGATTTAATCATCAACGATGGTATGATGAGACTCTTTAGCTCAACAGAAGGCAAGTAATTAAAGCACTGCCCAAGAATTATTTTTAGGCATCAACTGGCAGCATAGCTAATTACTCAGTTTATGTCCATCATGACTGAACAAACTCCAGCTCTGAAGCAAATGAATAATACCACTTTGCATTTACATAGCACTTGACATCTATAGACCTGACAATTTAAAAGGGATGGGCAAACATTCACAGTGACTATTTCTAGTGAAAACAGTGTGTCCTGAATAAATTGCTACTATGAAGGCAAATCAAAGCCTGTTTGAAAGACACTGCTGCATTTAGCCATAAGATTTAATAACCAAAATACAGTGAAAACATACGCTATGCTTACATGAAAGGGTAATCAGGCAGGAAAACAAGTTTTTAGAAAAGAGACAGCATTGTTTTTTGTAGAACTCTGAGATTAGCTGTATTTGGAACATAATGATCATGTGCCCAGTCCAATCCTTGTAGTCAGTTATTAGTCCATGCAGTTGATGTCACCACAAAGAGACTTGCAAATGCTTAATATTTTTAACTTCAGAATGAGTCCCTGAGCTCACTGTCTGAATGGGGATACTTTTCCATAATGCCTGAGCTGAGAAGGTTCCTGGCTGAGCTGAGAAGCTGAGAAGAGATCTACTACCTGCGCAGGGTAACACAGGCAGCTGACTCCAAAGCAGATTTGGGCAGCATTTAAATGGAGAACAAAGTGTGCCCAGATGTGCCAGGTCCCATTTCTTACCAAAATTGTGTCTTGAAAAGCAGCCATAGCACACTATTGTAGTCATGAAGGAACAGTGTTAGACTTGTCTGGCAGAATGAGAGCTAGCATGTTGATTTTGGCTCTCAGCAGATCTTACGTAAAAACATCCAAGAAAACCCATGAACCAGAAGAGAAAGGATCTCTTTTATGAGCCTTTGGGTTGCAGAGCAGCTTGTGAAGTGACTTGCTGACACTGATTTGCTTCAGCCTTCTTCCATGCACTTCTGTAAATAATATTATGTGCATTTACATCTGAAGCTCTCAAAGGCAGGCCCTTTTTATTGTTGTATGTTACAGGATAGAAGGGTACATACCAAGAATGGATTCTTATCTTGAGCAGGTTTTATTTAGTGCCATTGCACTGCAAACATAACATTAACACCTCAACATCTATACATATATGTCAATACTAATAATTTTATACATTTCTTATTATTCACACTGCACCAATAACCCAAGCCAGTTTAGTTTAGATGCTCTGGGCAGCCTAATCATTCCAGTATTATCATTTACTTACTTTTTATCTGTACTTTGACAGAAACATCCTTAGATGTTCTGCAAATTTATTTGTTGCTTCAGCCAAATCTCATACTGAAAGGCATTGGCTAATGTGTCAGATCCTCTGTGTCAATATAATACAACATAATACATGGGTCAGAGTATGAACCCAGTCTTGTGGCTCTTCAACAACTGAAATAAAGAGGAAAAAAGAAGAAAACCTCAAAATTTAATGTTCCTATCTTTGCTGAATAATTTTGAGTGACTGTTTCCAACACATATAACACATAAGGAATTTTATTTACAAGAGTCAACTGCTTCAGTTCAAATCCTTGGCCAATACAGATATGATGAGAGAATTCAAACTGCGGTTCTAGGCTGCTTACTTATTTACCATAAATTTAATCCTCTTGACTCATTGTTACCCCACCTAAATGAGCCACACTCTTGTGTAAATATGATGTAAGGACTTATTGTGTGCGCACCTCACAGCCGGTCTTGTTGCAGATGCAAGTAATTTCTATGATTTCGCTCCCAATAACTGTGGGAGAATCTGCCCTCCCAAGGCAAACCTGAGACTTATGGAAAGCACCATACCAGTGGCAGAATTAAATTGGTTGTGGCAGAAAGTACAGAGCAATAAAGCTTGTCCTTGATTGCTGTGCTTTCCACTGAGGTGAAAGGCACAAATATATTCTAGTGCTGGTGTGTGAACCCCATTCTTGTTGAAGCTCCATGCACTTCTCTCTCAGGATGGACCATGAGATTAGAACAAATTTTAATTCAAGTGAATTATGCAGTATGGAAAAGCCCTAGATCTCCCCTAACTTTGTGCTAATGTTTTAACTCAGTGCCTCACAAGGATGCTATTAGGCAATCACTTTATTTCAGTTATCAGACAATAAGCTAGTTCCCTAGAAACTAAAGTCAAATAACTTCACACATCTAGCCCACACCACCTACACTTTCAAGAATAAGACAAACTTAAGAGTCTATTGATAGACTCCAGTAGAAACAGGAGTGTGTAGACAGACTAGAGTACATAAATGGCAAATTATCTGATGCAGAATTTATTTTTAGTATTTTCATATAACGATCAATGTTTGCAATGCTTACTGAAAATAATTCTTCCTTCTCCCAAAATCTTTCTCTATATTATGTTCTAGCAGATTCTTTTCTATACATTGTGCAAAACATGATAATTTTGCCAAAGATGCCTCTCTTTTAAGGTCTAGTAGTCTTAGGTATTTCTATTGAGACACTGATGGCTAGCATATGTCTGTTCTAACATGTTTTCCTTAAATGCTCTTTTTGTAGCAGCTTTGGTGCATGTACAGGATGTGGCACAGTCAGTTCATCTTTGAGAATCTAGGATGTAGACCTTCTTCACCCTGAGACATTTTATTCTGTTAGTGACATGTCTTCACTCCAGCAGCTGCAACCCTGCTGTGAGAAAGGTGAAGAAAGGGCTAGTGTACCCTGCCAGATTCTTCTGAGTGTCTGAGCACCAGTTTGGTCAGTTGTCAGTGGTGCAGACTGTGGGTGATATCTCAAATCCAAAAGACCGAAGTTAGACTTAATTTTTGAAAACATAATCTTATTTGATGTCTTCAAAATCCAGCTTCCTCTTTTAGCAAACTTTAATCAGCTTGCCTTTTCCTACTGTAATGAATAACACTCTCTGTTCTCTCTGTTTTGACAGTCTCTAGTTGTATGGAATGGAAAGGCAAAATAAACAATGAGGACCACATTGAACATTCTAATACACAACCTCAAATGTTTCCTTAATTCCTAGGCCTAAACTAGACAGCTTATCCAAACATTTCTTCCTGTTGATTCCTTCTGTCCCCCACAACATCCCGGGTTACGAGATTTTAGATAGGAACTTCTAATACACATAATTCAGATTGAGAGCAGAGTTTCATTAGCACAAACTCCCCTATCATAATTGTAATCTGCAGTAAATGAATGCAATTAGCCACACCAGGGTCTCCCCTGAGCCCTCCCCTCCCCTGCCCAAAGACAGCAGCCATAAGCTGACACTGGGCTCTTGTATAAAGCTAGCACGTTACATTCACTGCAACAGCAGCAGGTCTACAGAGTTGCACTTTCCACAATCATGTCAGTGCTTCTCCTTCAGCTGTTAGTGCTCTCATGTCTTGGAGCCGCAGAGCCACAGGGAAATTCATGGCAAAGGAAAAGCAGAAAGCCATTTCAGCACTTTTTCTATCTGGACAAAAATCTTGAAAGTCAGAATTTTCGTGAACTGACAGGCGAGAATCCAGTAGGTGTTGAGGACAACCTGGGAGTACCAAGCTTTTTTGTAGCAATTCCACAGACGGCATCTGAAAGTGAGAAGAAAGAAGAGAAAAAAATGTCCAGATTTATCCTTCCCAATGCAGAACTCCATGCAGACCAGCACCTGAGAACGTGGGCAGCACCCAGAGAGATCTCTCCTGTGGAAAACTTCTCTCCACCTCACTATTCCAGCAAGAGGGAGTCTGAATCTCCCTACAGAAAAGATGCCAAGAAATTTTGGGACCACTTCATATTAAAGAAAAATTCAGCATCTGAAGAGGTTGTCCTGCCAATCAAGACCAATGAAATGCATCAAGAAAACTGCAGAACCCTGCCTTTTGCCCAGGTAAGAACAGGTGTCCAAGATCAACAAACAGCCCTTTCCCCTGCCTTTTGTAACCAGCAACTAAAGATACATAGGTTATTTCAGTGGCCAAGTCACAGGGCTTCAGAATACTCACACATGATAAGTGGCTGAAAGACACTGATGAAAAAGCTTTAGTCTGATTAGGCAAACTGCTAAATTGCAGCACTGGAATGCTGTACACTTGATTTTCAGAGAGCTATTTACTCTTTTTATGCAAAGATGCTCTGACATAGCCTAAGCAAGTAGGGAGTAATTATCCATTCAAGGAGTATATATCTCAACAGTTTGTATCTCTGAATTATGATACATATAAATATATATATGTTTGTATATGTCTATATACACACAGTCACACATGCAGAGTCCCAAGACAAGTATTAACAGGAGAAACTGTTGTTTTCTTAAAGTTAAGCAAGGATTCTTTCCTGCTGTATTAATTAGAATACTGATGCTTACATCTAATTCTGTGCTGAGAATGCTGGAGAATTGGTATATTTTCCATTCATAGATAGAGCCATTCTGTCATACAATACCATCAAGACAAGTAAATAGTATAGATAAAAGTACTGTATTCCTTGTACATCAACATCTGTTCTCAGTGTTTCTGTAATCAGAGACTGCAAAGGACCATGTCTTTTCATATCCAGAACTAAATTTATTTCACACAGACATATGTAAATATAGATGTGGATTAAAAACCTGTACCATTTGTTCTGAGAAGAAAAAAATGCAGTGGTGATTTGTGTTGTGTTGTGGTTTGTTTTTTGTTTGTTTGCTTGTTTGTCTTGTGGGGGGTTTTGTTTGGGTTGTGTTGTTTTTTTGGTTTGGTTTTTTTTTGGATGTGGGTGTGGGTGTGGGTGTTTTGAGAGTTTTTTGGTTGGTTGGTTGGGTTGGGTTTTTTTGGTGATGTTGTTCATGTCTTCTTGCAAAGTCCATGGGCCATTTCTGTACCAGAAACCTTAAACTGTTTTCTGTTTCAGGGTGTTACTCATAACAACTGCGAGAAGGTGACAGTACATAATAATCTGTGCTTTGGAAAATGTAGCTCATTTCATGTTCCTGGTCCAGAAGATCGCCTTTATACCTTTTGTTCTCATTGCTTGCCCAGCAAGTTCTCCATGGAGCGTCTGCATCTCAACTGCACTGGTTCTGTTCCAGTGGTGAAAGAAATCATGATTGTAGAAGAGTGTAAATGCGAGACTCGGAAGATTAAAGACCCTGCAGCTGGATCTCTACTGTCAAACTTGCATGCAAATGTACATGAGCACAATTAACCAGTGCAAAGTACCTCTTAGACTTGATCATCAGAATTTGCCAATGAGAAAAACAAAATAAGAAAAGCTGTCATCACTCTTGGACACAAACATATTAAAAATACAGCTTTTCTACATGAACTTCTCTGTTCCAACAATAACTTTACCTAAAATGTAATAGATTTTTCCTTGCAGCTATTAAAGAAATGGAAATGAGATTATTTGGCTTATGTGTAAAGGTCTTACTTTAACAAGGCAAAACCTTAAAATTTTTCTCACCCTTCCTATCACTATGTCCAGGATGCTAGTAAACAATGGCTGAAGAACTAGAATGATTTAACTGTACAAAACCCAAACGTACTCAGTGGTTTAAATTGCCTTTGCTTGCAGAGACTGGAAATACAGCTGTACTGGCAACAAAGCTGAAACTGTATCTCTTTCCTGCAAAAACAGGTCTACTGTTAAATTAAGATAATGGCTGGAAAGTGTAAAACATAAACAGACATAAGGCACATAGAAAGCTGTGACTAGTTAATGTCGTTCTGATTGCTCCCAGCTGGAATTTAGTTCCCACTAAAAACTAAAATACCTCACAATTTACACAAATAGATAGTGGTTGCAAAGGATGTTTTGCAATAGAAACTACTTGCTGTCCTCCTACATGCCTGCATTTGCTCTGTATATTTTTTTAAACTGAAAATGTTACACAATACAAGGGGGAAAAAATGTAATAAATGCTATAGTCTCAAAGAAAACAAGTCATAGATGAATGGATTATTGTTGTTAATATTATTATTATTTAAATTCATTGGAAAGACAATGCACATTTTCCAGTCTGATGAATTTTAACATTGAAGTGAACCCAAGATACAGTTTAAGTAAAATTCCCAACATTTAAACTAAATCAGAAAAGGCATTTGTGTGACAGAAAATCTGCAGAAGGACTTTATCTTCATGGCAATACCTGAATAGCTTCACAGGAACAACAGAGAGAACTCTGCTGGGAAGGGTCCGAGTCTACTGCTAGGCAACCCAGCATCAGCAGCTCTTAGCTCAACTGCTGGTTTTCCTGCTCTCTCCAGCTCCTTCTCCCTGGATTTCTCTGGCAGACCTGGCACATCAGGCAGAGGTCAGCTTCCAGCAACTAGAGTTCAGCCTATTTCTAAGGCAGTTCTTTCAGTCCTCTGTGAATCTGTTCCACTGCCATTGCCAAACTCTCAAGACTGGACTACTGTTGTTAAAGTGTCAAAGATCTTTTTCTGGGTATTGGAACTCTATTTATTTGGCTGGTCAATTCAAGGGTTGG
The DNA here is from genome assembly GCA_035221455.1 of Xenops minutus. Lineage (NCBI taxonomy): Eukaryota > Metazoa > Chordata > Aves > Passeriformes > Furnariidae > Xenops > Xenops minutus. The sequence goes on from JAWWEE010000074.1 coordinate 19,488,331, forward strand.
GTAAATGATTCCCTGCATTTGAACTGCAATGGGATCAAAACTGTCTTAATGTTCTGTCCAAAAATATGTGCAGCGTGGCTTTGGAGTGCAAGGCCCATGTTAAATATTTACTAAAAATTGCATCTGAATGAAATTCTGATACTGGATCTGAAGCTGTTTGCTTCTGCAGGTGACTTGCAGTGAATGAAGGCACCTTTCATTATATATAAACCTGTTTCTAAATAATAAAAACTGCATACTAAAACTGAACAAAATCTTCCCTCTATCCTTTTGCATGAAGGACTGCTGTGCAACCTACATGTAGCTTTTTATATGTTATATCATGAAATGTGATATCATTCCAAGTAACTAGCTGTCAAGATCTGCAGTTTTGATTACCACAACATAAGAAAGACATAAAGCTATTAGAGTGTCCAAAGGAGAACAACAAAGATGGTGAAGGGCCTTGAGGGGAAGCCGCATGAGTAGTGGCTGAGGACACTTGATGTGTCCATTCTGGAGAAGAGGAGACTGAGGGGAGACCTCACTGCAGTTACAACTTCCTTGTGAGAGGAAGAGGAGGGGCAGGCACTGATCTCTTCTCTGTGGTGACTAGGCCTGAAGTTGTGTCAGAGGTTTAGGCTGGATTTTAGAGAACGGTTCTTCACCCAGAGAGTGTTTGGCCACTGGAACAGGCTCCCCAGGTGAGTGGTCATAGCACCAGACCTTACATAGTTAAAGAAGAGTTTGGATGATACTCTCAGGCACATGGTGTGACTCTTGGGGATGGTTCTGTGCAGGGCTAATGGTTTATGTTTGAAGAATGTCCGCATTTTCGTTTTTTTCTTTTTTTTTTCTGAAATGCAAGTATGTTTTTTATTTGTATGGTTTTTTGCAAGGTTTGTGAGAGAGAGAGCCACCTGCAGAGAGCCACTTGAAGGTAGGACCTACATACACTCCCAGTAAGCTCACAAGTCAGTTAGAAATAAATATCTTCCAGTCTTGTAATTTTGACAAAACTGGCAAACTGAGTTTTGCACATGAGGATGGCAGAACTGAAACTATATTGTGGACAGTAAAGTATTCAGCCTAATTTTAATGCTCCTTCTGTGTGCTGAAGCATTATTGCACTCAAAGAAAGCTAGTCGTGTAAGGTATTTGCAGGACCAGATTGTTAGTGTGAATTTGCACAGCTTAAAAGTAGGTGAAAAGAGGTAATGACAGCTGTAGTAATTGCTAATTAGATTAGTGTTGTAGGTTTTTTGGATGCATGTTTAATTAACCCAGCAATGACTGGTTGCATGTAATCAGCATAGTGTTCTGCAAAATCAATCAATGTGTTAATTGGATCAGATTTCTCAGCCCTTAAAAATTCCATATTAGGAATACATTGTACCCAGGGGCTAACAGGATTTTGCTTTCTCGGCACAGCAATGACCTCTCTGAGCAGGATGCTGTGGATCAGAAAGGTGAGGGGTGTGATCCATATCACTGTATGGATGCTTCCAGTAGTAACACCACTATAGCAATAAACCTGCATGACTTTAATTTAGTTGTGTTGGCTCAGAGGTTGTGTGCTTTTTGTAATGAGAGCTTTTCCAGTTTTCCAGTGTAACTATGCTTACACTGTAAGTGCTGTTACCGTGATCTATTTCAGAGCACTCCATGTGCAAACCTATATTACAGAACAAGACTAAGCCATAGTTGCAGAGCTCTCTGAAAATTCAGATCAATTCCAAGTAAAGTTTCTACACTTCTGACCTTTTATTTGACCTACTGTCCATTTTCCAAAGGGGTGTGTTTTATCTAGAAAATAATTGAAGAGTAGTGTTTTTTTCCTATTGCTTAAGCAAAATAAATCTTCAGTACAGACTATTCTCTTAAAAGTGGATTTAATGCAACCCACTTTAATGCCTGAAAATATACCAAACACCACAGTTGCATCAAACTCATTGAATTCTGCACAATCGCACAACCCCAGGGAAAAAGTCTCTGAAACTCCACTCAGTACTTCATGCTGTGCTTAACACTTTGTTCATCACCTCTGAAATGTCACAGCTAATGCCATGGCTCTCAGCTGACTAGCTTTTACTGACAGATAGTGAAATCTCTTGCAGTGCTTTCTCCTAAATGTACCAGCTCCTTGCTGCACTAGCAAAGCAACATTTCCTACTCAGGTGGAAGCTCTCTGCCAGTCTATAAGCTGCATAATCACATCATGTCTGGGATGCACCGAGGAGTGTGTGCTGTGCAGGATTGGTGCATGTGAGGAGGTGTGGAGTTAGGGCTACTTCAGGTCCTCCATCAGACAGTTTGCCAGTGAAGAGGAAACACTGATAGTGAATTATAAAGATTTTGCATTTGCTGTTGTGCTAAACCTCACTCCTTGAATATCTGGCATATAGCCACCAACTTCAGCATCCCTGAAATCATTCCCTGACAGCTGTGCACACTTCCTCTGCTCAGGTGAGAAAGAATATGAATTAAAAGACACTGTAGTTGGCCCTGCTACAAGAATATTGATAAAATGTTAATTGCCCACACTAAGAACAAGATCACCCTTGCAGTTTACAGTGCCTATTAACAACAACAACAACAATAATAATAAAGTCAGCATTTTTTGAGGCATTGTCATGTTCCCTGGTTTAAGTGTTGCTATAACCAGTCATTTAGCTGATGTTCTGCTGGTGGCTCCAGCCTGCACTCAGGGTGTTCAAACAGAGCAGACATGTACCTAAGCTTCCTTCTGAACATAAGATATCTGCTGAAGCTTGTTCAAACTCACCTTACACTACAATAGATATGGAAACATTCAAGCCCTGCCTGGTCTTCAGACAGTAACTCCTGGAAGCACAGAAGCATTAGAAGAGCTAGTATTAGAACATCAGCAGCTTGACATCACCTGAACAGAGCTCCTCACAGCACTGAAGTGCCTGAGATGAAAATTAACTGCCTAAAATCAGACTACTGCCCAGTCTGCCTTAACATCCCATTTAATCTATCTGGGTTGCGGGATCAGTTCATCTCACCATGTCTACTACTGAGGCAGACAAATTGGAAAACATACCTTGCCTTTGATTTTTCTGGCCATTAGACCAGAAACAAAATGGAGCCTGAGACACATTTTCCTTTACCATCTACCACCTCATCCTCAATATGTCATGCTGCAACAGACAAAACTTCTGGGTCAGGACAGGTTTTGTTTCAGCATGCTGTATCATCACAACACGGATCTTCACAACATGAAGAATTTTGCTACCATTCCAGAGTTAATAATTATCTTCTATGTATATCTTCAATGTTTACAAGGAAGTGAGCAACACCACAGTGCTGCAGGAAAGAAGTGGTAGTAACAAACTGCACAGTTTAGAAGGACCCAAGCAGCTAAGTACTGTGAGAAGGCTGGTGTCTCAGCTCAGGAGATACCTGTGAACAGACAATGCACATTGATCAAGGGGCCAAAGTGGACTCAAAATGAATTCTGGAAAACAGTGTCAAGACACAAAAGGCTTGTAAGCCATAAGAATCACGGGAGTCACAGTGCACACCTCTCTGTTGCATGTGCACTCCTTAATAGAGCATCAGCTGTTACTGCACATGGCTTGATTTTAGCATGCTGATTTAATATTTGCAGAGTGCCAATAAAATTTATATGATGACAGCTGGTGGCTTCTGTGTTAATTTATAAACAGCAGCAACAACACAATACAGACATCAGAAACTCCAAGAGGAATTCTATGCTGTTGTGCAATATTCAGCACTGAAGAATGTGAATAATTTTGCAGACTTTTAATAATCTGTGTGTAATACATACAATATTGGATTATATGTAAAGGTCATATTATGCAAAATTAGTATTTCCCCCTGGTATGTTTTTCACTCAGATAGGAGTTCACCACAAAGACTCATTATCTATCTATCTGAATATTCTGGCAAAAGTGCCAGGTAATATCTATAGTCTGATACTTTTCAATTGGGAAGTTCAGTACACAGCTGCCTGCTTCTTTTCCTGCACTGTGCTTCCTCAAAAGAAGCATTAACAAATGGGGACTGCTGTGCTGATGACTGAGCCAGCATAGACCACTACCCTTGTTCCACAGCCCCTGTTTAGTCTGCACATCCATGAGTAGAAAAGAGAAAAACACAACCTGTCTGACAGGTCTAAAGACTGGCCATTATCAGCATATCACTTCAGAAATGCAAACATATGATATTCCCATAGAAGATGGGGTTACTGACTGTTTGTCATTCTGCAAGAAACCTTCATTGATTGTACTATCCTTCTTTGCTTATATTTCCATTAGACTTCCCAAGTGTATGGTTTCCTTTAAACTTATTAATTCTTTTGGTTTGTTTTGGTTGCTCCCCCCCCCACCCCCATCAGCATTTATTCAAATCAGTGAAAAGTTTTCCCAGCTTATTATGTCTTTTACATATAAATTCATATATGAAATTTGTCATTGAATAGAGCCAGGGGTTGTTTTTCATTACAACAACTTTTCCAGTTATTCTTTCCCCCTTGTTTTTAATAGTCAAATTAATATTTCTATTATTTTCAGTGTTATCTGGTCATAGGGACATGTGTAGATTGTTCAGGAGGAAGTGCTCTCCTCTCACTTAGATGGAATATGCTTCCTTCTCCTTCTGTCCAGTTTCTGCCATGAATATCTATTTTCAGGTCAGAGCAACTTTAGGTTGAAACGTTAACAATTGTGTAGCAGAAGACAGGTTCAAAAGTTTTGGCAAAAGCTTGAAAGCTACCTAAACACTAACCTGACTTGTTGGGTTCTGTCTTTTCAGAATAATGATTAAATTTTAGGAAGACTATGATCAGGAATATTGATAATTTTTCTGCATTGGTGGTGTTCACCATATTACTGTGCATCATTTCATCTATCATCGTGAAGGAAAAATACTCCAGGGCAAGAGCCCATCAATTTACAGTGGGAACTATGCCACTCAGACAGATGGGGATACCTTTAGGTAGCCAAAAGATCATATATATACATCAGCAATGGGTGCTCAAGGCATAATTACCAGCTGGGAACACTGAAAATTCTGTCCATTACAAACTGTCTGTTGCTCTTAGCCACAACTAATCCCCCGTGGGTCTGAATTATCTTTTTAAAACAAAGATTGGCTTCTGTGGCCATGTAAGGACTCTGTGAGCAATGGGCACAGAAGGGGACTCAAATGTAATGAAAATGCCGCAAGTGGTCTGTGCTGATGGAGAGGCCAGGATGTAAACTATATGAATTAATGTGGTTATTAATTCATGGGCATGAACTGTTCAAACCAGGGCACACTGAATGTGTTTTACAAATGGTTATTATACCTTTCATACATTCAGGTACAACACGGTTTTACCACTCACTATGCTCCTATGTTGAGAAACAACTATAAATCTATCGTGCCACCGCCCACCTCTCTCTCGATTTGGGCATCCCTGTTCATCTTGCGACAGTTACCTATGATGCCACATAAGAGGAAGGGGTTTTTCAGACATGTTGAAAGAACAGGAATCCTGTGTTATCTTGGTAGTTCGGGGGCACCTTCCTTTTTCATGGATGGCTTTAAGATTCAGAGAAACAAAGGGTTCTTGTCTTAAAGGTGGGGGCTGTTCCCCTCCTTAGAATGAGCTGGGGGCGTTGTTAGGCTGATTTTACCACTATTATGCGGTATCCAAGGTAAAACAAGTTATCTTTTAAGAAAGCTAGTATGAACTTATACTGTTAAGTTCATACAGCTTCATACTACGAAGCCTAGTTGGTGCAGCTATCAGGGCATGGTATTACCTTAGGAGCAGCCTGGAGACCAAGGCAGAGGCACTAGTGCTCTGCCAGGGATTGCAAAGGGACACCGCGCAGACGGAGGCGAGAGAAGGGGTCATGCTAACTAAAGTCTGTGCACTATAGTCTGGGAAGGGGCCTGTGACGGCGAGCTCCAGCGCCGGCAGGGGCGGCTGGCCGGCCAGAGGCAGGCCGGGCACACGGGTCTCACAGCGGGCACGGGAGGCACACCGGCCCTGCAGCGGGCTCCTCCCGCCCGCGCAGGGCACCAGGGCCGGGACCCCGCCGTGCCTCGGGCCCCGCCGTGGTACGGGACCCCGCCGTGCCGTTCGCACGGCCCCGCCGCGCTCTCCCCGCCGGGCCCGGTCCCCAGACCGGGTCCGGGTCCGGCCCCGCCCCGCGCGCTGTCGGAGCGCGCAGGCGCGGCTGGAGCGGCGGCGCCTACGGTTGGTTCCGCCCGGTGCCCGCGGCGGGGGCGGCCGGGCCGGGCCGGGCCGGGCTGGGCTGGGAGGGGGTGGCGGGGCCGGGACAGGACAGGACAGGGCCAGGGGCAGACCGGGCCAGGGGCAGGCGGAGCGGGGCTGCGGGCTCCTGGTGCTGGGCTTCCTCCGGCATGCCGGGGGCGCCCTGCGTCGCCGTCCTTGAACCTCAGCTCCAGGAGTACAGTTGTGTGCGTGCAGAGAGGTGGGGAGAGAAACCCTTAGCGGGTTTGGTTATCTGCCCAGCTGCGAACCAGGGAGATGCTTTTGTGGGTGTGAGGCGGCGGCGATGGGCTCGGCCTTCCGCGGCTGCACACCTTCGTGTTCCGGCTCCTGTAATTGCTACAAGGAAGCTGTAGGGCTTCGGCCCTCTCAGGCTCGTGATACAAACAGTGACGTGCTTGAGTAACCTGCTCCCTGTGTGCAAGAGACTGTTTGGTCAGCAGCAGGCGAACATAGTTTTCATGGACGTGTGGTCATGAGAATACGGTGTGTATACGGGAATATCAAGCCACGACTGTGTTCAAGGAAGTATAACATCTGTTGTGAATGCAGTAGATACTCACAGGTGCGCTTTGGTAGATCGTATCAAGGAAAAATAACCGGGTGGGGATGTCTTGCCTCCCGTAACCAAGCTGTCAACAGCCGCCTAAGTGCAGCACCAAGGTCTCTGCTAACAACCAGCCATTGCATAAACGTGGCGTTTTGCCACGGCAAAAGTACGATCTTGCTTGTTAGCTGGTTATTCAGATACCAATTTTGTTAAATGGAAGAGCTGCAAAAGACATAAGGGTAATTCAATTCCAACACTTGTTAATATAACATGACTTCTTTAAAATCTAGCTGAAAGTAATTTTATTAGTTCAAGTCCACTTTTTTCCTGTTAAAGTGTATTTTTAGTTTTATATAATTAATTTGTGGCAGAAATTCTTAAGATTTCAGGAAAATCACTAGTCTAAAACTGCAGCTGGATCTACAAATTAAGGAGAGCTGTTGATACTGCTTTGCCTTGGCTATCACATATATTATGACAAGTGCATCTCTTGTGTTTCTACTCTCTCTTCCTTTTTCTGTCTGACTTGCTTAGTGTACAGCCTTTTTCAAAAAGTGGTGTTTTTTTCCACTCTAGAAGTGTGTATGACAGAGCATATTGTTCAGTTTGCATGGAGTCTTAAAATTGTGTTTCACAGCAAGCAATACAATAAGTTACTGATAAGTGTCATTCGGGGCTTGTTTAAGGATTTGGGAAAATTAAGTTCTGCAAGTCAGATTTCAGAGGCCTTACTGTTCTTACTAAGCAGACATCCAGGACTAAAGTTAGGCATAGTTTCTAGTTACATATCAGTGCAACAATCCATGAACCTTTAAGGAGCAGGGTATCACCAGAGCTGACTGTCATGCTTCTTAAGGTGAGAAATTGAGTACTGCGCCTGTTAGGTTTATTTATGAAATACAGTTTTCTAAGTATGTTTGGGATAATCTTGATGCAAAATTGTATATATATATATTTGCATTTAAATTAATCTATTAAAGCAATTTATATTTCATGTTATGGTTTCTGGTTAGTGCAAAGCTTTCTCATTTCTTGGAATTAACTTTCTGCCTGCATGACTCATTCTGTGGTCTCATTATTCAGTGGATGTCACATGAGGAGTCGTATTGCAGGTGATTGTAGTGAACAAAAAACTGAGTTTATGTTACCATTAATTGAATTGGACAGAAAGAACAGGTTAGGGAAAAAATGGTGTCCAGGCATCCTGTAATAAAAGTATTTTTTGGAAAGTCAAGAACAATTCTTGATCGTGTGGGAAAGAGTCAGTCATGTTTTGGTAAATCTGAAGCTTTTCAGAGGCACAATTTCTGTTTGCCTTCAAATGCTTTGTGTTTGACATGTTTACTTAGAAAAAATGGCTATAGAAGGTAATCCATTAAATGCTGCTTTCCAAACAAGTGATGATGGTGGTTTGAGTATTACACTCTTTTCTGTCTCCTTCAGAAAAGATGGAGAAGACAATGATGAAAAACTGACCTTTCTTGAGAGTGGGGCCTTTATTTAAATAGTTCCAACTTAATTGTGGAACTTTGATCAAAAGTATGAGTTTGAGGATGGGTGGTGTTTGTTTTTTAGTTATAGAATAATGTCATACAGGCAGAAGTTAGTCATTGAGTGATAAAAAGTTGGGGTATATTTCTATTATAGGCATTCTAACTGTTTTCTCCAGAATCTCTCTCACTGTTATTGCTCACACATTATGCTTAGTAAGGCACTCAGAAGGAAGTATTTCAGTAATTACATCTCTCTTTTTTGTTTGTTGAGCTGTTATTTCCCGTTTTGACAAAGTGCTGTGAAGTTATGGAATCTCTGCTGCTCTGGCAAGGTGGAAAACAGATGGGTCCTCAGTCAGCAGTATTTCTAGTACCTTTTTCTTTTTTTTTTTTTTGCCTCTGTGTTTCCATCAGTCTGTATGATTTCCCCTTTGTAAATTCATCATGACTACTCCCAATCACCTTCTTGTCTTTCATTTGTTTGGGAGTTTCCTTTGCCTTCCCAGGGAATAGGATGAGGCTAGCAGGCCTGTTGTTGCCTGGATCCTCCTTCTTGTCCTTGAAAACAGGGTTGACACTTGGTTTCTTGAGAACCTCACCCATCAGCTTAAAACTTTCAAACATAATGGAGAGTGACCTCACAATGATGGGTCCAGATGTCTCAGCACGCAGGGAGGCATCAGGTCCCATGAAAGTGTTCGGTCCAGTTTACTTAAAGATTTCTTTATATGATCCTCCCTCACTCAGTCTGTTTCATCCTCTAGTCTTTTTTCCCACTGGTCTCAGGCACCTGGGATTCCAGAAAGCAGCCATTAAGAGCAAGGTGCTCTTAAAAAAGAAAGAAGAAGGTGCTTTGAACTTTTTGTATCATTTTGCTGCTTTCAGCAGCAGGCTGAAATTTCCCTGCTGGGGGATGCTTCCTTATACTGCTTGTGTACCTGTACAAGACTTCTGAACCTTCATATCCCTCACCAGATTCAACTCCAGGTGGACCTTGGCTTTCCTAACCCTATCACAGTGCAAACAGCTGGTATTCCTGTATCAGGTATGTACACACTTGATGTAGCCCCACTTCACCTCTTTTTGGTTGATAATAAGATCTCTGTTGTCCGCATCATTCTGCATCCTTTCTTTGCAAATTCTGACCACCACTTCCTTGCTCATTCAGAGGTCATCTTCCTCTCTCATAATTTAAGCCTTCATGTAGCAGATTGACCAGCCTTTTGGCAAAGATGCTTTTACCCGACATAATTTCAGGTGGATCCTGCACCTTCTCCTCTTCAGTTCTTGATCCTCATAGAAGGTCCTGTGGATGTAAAAGCTGAGTCCTAGCCTTTGACACAATCTGCACAACAACTCCTTCATCTGCAGGATCTGTCTGCTCCTCCTCAAGTTGTCTCCCTTTGCCAGCAGGATGAATGAGACACCACTTGGCTACCAGGCATTAGCCAACATTCTGTGAGACATGTGGTCATGTGAGTCACATAGAATTCTCCTGGTTCCCCCTGGCTATTTCCATGGTGCCCATATGGAAGAGCAACTGAGGGTAATAGTCTGAGGGCCAGACTAGTACCAGCCTCCGTAATAGCCTTTCCATGGTATCCAGTACCCAGGCCCCTGGCAAGCAGCAGACCTCACAGGTGATAGGTTGGGCGGGCAGAGTTGTCTTTGTCCTTGAAGCAGGAACTTTCCTGCTGTCTAACTAACCACTGTCCTTACCCCATTCTTTCCATATTGCCACAGGACTTGGGCACAGACAGCTCAGAGGCTTTCTTGGATAGGGCTTGCTGTTCATATGTTCTGCCAGGGGTCAGAACCTGCTCTGGGGATCAGAGCTGCAGGCAGAGCAGGAACTGCGCTCCTGGTGCTTGAGCTCACAGGCTCCCAGACTTTGCTGCACTCTGAGTCTCCATGTTACGTCTGACAAGCTGAAGCTCTGTCTGATTCCCCTTGGTGCACTGGGGGTTCCTGTAGCTGCAGTGACTTGGGGATCTGGTCCATCTCCTTTTATGAACACTGATCTTGTACAGTCTGCTCATCTCCCGTGGCTTATCTGCTCGATGAGACAGATCCTTCATCAGTGCACACTTAGAAGAATATAAAATGATTCTGTGTTCTAAACCTGTTGGTTGCCACATCTAGCTTACAACAGAGACACATTAAGAACTGAAAGGTTCAGGAATATAATACTCCATCATTTTATGCCTAGAGACTGTATATATGTGTGTACTGTATTAATACCATGTATATAACAGCCTGTGGTGCATGCGTGCTATATATTACAATAGTAAATATAGGCCTAGATAGGTTTTATGATTATCATGAACTTAGAAACAATACTACAATAGCTGTATTTAGTATATAACATGGTTTTAAAAACAACTGTTAGGAACTTCGGTGTATTTTTAGGGTAAAAAGAAACACTACTCAGCTATATACTTGAATGGGAACACTGTTGGCACTAGAAGGTAGCTAACAAAGGGTTATGATACACAGTGCAAAGGAGAAGTGGAAAAATGACAGTTTGGGTCTAATTTTGATTAGAGATCTAGAAAAAGAAGAAAAGATGTTAATGAATCTTGGGAATAATATTAAGCAGAGAAATTGTGAATACAATTGAGGGCAATCAAACATGAAGCAAGTAAGCAAAACCTCTGGAAACAGAGATGTCTGACTGATAAATAAAATTTCAGTGCAAAAAGTAGAAGCTGAAAGTTATAGAAAGAAGTCCATCTGAAATGGACAAATTTCCTGAAGCCCAGAAATCAGGGTAACTAATGGGTAGGAGGGTAGATTGGGATTTATGTGTGTGTTGCAATATGAAGATACAAATATGAAGGTAGCCTGACAAAAAAGGAGTTATTCTTGGTTAGCACTTAGCACTGTGTTTTTATGAAGATCAGTTTATGAAGCTCAGAAATTCACATTGTAGGACGTGGTGGGGTTTCTTCAGTCTAAAATAAAGAACTCAGCATACTAAACTGTAAGAATGGAAATCTCAATGTTTTAAGTATGATTACTAGGAAATTTAATACTGTATGGTACTTAATGATTTGTGTGAAAGATGTTAGGGTAGTGGTTCCTTTTTCTCTAGGTCTGCTATAAATGTCATGAAGGTAGTTTTTTAAACAAGTTAAAAACAAATTCCTAGTGAAGCTTTTGACTATTTTAGCGTAAAAACTTTTAAAAAGCAATCCTGAAATACAGGGGGAAGACTATAACAGATAGGTGGGATGAATCTTCATATAACATAAATAATTGCCTGTATTTCTTGTTTGCGTTGCAACCTCTTAATTTTGATGGGAGACTTTTCTTTAATATTTATATCCTATCCTGCTGCCACCTGGCTGACAGTTACTGGCTTTACCTATTATTCAGTAGTTTTTCTAGGTAGTTGTATTACTTGCATCTTGATGATAAATGTTACTTTTTAGTGAGATTAATTAATGAAATCATTAATAGTTTCATTATCATGTACTTGAAGTGTTTGTGAAATGTCTAAGTTTTTATTTAAATCCTTGAATCAATATCTGACAGGTTCATTTCTTCTTTATTTAAATGTATGTGGAACCCTGTAAGTTGCACTATGCTAGTTAATTTACTCTCTTTTCAAAAAAACCTATTTTCTGTATCTCTTTAGGAGTATCTTTTCTTCACGGGTCGTGACACCTGTTTGTGTTCAATGGGGCAACGGATTCACTTTGTGGTTGACCCTCAGGGTTGGTGCTGCATGGGTCTAATCATCTTCATCTGGCTGTACAATACAATCTTCATTCCAAAGGTCATCCTTTTTCCTCACTATGAAGAGGGAAATATTTCAGTTGTGGCAGTTTTGTGTAAGTCATTTTAACTAAGCTGTTTTTTCTACTAGTAAAAATAATATCTCTGGGCACTACTTAACATATATGAGAAATATCAGAAAATAAAAAAGAAGGTGAGAGGCTAAGAGTACTGGGATGTATCCTACCTACATTTTTGTGTTCTGAGAGGCTGAGATACTTCATTTCAAAGGTGTTACGGTAGAACTTCTTTGTGTGGAAACTGGCTTTCAGATCCTGTACCTAGAACATATTGACAGGCTTTCAAGTCCATATCTCTTACTGCTTGTCAGAATTTGGGGTGGTAGTACTGATGATTACTGTTAAAAATTTGAGTTTTGTCAGTTTTGTCATACATCCCTGGATAGGTCAGCTCATATGAGTGATTCTATTAGGTTTTGCTGGGGAAAAGGCTTTGAATTATGTCTGGAACCAACTTTAAATTGAGGGTGCATTAATGGGAATATCCTTCCACTTGGAGGATTTGAGGTGCATAATGATTGATGTTTATTTGACAGACAGCGGAGGAACTTCTTAAAAACAGTAGTATGGTCATAGTGGCATCTTGCTGGTGCTGTAAAAACTGTTCACTACTACCTTTTCCTCTCCCTTTTTAAGACTGGGGAGTACTTCATGTTTCAGACTGCATAGTACGAAAAGTGTATCTGGAATTGAATGACAAGGCTGAGTAATTTCCAATTCAGTGCTGGAGTATCTATATTCTTGATGTAGTGTACAGTGTACATTGTACACCTGAAAAAGACTAACAAATGCTTATTTATTTTTCTTTTTAGGTTATTACTTCTGCTCGTTGTTTTGTATAGGTTCATTACTTAGAGCCTCAGTAGCAGATCCAGGAAAGCTACCTGAAAATCCAAAGATAATAACTACAGGTACATTAAGCTGTTTCTGTATAATTGAATAAAAATTATTTTAATATCCTCTAAATAATTAGAAATCAATTTGACTTGTGAGATTTGATGGAAACCATGAGCTGTTTCTGCTGATTAAAATTAGTATGTCACTGTTTTAACGTGTACATTTCTAGCACTTTCCCTTATGTGGACTCAAAGCTTCTTTTTCAAAACTTGTATTCCACCAGAGGTTTAGTTATACAGGACCTTCTGCTAGTTTTTCCACAGAAAGAATTTTTTATTTTTTTTTGCATTCTTGACTTTCAAGCATATTGCATATACTTCTAACTTGTTAATAAAAACTGTGTAGAGATGGTTAGCCATTTTAATTCTATGGGTTTTTTCTAAGTAAATTTATAAGAAGTTGAAAATGGTGGTGGTAAGTAGTTGTTCGCTGGATCTTACCTGTGTGTGTGTGTGTATTTTAGACCTTTTTTTTTCCCCCCAATGGCTTGTATTTGTATGGGCTGTTAACCAAACAGTTGTGGTGCTAATTACATTGCATTTCTCTACAGCAGCAACTTAACACTGCAGTTCTCTTCTGTCCTTGTGAATTTGTCCCACAATTCCTGTATGGTATCCAGTGCTCCAGAAGTTGGAGGAAATTCAAAAACAGTGATTCTCCACAGAGAAAGATGATATTTTTTTGAACTGTTTGATGCTATTAAGGTGCTTATCTTAATGCATAGAGCTTTTACATAGCAGTTAATGGAGTAGGGCTGGTAAACAGCCCTGTCTTACTATGTGCTGGGTGCCAGGAGTAAAATTTTGCTCTCCTGATGTTATTGAAAATCTAGAATGATGTGTTTGGAAACATTATCTTTATCGCCTCAGCTCTGATGTTATGATGTGCAGGAAGTGGGCAGCTGATAAGAGGAAGAGGTGTATCTCCCTCAGATTCAGATGTCTAATTGCAGAAAATTTCATGTCAGTGTTCTTTCTGCTCGTGGCAACTGATCCTTTGTTCCCATAAAATGTAAGGTGTCCCAGACTTGGGTTCTGCAGAGTTCTTGCTGCAGGAAGAACAACATGGATTTTGCAACCTGAACCGGAGAGTGAAGACACTCAGTACAGTTACAGACAGTTAAATTTATTTCAGAATGTTCATTTACCTTCAAATATCAGGACCAGTACAATTTCCCTTTGTGCACAAATGTTTGTTTCTAATTTAATGTACTCCTTTGAATAGCTCTCCAACCTATGCATGTGCCATTCAATCCATACAGCAATGATACTTCATAGATATTTCTGAAGATGGAACAGTAAGGTTAGACTGTGACTTGGATATTTTGATTTGGTGGATGTTACACCAGGGATTTTGTACTTTTGAAAGTAGTACTTCAGGTCTCTAGTATTCTCGAACTTGACAGGAGGATACATTTTTGCATAGTATAAATTGTATTAAAAATGAGTTGTGGTGTTTCTGAACTCTGCTGGTAGCTACCCTATTAGTGAATCGCACCTTTGTGACACTGGATTTATGGGAACAGATTGTAAATCTGTAATCTGTCATTATTACTAGTTTAATGATCTCAGATATTGGGCTTCTTTCCTTCCAGTGTTCAAATATTATTTTGAAGCAAGAGAGACCAGATTAGTCCTGCTTGGATGTGGCTCAGAAGTGCTAAATTTAACTTCATTTTGTTTATGTGGGGACATTGTTTTATGGTATAAAATTTCAGAATGCCCTGCTGTAAAAATTAAGCTGCCTTTTAATTTTTTTTTTTTTACCACTGGGTTTAAGAAATTCCTGTGCAAGAAGAAAAGTTTATTTAGGTAGAAACAACCAGTCAAAGTATTTAAGTTTCTCAGTCATCCACATATTTTCCCTAAAGACAGAAAAATACATGCTTTTATGACTGAAATTATCACAGTGTTGATGTGAATTTTTTCCCATGTGAAGATGAAATTTCTGGATGTATAATTTGAATTTTCATTTTCAAAGAATTCCTCTAATTTTGATGGTTCAATTTGAGATAAATAATAGCTAAGCTGAGCAATAGTAGCTCCTGGTACTTTCAACTACTCAGTATCTCCAGAGATTAGCTTTTAAAGAATCTCACATTGGGCCTTTAATAATAGTGTATGTTTGTAAATACAAGCCTATCCTCTACTTCCTTTTTGATTGCCTTGTATGTAAAGTTGCATGTGGTGAGATGTGCTTCTTAGAATGATTTGAGATCGAAGGTGCTCTTGAAGTGTTTGTTGTGTATCGTATTTTATTTAGCAGGCAATAGCAGTATTTCTTCAGGAGGTTTTGGAATGGCAGGGAGATTGTATCATGATTCTGTCTACCAGATAGATATTTTCACAAGTGTAAGAAAATAATTGAGTTACAGTCTTTCTTGTTTGAGTAACAGCTTTTGTGCTGTAATAATTGCTTTGTAGAAATATACAGGAAGAGAGAAGATTTTGGAAAGGGAAACTGGCACAGAGTAGTAGTAATGCCTTTCAGTTTAATTAAGGTCACAGTGGGAAAAAGTTTTTTATGTGGTCCCTGTCCTTCCCAGATCATAGCAAGATTTTTTAAAAATTAGAATCACAAGCATACAGATTTATTATGAGTACACAGTACTGAGTTTAAATCTAACATGTCTTTACGTTTTCACCTAGAACGAGAATATTGGGAGTTATGTAACAAGTGCAACATGATGAGACCGAAGCGTTCACATCACTGCAGTCGCTGTGGACATTGTGTGAGGAGGATGGATCACCATTGTCCATGGTAAAACCAGTACATTTGTTCTAATAATTTATTATTAGTTTAGTGAATAATTCTGAAGTCTGTGGTCTTGACTGCTACTCATTTGTCATATTTCTTTCTCCATAATGCTTAATCATTTAGGCATTTAGAGCAGGGAAATAACAGCTTTGAAATTTCTTAAGTCTACCTGTAAAACAGAGAATAAGTGAAAAATAAACATTTCTGGAAGTAGTTCTGAGTTACGGTTTTCAGTAAGACTACAATGATAAACTTCAGAGGACAGAACTGACATCAGGATCTCTCTATGTTGATTTAGCTACATTTCATACTACTTTTTTTGTCAATTGCTACTTCGGAAAATAGTGCCAGTGTAGTGCTTCTGTTATTCTGAGTTAGCTTGGTAATGATGTCTGTGCCAATGCTTGTAAAAAATTGCATCTTTGTAACTTTTGTGAAGCAGACTATACCTAGACTTCAAAGTTTTTAATCTCATACTTAATATAGCTAGAGTCCTTGTAATTCCTTTACTCCTTCATGTTGGAGTATGCAGAAGGAGTTTTTGAACAGGGGTGCCTGTTTAGTGTTCTGTTTGTTTGGCTCATTCCTAAGTAATATTTATTTATCATTGG
The DNA here is from genome assembly GCA_035221455.1 of Xenops minutus. NCBI lineage: Eukaryota > Metazoa > Chordata > Aves > Passeriformes > Furnariidae > Xenops > Xenops minutus. The sequence goes on from JAWWEE010000074.1 coordinate 19,504,689, forward strand.
GGTAACCTGTGATCACATTTATTTCAAACCACTTGTTTTAATTTGTGTTGAGTAGCAGAAGATAATACATATTATTGTGAAACTTTTCAGACTTACAGTTTTATTACTTGCATATGACTTAAAATTGCAGGAGTATCTATGCTGTATAAAACTAGAGAGAATAGTGTCTCCTGTTCTAAGCAGGGATCTCAGTAGTGCAACCTACACTTTAAGTGGCAGTGCAAGGGATCCTGTAGTTCATAAAGTTTGCTCCAAAAGTATTCAAAGTCTCTTATTCACAGTTACTATAACTTCAGTGTGAAAGTATTTGTATTTCTGTCATTATACATACATATTTTATTTCTCTGCAGGATTAATAATTGTGTTGGTGAAGACAATCATTGGCTGTTTTTACAGCTGTGTTTCTACACTCAAATCCTGAGTTCCTATACGCTGATACTTGATTTCTGTCATTACTACTACTTTTTGCCTCTGAAAAAAGAAAACTGGGTAAGAATCTGTTTTCTCTACAAAGACAATAAATAGCTAATATTGCAATATGTTCCTTTGGTATCTGGTTACTACACATTTCTACTGGCTCAGTTGTTGACAGTGAAGAGAGTTCAATTAGATCTATGTTATCGAGTAAGCAAACTGATTTATGTTAAGTAACAAAATATTTTTCTGAAATGATGTATGATTTCTGTGTGTTAAAATCACAATGTTAGTTTTCTTAGAAATCTTAGAAAGCAGGCCAGAACCAGTTAGGTTTCTTTAGAAGTGATTATGAGTACTGGGAAGAAGCAAGATAACTACTTCACATGTATTCAAATTTCCTCTTACCTTCTCCAGAGTAAATTTATGCAGAGTATATATCTATCCCAATACCCTATTTAAAAATGCTGATATTGCCAGAAAGAAATGAGAGAAACATATGCTCATTCTGCAAGGAGGAAAATATACATTGGTTTTGAAGCAATATTTTGTGTTGCTTTGAAAAGGTTATGTGGGTTAAGGGATAATTACGTTTGGTTTGTTTTACTTGGACTACATATAAAGAGTTATCATATTTCCACATCTTGTCATCAGTAAAAGGGAGTTGAATACACAAACAGAGAAAATGGATTGGAATCAAGTAAAAAATTATGGAATTTCTTCCATTTTGAAACTTAAGTAAAGTCTCTGTGTCTGGTGCTCATTTATGTCTATTATCTGTTCAGATTATTTAAGAGGTTTTCTTGAAAGTTGCTCAGTGCTCAAAAGTGTCAGCAAAAGAACAGCAAAACTACTGCTCTTTCTTTTGAAGAAAATGTTATGAGAGCTTTCTAATAAAGAAGCATAAAAACTTCTACCTAAAATCTGAAAAAGACATTTTATTTGTACTGGACTGTGACAAATGCAAGTACACTGTAAGATCCCAGCACCAGAGCTACTAGCTCACCAAGGGAGTTTTACTTGAAAAATTTACAAGGCTCCAACAATATCTGTCCTGGATTGTAAGAGCCCTTGGTTCTTTCAACACCTTAAGAGAGAGTGCAAAGCAGAAAACCTGCACACATTTTCTCTGGGGGTACTTTTACAGGTAAACATTAGAAAAAATAAGACTACTTGGCAAAAGTTTAAAGGGTAGCATATAACCAAAACAAAGTATTCCACAGAGCATTGACTTAGCTAACCCATACATGCTAACCCATACAACCTAGTGAAAAGCAACCCATCCAATATCCAGTTATCTAAAATATTAAGAAAGGATATGAGAAGAAGAAAAGAAAGAGAAATAAAAGTGGAGATACAGCTGCAATTCCTAGGTCCAGTTACAAGTCTAGAAATGATGGGTTTGAATGTGTGGAGATCACATGTCTTTGGTTTTATCTGCTCTGGCCCGCTGTGATCACCCCTCCCAGGTGGGATTTCCAGCCCACTGGCCACTGTAGGGGTCCAGGGTGGGCTGAGGGGTGGTGCTCCCCCTGTCAGCCAGTATAAGGCTGGGTTAGGGGCTCCAGGATGTGGTCTTGGACTGCCTTTGACTGGCAGCTGCTCTGGAGTTGATGAGTTTTGAGGGGCCAGCATATGGGACAAGGCATGACCTCACCTTTGTGAGATTGGACTTGTCCATTCCCCCACCCCTGAGCTCTTCTGACCCAGTATAATAATCCAGTGTCTCACACTAAAGAAACCTAGAAAACAAATTTAAAACACCTTCAAAATTAGATAACATTCCAGACATTGTAGGTGAAGAGACTAAGATTATCTCAGGTATTGGTATGGTAGTGTGCCCTAAATTTTGTTGAGATTTTTGCCAATCCTGAGGTGCAGTGGTTTTTTTAGTTCCATGTGAATTTGACATCCCAGCATACTGTCCGCTGGTGGTTTCACACTCATCTTTCAAGGCTGCTGGAGACTGGCCTTTTCTTGTGGGTAAGGCAAGTCCCATTTTCCATTTTGTTGAACAACTAAAGTTTGTTATATAATTTTGTGTCCTAAATGATATAAAATAGGAATATTAAACTTCATGAAAAATTCTAAAAAGAAATGGGGCATAGCTTCTTATTTGCCCCTGTATCAGTCTGAAATGGATGTGATGTTCCCATGAACGTGTATCAGTCTGAAATGGATGTGATGTTCCCATGAACGTGTATGTGAAGATAATATTTCAAAGGACAGCTGAAAAGGAAGGAAGACTGTACTCCTTGGATAATCCAAAAGTAAGAGAAGTGCTATATGTGCATTCATAGATACCAACATGTTTTTATATGGAATGTACCAAAGTTGAGGATTTTTGTAAATCTTTCTTAAAAAGGCTTCTATTCTAAAGGAATTTTTTTTTTTTTATCTATATCAATATTTCCATTTAAATTATTTAAGGGACTCTAGAAATACAGAACAGAGAAGAATTTGCTGTCTGCTTGGAGCATCTTTCCATAGACACTGAGACAGACCTGTAAGCTTCTAATAGTGTCATATCATGGTAGAGTATTTCCCTTTGCTTGTGAGAGTTTTCTGAATGGTCTGACTTACATTAGTAATTACACTGTGTTTAGATAACAAACCTAAGGTCTTTCCGTTAGCCTTGCTTTTTGAAAGTAGTAAGAAAGGTAACCAAATTACTTGCTTGGAAGTAATCTGTGCAAGAGTGGGAAAGGGAAATCATGTTTACTTCAGACATTTTACAACCTTTAAGGAGATAATAATAAATAGCTATTAATGACAGTTCAAAAAAATTAGTATGTACAAAACTTTTTCTCACTAATACAACTGGATTAATTTCAAGTCTTTTGGAGAGAGGCCTACTTCTAATATCTAGCCTTTGACAGGTGACAGGTTAGGAGGTAGAATACGTGTGCAACAATTATTTTAATCTATTTTAATGTGTTTGCCTGAAGAGTGGATCAGGTTCCTGTGTTTGGCTGCCTAAGTTTACGGAGAGTCATGAAAGAAATTGAGTATTCTGTTCCGTTTATTTTTGCTTAGTTTTAGTTGTGGTGTTTTTGGCTTTATCAGTTTGCATATGTGGACACTTCAAATGACTCTCTTCCTTTTAAAAACTGGATTTGTGTTACAGTACGCAGTATGCTGTGCCCCAGAGAGACAAATTTTATTTACACAATATACAGAAAACAGTAGACAGCAGGTCTGGTCTGTTCAGACCTTTGTTAAGGACAGTGTTGCACTGAATAGCATTTAACTTTCTCAGTTTTTCAGCTACAGGATTGGGAGGTACACACTGAAGTACAGAAAATTATTGTGCATAGTCAGTGTATCTGCCTGGAAAATGACATCAGAGCCCCATGAAGCTGATTTTTTAAAGTGTTGCTGAGGATGTGGTGCCATATAACTTCATGCCACAGAATAATTTGTCAGAATTACGTAATTTTGACATGAAATGAAAAGGACCAGTGAGAAGATTGGCTTACTATTAGTTGGTTTTTAGACAAGTATCCTGCAAAATTCTTTTTGTCTTTGTGTTCAATTAAAACTGAAGTACCACAGCATTCCAGAGAGTGTTTCACAGAAGCACTGTTCTTTGTTGAAATTTTGGCTGTAATCAAGAGCTTGTATTTTCTGAATTGACAGGGGCTAGTGTTTAGCACAGATTGAAAGAACTGGATAATTTTTTTCTAAACAGCCATCTGGAATAAGCTTATTGCTCATTAAAAATACTTGTGAATTTTTTGGTGGTGTACCTTCATCTTATTTCTTATTCTTTGGATGTAAAATAGTACATAACACAGAAGCTGCAAAATTAAAATTGCTTTTAGTGCTGTTGTGAAATAATTTTATTATGGTACTGATTAATGCATTCCTTCTGAACTAAAACTTGTGCTTTTATTTTTAAAGAGTCAAGAAAAAGCATTTTTCATTAAGTATACTGAAGTAAGGGTCATAGCTTTAAAGGTAATGAAGGGAGCCATTTCTATAGATTCAATCTTTTAGCTTCACCTCTTCATGCTTTGTAGTATTCTTGGCTCTTGTAATTGATACACTACCAGAAAGATGGGTTGTGGTTGTTGCCTCTGTTTGTCCAGCAGGAGGAGTGCAATTACTGTTAGAAATTAAGGAGATGGTAGTTAAATTGTCTATGTGGGATCATCGCAGAATGAAAATATATAGTTTGAATAAAACAGCATATTAGTTTCCTCCCCAAGCTTTGGTGGTTTTCAGAGGCTCACACTTTAATTTTGCATCTTCATTAAAAATTATCAAAGTAAGGAAGCTTGACTTTTTCTTTTAGGAAGTACTCAATCTTGTGATAGCCAGATAAGAATAAATACTGGTCTTCTCATAATTTAGCAGTTACTTTCTCCAGTGCTGGCACAGATTCTTGATACAGCTGGTCAAATTGAGGCAAAAGTAAATTCTTTGGCAGAATATATTACCTGGTTTATAGAAGGCTTTTAATCTTTTAAGTGAAAGAAATTCTGCTGATACATTCTATTTTCTAGAAATTTGCTAGAATGATTGTCATTGCAAAAACCCCGACTTACAAAAACTATTCCTTTTTGCTGTTTTATTTTGTTCTCATTTCTGCAGTTATCTATTGCCTGAAATTCTGAAAATATTGTCACCTAGTTTTTAAAGTGTTCTGAGGAAAGAACATGGAGGATGCAATCTGACAATATCAGCATGCTCGGTTTGGGACTCAGCATTCCCAATTCCAAATAATAGGTGCTAGGAAGCATTCACTGGACTTTGTGAAAAGATTTCTTGCAGTAATATTTATTCTAGTATTATGCATTAACATGAATTAAAATCTGGAAGTATGGATTATCCAAAGTCCATTTATATTGTAAAGAGAATCCAAATGGAACTTTTTCTCTTAGAATTGTGAAATTATGTGCAGGATTTGAGAGTTTAAAAAGAAAGAAAATGCTATTTTTTTTTTTCTCATTGTTCTGCATAACCAACCCAGCCTGGCTCTCCTACAGTATAGTTATAAGGAGAGTATGTAAATATTGAATGAAGTCTAGAAAGTAAATACAGTTTCTAGAAAAAAGATAAGAAAGATTGAGAGGATAAAGTTTTGTTAAAACTTAATGTATTAGTACTGTAATTTTTCTATAAAGATTGTATGGCCTAGTGTCTAGTATCTCGTAATCTAGTATCAATTTTTTTCTGAATTATTGAAATAATTATATTAAACTCTATGTAGACAATAATTTTTGAAATCAGAATGCTCTTCCCATTTTTACTTCAAACTAAATCAGTAATGAATAAGACCTGAAATAGTGCAGAGTCCAAAAGCGTTTTACATAAAGATCAGTCATTATTAATAAATAATTTAAAAAGGACTTACTAGAATGCAGCTTATGTTCTGTGAATTGATTTTCTTTCTTTTTGGTATTGACATGGTTGAATTTTTCCCCTTGGACCTGTCCTTCCTCTTTCTTCCTACAAAACCTGCAGTCTGTTTTTTTTAGTTTGTTTTTGGGAATCTGACAACTTGGCTTTGTTCTGTGTGCTACAGAGTTTTTATGATAGCCAAGTTGATAAACTGACTTCATCACCAGACTGGGACAGACATCCCAGGCATTTGTAACTGGGAATAGACAAGGAGGTTAACATGTATTACATGAAGATTGTTCCCCAAGAGAAAGATGAGGTATCTTAATATATTTTGTTAGTATATTAATTTCTGTGTGATACATATTTCAGTAAAGAATAAATATTGAATAAATGAATCTTCTGTTGTAATTGAAAAATTACAAAGGTGTTTTTTCACTTTGTTTCTTCTAGAACAGATACAGTGGTCTTGTTTTTCCTGCTGAAAACTATGTCCTCAGTACAGTGTGCTGTTTCTAAAGAAACAGTATAAACGCTTGAAAATAGCAATGCAATACTGCAAATGGCAGGGACCTTTTACATGCTTTCGTACCTTTTTTGTTTGGTTGGTTGGTTTGGTTTTTTATTTGTTTGTTTTGTTGCTGTTATTGTTAGCAGGTTAAAGAAGAACACTGAATTTGGAAGCAGTGATCATATAGTTGAGTATGATCTGGAAGTGGACCCATCATTGTTTTTGGCTTCTCTCCTGTATGATAGGATAAGGCTGTAATAGCTGTTGTTCTGGTCAGTGGTAGCATTCATCGTAAGGATCATCCATAATGGTTGATACTTGCAAATGAAGACATGGCATATGTTCTGTGATTGGGTTGAGGAAGTCCTTTGTTAATCTGCCACAGAGAGTTGTTTTCTGTAGAATGTTTTGGTATTGCCTGTTAAGATAAAAATGCCAGATCTTGTGGTTTGTAATCATACACATCTCAATCCGTTTTTATGGGTAGCTAAGAATCTTTGCAGTTTGACTGGATGGATAGAAGTATCAGCAAATGGAACTTAAAGAACTGAAGACCAGTGTATCCCTATGAGGAAGAAATCAAGCAAAGTGGCAGGAGACCTGCATGGATAGGCAGGAACCTTCTAGCAAATCTCAAATGGACGAAAGAAATTTATGGGATGTGGAAAAAGAGGGCACATAGGAGGACTATAGGAACATCAGTAGGGTATGCAGGGACGCGACGAGGAAAATCATGGCCCCTTGTAATTGAGTCTTCAAGGGATATCATGGACAAGAAGGGCTTCTACAAGTACGTCAGCAGCAAAAAGAAGATTGAGGAAAATGTGGGGCTGCTGCTGAATCAGACAGATGTCCTGGTGACAGGAGACACAGAGAAGGTGCAGTTACTGAATGCCTTCTTTGCTTCAGTCTTTACTGCTGAGGCCAGCCCTCAGGAATCCCAGACCTTAGTGGTAAGAGAGGAAGGCTAGAGAAAGGAATACTTCCCCTTGGTTGTAGAGAGTTGTGTTAGAGATCAACTAGGGAGACTTTAACACCTGTAAATCCATGGGCCCTAATGGGATGCACCTGTGGGCGCTAAGGGAGCTGGCAGATACTGTTGCTAAGTCACTCTGCATCATCTTTGCAAAATCATGGAGAAAGGAGAGGTGCCTGATGATTGGAGAACAGCCAGTGTTACTCCCATCTTCAAAAAGGGCAAGAAGAGGATTTGAGAAACTACTGGCCAGTCAGCCTTACCTCAGTCCCTGGAAAGGTGATGGAACAGATCATTCTGGATGTTGTCACCAAGGATGTAAAACAAAAGAATGTCCGCTGGAGTAGTCAGGATGGATTCACCAAGGAAAAATCATTGACCAATCTGATAGACTTCTGTGATGGCATGGTAGAATGAATGAAGAGGCAAGAGCAGTGGATGTTGTCTACCTTGACTTGAGCAGGGCTTTTGACACTGTCTCCCATAACATCCTCTCTCTAATGAGGAGAGATTGTGCGAGCTGGGCCTGTTTAGTCTAGAGAAGAGAAGACTGAAGGGGGATCTCATCAATATTGTAAAGATCTCAAAGTCAGGTGTCCAGTGACAGGACAAGGAGCAATGAACATAAACTAAAACAGACATTCCACCTCAACATGAGAAAGAGTTTTACATTGAAGATGGCAGAGTACTGAAACAGGCTGCTCAGCAAGGTTGTGGAGTCTTCCTCTCTGGAGCATTCAAAACCCATTTGGACATGTTCCTATGTAACTCCAGAGGTCCCTTTCAACCATAATAATTCTATGATTCTGTGTATTGGGTTTGTTCATCCTGGAAAAGAGAAGGCTTTGGGGTGATCTACTTGGAGCCTTCCATGACCTGAATGAAACCTGATTGAAAGGGACTATTTACAAGAGTATGTAGTGGCACAACAAGGGAGAATTGCTTCAAACTGAAAGAGAGTAGGTTTAGATAGGGTATTAGGAAGAAATTCTTTATTCAGAGGATAAGGAGACACTAGAGCAGGTTGCACAGGGAATTTGAGGATGCCCTGTCCTTGGAAGTGTTTAAAGCCAGGTTTGTTGGAGCTCTGAGCAACCTACTAGTGAAAGGTGTCCTACTCACAGTAGGGGTGTTGGGACTGGGTGACCTTTAAGGTCCCTTCCAACCCAGGCCATTCTGTGATTCTGAAGTTTTTCCTTTTCTGTACCTCTAGGTTTAACAAGCATTAGAATGGTCAGAAGAAAATGCTACGGTTTTCTGTTGCTATGTGTTGGGTGATTTATCTTTTTCATGCTGAAGCTGATGCTCAAGAAAAGGAACTCTTCTAAATTAGAGTTGCAGGGAGTGCTAATGTAGGAGTGTGATGTCAGATCCATAATGTAAATCTGCTGTTGGCACTCTTTCATTTTGATGTTTTCTGTGAAGTTGAGTTTGAATACATCAAAAGATATATGATAAAGCAGCTTACCTGTGAAGATATGAACTACTAGTAGAAGTTGTGTCTAATCTTGCTTTTCTTTAAAGCTTTAATGGGCTAATGGAAAGGGAAATAAGATTAGTTGTAATGGAGGCGGGCTTGTGGAGCAGAGAGACGACTCAATATGAGTTAACAGCAAAGCTCAGTTTATTGCAATGCACACACACAATTATACTATTTCTAAGAATATGTGCACTAAAGTAATTGGTGTCCATGGAATACAAGCAATAATCTATTGGCCAAAGTTATGAGCTACTGTATCAGTCTCTCACGAACTCTTGCAGGTGTCTTATCTTCTGCTTCTTCTGATCTCTCTCTCAGTCCTTGCAAGTAGTTTATCTTCACAACTACACATCAGCGATGGCCAAGGTTGAATTCCTTTAACTCTATCAAGAAGTTCCCAGGCCTGGAAGCTACATTTTCCTTCTAGAGATCTTTCAACAAAACCTGTCATTGTGTTCCTCAGTATGCCAGGAGCAGTATCTCCAGGATGCTTCATGGTCCAAGACATGGGACACCACTGGCAGAAAAGCCGTGAAAGAGGTTCCAGGCTGTTCTCTGAAGAGTCTGCAGGGAGTAGATGGGACCAGTTTTAGGTCAGATGGGATTATGAGACCATGTCCTTGATGGCTCTTCACAGATAGGAGCTCCAAAACCTGATGCTCTCCTAATGTAAAAGAGTTCACATGTGAAAATTAGGATTCTTTTTAAGTGGGATAAATTGTAGACATAACACACCAAAGACATAGAGCAGTTATGAAAAGATAAATCACTTACCACATTCATTACCACAGTTTCTTTTTTAATTATTTTTTGCCAGCTTTTTTTGCCTTCTGACCTATACTATAAGGGAATTCATAAAAACCTTTAAGATACATTTTTAAGTTCCCCAACAAAGTATGAATCAATCCTTTAAAAGAAGGAATGCCACATCAAAACCTCTGTGCATCATTGATATAGTAACTTAGATTATTTTAGACTGTCCTAGGGCAAAAACCCACTTTGGTTTCTCTGAGCTGGCAACACAAATGGAAAGATAACAGTTGTGACCAGAGTTCTGGAGTATGAAAACACATAAGAAAATTGTTTTTCATTTCTGTATCATGTGACAGCGAAGTTGTCAAGTAAACTCTTTAGCACTTCAATTTACCTACATCTTTTAAAAATCCCTGGTGATCTACAATACAGCTGAAATAAAACAACATTAAACCTCAGCACCTGCTAGTTAACACAACACAGACAACTTGCCAGCTCATGGCCAATGATGCTTCTTATTTCTAGTTTCTTCTCCATGCTTAAAGGCACTAAAAAGCCATCCAGCATTTTCCTACCTTTATGTGTCCACCCCAGAGACACCACATTTGGACCCAAAGGGACTTTGCTCCATGGGTTGAAAATTGGACGCAGCAGGTCACGCTGCTCTCCTACAAGAGGGATACAAAGGTTGCCCCAGCTGGATGCACAAGGAGGTTGGGTGTTCACAGAGCATTCATTCTGTTCCAAGTGGGATAAGAAGCATTCTGAACCTTCTTCTGCTTGTTCTGACTAGTGGATATCTGGGTACTGGAGGGTGTGAAGGATGAGAGTGTGATCCATACTGTCCTGCTGCTTCCTTGGCAGTGGGAAAACCCAGTCACCTGTGCCAGGCTCTGTTCTCGCTCTGCTTCTGGAGAGGTGGCTGCAATGGAGAGAAGGGTTGATCCAAATTAGCATTTTTCCCCACTAAAATGATACAAGAGGGCTGACAGGAATGTTTTCTGAATTCATGCTTGTCATGGGTTTCTCTGATTAGTTTTTTTGTTTGTTTTTTTTTTTGTTTTTTGTTTGTTTGTTTGTTTGTTTGTCATGGGAAGTAAAAACAGCTTTTGGACATTCCCTTTCTAGATCTACATGTGTTGTCA
>JAWWEE010000074.1:19515413-19554040 GCA_035221455.1 Xenops minutus
ATAAAAAAAAAGGCAAAAAAAAAAAGAAAAAAAAAGGAAAAAAAAAAGGGAAAAAAAAAAAAGGTGAACTTTTCTGAAAGGCAAATAGAGCTCTAAGCTGTAAAATTCATGTCTTTCCCAGCTTTTGCAAGAGCTGAGGTAGATCTCTGGTAGTAGGAATGTCTGTGCCAAATGTTGTATGTGAGTTGTGTAAGTGGATACAAACATGTAAACTCTTAGTTTTGCTGCTGGCATCAAGAAATGGAACAATAAATATTTCTGGGACATGCAGTGTTACTTTCACAGCTAAAATATTTTTTGCAATAGTTTCTGGATTGTATTGCTTTAGAAAAAGAGGTTTTTCTAAAGCTAAAGCAAGAAAAGCTAAAATACTTATGGCATATCTATCTGAGAATAAAATTTACAGCAGTATTTGAGGTATGTGTATTTTCTCTTTGAAATACAGAATCAAATGAGTCACATATACCTGGAGCCCAGTTTAAGTACCGGAAAGGGCTGCCTCCAATCCACTCCCATCCACTCCTCAAGTCCAGTCTGTTGAGTCCAATCCACAGTGCAGAATCTGTACCTTCTGTCAATTCTAAGTAACAAAAAGAAGATAAATTATTTTATAAATCACTTTCATATTAGTAATAATCACTAATAATGTCTCTAGAAAGACCTGCAATTATTAAATATCTAACTACAAATATCTTTAGATATTGAAACACTTGATAAATTGAAATATGCTGAAGCTTTGAATACTGTAAAAAAATAAACAAAGAGAAATCCCTTCTCTTACTCTATCACTAATGCAAAATAAGACCAGATAATATGCAGAGTATACCCAAAGTGAAATTATTTCTGTAGAATAGGCTAAATTCTGTACAACATTATTTAAGTAGAAATATTGCTACTGCATAAGTATAAACAATAATAATAAATATCTTAGAATTTAAATTCATCCTTAAAAATAACAATACATAGTTTTTTTCATACCATTCCTTTAGCAATACATAGGATAGGTCCAGCTGCAATTTAGGATCTATGAATAACTGATATTTTTCTATTTGCCAAGTGAATGAAAGAAACAGCTGTCAAACTGCATTTTACATAGAACATGTCTTTGTTTTGGCATTTTTCTTTTTTTATTTTCAATTTTTTTTAAAGTTTCCTTTTGACCAAAAGTGAAATACTAATTCACTTTTCAGAATGTTTTCCCTCCAACAATAACAAAAAAAATCCAGTGAAGTTTTAATATAAGATACCATTTGTCAATAAGGAGCCAAACTGTTATACTTGAATGACACTGGAATACTTTGAATTCTGTGTAAACTTGGCAGCAGTTTTGATATGAACTTGCAAATTCTAAACGATTTTGTTTTGTTGCCCAGACATATTTAGTCCAAAGACAACAGCCAAAATCATACTAAAAATCCTTAGCTGTTATGATGGACTGAGCTGATCCTGAATGTAAGTCAGGGTTTTCTTTATTGCCTTACCTTTAAGGTATGTTTGTTCATGAATGTCTGTGATACTCAATAATTCTGCATTTTGCTGCTGACAGCTCCTCCTGGCTTGGTGCCATGTGAGAGCCGAGTCAGAGTTTATTTGGTAGTGGACATTTGTTAACAGATCTGTGGTCCAGGTGCTGTCTGCATCTGTGGAGAAAATAATTACATTGGGGGTCATTGTAACTTGCCAACAGAAAAATGAGTTGCGGGTTCTCATTTTGCATGGCATTCTCTTCAATGTCATTCTTCTTTCAAGAGCACTGAAAACATCATGAGCAGATGGGGAAGGACAAAATTAAGGCTGGCAAAATGACAGATAAAACTGGCCTATACTGCCTCCTGTTCCACGAAGACACATAATTCAGGAATTACCACAAGGGAAGGGATTGTATAGGAAAATATAATTTAGGTTGTGCTATGGCAGAAATCTTATGTGAAAACTTTAAAAAGATGTGCAATATACTTTCCTTCTGGACAGTCGTTCCCAATGAAAGCTGTAAGAACCAGCTTTAGACAAGAAATTAGTATCAAAGTAGTTCTTAGATAAATCCCATTCCCTTGTAAATGTGCTTCTGGATGTGCCTGTCACACAGCAATGGTGCTGAGCAGCACTGTGCTCTCCTCTGATTACCTTTGTATCTTTGATTTTCTGAAGACTTATACATGCTCAATCAAGCACATTACAAAATTTTATCAGGTATTTGATTATTCACAAAAGTCAGTATGAAGTTGAAATTAAAAAAAAAGAAGCAAGACCCAGAACTAGCTTTCAAAAACTGATTATTCATTGATCCTATGTCACATGCCTTTGGGGCTCAGTGTCCAAGGTATCCTTGCGGGCACCTGGAAGGCACATTAGACTTGGGATTTGTACCACACCAAAACTCCATTTTGAATCAATTGGAGTGAAGGGGCATTCTAATAATGAAAGACATAATGTGTAACCGGAGCAATGGGGAGGAATACCAGGGAAAGATGAGATGTGCCAGGTGGAGACTTCAAGATCTTGAATGCAAATCTGGCCTGCCAAGAACAAGGCCATAAAGGGAGATGGAGAGGGAAGTGACCACAGAAATGGAAGAAAGTGATTGAAGTTGCAGAGAAATGCCAGGCAGATGTCAAAAACAGTGGAAAGGCTGCTTCCCAGGCAATAGGAATAGGGCTTAACAGCATGGATAAAGGGACACATTCCACATTAGTAAAAAAAAAAATATTCACATGAGAATCATACGGATCAAAACATTAACTTAATCATTAATCTTCCTGCAGCGCTCACTTTTGTGCCCACATCCATCCCAAAGGGGGTCCTCAGAGAAGGGTTGTACAATGGTGACAGCACACATCCTAGCTGGGAAACAGTGAGGGTCTCAAAATTATTGTGTTGCTCAGCAACACCCCATAATTAGTGGGAACTGCATGCTGTTTTACTCTTCAATCACACCTTTCTCCACGTCTTTATACAGCATGTTATTTCCTTGCATAGAGAGCTGCAGGATGTGGCAATACATCATATATTAAAAGTAATTCTTGTAAGCTATGAATTATATATTATATTATATAAGGATAGTCATATTCTGCTAATGCTGGTTTGTCAGCACGACCCAGAGGGGAACTGTGTTGGGAAAGGTGACTTACCTTGCGATGGACAGAATCCGTACCGCTGGTCCGTGTCGTAGTCGGCCGTGGTTGCGCACCAGAGCCAGCCGTCTGTGCGGCCGGCGGCTGTGCACTCTGCGTACCACTGCTCATTGTACAGGAAAGGGAAGACACAGGGTGCCCCAAAAGCATTGCCCAGCAGTGTAAAGGTCTCTGAGAAGACAAAATGGTAACTTTAATATGAAAAATAAAACATTAATGTGAACAGTGAATGAAGTAAAGCCTATGCTAATGGCTGAATTGCTCAAAGTGCTTCCCATGATTCCTTTCCCATAACCATAAAAAATTTAATTTCATACTTAAGCTGCAGACACATGCTCTAGAGCAGTGCTATTCTCATGTAAAGTAATATTTCATAGATGAGGTCTACATTTAGACTTTTGTTCTTCCCAAGATGCTTTTCCAATCTTAATAAGGCTCCAGAGCTCTACCCTGAGATATTTCTATTTCAAACAATGGTAAGATTTATATAACATGTGTAAGGAAGGAATAATATTTATAAGTTCTTATTCATGGAAAAAGTAAACATAGGTTAGACTATCCTTCTTTGGTTTTATTCTAGTGACCATTTAAATAGTGAAGCAGCTCCCACATGCAAGGTTCAGAGTTCAATGTTGAAATATCCTGTGACGTGGTTTTTGAACATACATTCTCGATGTGGGAAAGCTATTCAGAACAATCAGACTTCAGCTGATTACAAAGGGTAATTGCACTGGTGATTATAATTATTCCATGAGCATCCTCATCTGCAGAGTCACAGAAGCCACGCTTCCTCCACCTACATCAGTAATTCCAGACCTTTCTCACCTCACCCATATTTTGCTTCTTTCGTGAGGATTTCATATCCATGTGCCTGTATAAGAAACTTACCAGTGTTTATTCACTCTATTAATAACAGTGACATGGTGTGGTGAACACTAGTGACTTTAGAGAATACTTGTAAGTAGTATAAGAGTAAGCAAGTATGCATATACATATATACTAATATATAATATGTATTTATAGAATATAGAGTATATGCAATACTTCTAATACTCATAATACTAATAATACACAGACTAAAGTACTCTGTGTGTATATAATACATACTTGGACATAGCCTTGAAGTTAACGTCATATTTAAGTCCTTCAGCACATGGATTTTCTAAAACTGGTGGTCCCTGAAGGAATCAGAATAGTCAGAGCCAAATATCCAAAACATTCTAACACTCACAAAGGAATAAATGCAAAGGTTGAAAGAATCAGTTTTCTGTACCTTCATATCCCTGGGAACATAAAACATCCATGGCCCCATAGATCTTCCACTTATTCTTTGCACTCTGTCCCTTCTTTAACAAAACATTATCATGCTCTTCATCGCCAGGACTGAAAAACAGATCTTCTCCTTGGATTGCAAGGAGGCTTTCATTTCTGCATTCCCACCACTGGAGCTCACTTGTTTGATTACATGGATACAGGGTGACCTTAGCCTGATCCTCCTTCAAGGGCACCCCCAGGCACAGTTTCAGTTTCACACTCATAAGCTGATGATCTGTGATCCACCTGAATTTTTGTAATTCATTGTCTTGATGGCAAGTGGCAGTTCTAACTGACTGCGCAATAGATGCCTGAAGACAGAGCCTGTTGACTTTATTATATATTAAAAATGTATCAATGTCTGTAAAGAAAAACAACACACAGTTAATGGTTAATACAGAATATATGCATAGTTGATATGTGATATGATTCTACTTCCCATTCACATGAACAAGAAGTCATTGCAGTCATATCAGAAAAAAACATGATGTTTTTAAACTGAGTCCACTGCAACATCAGTTCTACCAATTAAAACCAATAAAGTAGACAATAGAATATGTATGTCATGATTATATGTCATCATACTGTGGATCAGTGGCAGGCAGCAGCAGACCTGAGCACAGTTTGCTGGATTGATTTATTTCAGTCATGTGAATTCTCTCAGTTACATTTTTATTACCACTAGCCTGTTCCCACCTATTCTCAGATCCACGGCCTTGTAGACCTCTCACCTCTACACACTTTCCTCACCCTGCCAGAATTTACATCTCCTAGTGGGGACACAGACATCTTTGCTGGGCCATTTTTCTCTCCACTTCTGAATCCACCTTTCCCTTCCACTCTATAAATGTGGGTGAACCCCTCTGGACTTCTCAGGGCTCCTCAGCCTTGCTGACCTACAAGACCCACTGTACCTACTATGAGACATTGAATATAAAACTAGGAATGACACTGGGAAACCAAGGACAGTCTGAGAAAGTAGCAAGGACTGTGGAGTAGTGGCTTCTGACCACTGTTTGCCAGTGTGGGAAGGCTGTTGGAAGTTAGAAGATCCACCTGTACCAGAAATTGGGTCCCTGGCTCTCCAGGTAGTTTCTCAGATCATGTCTACAGTGTCAGCTTCAAGGTAAAGTAGAAGCAGTGGAACTAATTTCAGTCCTGCAGGGAGTATCAGCAGCAGTAGTGAACCATGCCCATGAATTTGCTCTACTGTCTTGTGGTGTACTTTGTGATCCACCCAGAAGCATTTTATTCCAGAGCTTGTGGGATTCATAACCAATATTGGTCCCTGATACATTTCTTGATCACTAGGCATCATATTTAATTGAAATGTATTTAAAAAATTAAAGATATTTCATTAAAAATACTGCAAAAAATTGAAATCAATTTAATTGATAATACAGAGTGCACTGAAAATACTTATTCTGGCCTACAACGATACTGTATGTGATTAAAAAAATACCATATACTCTGAGACAATCTGTAACAGATTTGCTCAAGACTTAAAAAGGTAAAAGGATTTAACCTTAACCATTCAGGTCTGCAGAAGATATCTCTTTACACCTACAAGAGAAGTGCAGCTAAAAGGGTAGCAGCAGTGTTACCACTGCAATTCCACAATAATGTTCCTAAACTTAATGCAATTTTATTTCACAAAAAATTTATTCCATCCACTTTATCAAGGCCAGTAAATTCATTGAGTTTTTTCAAAACAGTGAATGAAAATAATTCTCCATGTAAGCATTACGTCTCTCTGGGTTGCACAGTCATCATCTGTGAACATCTTAATGCCCTACAAGTAATTTCACATTTCAACACTCCTGAAGTTTTTCTGCCTGATTTTGCTAACCATTACCCAGACATCAACAGCTCAAAAATCAGAACACAGAAGCAAAGAATTAAATTTAAAAAAAAAAAACCAACCAAACAAAACCAACCCCTCTCCCCCAAAAAACACAAATACCCACAAAACAAACAAACAAACAAACAAACCAGGCATTTAAACATATCCCACTATTTTCTTAGGTATGATCTTTTGGGGTTACTGACGTGATAGTGCCACTATATAAAGCCATTAAGAACTGCATCTCTGCTTCCTTCCCTAGCCACTTCTTTTTTTCTGTTAGGTTCTTCCCTTGCCTCTTGCCTGCCTGCCTTGCCTGCCGCTAAGAGGTTCCCCATCTCCAAACTAATAATGTGCATATAAGGCAGTGCACCAGAACCAGGATCACCCAGAAATGCCAGGGGCCTGGAAGCGCCGTCACGGGCACCCTCACAGGAGGCAAGCAGGAGGCACTTACCCACCAGCTGCAAAGCGCTGTGAACAAGAGTAAAGGCAAGCAAGAACATGCAGAACATAATTGTAAATGCTGTTTTCTTTTCTTCCCTTCAGCAAAATCTGGATGGGGAGAAGTTGCTGTCAATAAAGTCCTGCCGAAGAGAGGACAGTGGCCAGTCCTTCTCAGCTTTGCAGGCTGGGTGGGAGAAAGCTCCGAATGCTAAATAAGGAAACATTGTGTCACATGCCACATTTCAAAATAACAAGACCACACAGCACAAATTTTACCCTCGAAAAAGAATGGCTTCTCACTGAGGGTAAACAGTGCTTCCTTAGGAAAGCAGGTGGTACACAGAAGGCTGTATCTCACTGCTTTCCTGCTGTCTCTCCTGCAGAAACATCTGAGGAGCTCATGGAATCAAATCAGCAGTGAAATACTAAAGACAGAAATTCAGCCTTTGCTTTTAAATCTTACACCTTGTCTACACAGACAAAAATATACCATGAGGAAGACATAACAATCTCACATTTTCATGTGTGAGATGAAACAGGATTGAATTTGAGAGGATTTAAGTGAAATTCACTCTGTGGGACATTACAAAAATTTCAGTGCCTCTGCAGAAATTTGCAATTGTCGTATTGACCTTCATTTCTACATAAATGCAACTAGGATATCAGCACTCAAAACTACTTGAAAACTGGCTCCTTATAAAAACAGTGCCTGCTTTTGCTTGTGAAGTAGGTCAGTGTTATCTGACAGTCATACCAAGAGTCAGCCACAATTTCAGGAAACGCCATGTCGTGCTTCTTCCCCAGGTCACAGGGCAAGCACTCAGCAGTTTGGTTTCCAGACACAGAGGTGGAAATCTGAGAAAAACAGTACTCCTCACACTCCTCTCCTGACCACTACAGACTGTCCCTATAACTATGTAAAGGCCTACTTTATTACAGATTTTTACCATGGAAATATTTTGTTTTGTTTAGAAAAACTTCTAAATGGAAAATATATGTGGAAATGTCTAGTAACACATATAACTATGCACCTGTAGCAAAAATGTTATATCAAGAAAATGTAGCTTCACCTTCTGTTTGTTGTCAAGATGATTGCATTTCCCAAGTACAGGATTTGATCCTGTTTTTCTGTTCAGCAGAAAGTCAATGTTCCCTGAGAAAGTCTACAAGGTGAAAACAAAAAGAAGACATTAAACTGTGAAATAAGAAATCACAAGGAAATGCTTGGTACAGATGTTAGTTAACTGAATGTTCTTCTTCAGGTGATGGCAAAAGATACTAACAACAAGGATAAAGTCAACAGTTTTTTCTAGAAAATACATTTTTTCTAAAAACATAAGTCTTTTAATCTGCTGCCAAAGATCCTGCCTAGAAAGAGCAAGTTTTCTTTGGCCTGAACTGTTGCCTTAAACTGACAACATTTCCTCATATCATGTGGCCTGTTTATATAAAAGATACACAGTCAATTATATTGTCAGGAACTTTAACAGCCTTGTTTTATTCTGAAGTTCATATGACATGAGGACAAGAGGAATTCCTTTTCTTCTCAGTTAGACATTTTGCAATAACAAATAAACAAAAAGGGAAGGGTCTGGTTTCTTACCCTCCTCTGCTCCTCAAGCCACAGCAGAGCCACCTACAGTCTGGAAGCAAAGCAAACATTTGTTTCCCTTCAGCCAGGTTTCAGATGTGTTCTAGGGCTAAGAATCTGAACTATTGCACTATGTTCTTGATACTCCAAACAAACCTGGTGCACTTGTACCTCTCTCCCTGTAGCAAATACTGTGAATTATAGGGTACTGTGCTGGTTCCTGCAATGCTCAAGCCTGTTGAAATCCTTGAGGCCAGCTTCCAAGGAAGAGCAAAGTTAGGAGAGTCAAGCTCACTATGGCATCAGCACCTGACACCTCCTGGTCACCAAGACCCACCATACACATACCCCGGGAGCACCAGGCAGGAGGTGGCAGTGCCCTCCTGTTCCTTTGCACTTCAGAAATCTGGCAATGTCAGACACCTTCCTCTAGACCCTATTCACAGGTGTAGCTCCAGCACAAGCTGCATCCAACCATGAACTGCACTTTGGCCAGTCCCAATCCAAAAGGATAGAAACTGGGCTAAAAGCAGTTTCACTCCCCGACATGAATTTAGACAATTCTCTATTACTTCAGATTCAATTGCTGTACCTGCATCCTAGACACTAATCTCTTAAAAAGATTACCAATAGTGTAAAAGTTGACTTGCTAAGGAGCCCCACTGAGTTCATTAAATTTCTACTACTTCAATGATTAAGGGGAAAGAAAAAGCACAATATAAATAGCACCTTATACCTCAGCCTCTCTGATAGGTCTGAATGAATAGCAGGTGGGAGGTAACTTGTCATGGTGGCTTAGCAGGTGATAGTTTGCCAGTTACTCATGTCAGGTGTTCACTGTCTGCTGCAGTGACATAAAAAGACCCACACAGTGCTTTAGGATCCCCTAGAGCAAAGATTTACTCTGCTAAAAAAAAAAGAAAGCAATTCCCAGCAGGGTAAGTTTCCCCGTGCCTGTAGCTGCAGTGGCTGAGACCAGCTGAGGCACTGGGTGCTGGCAGACCAGCCCCAGCCCCGAGGAGCTCATTGCAAGGGCATTGCTGTCAAGATTTATAGCACTGGTTAGTCTTGCTGTGCCAGATTTAGGTCAATATTTTGATACAGATTTGAGATGAGCTTGATATTTTTCTGGTTAGGTTCTAAGCAAGACGGATGGGTACTGTTTCTTCTCATTCAGGTTGATAAAACCAGCAGTTTAAAGTTGCTCTGTTTATCAAAAGTTGAGGCAATAAAATCTGCACAGATCAAAATAAAACCTAACTTAGGCAAACAACTTAGAAAGTTTAGGAAGTACTGTGGCTATTGCACTGATTTGCTTGATCCTTTACATACCTAACGAAAGTAACCACAAAGCATGGAGAAACTAAACAGAAAGATTTACTTATTTATTTTTTACTATCCTGTTCTAATTTGACTGGTAAACATTAAACAAGTTTGCCCAAATAGAGTGTGTTTTGCCAGTGACAGTAACTGGTGAGTCATCTCTCCCTGTCCTTATCTTGACCCACAACTGTCTTGTTACATTTTCTCTCTGCTGTCCAGCTGAGGAGAAAAGTGATAGAGCAGCTTTGGTGGATATCTGGCATTTATCCATGGCCAACCCAACACAACTACACATACAATAGACTTTTTTGAAACTTCAAATGAAAAAAATCTCCCTCATATGAAATTATGAAATTCTTCTTCACTAGTTAGCAAGGGAATGCATGAAAAATCTTTTATCCAGAATAGGAAGTAATAAATGAACTTTTTTTAAAAAAGTCAGCAAGTTTTTTGGGGGTAATTAAAAGCTAATTGTTATGAGCTTGGAATCTTGGCTTACATTTTCTACAAAAAAATAGTATGAACTTTGTGAAGGGATGAATAATTTGGTCCATATGACCTGGCCTATATCATAATATCATACTAAGAGTAATGAAATCCAACTAGTAATAAAAAATGTCTCTATTGTTTTTGCACCTAGAATTTATTACATATTAAGAAAAGGTCATGTACTCTATAAAAATAATAGAACAAAAAGAAAACAAAATGCAAAGAAAGTATAGCTCCGTGAAGTACTTGAATAACATCAAGAAGATCAAAATAAGACAGGGTTTTTGTTATTTTAACTTTCACAAAATAACTTCATTGTGATAGAAGTGTCAACTAACTTGAAAAGAAGTGTTAGCTTGAGGAAGAACAGCAAGGAAAAGATGTGTATTGAAATTCAATCAGTATTGTCTTATGGGCTTATATTGAGACTGAAGCATTGAAAGATTTCATGCACCGATGCTAAATCATTAATTTAATCTCCTAAAAATTATGCAAGTTGCACGACATCTTAGAATGTTGGTGAAGAGAGTTACACATGCTAAGAAGAGATTTAACAGTAAATATAATTTTCTTTAGGATTGGAAGGTTGTGGATGACATAATTCAATAAAAAGGTCATGAGAAATCACGTTGGATTTTGACTCACGTAAAGAGATGGTTTTATTTTTTAGCAGTTACCAGAAAAGTATTACACTCATTATATACTGTATGTTTGCAGAGCAAGAACAAGATGTGGATTGTTGTTCAAATGAGCATTTTGCTAAAGTAAAAATCCTGACAATCTTATCTTTCATCTAACTCTGAGGTGCAATTACAAAATATAATTGATCCCATCTCAAGCAGGAATGGAGGAAACACATTTCAGAACAAAAAAATACCTTTATCTGATAGGACCATCTAACTTACAATTTTCCCTTTTGAACTCTGTAAGCTGATATACCAAACAACGTGCTTGAGTAACACATTCTGTTGAATAAAATGTACATTTGACACGGGAAGCCACTGTATTGTTATCAGATCCCCACTTCTTGAAGTGTTTAGTATTAGCCTAGTCTCATTATATAAACAATATTTACGTACAGCTGCCCCTAAACATACTCCATACTAACACCCCAATTCATTACCTTGGCACTTTATTATTCCATCCATAAAGACATACGTGGTATTCTGTGTTTAAGGTTCCTCTATTATTTCTGCTATACAAACTACAAAGACTGTTATCTGTGCCTTTTTGTAACAAAAATATTTTTCCATAGGAGAAAGACTTTTCAAGTGCAAATAATGTCAAACCTGCTGGGTTTTTTCCTTTAAAGAAATACCATAATCCCAGGAAGATGCAGAGGAATTACATGACCTCTGAGCAGATGCTGGAAGAACTCAGCCCACAGAGGGGAAAATTGCAGCAGGACATGATAACAGTCTGCAAAGATGTAAAATGTTGCTTCATGAAGGAAGGTCATAAATTATTCCACATATCTACTTGAAAAAGGACAAGACATACAGATTATTTAGTGAGAGACTAAAAAAAATGACAATAGGAAAGTGGTTGTTAGAAATCAACTAGTCACTTCTCTTTCCTTCACTAAGAGTAGTCCACAGGGTTTTCCATTTTACCTTTCTATCTCTAGAAACTATGAATTATTTTTCAGGTTTCCATTCAACATTCAGATACACTTGTGAAAAGAAATATAATTATGACCTTGGTTTGCAGTCTTCAACCTTAACTTCCAGGTTAATGCAGTTCAGAGCAAACAAGTCTCGGGGTCCCGTGGGACACTGGCAAAGAGCATGACAAGAGATGAGTGACTGCTGCTGGGAAGCTGTCACAGGTGGCCCATGTACTTGTGTGGCTTCTCAGCTGCTTTACAGCCCCATGAGGTGCTACTGCTGCTCTAGTCTGAGGGCAGAGGGGAACAGCCTGTAGCTCCTCAGTCCAGTCATACAGCCATAGGGGCACAGGCTCAGTTTAAAAGAAAATTTGGTGGAAAATATCACCCTTTGCAATAAGAGCAAGAGAAAAGTGAAGTGTGAAGGAAAAGTGATTTCAGGCTGAGCTTCACTTCACTTCACTTCACTGAGTCAGTTCCCCCAGGGCCTGCAGTGACCTCTCTGTGATCTGTGCCCAGCTGGGCAGAGGCACCCTCACTCTGGAGCTGGCATTGGGTCTGCCACCTTCTATACAGCACAGATACAGTTCTTTTTTCCTTAATGTGCTGGAACAGCTTATAAAAAGGTTGAACTAGAGCCAGAGAGGGTGGGAGTGAGAGCTGAAAAGCTCTGGTGTGAAGGAAAAACCTCTAAGTTCATTATACAACGTAAGGCTTAGACTCACAAAGGATGGCTAGACTTAACCAAGCTTTCCTTAGAGAGAAGTAGCTGACTGGTCAAAAATTTCTCTTATTTTTTGCAATAAGAGAATAGGGATTTAAAATGAGAATAGCATGTTAGAACCAGAGAGTAAACTGCAGAGCCAAAATCATCAGCACCCTGAGAGATATTTGAGTGAGCACCAGGAGTTCAGGAAGTTTCAGTCTTTGTTTCCTGTGATGGAGCCACAGGTGCCACATTTGAGGAATGGTAGACCCTCCATCTAGGAGACTGCACCAGAGGGTGCATGTCACAGCTGCAGAGTTCACAGAGCCCTGCTCAGTGACCCAAGAGCATCTGAAGCTCAATATTTTGGCTGAGGTACCACAGACAAACATAAGCACCTTGACAGCTGATTTACCAATACACTCATCAACCTTTTGTACTACCCTTTAACTGCTTCTCATTAACTGAGCCTCAGCAACCACTGGAAATAATCAACATGCATTTTTGGGATTATTGTTTGAATAATGGATTGTGTAAGAACAAAATAGTCCAGCCATACTTCCTGAATAACAGTATACAGTTATAAAAATAACTGGGAAAATGCCTGTTCTTTATAATATCTCTGTGATGCATCATTGTTTTCTTCCTTTGCTTTATCACTGTTTCCTTCCTTATTAAAAAGAAATATATACCACTTTCCAGAAAGAAATGCTTCAAAGTATTTCCCATGGGCAAATACTACAAGGAGCATGGGGGCAATGCTCTTATTCATATGGTTTAATGCTGGGATGTCCTGTGAAGAACAGGGAGTTGGCCTTGATGTTCCTTATGGGTCCATTCCAACTGAAGATACTCCATGATTCTGTGCTAATTTTTTAAAACTTCTAAATCCTTTTCTTTTGTAAAATTCTCTACCATATTTAAATGTCACATTTTACTTGAATACTTAAGAGAAACATATTGAAGCAGAAAAGTCAGCAGAAAAATGTGTTTAAAACATTTCCTTACCCCACTACATGTGGATTGGGAAGGTCCAAAACGTGATTTTAAATATGGGTAACAAAGGTCCATGAAAAATGCCATCTGAAAAATGTCCTAATGCCTGACCTGTTTCAGTCTCCATGAAGGTAAGAGGTATGTAGTATGTATGTAGGAGGTATGTACAATGTATTTCCTTTATATCAACTGGCAAGAAACACATTGGAGTTCTTCCCCTCCTCACATACCTTCCAATTACAATTATATCAAACCTATTTTCTGAAAGAGGAAGGAAATTTCATAATTAACAGCCAGAGGGAGATAGAGCAGACATTCACATGGAATGTTACCAAATGACTCTCTTGACTCTAAAATTATAAAAAGATCTGTAGGGCTTGTTTTCTTTTTTCTTTTTTTTTTTTCCAGTAAGTTGCATTCAGTAGTTCAAATAAAACCTCAAAAGGAGTTCTGTGAATAACTCTAAGTGCTGGATTTAATCTGAAATAGTTTACAGATTTCTTTGTTGCAAAGGGCATCTAAACCTATCACAACTCTTCCAGCATAGAATGAGCATGATAATATCACTCCAGTGCAATTTCTTCTTTCTTTATTTCTTTTTGTGGTTTGAATTTATAACTCTATGGGAACAGAAAGTGATTTGCATAAGGTTCAGTCACCAGTTCAGTTTGCCTATTTCTCAGGACTGTCTAATGCTGAAGCCATCGCCTTACTTAGCCTGACTATGCCCAGGACACACTACTTTGGTCATGCCATTGGTGCCTAAAGTAATCCATGTTTAGGCAGACAATCATCTGAGCTTGAAAAGAGCTACAAGGGTGATAGTCATGGTTGGGATTTGTAGTTCAGATCCCATTTTCAGGATGAGTTTTGTTTGCCAAATTAGTGCTGACAATGCAAACCACACATGCTGCTGGGAGACAATGGCTCCATGTCTGTGGTAGCCCAGCGACCAGCCATGGGCATGCAGTGAGACCAGCCTCCATTAGCTCTTCTCCCTCTGACTCACCTATTCCTTGCTTTATGAGCACAAAAAAGGGCAGAGACTGATCTCACCTAAGGTAAACCAGGCACCACATTTAGGGAACTTTGAAGGGTTTATATTCAGCTTCCTTTACCCACTGCTAATATTCCACAGCAACTTGACTGTTGCAAACGAGATAGTCAGTAATCTGCAGCCACTGCTAGCACCATGTAATCATCTTAAAAAAGACTTCAGCAGACCAGAGCACAAAATGGTGAAGGCTTCTGATGCTTCTTGTTGAACCCTGCCTTCTCAGGGAAGTGGTAAACACCTAGCATAGATGTACTAAGATGTTTTATGGGGTTATATGTCCCAAGGAAAATGCTCAGAGAGGGAGAAGCACCTGATATACTAACCACCCTTCTAAAAAGGAATCTGAGAAAAGTGAGAAAATTGAGGGAAAAAAAGTGCTTAACCTGGCCATTTCAGACAGGAAGGCTGAATTATACCCACAGGTTTCAGTAGCCTGCACAATTATATAATGCAAAAAAAAAAAAAAAAAATCACAGGTGCTCTTTGCGTTATTAACTAAAACCTAGTGATTTCTTCCATAAAGCACAAGCAGAGAGAGAGGAAACTGAGAAACTTGTAAAACTGACCCCTCCCATTCCTATCTCTGCAGTTAATGAATGTTAAGAGAATGGGAGAGGAAGTGGAAAATCATTAAGAGTGTAGGAACAAGCTATATGCATTTGACAGACAGCTGGGAAATGAGCTGGTCACCTCCAGCCAAACTGCCATGGACAAAAGCAGAATCATGGAGTATTCTGAGTAGGAAGGGTCCCACAGGGATCATCAAGTCCAGCTCTTTAGGGAATGGCCTGTACAGGGATTGAAGTCACAACCATGCTCTAACCAACTGATCTTATCTGAGGATTGAAACTGGATGTCAGATCCCTATTGTTAGTAAGAAAATTTTGCACTGGCCAAACTTGTCCTGATTTTGAACATATTTGGGCACAGAAAAAATTTAGGTTAGTGTATGTAACCAGCTTTGCCCTTGTGCAACCCATCAGGGCCTGCTCCCTGGCAGTCAAACCATATATATTTAATTTTTCCATCTGCACAAAATGATGGCATTGTGACACCTATATGACTTCTAGAGAAATACTTTCAGTCCTTCAGATACAAGACCTTGTGTCATGGTACATTGCATTAAAGACTGTGAGGATGATCTGAACTGCCACTAGAAAGCTCATAATCCTTGTCAAAGCTCAAATGCAAGTCAGAGCCAGCTCCCAAAAAAGGGACTGTCCAAGGCCACATTCTCTGCAGTCAATGTCATGCTTTTCTCTGTTAATTCTTGTCTCTACATATTCTGCTAAGTAGAAACATCATCCATTAAAGTACACTTTTTTGGATGCTGTTCATACCATTGCATGTACAGAGCACTCTCAATTTAGCTGGTTTTCTGTATTTATGAAGCCAAAGCAGATTTAAAATGCATTTGGGCTCCTGCCCACATCTTCAGTAATCTCACTTTTTTTGGTATCATCATAATCTATCAAACTTAAGTCTGTTCTGGAAAGCTTCAGTGCAGAATACATCTTTCTCCTCATTTTATATGAGACTGTGCCATTACACTCATGAGCTTAATTTTTCATACCAAAACATAGTAACCATTGTTTAAAGTCTGCTCTTCATTTCCATAACATTTTGTCAGATGCTTCATTAGGAGGCATGTAAACAATGGAACATAAGGAAATATTTGCAAGATCATTTCCTGTACAATGAATATTGATTAATCCCATGTAAACTCTGCCCAGGTCAGTATAAAACATCACTGCAGATTAAAGAAGAAAACCAAATGTGATGTTTTGGCTTCAGGACAACCCTACATATCATTAAATTAATATTTTATTTTTTTTTAAGAAGATGAATTTGATTATTATTAGTACTTAGAAAAAAGTTGGAGTACTTGGAGAAATTTGCAATTGCCAGTAAACACTGAGGAAAGCTAGACAAGGTTTGAGCATAGCAGAACACCAAGGAATAAGTCAGGCAGACTAACTTGTATTTCTTGAAATAGTAGAAAAAACAGTATGATTTGTTAATCATCAGAGGATACGAAGGAATCACTGTCTTTCCCTCATGCCAGTGAGCACTTCCCAAAATGTATTCCTAGGTCCAGTGTGGCATGTCCAGCATTCCAGGGACCATTCCCATGAACCAGTTTGAATCCTATAACTGACTGCATGTCCTGTAGCAACCAAGAGCTTATTATTTGTTTATTATCACACGTGGGCCGCTCTAGCCCAGCTGTCCTGAGGAGCCAGTGACATTACAAAGCACACCAACATTATTAGTACAGAAGCTTTGTGGACATTGCCCATGAGGGCATCACTGTTGGAAGCTTTAAAAGAGGTGATGTATTTTTCAGAAGCTGCTTAGTTTTAGCTGACAGTCTTTGGGCAGTTCCTTTTCAGTTCCCTATTTCTGTTATGTATATGATTATAGATTCCTATTCACAGGCACTATAAAACTCCAAGGTCTTTAACCACTAAATTACATCATGCCCTCTGCTTCTTACTTTATCATTTGAAGAAAAAAAATTCCATTCGCAATTTTCTTTCAGTGACATCCAGGACAATAGAGAACACTTTTATTTGAGCATGTTTGAAATCCCTCCTAAATTCAAAATAAGATATTTTTGAAGCTTTCAAATCTGAAGTGACACACTTTGTCACAATACAGCTAGTGGAACATGGAAGTGACACATCCCAGTAAGAGAACATAGTGTGCCTGTGTATTGAAGCTTTATAAACTGTTTGTTTTTATAGGCCTCTGAAGTAAAATGCAAATGTATCAGCTACGAACTTGACATTGCCAGTATGGCAACAGATTTCCACAATGCTGTGTGTTAAGAATTATAGTTATTTTTGCAATTGCCTTGCTGAACTTCACATTTGGATGCTCCTGCCTGCAGACTAGACTAGTATGGCTGGATAACTGCTTCATCCCATGTGCAGCAGCATCACTGACTCTTACAAGCACACCAGGTGAAGCACCCTCGGTGTTTTTCTCTCCTCTGTTGCCTGTCTCTTCATGCAGACAAGATTGATATGGACAGACTGGATCCACTTGTGCTCCTCCATGGCAATTTAGTTCTGCAGAGACTAGCAGCTAGTGGCACTCATTGAGGGTCCCTGCACATCAGTCTCATCATGAAGACATTGAGGAAAAAGAATTAGAAAGAAATGTGCAGGGGTTAAGGCACTAACAGGAAGCAGAGGACTGAGAAGTAGCTAGAAGTCTTGGAAGAGAACCTCTTACTGGGAGACAGAACATAAGAGACCACAGGATGACAAACAGGTACCCACAGACACTTAGAAAGAGGAGGAAAATAATTACTTTTAGCTCCTATCTCTTTACTTTCTTTTCACAATTGATTTCTTTGTTTGTTTTGTTTGGTTGTTTTGATTTTATTTGTGCTCACAATATAATTAATTTCCTGAGGATTTGGAAGGCCAGCTGCTTGAAATCTCACATCTGGTTTGGACTTTGATTTAGAATACCAGCTGCAGCTTTTACAGTCTACTAGAAGCACTCATCTACTTGACCTTAGGAACTGAATATATGGAAGCATCAACACAGCTTTCCAAGTGGGTTAATGTAGTAATCAAAGTCAAAGGAAGAGATTCAATGCGTTCCTGATATAGGACATTGTCCAAAGAAAGGGCCAGTGAAATATAATGAGTAAAGATACACACATTTTGAAATTAATATTGTTTCATAAACATGACTCTCGGTTGTTAAATTTAAAAAAAAAAAAAAAAAGTTTGTATTAAATACTTGGTAGAAACTGCATTTGAGAATGGTGCCCAAAAGGCAACTCTGTATTTGTGGTATCCTGATGATGAGCCTGGCACTCACCCATGTCCTGAATTGTCTGGCTGAAATGCCAGTCACAGCTTCACTGCCAAGATGCTCTGAGCAAAATGTCACACAGCAGATTGGGCAATCAAGTCTTGCACATCTGCAGTCTTGTTAAGGACTCCACTCAGTGGTAAATAAAAGATGCTGCAACTCCAAAGTGCAGCAGCATGTCAGGAAAGCCACTTGTGGTCCACATGCCAGAGACATTGAATCGAGCTGGCCTGGGATCACCTCACTCCTGTCTGCAACCAAAGCCCCATGCCCAGGCTGACCTGCCTTGAAGGGCAAAAAAGATGCCAGAAATCCTGAAAGTCATCCTCACATCTGCTTTGCCTCTGAAGGGGCTGAGAATGTCCATACCTGGACTTGTTGGCGTCTCAGACCTATGGCAAAGTCACTCACTTACTAATGAAGAGTAGGCTGGACAGAGATTTCCCTGAAAACAGTAAAAACCATGAGAATATTTTAAAGCATAGGATAAGCAATTGCTTTCTTTCACTACTATCTCTGGCCGTATTTCAGTAACTGCAGGACTTTTGCTAAAGTGTTCCCAGTGATACAAAAACTTTAGTTCGTGTTGTCTACAGACCAATTCACAAAATAGGCTGGCTCTTCTAGATATGATTCAAAATTTCTTTCATTCTTATTCATTATCAGTACCTCTATTTATTGCTCACACTAGCATGAATGTGGCAGTTTCATTTCAGGTATTTTTACATATGAAAATGTATGTGGACTATTTTCGCCAATATTTACAAGAGGTCCACTCCTGCACTTTCTGGGCATGGACATTTCCTAATGAAGTCCAATTACTGGGGCACAGAGGGGCAGCAGGAAACATTCATAAACGAGAATTCAGAATGAAATTCATAAAAAAATACAGTAACTGGCTTGTGTAATTAAATGCAAAATTGAAGATTCTTATGGATTGAAAGGCTGACCAGAGAAAGCTTCTTTTAATGAAAGTAATAGTAAAGGATAATTCACACACAGAGCTACCACTGTTCTTAATGTATTGGTGTGAATCTACATCTTAGTTCCCTGAACTAAACCAGAATAGTCTACTGCTGGGATTCTTACAAAAAGAGAAGTGTATTTTTCTTCAAACATGTTTCTTTTAGAAGTCATCAGTTGAAAAATCATGAGTCAAGATGTGCTGGCACAAGAAGAAGAATTAAGCAGGATTATAGGATATCTTTTACTATGAGGAAAAAACCCAGTCTCTTCAAGGGTGCCAAATCTCTACCCTCTAATGTACAGCCCACTAGAAAACCTTTTCATATTTTCACGCTCTGTAAGTTACATTACACTGCTCTAAGCTGTTCACTCTGTGGGGCATTTAATAGGATGAACTTGTCAGAAAAGAAATTAAAATTTTGAAATGGTAAAAAATAACGCAGTGAAGAAGACTGCTGTCAGAAATTGTCTTGTTACGTGTGAAGTATCAGAACATCCAAAGGGATTCAATAGGGAAAAAAAATAAAATAAACCTGCTGAACAAATACTTTACTTTTTCCAAGAAATGCTGGCTTTCTGGAGGCTTATATATATAGGAAAATTTTGTAACAGTATACATTGAGTGAATTAGCAAGTCTGTTGACAAGTCTCTATGTGGACTTTTTTTCCAATTCCATGCGAATCAGAGTAAATCACCTTAGTTTTATCACACATTGAAATTTATTTGAGGATTTACTCTGAAGTTGATAGAGTAGTGTAAAATTCAAATCCAAGCTTAATTGCATGCCAGTTTCTATATGCAAATGAATTCAGAACCACTACATCTGGCTAGGGGAATCCTGGAGCTGCAAATGTTGAGGCCAAGAGACGTAAAGGAAGATCTACCTCTTGATGTTTGCCAACTCTTGTGCTCTTCATTAAACACCTGCTTTTGGACACCCTCAGGGCCAGGATTCTGTATTAACTTAACCTTCAATATGACCTATGAGAGCTGGTTTTAAGTTGCAGTAAATCCCCCAAATTTTCTGGCTTAATTGAAGTAGACATGCCTGTCAATTCTGTTGTATAGGCTTGATAGGGCTCTACGGGGATCCATGTTGACACAGTTGGAGAAAACCTTTCACAGAAGACAAGTCATATGCACACTCTCCATCAGTCCTTTCTGCTGCTCTTTGTCTCTTCAGCACACCCTACAGATGTCAGTGTGTAGACCATTTCAAGCAGACTTTGATAAAGTTTAGAAATCTATTCAGGATACTGAGATTTTTCAAAGTGTGTTTAGAAAAGGTAATGGGTAGAACTACTGAGTTTTGACAATAAATTAGACTCTATACCTGACTTCAAACTATATAAAATATGCACCATTAAAACTAATTTTAGTGTATATTATTTTCAAAAAAAGCAACTATATCCCAATTTCTCTGTTTATTGACTATACTGTCTTTAGAGGATCTTGACTGATACCAAGAACTATTTGGAAATAGTATTCAGACAGGACTTAAAAATATGAAATTTTTAGTCATAACTGACCTCTTCCATCTGCTTTGGGCATTACAATTAAGCCCTAAGGTAAAATTTAAGGGTTTTGATTAGCCAAAGTCACGTAGTCAGCTAAGCTAGTCTCACAAACCCAGTGCAGAAGCCATTATCCTCGAAGGGCAGGACACAAGGCACTTACTGGCGCTTTCCATTCGCAGTAATGTTAACATCCCTTCCCTACCATTATTTGTAGTAGGCTACGACCCTCTCTCCCAAGTAGCTGGTTTTCTGGCCTCTCTTACCTCAGTAGGAACATCTCTGGCCCAGGTCTTGTGTCCATTATCAAATGCCTACCAAGAGGAGGACAAAACAGCCTCTCTGATTTTCTTGGATCCAAGAGCCTATTTTGAGGCCACCTACAGCTACAAGGTAAAGCTTATCCCTTTGACTTTTCTAATTTGTTATGGCACATGGTGCTGCTACAGGGACACCATGGCTGTGGCTGAGTAGTCCTGGAATATGTCTTCTTGCTGCTTTCGGTGCAGAACCTACCACTGCTCTGTGCAGGGTAGTTTTGTCCAGGTTTGGATAGGGATGAGGACAGTGGAGAGGATAAACCACAGTTCTCGAGGAGTAGCACCTGATTAGACACCACAAAAATAACCCTGATGGGGGGTGCTTGTGGTCCCTGTGCTTTAATCTCATATTAGTGGAAAGCTCAAGCCTGACTAGGGCTGACCATACAGCCACCAGTCATGCAGCCAGGAGAGCAGTGCAGCTACTAAAGTGTTGGCCAAGTCTCTTCCCTGCCATTGCCACATTTTCTGCTTTAGCTCATCAAAAGGGCCTAATCCTGTGTACCAGTACTGATCACAGAATTATAGAATAATTCACACTGAAAGAGACTTCTGGAGGTCATTTGGTTGGATGCCTTGCTCAAAACAGAGCCTCAAAGATATATACTCTTTCAAAGTATATATGCTCAGGATCTTTTCCAGATGACTTTCAAGTATTTCCACAACCAAGAACAACATTTCCATGGAAAAACATATCTATGTTGATACACTAAGTGTGAGAACAGGTGGAAACTGTTTACAGAGTTCACTCTGAATGACACTGAACTATCAAAACCATGTGAATAATTGAGGGGAAAAAAATCTTATAAATATTTGAAGTTATCAGAAAATATTTGTAAATCTGTAATTTGTATATGTGTAATTCAAAATATTCCGCTATTCAGTGCAATTTCAGTCAAATTCTAAAAGTGCACAAGAGGCAATGGAAAATTTTTAAAGGAAGAAAATTCACAGAATGTGTTTTTCTCTTGTGATTCTTTAGGTGAATGCAAATGGCTTTCATGCAAAATTTAAGGATTTCCTTCCTTTTTATCTTATTTCTTGCTTCCTCATTTATTCAAAATCCCTTCCCTATTTTGTGTCACTATGCTAAGTTTCTATATCATAGAATTTCACCTATTCAGTAAAGTAATTATAATGTAGCCAGTTTGGTTTTTTTATCAATTCCCTTTCATTTGTAAACCAACCAAGAATTAACAGTTTCACTGTTATGTGCACTAAATGTAACTGTTTTTGACAAAAAAACAATCAAGAAGAGAAATGGTCTTTCTGAGATTTTTATTATCTTTGCAACGTGTGGAAACTGCATATTTCTAATTTCCCATTTCCTGCTGAAATTTTGTTGTAAACAGATTTAACTCTGAATAGGTCCTAAATTTTGTGTTCTTTTAAATGCATCAAGTCAAAGAACACAGCAAACTCTGCCTTTAACATAAGCTTACTTTCAGAAAGCAGCCTACCAATGACACCATCTCATGTGGTAGCTCTGAAATGAAAAGTACTATCACCAGGTGAAAAGGCTGCTGTTTCCAATGCCCAGGAATGGAAAAAAAAAATAAAAATTCTTGCAACACGAGGTAGAGGAGAAATCTTTGGGCACATGGGAGATGTGTAATCAAGCCTTACTATTATTCCACCTGCTGTTTGACAGATGATTCATTCCCCTTCACTCCCCCCACTAATCACAGGCCAATATCTTTCTGCTTGTTTTTCTTGCTTCCTGCCACCCACTGAGAGTGGACCCCAAGATGACCAGATCCAGCAGGTTGAATGGGGGTTTTGTTCTCTAACAGGTTGTTTAAAAACAAATGTCTCCACTTTTCACAGTATCTTTCCAGAGAAAGTGCTTGCCTGTGGCTTTTGGGGTTGCAAAACAGCCCACACAGTTCCTCTGCAGGAGAAACTTCTTCCTTTCCATTGCCCCAGAGGCTTCCCCACAGGTCCACTTTCTGTTCCTCTTAGGAAAACCCCAGGTTCCCTCCTTTCCTCTGCACTACTCTCATCGTCTTGTATTCTGAAGCATCCCCCCCCACTCTGTGCACACTCACCACTCTCAAGGAAGAAACCATCTCCTCATCTTTCTAGATGGCTCTGCCCTGTGAAAGACATCAGAATCCAGGAGAGGTGGAGAGGCAGCTTGCTTTCTTCCCTGACCCCCAGCTGTGGCCTTTCCAAAGAACATAAGAGTACCCAGGCAAATAGGAACAAATATCTTATACATTCCAGACCTTTGCCATCCACACACACACACCCTCTTTCCTGGACTGAATGGCTAGATTTTTTTTCTTGATTCTCTCATAAGGAAAACAAGTTCATCCCTCACTTGGTTTCCCATAACCACGAGTCCTATCCTCCTGCATCTCTCCCAGCAGCGTCGGCATTTCCTGGACCTCAGCCTTGCCAAGCCCACCATTGCCTGGCTTTCCCAGGGATGGTCAGCACTTCTGGCCCACTTCAGACTCCTTCATTTCTACTTTGGCCTTTCCCTGCAACCTCCTTTGGATATCTTGCACTGTACTTTTGTACCATCTTCTTACCAGCCTCAGTCTATGTTTCTCACTGCACAAACCCTTATTCCTCAAATTACAGAATATTATTCCCTCCTATCTCTAGAACTTCTGTGCCATAATTGGCCTTTTTCTGATGGACCATGGAACAACTGCAAGTCATACATATATATTCCTAATTATCCACTATAGAAAATAATTATATCAACCAGTTCTAAAAGTAGGTGAGATGACTTTCCTTAGCTGTCTAGATCAAGGGTCTGGTTACAAAGCCAGTATAATGACCGGACTATGTGTGTTCTCCTGAAATGAGAGCAAATATTTCCTCAAAGGAACCAGAGCCATTAACCACATCCTTAAAACACTAATCAAATCCTTAAAAAATATTTAGTGGATCGTGAATACTTGTGCAGAGTCAAAACTTGTGCCCTGTAGAATGTGACAGGAGAAAGCTGGATATCTCAGATAAGGGCATAGCTGAGAAGAAACAAAATGAACATTAACTGTTCCTCTGTCCGGATATGGTGATATCAGGACAACTTTGTGCTTATGGAGCAGTTCAAACCTTTCCTATTGACCCTGGAAAATCTGGCTTTTGCCCATTGGAATCTGGCCTAAAGACACTAGTTCATTTCACAGCGATCTATCTATTCTGCTTGTATTTATAGAACTTCCTCACATTTTGCTCCAAATTACCCTTCACTTCCTTTATTCAGTCCCTTACTTTCAGAAACCTAAATGACAGATGATTTGCAGTTCTTAAACTTTTCTTTATATCACTGTTTTACCACAGGACTGAAGTTAATATTTTCTTTTCTGTTCCAAGTTACCGATACTGATATTAGCAAATACTTTCTCTGTAAATTAGTATACTTTTGGAGAAGGAGGAAGATGTTCCATTCTTCTTTGTACATCACTCTGCCATGTCTGTGTCACTGTCTACCTTACAGAAAGTTACAATGGTGAATTCTTCCACAGATTTTCCTTCCCTAAAGTCAGTTACTACTTCTTACAATACAATAAGTTCAATTTGAGAATCAATTAGTTTTTCATCCATGTTATATATTAGGGACATAATGAAGATAGTAGGAAAAGGCAAGACATTCTCTCTAAAATACCACCCTAATTTAGAGAAAACAAAGGAAAGCAACTGAGAAACTAGGTCTCCACATCTTCTCTATGAGGAGAGGTATTTTATAAATGCTATTTTATTGCATGTAAGATCAAATCCAGAATCTATGTGGAAGCAGGATAAATTGACAAATTGTGGTCCTCCACATTCCTGTTTACACCACCTTACCCTGAAGGTTCCTAGGTCTGGTAAAAATCTTACTTTTGCTACTGAATTCTAGGTGTCCAAGAACCTTGATGAGCATCTATTACCTACCTCCACACACAGAGTGTCTTTAAAGTAGGTACTAGGTTTGTATTGTCTGATGAGCATTCTTGGCTGGTCTTTTAACAAGGATGAAATATGGTGGCAGTATATAGTGAATTCACTCACAGAAAATCACTCACAGCTACCTGGTTGGAACAATATTTGGAAAACAATCCCGGCTGTACACTCAGTTGCAGAGAGCCATACTGCAAGTCCAGGCAATTCTCAAGAGATGTCTGGAAAGTTCCTCAGAGGGTCTTACTCTTCATTACCACACAACAGTCACTGCTGCCTTGGATATGATCCAAATTACACCATCCTCTGCTGATGCTTGTGAGCACTAATAGCCTTGTACAATCCAAACTCGGCTCAGTTCTCACAGATGTAGCAGGACTGCTAAAGCTTACTGGTCCTTGGAAACTTTCACAAACTAACTTCTCATCAGGCAACTTTCCTGTCTTGGGCCTATTGTTTTCTGGTAGCCATTTCTTTATCCAAACTTACACTTCCTGCAAAACCAATTCAGACAATTCATACAGAAGGGTCTATAAAGAAAAGTTCTACAAGGGTGGAGTAAAACTTCTTAATGTGCTCAGTGTTGTTAGGATGTCACCTGAAACACCTTATCTGCTGGTGCACTGTACTGTCAGAAGAACGTACATACCACAGTGCAGTGTCTAGAAAGAAACAGAAGAAAGGATTAGAGATCTAGAAGATATAGCCAGTGAAATGAAAAGGGAAGAACTAGTGTTGCTATCAGAAAATATTGAGAGGAGACATGACAAGAGCTATCAATATATAAGAATCTGTCTCAGAAACTACTAGAGCAAAACAGCACATAAGCAGTCTTAAATTCCAACACTTTCATTAGATATTTACTAGGATAAACTTTCACATGTTAGGAATCAATAAGCAATAGGACACAGTTTCACAGGACCATTTTAGAACATGCAAGACTAGAAAAAGTGAGTGGTCATTTGTGTACAAAAATATAAGAATCCCATCCTTCCTTATTGTTTTTACAGTTATGATAAACTGTTCTGTTTAGGAAGAGACACACACTTTTACTTAGAATCAGCCTTTTAATTCCCATTAGCAAACCAACACAGAATAAAAACTTATTTACATGTATTTCATATACACAAAAAATATTTTAACTTAAACACAATATCTGTCAAAAGACTAAAATATCAAAAAGTATCAAGTTAAATTAGGGCATCCCATAGATTAAGGGCGTTGAGTCATTTGGTTGTTTACATTTGGCATAAAATACACTGGGAAAGTTAAAAAAACCCCACAACTTCTATTTAAGTCTATTTTTAGAGTTTGTGAAGTCAGAGAATACACCACAGACTAGTATGACATGTAATGTCATCAGTTTCATCATAAGAGAAGTCTGGAATGTAATTCAAAGATTTAAAATGGACTTGGATATGGAGCATCTGGTTAGAAATTAGAATAGACTTTCTAATTATAAGCTTCATTATGCTTTGAAAAAATGGCCCAAAAAGGTATGAAATCTTCACTGATATTTGAAACATCAAGAAAACATTTTATTTAGTTTTTCAAGTGTGAATTAAGAATAATTTCTCATGCCTATTTCCACCCTTTTGCAGCATTCTTTGAGATCTCTGTTTGACTGATAAATGACAAAGCTTTACTATTCACAATGCATTCCAACCTCTTGTTCATCTTTCATTGCATATGTTACAGCATTATAGCAGAAGTAATACAATTTACAGTTGCCTTTCTATCAGTCATATACAGAGAAGCAAATTATGTTAATTCAGATATCATGGGCAAGACAAAGTGTTTCTGTGATACCTCAGTAGCAAAAAGAAGATGAGGATCCCCAGCACTGGCACAGGCTGCCTGGCTGAGCCAGGGAGCTGGTCCTGCTTCAAACAGGGATCTGTGCCAGGTGAGCTAGGAGATCAGTCCAATCTGTGAAACTCTGCCAGTCTCTGGTGGAGGTCAGGGGGACATCTTCAGGATACCTACATATCTGGATATACTTTCTGAAGCATGCTAAGGAGCATATTCTCATTGTCTATGATGAGCATGGTTCTTGTGCCTAAAGATGATGTTGGACCCATGCAGAGACTGGAGCTGCCTGAGTGTTCATTTACACAACACGGCTGCTGGTCTATGTGTAAACTCAACAATCCTCCCAGGTACTACAATTTATGAGCAGATCCCTGGATCTACCTTGCAAGATTGCTTGTTCCTGCTAGTACAGAAAGCAAGAAGCATCCTGTGCAAAATTAGCTAGAATTTCCATAGGAGAAAATTGCTTTGCCTTAAGAAGTCTCATATGCTAGCATTTTGATTCTTTTCAAAACCAGGCCCAAGATTACCCAGCCTACTAAATTGTTGCCTGCTCATTTTCTTCTATGTTGGTCACAAGACAATTTGATTCATTAGTTCCAGGGTCACCACGGTATATGGCATTTTCAAAACTCGCTGTAAACATTTGTTGACCACGTCTTTTTTTATAGAAAAAATACAATGCAAGGCCAGTGCCAGATAGCAGAAGGAAGATCAGTATAAAGATCATCCCACCTAAACCTTTTGCTGATGAAGCAGCAGGTTCATTTTTTGATGCTGTGAAAGACAAACCAGAAAAATTAGTACAAATGCCCTAAGATTGCTATTGCATACAACAAATATCTCCCAAAGTAACCAACTGAAAGTAAAAGTACTGAACGATCATAACAGTAGTTAAAATTTTGCATGTTAGAGATGGACAATGCAAAATTGAGATTAATCTTTTTTATTTCCCTCTAAAAGGAGTGTTATGCTACATACACCCTTTGTTACAAAAAAAAAAAAAAGATATCCAGTCTGAGGGAAGTGCTCTCATTTTAAACAGATTTAAAATAAAACAATCTGTAACAGATGGGTATTTAAATTACAAATTTCTGGAGGCAATTCTACTTATAAATAATAAATGCTTTTGAACTTATTGAAATTTCTCTTTCATGGGCTTATAAGAAACCAACTTACCATTATTGACAGGTGAATCATGGGTTGGCTCAACTTCAGCAACTTTAAAATTAAAATATATATATTATACAGTTTGAAAGCAACTGTTCAAAGAGTAAATGAATGCTACATACGTAATTTCTGCTTTGTGTTCCTTTCAAATCTTTAATTATATCTTAAATAAATAAAAGATCATTGATTTCCAGCTATTGGCAGAGTGTCAGCCTTTCTTCTCAGCACTCACTAGTTCAATCAGCTAGTCATCATCTACCACTCCTTGCCCTCCAACTGTAATGACCATGAATGTTTTTTGCACTCTCAACAGGTGATAGGCTCTTCCCTACACCAGGGAACAGTAAATGTCAAGCAATCAATGCTTTTAAACTGAGAGGAGGAAACAGTGACTCAGGTTATTCTCCAACATTATTTCTCACCATTCTTATCAAAGGTCACTCTTGGCCTTGATTCAGATGCATATGCATCAATCAGAATCAATGCATGAAGTGCATTTAGCACATAAACAGTTTGTCTTGATGTACATTAGCCACTACTTTTATAATAACCCAGTGCACAGAAATTCAGAACTTACTTTTGGGGATTTTGCAAATAAAATTCTGGTCAACAGAGCAGTAATAGGTCCTCCAGGTTCCACTTGAGACATCCATGTCAACACAGTGTTCATCAAAAATTACGGTAGGCTCTCCTTTCTCCCAGTTAACATATTCGACCGCACTTCTGTCCATCCATATCCATTCTCCTAAAATGAAAAGTATTACCTAGTGAGTGAATGAAGTGGGGAATAATTTGTAGTCTGCTGGGCAAAATGGCATCAGGTATGGAATTTTTTAGTTGCTTAAATGGTCATCACAAAGGGCTTATTTCTCACCCTTTTAAGAACCAGGGCTATTTAGGTGGGAGTATACCAAATGTAAATGTTCACAAAGTCACCTCCATCAGCTTTCAGGGCCATGGCTGTCAGTGATGCAAGGAAAACATGCTCAGGCCACCAAGGATTTATGGAAAAAACCCTGAAATTTAGATTAATAAATTTTTCTAGACAGCTCATATGACCTGTTGTCCCCTGTCATGTTTGGAATTAAATTTAATGTTGTCTCAGTTTTGAATTGCAAGACAACATTTTCTTAAATGTCAAGTAATTTGAGTCAAAAAAAGCAATAGGAAACATTTTAATCAACTACCACAGGTAGAATCTTTTACAGGCTGAAATATACTCTAATTTCAACAAAGATACAGAAAGCATAGACATTTTGGTGGTTTATATTTTATGTATTTTAGCAGAAAAGCTATTAAATATTTATTAGTTGATTTTGTATCTGATTATTTATCCAATATCTAGCATATTGGTACTATTATTTAGTATGTTAGTGATACTTAGTATTCACTCTATTTAGTATTTATTGTCATCTCAGTATGCATTGTGAAATAATTACCATCAATATTTTTGAACAATCCTATCCAAAACTTTCTGAAGTCACTTGCAAGTGGAGACAAATAAAGTAAGAGAAAGTTCATTTCAGCTGAGTCTTCTATGGAAACCAGAGAAGCACCTAAAAATATCAATTAAATATTACATATAATTTCAATGAGATTTTTTCATTATAAATTAATTATCTCAGTAAACAATCATGACATATTTTGTGATCTGCATTTTCACATAGTAGAAATGCTTGATAATAAATTTAAATTAGAGGTAGCTTATAATTGATATACAAATACACACACACACATCTATGAATTATCAGTTGGTGTTCAACTAAAAAGTTAAAAATGAAAAAAACCTGTCAAATGTCCTAACAAAAAAGGGCACTTACCCATTTGAATACATGCCATGGAAGCATCCGGCCAGCTTTCCTCAGACGTGGTGTGAACATAGTAGCAATGACCACGGAAGGGAATCCAAGATCTACCACGCTTTGGTTCAGGGCACCTCCCAGGAAGCTGTGGTGGTTCAGTAGGGATCAACTCTATTAAGAAGACACACAGGTTTCAGTGTATTCTTAAAAGCCAAGGGAAATCTGTTCTCCTGCACCACACATCAGCCCTTCCAATTTGACATTGATTCTGGGAAATGGAATATTGCAAAAACTTAACTAGTGATAAAAAAGTGAACTAAACATGGCAAACTAGCAATAAACTATACTGGCTGGAGCTGGTTCTCCAATCTGCTAAAGAAGACTGACACCAGTCTAACTACCACTGTCTTCAGCAAGACAATTTCTACTTAAAACTTGTGAAACAGAATGAAGAATGAGTCTTATACATAAAGGATCTAAACACCACCACCACAAGTCAGTGGCTTGTGTCTAGCCAATTTGTAGAAATGACAGTGAGAGAAGCTGTTTGTACCTGTACCTGTACATCATACATCCGACGCAACGTAAAAGCAGAATTTCTGACCTATTGCATCACCTGATTAAAGCCAAAGCAGAGCTTAAATGAATATAAAATTTGCTGTAAAGTATGGTGCAGAGATCATAAATTTCATATATAATTTAAAACATGTTTGAAAATTGTATGCAATATTTGAGTGCCAAAGTATTTGAGCAGAAGCAACAAACATAAATTAATTGATTTGGCTGCTACACTGATAGAAGTCTCTTAACTCACTGTATTTCAAAAGATACTTTTAAAGGTAAAAGTATATAATCAATATATTTATAGTTAGGTGAAAGCTGATCAATTTTGTAGTTCTTGACAACCAAGGATGCATAAAAAAACTATGGCATGTGGCATGAAATATTGCAATTGTCTTTATTATGTGCACGTGTTGATTGGCCTGTGAAATGAAATGTCTGCAAATCACTGAAGACAGATTGGATCTCAGAGTTCTTCCTTTAAAAAGTAATGGTTTATCACAAGGCATACACTATCTATTACAATCTTTGTGTATGTGGAAAAGCTACATTCAAATAAAGCCATTAATCTAAACTCCAGCCTCCCAAGTCACATTTCTCCTATTCAGAACTTACCATCAGATTGTTTACAGAGAGATGAAAATGTTTCATTGCAAGATGCAGTCTTCCAAAAACCGTCCAAATCTAAATAGACACAGGCTTTGTTCTTATTTGGTTCTCCACTGGCCCAGTTAAGATACCTGCTCCTCCTTCTGTCTGACCATACGTATTGGCCACCATTCTAAAAGCAAATGACAATAAAGATTATCTCACATATAAGAATTGAATTGGAAGAACATTAAGATTGAACTTGAATGTATGTAGAAAATTAGGAAAAATCATAACCATGGTTTCTTGCACAAAATGAATTCATCTGCCATGAATACCTAGCAAACTAGTCCAGACTTCCCCTCTCCACGGCAGTTAGGGCAGTGGTCCTACAGATGTTAATTTAGCATGCAACCTACATTATTCAATTCACACCATCCCCCTCATGCACTGAATGGGAAAAGGGCCCTACAGTAACAAATGTGAATATACAGTGAAAGTTTTATCAAATGAGCCCACATATACACACAGATCAAATAAAGATTGCAGAGAATCTATTGTCAGCATTCCTCTAACACAGGTTTCTCCATGTATTTAGAAAGCAAATAGAAAAAGCAGAAGTTTCACTGGATAGAGCAACCTGATGAGGCTTTCCGTGGAGCCGGCACCACAGACCCCTGCCACCCATGTTAAAAGGGCTTGTAGTAGGTTTCTGGGTCTTGAAAGGACCAGCTACTACAGACAAGCCAAGTATCAGTGGATTTCACCACTATCTGCAGAGGATGACAGACATTAGTCTCATCCATGGCTTCTGTCACCCCATCCCATGCAACCCAGGCCCTTCCTCCTGCGATCTTTGGAGGCAGGCTCCCATCCTGCCCTGTGCACCATTTCCTTTCCTGTTTCCTTTCCTTTAAAACCCTTGGCCATGTCTCATTCCAGATTCCTGTCTAATCCTGGCTTCCCAGTTCCTGCTCTCACTGAGTTCACTGAGTGACTGCAGTTCCTCTCACCTCAGCACCTGTGCCCTCCCTCAGTCCTGTGTCCCACCAAGTTCTTACTCTACATCTCTCTACTTGATTTCCCTGCAAATTTAGTTCCACAAATAACCAGCTGCATGACATTTATCCATGTTCTTTTTCACATGCCTCTATTAGCTGCTTCCCATTTCAGACCTTGCCACTCTTGGCTGAGTTGGCTGGCAGTTTTACACAGGGCACTGGATTCAGCTCCAAAACCGAGCCTGAGGTGTCCCGATTGACAAAGCCCTGCTCCTGCCTGCTCTTTCCCCTCTTGCCCAGTGTACTGCTAGGCTGTGAATTGAAACAAAAAACTTGAAATACACTCACAATGAAAGAACTATTTTTAACCCATTTTTTTTCTGTGGTACACTCTATGATGTGCCTTCAGAAATGGCAATGTGCTGCTACACGAGCATGTGATAGACAGTGGCATAGGAAGTGGGAACTCCACAGCCACTTTTACCACTGAAGCCACTCTCTGCCACAGCTACATATTTGGTGACCTTTGAAGAATAGGCTGTGACAGTTCTCATACTATGGACAAACACTTAAATGTGTAAATGTCCTGAAGTGGAAAGAAGTCAGGATCCCCCAAAATGTTTGGATTCCTGCCACCCATTTTAGGATCTGACTGATAACTCATCTAAGATACTGGTATGACTGTCACGAGCATTTGGTGGACTCACAATGTTGCTGTTAAGGCCAATCCACACAGGCTCCCCATGCCTTAATATTTGTAACCACAGGTGAGATTCAGCATAAGGATCCAAGACACTGGCAAGTTCTGCAGACTGGTCCCTGCATTCCTTCTCTGCTTTTTCCCAGCTCATTTTCTCCTTGATGACTGCATAGTGATCATCACCATAATTGTGGAAGCCAAGCACTGGAACTGTGGGCTGGGAGTTGTGCAGTTTGGGGTCTGTAACAAGCAAAAAAAAAAAAAAAAAAAAACCATAAAAAAACCAAACAAACAAAAAACAAACAAAAAACCAAAAATAAGTCAAACTTTATATTGGGTCAAACATACAAAACGGAGAGATCTAGTGTACTGGAGTACTCAAGATCTTACTAGAGATTGTAATAACAAATTAAGATATGTCCAAATTATTGCTACAGCGAAAAAAGTCATGTTTTCATGTACTGTGACAAAATTTTCTACTACTTGTAAGAATGACCTTTTAGTACAAATATCTGTCTGTATCATCTCCAGAAACACACCTTATAAGCACCAGACCTACCCAAAGCATATTGTACTGAGGTAGGGCATTAAAGGGAACAATTCCTTCACTTTTTCCATTATATATTAGCATTTGTTGTATTTCTGATAAGGAACAGGGTATGATAAGCACACCATGACCAAGCAGAGGGATGTAAGTGTTGCTGCTGCTGAAACTGCCCAAGAAAGAATGTAAGGGAAATAAAGCAGGGCAGTTTTACAAAATAAAGAAGTTGCAGTGCTTTGAAGTATAACAGTAGAATTCCAGTTTTAAAGAATTTATCCATTTAAAGACAAAGCACTTGCCCACCTTACTGCCAAAAGTATTAAAAATACTTGATTATCCATTATCCATTATTATTAGATTTTTTTTTTTAATTTA
The DNA here is from genome assembly GCA_035221455.1 of Xenops minutus. Lineage (NCBI taxonomy): Eukaryota > Metazoa > Chordata > Aves > Passeriformes > Furnariidae > Xenops > Xenops minutus. The sequence continues at coordinate 19,549,005 of JAWWEE010000074.1, forward strand.
CTGGTCTAGTCCTTAAAATAGAAAAGGTTAAGAGACTCTCAAAAAAAAAAAAAAAGTGACTATTTTGTTAAAATGGTCCTTAATATGTGTGATACTGTCATTAATTTCACTTAAGCTAGATTAGAATTACAGGAAAGTCACTTTTAACACCAGCCTCAAATAACTACAATAAATAAATCAGCTGTACTGGAAAGTGGTGAAAGAAAACTCACCAGAATTTTTCTGGCATATGTAACTTTTGCTGGTTTTGCATCCTTCATCTTTCCATTTCCCTGCCTGTTCAATAGGGTTCTTCATCATAATGACACAATCATCCTACAAGACAAATGAGATTAACAAGAAAAATATGACAATAAGTAAGAAACACTCAAGATTCGCAGACTCACCTATCACATACAGGTACCTACAGATGAATAATATGAAGGTCATATATACACATATGAACTCATACAAGCACTGTCAGGCACAGTAATATGACAATAAGCATTTGCATCTCAGCCCTAGGAAAGTTTGCACTTGGATAGTGGAGGGAGTTGTAAAGCAAAGCACAGAGGCAGGAAGAAGTGTCTGGGAATATCTGTACATATGTAACCTCAGTGCATAACTGTGCATGTCTGTGCGTGTGTGTGCATGTGTGCAGGTGTGGATCACAGGTCTGTGGCTGTGTTCCTGGAGGAATCTCTCCTTAGCCCTGAAGCATCCCTGGAAACCTGAATTCCTCTTCTGGCCCCCAGTCAACACTAGGAAATGAAGTGGTCACCACAGTGCAGTAACGCAGAGGTAGTTTATCAGAAACAACCTTTTGTGGGTGACACCACCCAAACCCTTTCCACTGTGCTTTGGACCTTCCTCAGGTTCCTCCCACAGTGTGAGAAGCTCCAGCTTGGCTTTCTGCAGCAGGAGGCAGCAGCTGTCCCCACCTCACATCAGTGTAACCTCATGCTACCTCCAAACCACCCCAGGGCACTAGATCAGGTCTTGTCTGCAAGTGAAGGAAATTGTGAAGCGATTTCTAGAGGGGAATGGTCACAGCCTTCTGAAGAAATTCAGCAATGCAGCCTTCTGCAGCCTTCTGTATGCATGAGATGGGGAAGGCCTGCAGATCCCAAAATCAAGCTCAAGCCTGATGGCAGCAGAGGCTGAACTTCACAGAACTTTTTTCCATTTTAGCTGAACTTGAAGCAATTGTGTTGTGAAAAAGAGAGAAACTTGGTACCACTAGCACAGAATTATGGAAATATTACTCTTGGGCAGCATTCTGCATTAGCCATTTTACAATTACTGAATAACACTCAGCTTTGTCTCACAATTAAACACAAAAAGGTATAACCATGCCAGAAGTTTCAAAGCATCTTTCAGTAGGAAGATTAGAAGATAAAAATTAGAAAGGAAGACCCAGTCTACTTCTTTTGAGGATTTTGTTCAATGCATTTATCTTAACCAGCTCAGTTCCAAGAAATGTCAATACACACAGTTATCTGAGTATTTTCATCAAATGTAAATAGCATTCACCCTATCCCAAAATTATAGTTTATTCTATTGTTTACCTGAATCTCCCGATGAGTCATGGTAAAGTGAGGGAAATGTCTCACTTGTGGAAATTTTGCATAATGCTTCCAAACCTCTGTCTAGACTCAAACAGAACCATGAAAAACCACAGAGGTTAAAAAAAAGTGTATAGATAGATCTCCCATATGGTCACTCTGCTTTTAAAAAGCAACAAGATTACTAAGTCTTCATAAAGGAAAAACACCAGAAAATACCATAGTAGTTACATACATTTTAACCATCCACCAAAGTTATAATGTTTAAGTGATAACATTGATGTTTACCATACTATAATAACTTCGGGAACCTTTTGCCCAGTTTGTATAGTCTACTGGGCTTCCATCTGTCCATAAATATGTGTGCTCCTGATTTATGTCATTCAGTCCAATCCAAGCATCAGTTGCACCTTCCTTTAAGAGAGACATGAGGAAAGCTGAAGGAAAAAAAAAAAAGAAAAATTATATAAGGAAGGAAACTCAATGCACCCTTCCCCAACACTATAGACTTTAGAGTGTCTGGGACTAGAATGATGAGTTTTGGTTTTCTTTTTACAATAAGGCAGCAGTCTTATGGCAAAAATAAAATTAATATATATTAATAGATGTTTCACATAAGTCAACTGAAGTTAAAATCAGAACAAGTATTTACAAACTCAGTGATGGAGAAGTTTTAAATAAAATGGGAATTTATGTGTGCACTCTTCCACATTGTTCATCATCTGAGGAAGCATGGAAAATGTTTTAAGGTATTACAGAAATTAAGATGAAGACACTAAACTTTGGCACATAGAAAATGAGTCTAGACTGTGTATTCCCTTTTCTTCTTTGGTAACTTGGTTAACCTGGTTTAATAATTTAATTTCTAAATGGAATAACACAAATAAAACTACTGAATAACCAAGTGCGTATGAACTGGGATCTCAGTTTTGTGGAATGCCAGATGCTGTTTCCCTTAGCTCCTGCCTCGATTGACTTTCCACTGAAATAATTTCCTTCCTCTGCTACAGAAAAAAAAGTATAAACCACTACCACTGCTGGAGTGAGCTTGGAGATGATTTACGTGCAGCCCTCAGGACCTGAGGCAGTACATCTCCCGAGGAAACACGAGGCCTCCTAAAGAATCTGCAACATGATGAACAGCAAGACCAGCAGGCTGAGGTCCAGCAGAGCAAGGGGGACACAGGGAAGCTGGGACTCCAGCACGGGAGCCTTCTGCTGCCTGAGGATGTGTCCTCCACTTGCACCCACAGCATTCAGCTCAGCAGCTGGGTGCAAAGTGGACATTTTATTATACAACAAGCTCCTAATTTAAAATTTTAATATTTGAAAGTACATCCTATATTAACACCAAAACTATGATTTTTAAAAGCCAATCAAGACACTGTAACCTATGCAAGAATTTTTCTAAAGGGACTATTTCTATTTATCATGACTTTATATTAAGATTGAATAAATAATAGCATATAGTGCAGAAGCTGTAACATCTGGTTTAATCTTTTTGTCAGGAATTACATGGTCTCTCATCCAGTACTAAAACATTGGTACTTTATACCTTGCACTTCCTTTTTTGATATAGTAGCCAGGTTTCCTCCAAAATCAATGCAATTGTTCCGTGCGGCATGCCATGTCAATGTATCATTTTCATTCAGGCCAAATACTTTAAAACACTGAAAAAGAGAAGTGTGCCAAATCTGTAACTCGATGACATTTTAATTTCTGTTGAAAGCATCTCTGTAGCAAACAAGATAAGCTGGATGTTTTAAGTAAAAAGGAAGATTATCTGATTTAACAGTATTTTTAGTTTGCCTTTAGATTTTAATGATAGACAAGATCTGTACTAGAAAATTTGTATAAAGCTCAATATTTTAGCATACATTTAGAAAAAGGAATATGTCAGTTTACTGATCTCGGCAGAAATTGCATTAAACTTCTGAGCACAGTTCTGAGGCATAAGTTTGTGAGAGAAATGCCAAAGAGGACAAGCATAAAATATGTTATTGAATCAAAATATCCCAGCCTCTGTTGCCTTGTTTGTCAAATCAGGTCTGGTTCTCACAGGATAATGACAGAAAGACAATGATTCTGATATAAAGAAAACCATTAATTTACCCTTTCTTGTAATGTGATCTTACGAGATTTAACTAAGACATCATTAGACAGCTTTGTCAAAGTCAAGCAACCTAAATCTCCTAACTAAAGCATGTAACCGAAAAGTTAAGAAGAAAATTTGAGGAAACATTGAGCAAAAAATGAAACTGCTGTCATGACGGTCGGAAGCAGTGTATAAACACTTGGGGAGGAGTCATGGGAGGAGCCTTTGGAAGCTCCTCTTCCAGGAGGTGAGGAAGAGACAGACATTTTAGCTTGAGAGAGCACTGTGACCTGGAATAGGCTGTGTTTGTGACTTTTCCCCAGGACTGAGAGAAGGAAGGAAAAAGGAGACAATCTTAAACAAAGGATCTCTGTCAAACTGAAATATTTTGGCTCAGCCAAAGGGAAGACAGAGAGACATAGACAAAGTAATGAAACAGAATTATCTTCATTGGTAGGTGTATTCTAGTACTAGTATTTAGGGTATGGTGTTGTTTTATATCTTTTATAGTTTCACTGATAGAAATCTATGGATTTTAAATACATACAGTCTCTTATCCTGAAGTTGGAAGGCTAAGAGTGATTGCACATAATAAAGTGCAGTGAATCTGGATTACTTAAAAACATTAATAAGTGTTCGGTTATAGAAAAAAAATGATAAATTTGCTCAAGGGAATTTGTCTTACTGGCTTAAGAGCCAGTGCATAGTAGGCAAGTAGGCAAGGGATAAGCAGGCATCCAGGCAACATGTGAGAGCCAGATAAGCTCAGGACAGTAAACAAGAACCTAAAACAGCTCCACACAATGAAAGTTGCTCAGCCATCTTTGGAAACACAAAACACTTCCAAAAATGTAAGATGAAGCTTTCTTCTTGTATGTCTCATGGCCTCCCTCATAATTGCTGTGATCCCAATAAAGTCTATAATTTCTAGGTTAGAATTTGTGTTTTAAAGTCTTTAGATACACACAAACAGAAGATTCTTTGAGATAACTGAAAACCCTTCTATAACTGAAAAACTGATCCAGAGACGTTTTTTTATTCTGCTCTTTTTAAAATACCATATACTGATGTTTCATACTTCACCTTGTTATCAAAGAGAAGCCAGTCGTCCGAACACCCACCCTTTGGTGGTGGTGAAGTGGGAGCAACAGTTGGACGAACAGTGTTGTTAAACCTTTCACAGATGAATAACTCAACACTACCACAGTTGAGATCATTCCATGTACCTGAAAGCAAATTAGAATTTAAAAAACCAACCAAACAAAAACAAACAAACAAAAAACACAAAAATAAAAACAAACAAACAAAAAAAAAAAAAAAACAAAAAAAAAAAACCGGCAACTGGGATAAAAACCAACCTTTCCAATAGAAAAACTATCATATGAAGTAGAACTGAT
>JAWWEE010000074.1:19554140-19651047 GCA_035221455.1 Xenops minutus
ATACCATGTCTGCGGTACTCCTGTTGGCTCTGAAACCACATTGGCTTTCAGGTAGAAGTTCTTCTGCAACAGCGGGTGCTAATCTGTTCAACAGAATTCTTGCAAGGATTTTACCAGGAATGGAGAGCAAAGTGATACCTCGATAATTGGAGCAGTCTGATTTTTCTCCTTTCTTCTTGTACAGGGTGATGATTACTGCATCACGGCAATCTGATGGCAGTACGTACATATATATATATATATACACACTAATAAGCATACAGTGAAATACTTCCATGAATTGTTATTTACATAAGAATATCTAATGTAATGACACTCTTTTTACTGATATGAAAATTGCTGTTGCTTAAAGCTTGGATATAGCTGTATGAGGACATAGTGTTGATAGGAGAAAATATCTCTTGATTATTAGCTTTTCTTACTTTGTAGAGTTAGCTATTTCAGTCATTGGTAAAATCTAAGGTAGAGAAGATTTAAGTTTTGCAACTCCCCCAAAACTATTTCAGTTATGTAGCATAGATATGGAATATAAACCAAACATATTATTTGTATTTTCTGTCTTATAATTTACGTATAAATTTGATGAACACGACAAAAAATGCTCCCCAAATGAATGATGGATATTACAGTTGGCTTTGAAACTGTCAGGTTTATTTTTGTTGTCAAGTACGTGCAGTGGTATGGTTTTGTTTGAACCCACAGCAAAGGTATAGACAAACTCTCACTGTGAATGCAGTTTGGATAAATGAAGATGGAACTGCACAGCTCTATAGCTACAGCCACATCCTTAACTGGTCCCAGTGATGGAAAAAGGCAAAACATAAATTTTATACATCCCAGATGGCAAATGTATGTTGGAGTTTGTACTCAGATCAAGTGTTGAGGCATTTGTTTTTATTGTCAACTATCTGGATTTTTTTTCCCCCATCTTTTTGAAGTAGCATATGCTGCAGTTCATGTGATTTCTGTGAGAATGAAGGAATGAGAGTAACTTGTTTGTGTATGCCAAATTTTTTTGGTTAAAGCTAGTTATAAGTATAAGGTCATGCTGTGAAGAGTCTTTGACTTTAGTATGAGACAGAATAGCCAAATAAAGGAAGTTCATAAAAAAAAGAGGAAGGAAAGAGAAATATTACTCAATATAAACCAACTATGTGGAACATGACAGGTGATATCAGGCACAATAACAAGCAAGCTGTGTTATTTTTGTTCAATATCCTGGTAAAAGGAGGTAGAGAAGGACACACTGGGACAGAAAAAAAGAAGATAAATGGAAATAATAAGCACCATCACACAATTTTTTTCTTGTAGGTGGCCTTTCTTACCATTTCTAATGAATGCAATAAACCCCAGAACATTACTGTATATGAATATCTGTGATAATGTTTGGTTGACAATTTAGCACCAAGTTTTTTGAAATCAACATAAGCATAAAGCACTTTCAAAAAGCAGCTAGAAGTGATGCCTAAGGGTTTTTCTGATTTTTGATTTTTCCATTTTATAGATGTTAGAAATTACTGTAGATCTAATGTACTAGTAAAATGACTTCAGTAGCTGACCGTTTATACATACTAACCCCATCCTATATCAACCCCTTGAAATTCCAGTAGCTGTTTAGTCTCTATTTCAAGGTAGAATTGCAGAGAAGCGCCATGAAGCCTGAACCACAAGATAAAGACCCGGACAGAAGGACCTCCAAATCTAAAGCATTGGAAGGCCTCCAAGGACCCGACGTGCTGTGAAGAAGACAACGACGATGAAGGAAGGGTCCCGAGCCCCCAGACCCAATTCCCGATGGGGTGTGCCGAGGGCGGAACGGGGCAGGACTGGGGGAAATAACAGAATGGGATTGGATGGACATTATTATAAAATCTGGAAACTCGGGTTAAACGGGGGATCCTGTGTAAATGTATTCCTGGAGCCTGGAGGCTCATTAAAGCTCCTGCTTACTTATCTTATCTCCTACTAAAAGCTGCCTGGAGTTTTTTTTCCCTCGCTCATTAAGGCAACAACACCAAAGAACTGGGAGAGGGGAGACAAATAAAATTAAACTAGGTAAACAATTTAATTATTTAATTATTTGGCTAACTATCCTCAAAAATGTTGAAATAGTCATAGTAACAGCACCTTATGATACTTCTGAAAATTAGGCCTTATTATTTAGAATAAATGTTTTCCTGTGTACATCAGAAAACCTATGGATTTTATATGAAATAGACCATATATTCAAAGAAATATTTCAAGATTATAGCTTAAAATGTCACAGAACAAGTGTGGAAAGCATGTATAATATACACAATTCAATCAGATTTATAGAAGCAGATGGATTCTTACCTATAATCTGACAGCACACAAAAGTGTTTAGGACCAATATATAAACAAATATGCTAAGGTAAAGAGAGATAAGATTTTTCAGTTCCTAATTTGTCTTGAGAGAAGCAGTATCATGTTCAATCAATTTAATGTTCTTACCACATTACTGTTGAGACCAATCCACATAGGCACCCCATATTTTAATAACTTCAGCCACAAGAACGAATGACTGTAGGGGTCTAAGATGCTGGACAGGTCAAATTGATTATCTTTGCAGTTTTTTCGAGCATCCTCCCATGTCATTTTGGTATAGATGAACAAATAACTGCTGTTACCATAATGGACAATGTTGGATGGGGATGAACTTGAAGAAGGCAGAAACTCAGAATCTGTAAGATAAAGGATGAAAAAAGACCCATATACTTGTTCAAAAGAGGATTATGATTTCACTGTGGTTGCACATAATCAGCATGGGTTAGATGCACTATTTTTTTAAGGCAGCAACAGTAGTAAAAATCAATTACAAAGCTGTAAAAAGGAAAATAGCTGCTTAAAGCAACAACTGATAAGTAGTAAAGGAGCATTCGGTATAGTCCTCAAGAATAGGATTACTGAAATTATTTAGGATTAGGTCATAATTTCTTTAATAAAATATTTTTCATCACATGAAATGTTTTGCATAAACTGTGTTCTTTTCTAGGGCTTTTTTTTTCCTAAGAAATTAAAAACTTCACAACAGACCAGTTCTTAAAAATCAATCATGTATTTAAATAGAGGTTTTTTTCACTGCTTTATAATCTCTTCTTTTTTTTTTTCTTTTTTGCAGGTGATTTTGCTCAAGTTCAGTGCAGATGAGTTACAGTCTCACTTCAGACAGTTCATGCTACATGTACAAACTAGTATTTTCCAGAACATGTTTTGAAAGCCAGTATATTCAGAAAATGACAAAATCATGGAACAAACGTCATATCAAAGGTCATACTAAACACAAAGATGCAGATACGAATTCCAGCTCAGGAAGACAGCAATACAGCAGTTAGTGGGAAGGGTCAGGTGAGAGCAGTGACTAACTGGACCTCTGACACTTATGACCCTTGTGTTCCTGTCTGAAGAACAGTTTGTGCACTTTTCTTTATTGGGAGTTAAATGATGTTAAAATCCACATATTTAAGCAATTCCTTGAAAAAAGAAAAACATAAAACAAAACAACAAACCCCCCCAAACATAAAGTTTGACTGTATTTTAATTAAAAAGACAAGTACCTGCATTAATTTGGCATATATATCCTCTGCTGTTATCACAACTCAGATCAGCCCACTTCCCTGCTTCCTTAATAGGATTGTTTCTCATGACAACACAATCAGCCTAGAGGCAAAAAGATATAAAATCTGTTACAAATAGCTACAAAAAGCAAATACAAAACTTTTGTCTCCCTTTTACATCTTCAGACACAAGTAATGTTGTAATTTTACTTTCATGTCTTTGTAACATGTAAAAGCGTAAGTTTTATGATCTGGAAGTTCTATTCCTCTTACACTTCACAAATTGCTTAATGCTGCTCTCTCTTGCACAACATTGGGGTGAGTAAGCAGACCAGAGGAATTCCAGTATTCTCAATCTCCAGGCATACAGCATAGAGAGGAGTCACAGACAATTTAAAGAGAAATAAGATCAGTAATTGTAGAAACGACTGGTTAACTTTGCCCCAGGGAAAAAAGAAAAAAAAAAAAAAAAGGACCCTCAATGAACAGTGCAAGATTTCAGACATATTAGCCTCTTCAAATTTATTGTTGCAAGCTTTAATAGCACACACAGCAGTTAGAACTGCTCCTGCCCAAAGGCAGCCATTTATCTGTCATTTCCACTCTCACAATAACGTTTCAACTTCTCTGACATGGACATAATACCTGGAACCAAGATTAGTACAGATTAAACAAACACTGGTGAATGCAAAAGCCTGCATGTATACAAATAGTTTGGTGCAATGTAGTATCCGTATTTATTTTATTCTATTTACTTGTTTGCTTTTTTCTGTACAGAAGGAGATGCACAGATAAACACCTCACTTGAAAGAGGAAAGCATTGAGATTTAAATCCTTCAAACTGAGCATTTGCATACTATTTTGTATTAACTATGATGACAATTTTTGCTAAGATCAAGTAAACTTAAAAATAAATCTGAAATTTATATAAAACAGGGACTTTATAAGTTTTCATGTAAGACCACAGAAATCCTACTACTTTACATAAAAAGAGAAAAAGATATATTGTTCCTTTCAGAAGTAACATTTTTAAGATATTTTCTTTTGAACTCCAAATTCTCCCCAATTTTCTCCCTCCTTTAGAGATAAGAAGTTCACAGGTGCTACCTTCAAAAACAGGTAAAAGAATATTATACATAAAAATAAGATTTCTACATTGAAAATGGCATCCAAGAGAAATAGAACTAGTACTGTAATGTGCTGAAGTTCCAGAGTACAGAACTATCTAAAGATCAGAGAGAGGTACTCTGTGACCTATCAGGACAGTTTGTTTGACAGGGAAATAGGGGAAGTGATTATCTAGTCATTTTGGTTTTCTTTTTTTTCCTTGTAATAACTGAATGGCTGTCTTTTTATAGATTTGTGTCCTTTCTGCAAATGTGACTGACAGAATTTGCTTATTTGCTTCTATGTAAGATACCCTTCTTTGAGAGGAATGTTTGTAAATATCCCCTTGCAAACTACAAGCCAACTGAGAAACCTGCAAAATTCAGACACAACTGTTGCTCTCATGGGCACAGAGAACTGAAAACAGAAGCAAGTCCTTGTATGAGCACTCCACAGATCCTGTCACCAGCTAATACAGCAACAGCACAAGGGCTTAAAACCATTCACTCTACTCGGATTTTTAATCTGACATGCATAAAACTATGACAGTAGTAAGCCAAGCAGCAACATGTTTGAAATCATGAAAAATGCACAAATGTAACCTGAAGCAAAGTGGGTGTTGGTCTCTTCTCCCTAATAACCAGTGACAGGACAAGAGAGATGGTCTCAAGTTTTGACAAATAATTGGCACAACTAGATTGGATTGTAGGAAAAATTTCATCATCAAAGTGGTTGTCAAGCATTGGAACAGGTTGCCCAGGGAAAAGTGGTTGAGTCACCAACACTGGAGGTATTTAGAAGATGTGTATATGTGGCAATTAGGGACATGGTTTAGTGGTGGGCTTGGCAGTACTGGCTTAATGAGTGGACACATTGATCTTAGAAGTCTTTTCAAACCTAATTGATTCTATGATTCTATAAAATCAAATTTCAGTGAACAATTTGTAATTGTTATTTACCTTGCCATCATATGAGTATAAATCCACGTGTCCTGATGGGAACCCTTTGGCCCAGTTTGTAAAGTAAACTCCTGTTCCATCTGTCCAGAGGAACCTCATTTCATGATTTATATCATTTAATCCAATCCATGTATCAGTAGTAAAATCTTTCATATGGAATGTAAGGAAAGCTAGAGTAAAAAAAAAAAGCAAAGGGGTATTATTTTAATGAAGGACAATCAAAATGTTTGGCCTCAGAGAGCTTAGTGATATTAAACACTTTTTATTAAATACACAACATGCCATTGACAACACAAACAGGTAAGATGAAAAGGAGACGACTTTTGAGTTTGATGAACGGGGAACGAGATATATAACTGTGTCTTTGGGGAAAAAGACTTCAGCTAAGTATCTAACCTGGTATTAGGACGAATCCCTAAAACATGACAGAAGTGTTTTTATAACGTCACAAAGCACTTTTGAATTGTATTCCCATAATAGACTTAGAGATATACAGCCATTGGGATCTTTTATAATCCCACCAGAGTAGTTGTCCGGCAATGACACCAAACAGCACCACCAAGCACCTCCATTTGTGTATCTGCACAAGTAGTGTTGTTCTAGAACAATGAGGGTGTTTCTCCCTATTGCCCTGGATGCCTGGGCAATATCCTGCACTGCCTTAGCAGAGAGCAGAATCACAAGCAACATGCTTCAAATGAGTCTCAACAGAACCAGCAAATCAACTACGGCACAGTCCAGGAGCGTGCTTGTGTGTCTTAGCTAACATGGCTAGCTCACAAACAGAGCAGCCTAGATCAGCTGACATTTGTCAATCCACTAATCCACAATACATCAAACATTTTGATAAAGTGAACACACCATGGGTTTTGCCAATTGCTACAGTCATTGTTATGAGGTTTTTTCCTCTGTAAAGAACAGATGAATTTCCGTCTGTTCTGTTAATCGTTCACCTTCCCTTAGTATTTTTAAATGAATGCAGCTTACTCTTCCAGGAATGAAACCTGTAGATTTCTTTGCCATTGCTGTTCTGCCAGAAACTGTAACAGGAACTCAAACCTTTATTGCCTGCACTTCCAGCAATGACAATAGTTTTGTGCTAATATCTTTATTACTCGTTTCCTTTTTACCTAGAATTCAAGTCCTGTTGGATAAAAATTTAAGTATGCTTGAAAAATAGAAGTTTGATTCTTCATCTCTTCACAAGTGGAAAAAGTAAGTACTACTAAATTCATGCCAGCCATTTAAATTTAAACTACTTAATTGCTCAGACTACAACACAGATTTGTTTTACAATGGTTGATTTTTCATTATGCTCTTTTGAGTTCACAAACAATATGTGTTGTGCAACATCTCTTTCTCATCACTGTAGTATGAAACATTATTTTTTTAAAAAAGTTTTATTAACATCTATTAAGGTCTTCCTCAGTTTTCAGTATGAACATGTGCCATGTTTATTCAAGCATGAGGTAATTTCCCTCTGCTCATCATGGGTGCAGCTCCAGTGTTCATTAAAATAAGCTCCTCCAGTGAAAAGAGTGACACACCTCTGTGCCGAGTTCTGGGTACATGTATGAGCAGTCAAAGCTGTTTCAAGTGCCCAGAGACAAGTCCTGATCCTGAAGGTGTTTTGCTATTTAATAGGAAAGCCATGCAGCAAGTTAATGCCACCTAGTGAAACCATATTGTTTGGAATGGAAATTGCTGGCTCTAGCTGGCATCATGTGCAAGCAGAAAAAGAACATGACTTTTGCTGCCAGGATAATATACGCACATATATATATATAAGCCAACATTCAAATTTGGCAGATTCAGGTGACGACTTAGTTTTAAAATTCTAAAAATTGTATGTTTTCGAACAAAAATCAGATGTACAATCATTATTCAGACCTGTTCATATTCACAAAAATACAACCTGTAAAGATTAAATGTCATCTCATTTTGTTGCTACAAAACAGTGCACAGTACCTTGCACTTGTTCATTAGGGATAGTGGCCAGGTTTCCTCCTAAATTCATGCAAGCTGTTCGTGCAGCATGCCAAGTCACGCGTTCCTCTTCTGTAGATCCAAACATTTTGTAACACTAAAATATGAAGAAATTCTCTCTATATTATCTATACTCAAATACCCCTGACAGTTGAAAATCACAGCTTTAAAAAAAACAGGATGGAGAAAAGGCAGTAAAATAATCCATTTATTAATCCATTCCATTATCTGAAAAAAGCATATTCAACATAAAATGAACATTTTGTGCTGGTCCTGGTTCTTTATAAAATTAAAGGTCTCAATAAAGTGTTGTGCTCAACAAGGCACACACTAGATTTGATCTGAAATCCTTAGAAAATAAGTAAAACTGACTTTTTTATAGACAGTCAGCTAACAGTGCTATTATGCATGACTGATATTAGTCTGTCGAATTATTAATTTGACTCTATAAAGCATACTATGTTAGTAAAGTTAAGGAACACAAAATATAGTCTGTAAAAAGCATTATGATTTGGTTGAAAAAACATCAAGATCGAGGCATCAATACTTCAGGAATTCTGACTAAACTCTAGGAAATGCATATCAAATGACTTGTAAAGCTGATGTCTTTCATTGACTGCAACTGAATATGCTTCACTTAAAGCAGCAAAAAAAGCACCTTTCTTGCAAAACAGTGGATGGGCAAAGAACGAAAAGCATGTGTTAACCAACTCTCTGCAAAAAATAATAATATTTTGCTCTGATAAGGAACAGTATCATTAAATAATTCCCTTGATTTCTATTTCATGCTTTGCCAAACATCCAGCATGCACTGTCTTTGTTATGGTACCTTATTATGAAAGGAAAGCCAAGTTGGATGACATCCTCTTGGTGTCGAAAATGTTGTTGGAGGAACAGTTGAATTAATGGAACTGTTGTGCCTTTCACATATGTAGGGATTTGGATAACCACAGTTTATATCATTCCAATATCCTGAATGCAAGATAAATGGGGAACTGTATGACACCACACAGCTGGTTAAACGGAAATAAATTTCACTCATTCTCACACAAAGTGCTTTTAGTTGAAAGATAAGATAAAATGTGAAACTCTCAGTTTATTATCATTCAATATTAGTGTCTAGGAAAAATATGCCACTTTATACCCACTGTAATTACAGAATGTTAAAAGCTTTGTAGAATCAGGCACTAGAAATATAAATTTTATAGTAGCACATTAGGTCAATTTTAATAAAAAACATAAAACAGCAATCACAGCCACAGACTTCTATCAGAGCTTCTCCATGCTAGGCTTTAGGTAAGCACAAGAGTGCATAACTACTAAATCCTAAAAGTAATAAAATGGTGTACTGCTATAACTTTTTACAGAAGAGCAAAAAAAAGCTGGGGGGAGTGCGAAGGGAAGGGGTGCCTCTCAAATGAAAAAAAAGGTTTTGACACAAACACACCAACAATGAAATTCATTAAAAGACAGGCACAACTCACCTAAATTCTTATACATAACTACACAGTTTTCATCATTATTTGCGAAGTTAGGTTCATGTGGTGCCCACGCCAAATAATTCACTGGAGTGCCATCAATCCAGCTTAAGAAAAACAATCCAACAAAACACGTCTTTAACAAACAAATAGAATTGCTTTCATGTTACAAAAATTAAATTTTCAGTATGCTTAATATAGTCATTTCTAGTTTAAAGTGCCCAGGGTTTTTTGACCAACTTTCCTCTGTGCTAATTGCACTAAATCCACTCTCTGCACAAAGACGTAGGGTGGTGAGTCTTGCTCACTCTACCTTAAGCGACATGCTGACACTGTTATAACTGATAGGACAATACTCAAGATAACCATCTGGGCCAATGTGAAAACCAGATGTTGTTTTGGCATGAGGAAGCCCAGATGCTCACCCTTTCCCCCAAGGCATACATTCCCTGTGCCTATTGCAGAGATAAAAATTATTCCTGACACTGGCATAATGTTTGCTCTTTTCCCCATGTAGGGGGAAAGGGCATGACAAACCACCTGTGGAGAAATTTCAATGACAATATCCTCACCTCAGGATAAAGTACAAACATTGGGAAAGCTGTGCATCCATGTAGATTAGACAATGAAAAATAAAATCATAACCAGGAAAATTATTAGGAGACATTTACTATTAGTCTGCAAGCGACAAAGTTGCCCAGGTTCATCCTTCAGGCACATACACAAGGTACTTAAAAGAATATTCACCTTAGGGCCCTTTTAAAACCAATGGAAAGGCAGTTGAGGATAATGGAAAAGAATGGTTTTAGCTACCAAAACTCTGAAATATTTACAGTTGAGCCACCTATTTATTTTTTTAATATAAATCACAGAATAAAAGAAACTAGAATTCATGAATAAGAATTAAAAATACAACAAAT
This sequence comes from Xenops minutus, assembly GCA_035221455.1. Classification (NCBI taxonomy): domain Eukaryota; kingdom Metazoa; phylum Chordata; class Aves; order Passeriformes; family Furnariidae; genus Xenops; species Xenops minutus. Next base: position 19,564,166 of record JAWWEE010000074.1, read on the forward strand.
TCAGTAACTTTTCTGCTAGCTTTGGGTGAATTCTGTTTAGGAAACATCCAGCATTTCTCCTGGACTACTTAGGGCTAAATTAATTTGGAATTAAACCTCCTGAGAATACAATCGGGTTTAAATTAAGACTCAAAACTTAGGTCATGCCTACCTTGTACGTTGGTCAATACTCAGTTGTAAACCAATGAAATATGAATTCTTTATGCCATTTTTCAATATCTAGAATGCAAAGATTAAAATTGTATAAATGTCCTCTTTTGCCATAGAAATCCATTATGTTAATAATGAGTAATATATCTCTGACTTGCAGAGGATATAAACTGGTATATTCTCTAGCTGCAACATTTAAGTTAAAGCAGTTCATAGATGACAGTCCACAATCAAACTTCACCACTGGCCAAAAGGTGTGGTCATTTTATCAATACTTCTCACAGTTTTACTTGAAAGCCACTGAAATCAGCACATCTTGCACAGACTCTGCAATAGAAATCATCTGGCAAATTTCCTCCAAGGGACAAGCTTTCCAGAATTTGGATATAAATTGGTATAGATCGATGTGTCATCTCACTGTCAATCCTCAGCGAGCTCAGGAAATGTTCCATGTAGTTCAAATATGACTTTTAAGCATATTCCTGATTAAAAAGGGGTTGGCCTCAAGATAGCATAAAAAGGCAATCAACACCAGCAATATATGAAATATAGTTTCAAAGCTCCTTCTTATGGCATTATCGAGGCCTCTGTTTGCTCTTTCTGCATAATTATATTTTCCCAACAAGAAGAAGGAGGCAAAGGAGCAAACTTGAGGACCAAAAAGAGGCTGTTGACTAGACTATATTGCAGATACGCAGACAAGATCTAAAGTCAGTACTCTGACTCTGAGTGTTGCATGGTTTGATGAACTACTTACCATACTCATGTTTATCTGTTGATAAGCTTTACCTCCAGTTAACTCAGCCACCTTACAGTCATAGCTCACCACTGCAATACTTTTTGCTAAAATGAAGGCGCAGATCCTTTAAAAGTAAGCATTAGTTTTTACCTCAGCACATTAGGAGTTGCAGTGATATAGCATGGAGTAATGACCACGCTGCATAGGGAAAGTAGATAATGATCTATTTAATGCTTACTGTGCTCATTTCTATAAAGACAAACAAACAAACAAAAACAAAAACAAAACAAAAAACAAATACTGTCCTCATCTCAGCTATGAAAAATTTTACTTGAGTTTGACTTCACACTAATCTGGCTGAGTATTACTGCAATTTCACTATCAAAACTTGTAGGGAGAACACCATGGTGAAAAGGATTTGTGCCCATGCTCACTTGTTTTGGATGGTTAATTCCATAGTATTAATGATTTTTCTTACATATCGCCAGAGGAACTTTCTTTCACTTTCACTCTCAATGACAGCAAGGTCTCCGAAGTTCTTTTTGCAGAACTCTCGACCTTTTTCCATAGGAACACTCTCCGTGCTGAAGTAGTATTGTCTGTCTCCATGCAGAATCCAACCATCCTCAGTAGTCTGGTATTCTGTAAGATAATTGCCAAGCTAACTTTATTGTTCCTGAGATACAAGACATCCTCCCTAGTAGAATTTTTAAAGTGCTTTTGAACACACACACACACACACACACAAAGAGCAATACTAGTAACACCTACTGGGTGCAGGAGATTCTGTTGGCTCAGGTTTTACACTTGCCCCTGTAAGAAAAAAAATATTTAGTAAGATTGTACACTTTCTGCTATGAGAAAATACTTACTACAACTGATAGGCATGTTTCAATACATTTAATTATGGTCACCAATGATTTAACACCAAAAAGCAAAGGAACTAAATAGCCTAAATCTCTTGGGTTTAGTACACTATTCAATTTTCAATACATAATCTTGTTTCCTGAGGCTATTCCTCGTGTACAAGATATTATAAATATCTTGAACTTTACCTAAATCAGTTTTTGGTTTATTTTTTTAATTCATGCATGCATTAAACCTTATGTCCCAAAACATTAACTCTGTTAAGACAGTTGTAACTCCTGACTCCTGTATCTCCCCCTCCAACCCAGGTCACTAATGAGTTGTGACTGAAACCAAAGGCAGCAGGAATGTAGGCTGAATGATCATCTTGATGTGGTGCCCTGGCTACTAGAGTGGGATTCCTTCCATCTGTCTCTTGCTGAGAGCAACTTCTACCCAGATCTTAAAAATTTCCCTAGATAAAATCTCACTGGAAAAGATCCAAATAAATTAAGTGATCCTTTCTGAAAGGACAACTTCAGGCAAAAAACTCCACTACTTGTTTTTGCTACGGTGTCATGGATCGCTTCATTAACATATCAAGAAAACAATTTATAATACGGGAAATCTCTGTCAGTTTAGGCTTACTAATTTATTTTATGCTAAAATACAATCTCACAGATAATGACATTTAATAAGAAAATCTCTGCTTAAGAAATTCTTTTTATCAATATAAAGCAGAGCTGGTGTTTTAACCTCAATAATCTGTTGCAGCATCTTTATTTTTCTGCACCCCCTCCAACATAAGAATGCAGTAAAATATTTAAATATGCACTTTCTAAAATGCTCAAACTTAGGTAGATGCACTGCTAGTGGAACTCAAAATTTCCCTAAACTATAAATTTTGCCTTAATGTCTTCAGTAAATAAAAAGTATCCAAACCCACATCTTGAGAGAATTTAGCAAGTAAGATATACATATGTAAATATGTAAATATGTAAATAAAGTATGTCAAAACCAGGTTCCATCCTGCAACTACATATTCTTAGCTGAAAAAACAGTACTTGAGCCAAGTAAAGGAAGTAGTTTTCACACATAAAATATAAAGTATGTGAAATGATTTGTGAACTATTTTCTAATAACTTGAAACTCTAATGAAAAAGGAAATTCCACAATAGGATTTGTTGGGGAAAGCACAAGCTTCTCTAAATGAAATGTTAAATGAGAATGTGAATATTTAAAGTAACATTCCTTATATTTCAAGTATCACATTACCCTTTCTGAAATCATATTAAAAATTCACTGAGAAGCCCCAGCAAGGCACCGAAGGCTCTCCATATTTAAATGCTTCAAAGGCATGAAAATCCTTATACCACATTGATATTTCACATTCCATGGAAGAGAATTCTTATAAAAATAATTTATAAGAGAATCTTATAAAAAGTCCTTAATTTTTTTTATTTCTTAAAGTTAGGGCGGGGGTGGGGGAAGGAATCAACTGAGAATCTCTTTTTATGGCACTAATACACAGGAGTAAGCAATACCTTTTCTTATCTGGCAAATCCATCCATACAGATAGTCGCAGTGCCTGTCATTCCAACGCATGCTGGATTCACCGCTGATCTCCGTACAAAGTTCCACTCCTTGATAATTATTGGGTTCTCCAAAGCCCCAGTTTTCATATGCCACCTATGACAGAAAAAGCTTTATGAAGATTATGTTATATGGAATCAAAATAATGGGCAGACGGAGGACACAGTATCAAACCACAGACCTACAACATGTAGTAAAATATTATTCAGACATAATGAAAATATTCACATTTTTATCAGAAGAGTATTACTGCTCTTCTAACTTTCTTATGTAAAATCCAATTTCAGTTTTCTGTATTGTAAATTTCCATTAATACATCTTGACCAGCTCTGCATGAAGTGCACTCACTTCTCCAAAATCACTTTTGTTTCTACAGCTTTATATCTTAGTTTAAAGTGCAATAAGTTACACTGGCATTAAAAAACAGCCTTCAGCTCCATGGAATGTAGGACATTTCAGATAATTACCAGAGAAAAGAAATACTAAAGATGGACTATTTTACTCAAAAAATCCTTGCATTTATAAGAACATCCTTTTAGTCTACATGTATTTAGTTTTCTTGTTGATTCAGTCCATATTTTCTTATCAAAAATCAATATTCTAGCTATAAAAATCAAGCCGTGAAATTGCTATTCATTAGCTTTCCTAAAGAGAACCTGATACAGTTGAGGGTTTTGATTAAGCATAAAATTACACAGAAACACATACACCACACACAATTGAGAAGCATAGGGAATGCAAAAGAACAGCTGTGGAAAATTAAATTACTCACTGGAGATCCATCACTCCAAGCAAAGCCATCATCAGGATTCAAGTAATATAAACCAATCCAGAAATTCTGGTGATAATAAGAATTTTTCCTGAAAAAAACACACATAATAGTAATAAATGTCCCATTTATTAGGAGTTTGGACATAAACACAATACTAATCAGGGCATTATAGTATTTTCAATCATCTATCATTTACAACAGTTAAAAGAGCTTCTCTAAAAATAGTTCTTAAGGCTGTTAGAAACAATAACAATCAGGGTGGAAAGAAATGAAAATGCAACTACTTCTAGCTGTTATTTTTATACATTTACTCAGACAGATTGAGATATAGATCAAGAAAATGACCACATCCAATCCAACTCCTGTAAATAAGGTGTGTTAATACCTTTTCATAACGCTTTATTAGCTCCACTGATCAACTGCCCATTTCCTCTGTAAGGGCACTTAAGAGTTTTCAAACACAAAGTTATTTGCTGCATCTGAATCACATTTGAAAAACCAGCAAATTCTTGTCTGCAAGCAGACACATTTTACTGATTTATCTGAATACATTGAGTCAATTTGTGGCAATAAAGCATCTGAGATTTATTCCTTACTCTGAGTCCACAGCTGGGATTGTGGTATGGTCATAGTGTTTTGCAGGACCACCATGTTTAAGTCTTGGTTCCTGTTAGCCAGGGATGTACAAAATCATTGAGCCTGGTCCGTTCAGGTCATATTGCAAGTGTTAGCTTTTTAAGAGTATTTCATCTCTTTCAGAAATCTCTGCTTTTTGTAGTTCAGGGACTTATTAACCTTATTTACATTCCCTATGTAGGAAAAAATTGATCTGAAGTTGCTTCTGCTTTCTGACTAGTTCATAAAAATGACCAAAAAAATCTACATATTGTCCAGATTTATATTATGACTACTACCTTATTTCTACACTTACATGAAAACAACTGGCACATGTAGTAATTTAATAATATTCTCAGCTCCACAGTAAATAGTTTTACTTCAGATGATAAATGTTGCCTCAACTAGATGTCTTGCCAATCTAATTTCAGCATTAGCTTTTTGAGGTGATTGCCGTTGGTCATACAACTTCTGCTATTTCATCAGCTCTGCTTTTTTCCTATGTGTTTGATACAGATACATATAATGAATCCAGACTGGCTTATACTGAAGCAAAAATGTACAACTAAAATTAAATATTTCAGAAAGGCTAAGGTGAATGGATCACACTACAGATACTCACGCAATAGAACGCCATATCACATACTGCTCTCCTTTATCTTTAATGGAGGCCAGATCTCCTCCTATAGCTCGACAAAACTCTTGTGATTCAAGCCATGTTTTCTTTTGCTCTGCTCTTGAAAAAGGCTAAAGAGAACATTTTGCAATCAGACAAAATAGACAATATAGATCAAAATATCAAGACATAGCAGCTACACTAAAAGAATTAATTTACAATTAGCTTGTTCTGTGGGGATTACAGAAACTTTGAATATAGGGTTTAGGAGTGTTCACCTCTGTGAAACACAGGCTAAGAATGACTGCCTTTGAGCCAAATTAGCAAACTGCATTGTTGACAGGAATATCTACTGCAAGGCAACACCTAGGAGAAAGGTACTTTTAATCTTAAAAGAATGGGAAATTAAGAACAGAAGATCAAACCTGAAGTTCAGTCTTTAACAGAATAAAAAAAAAATATGGGCATTTCAGTAGAAAGGAAGAAGACTTCTACATATAATCTGTAAATAAGATTATGAAACAATAGGACATGTATACCAATTTTTATTGCATATATGTGCAGCAAATAGAAATATTCTACCTTTATGAAGAAATAATCAAAATACGTACTTTGAAACAGAAGCTAATACCACTGTTTGTGTCCCATCCTTCTGGACACCGGGGAACAGGAGTTGTTGTAGGAACAGGGGGAAGTGTCACTCCTTCTGCCCACACTTTACATAGGAACTTTGCCTTTTCTTCACATTTTATTACATCCCATAATCCACCTGCCATTCCAGTCCTCATGGCAACACAGCCTGGTTTTCTTCCTGGTTGTAAACAAGAATGCACAAACTAAACAATTGGGGGGTCATAAGAATTCAGAAAACTTCATCTTCTGTTTTGAAAGAAATAGTCTTTGTACAGAGTCAAAAATATTTCTAATGTTAGAGTAGGCCCACAGGAGGGCCACAAAAGTTGTCAGAGGACTGGAACACCTCTTAAAGAGTGGCATTGCTCAGCCTGAAGGAGAGAAGGCTCCTGGGAGACATTACCGTGGCTACTCAATATCTAATGGGGGCTTAGAGGATGAAGAAGTATTTTTTAACAGAGCCTGAAGTGACAGAACAAGGGGCATCCTTTTTAAAATGAAAGAGGGTAGGTTTAGACTGGGCATAAGGGAGGAATTTTTGAATTACGAAGGTGGTGAAAACTGGAACAGGTTGCCCAGAGTTGTGGATCCCTGGAAGTGTTCAAGGTCAGGTAGAACAAAGCTTTGAGCAACCTGGTCTACTGGAAGGCATCCATGGCAGAGAGTGGGGACTAGGTGATTTTTAAATGTCCTTACAATAAAAACAATTCTGTGATTCTATAATTCTAATTCATTAAATAAAAAAAAAATAAAAAAGGCAAAAAAATTCTGTGATTCATTCACATCTGAGATACAGAATTGTGTCTCACATCCATTCACCTCCAGGGGCTGACTCTAGCAACCCCTGACATTAGCTCAGTTGGTTAGAGCATGGCGCTTGTGGGTTTGGTTGCTGTATGGGCCATTCACTTAAGAGTTGGACTTGATGATCCTGATGGGCCCCTTCCAACTAGGAATATTCTTTGAAAGCTATGAAACACCATAACCTCAGATCCAAAAAATTCTCCCCCAATACTGAAGATGTGGTTAGAGGTAGTTTCTCAAAACTGTCCAATTTGGTTTATGATTTCAAAAATTAAATTGCTGTATATAAGCCTTACCACTCCAACAGACACATTCAAATTAGCAGTTAGGAACTGAAATTAAACAGAATCAGAGGATCTTCTAAAAGGTAAGTGAAACATTAACAACCATCACCTTTTTGATGTGATCATGTCAAAAATTAAATGATGTCCCATCCCTATATTTTGGTCCTCTTGTCCTTCCCTACAATCCCATTTTCTCTTGGACCAGAGACGCTTCATGCATTCTTTTGTCTCTCATATCTCAGGATATTCAGGGAGCAATGTCCTACGAGATATGTCTGAACAGGCAGGATTTGCAACCAGGATACAATATGAATGCAGAGATTGTTCTTCCTGAGTAGTACAGACACAGACTTTCCCAGAAGAGATGCAAATCAGAAACTTGATCCCAATTGAAAGTTTCTTCCCAAGCTCATACTAAAAATTCATTTCAGCACTAAGCAGGAACTTAACAACAACACTGGATGCTTGGAGAAAGCAGCCAGATGTATTTGAAAGCAATTAGTCATTATGTGATTAAGAGAGAGCTAAGAAATGAAGTAAAAAAACCCCATTCTAGTAGTGGGCAATGTATTATGGGCAGAGGACTCGTTAAACAGTATAGAGCCATACCTACCAGGCATTTCAGAATTCCAGTGGGTAAATAAGACAGATTCACCATTAGTCCACTTGAATATTCCCTTTTCTTCTACATCTGAAAGTCCAATCCAAAAGTATCTTTCTGTTCTCAGCCCAACCAGGCTAGTAAGATAGGCTTGTTCATATCTGTTCAAAAGAAAATAATCATTAAATTAATTAAATTTATTTTTAAAAGTTGTAGGCAGCTTTTTTTTTTTTTCTGAGAATTACTTCTGTACCTTTTTGAAAGCACAGCTTGAATGGATTTGAGCAAAGAGTAGAACTAAAACTTTACATAATAGATACATTGTAAGCTTCAATACCAATATTCTGCCTTCTTTTTGAATGTCCAGTGATATAATCATGGTGGTATAATCATGAACTGACACGGCACTGGTGGGAAAGAAGAAACCTGACATGACTTATGTGTTATATCACTGTATTTTTTGAGTTTCTAGTAGTCTTGCATTTTAATGACTTCTTGCTTGAGGTAAATCCAAAACTAGAAAAGGAATCTCAGCATTAATGAAGAAAGTAGAGTAGTATGATACTAAATTATTAATTGCTAAGGAACACTTTAAATGAGATCCAATGATCACACAGGGAAGGTGATATTTGGGCAACAAATCTATTCAGAGGTAAAGCCTGTCATAGTGAATTACGGTGTTTAAACAAACAGCTCTTAAGAAATCAAAACAAATTAATGTCTCCCCTTAACAAGGTGTAGTCCAAAGACCACATTAATGTTAAACCATTTTTATGGCAGCTCCAGTGTTACCTATACTTAGAGAGCTACAATTTGTGACAGCTGGAGCTTTCACCTTAGAACATAGTTATTTAGATTATATACAAAGAAATAAGGGAATGCATAAAGCATTGAGTCATCAGCAAGCAAAATAAGCTCTTTCTTAACTCTTTCATTTTTCCAGTATTCTGCATTCAATAATGTTCAGATATTTAGCACATACTGAGCACTGGCTGAATTGTGATGGATTTTCAAGTACAGGCACTTCTATCATCATTTGGTTTCTTATTTAACTGGTTTTAAAATTAGCTCAATTCTGAGAAGATCCAATAGTTGAAAATTGTATCCTCTTGTTCATTTGAGCTACCTTTTGAAAGGAATCCAGAGCCATGCCTCTTCATTTAATAATCAAAATTGGATTCTGTATCCTTCATTCAAGTAAGCCACTACAGTTAAGGAAGTAGGATACATAATTCTATTTTTTCCTTGACAAAACCATCTATATCCGTGCTGATTTCACAGTCATGACCTACTTTTACTATAAACTGGATTTCTGCATTTGAATATACATGCAAAATCTGTAAGAAGTTCTGTATATGCAGATACAGAACTGTCCTCTTAACTTAGATTTTTTTCCAGATCAGTCTTTTGATATGCAGGATGTTAGATGTTGAATCCTCATGTGATCCTCTCATACAAGTAGTCTTTTACATACCTGTCTTCAATAGTTGCTAAAAAAGCCTGATGCCTTCCACAGGTTTGATTTGCTTGGGAAAATGATACAAATGTATTTCCAATGAAGTAACAATAAAAACCATGTCTTTTCCAGCCCTGTCAAAATAAATGTGAAGTGATCACATATGTTGCAGTGAAAGGAAAGGGGAAAGGAAACAAAGAAATGAAACCAAAAAAGAAAAAAACTGATTTATACCATTGTTAGCTAACCACTAGACAAAGGAACAACAGAACTGAAAAAAATTAGAGAGGAAACAGACAGGATCAAAGCTTTTATAATTTAGTTTCAAACAATGTTTCATATCAGTACATTCCACTCACAAAGGCATAAGAAGCATTTCTGTGCACCTTTTGTGCTCAGTATAGGAGTGCACGTAGGAATTGTGCAATCATGAGGATGGTCTTGAGAAGCAAATTTTGGCTTGGGTTTTCAGAAAGGGAATGACACCTCAAACGAGATTGTTTATTGTTAACTAACATTAACACTCCTAATGTTTTGTCATTCAAATGCCATTTACTCAGGAACAAGCTTTCAGAGGAGGAGTTTGCTGTGACCAGCCAAAATTCACACAAATTTTCTTCTGATGGTTTTCAGTTTCTCACTCATGAAAGACTTTTTTCTAAGACTATGCACATAGCTCTGTAGGAAAAGATAACATCCATAAATATTAGGGACCCTTTATCTTCTCCAATAGTTGAATATTTGTAAGGATAGCAGGTAGTCTTTTACAAATATTGGGAATAATCATCAAAGGCTTCCTCTGCAACTGTGTAAAGCAGACTTGGGAGAAAAAGCAATTTCTTCAAGGAAGAGAAAAACTCAGTAAGATTTCCTATGACATAACAAATTACAGTAATTTTTTTGAATCACTGAGTGTTATGTCACCAGAAGGTGAGCATTGCCAAGTAAACAATAGATCTGCTGGCAGTTCAGAAGGAGCACAATGGATTCATTTTACTTGGGCACTGCTAACAAATTCTTCAAATTAGAGAGCACTGCCAGAGACCACAGCAGTGCCTTGAGAACAGTGTGTAGACAAGGACACCCTTCCTGCTGTGAATAATTTTGTAGAAAATTGTAGGCAGAGCTGAAGAGCAACTGCTGGTACAAGCAAACTCCTCAGGAAAGCTTGAATGCCAACCAAGGAAAAATGGTCTGCTGCAGGGAGAACAGATTTCAGATTTGGTTTGTTCTGGAAAAAAAAATGGAGTATCAAGAACAAAATGACAGTCATAGACTAGGTTTAGTCATATGTATCACCTGTCCCATCTGCCATAGAAATGAGGAGGCAAACTCTTATGATGATGATGATGACACAGAACCCATTCTTCTTGTTTTATCTGTCACATAGGTGACAGTTTCTCCTCTTTATCATTCCTAGCAGCCTATTCTGTTCAGACAGCTTTTTCTTCACTTACTCTCTGGCAGCCCATATCAATGGTTTCCTCTTCTGAAGGAGCATCTGACAAGGGTTTCCTTTTACAGATGTATCCAATTTTTTTTTCACAAGAATGGTCTGCCCAAAATCCATCCTGTACATAAGAACACCAAATCACAGTCAAGTGGGATTTAATCTTCAAAAAAGGTGCTTTATGCTTCTAAGTATTTATTATTTTTGATATTTTTTAAAAAAAGCAAAATCCACATTTCAGTTCAGTTCTTAATTTCAACCTCATTCCAGTCTCACTTCAGTAGCTGATTCACATTGACTTAAACCTTTCTTGACTTTTTGCCCTTCTGAAAAATGAACCCGTGGAGGTGACAGCACTACACCATCTTTATAAAGATGAAACTCTCAGAAGATACAATGACATTCAGTGGCATTCAGCATGGAACAGAGGACATGACCAGTAAGCACAAATCTTAACACTTTGAGACCCTGGTCATTGAATTAACTAATTAAGGCCTCTAACTTCTCATCCTTTCTGCACCGATACTTCCATGTATAATACCATAAACCCTAAAGTTCACACCAACAGACAAGGGTAGCTAAAGGGCGCAGGATGGTAGATGGGACAAAACCTCAAGTATGTGTTCCTAGCAGCTTACTGCCCACATGCATCAAGGCCAGCTACCTTACAAACCTCCTGTGCCTGAGCAAATTCTGCAGCCTTGATCAGTGTAAAAGTCCTTGAAGCAACTGCCATTTACAACCTCAGTTGACAGACCCTGACATTTGAGCACTCAGCTTCTTTCCACTGTGTAACCCTATAACTCTGTTAGGCAGAACATCTACTACACCCTCAACTACCACTGGCATAGCACAAACCGCGGAGTACAAAAATCCTCACACCCTTAAAAGACAGTTTAATTACCATGTGCACTATGACATGGTTGACATGGAAGAAATATACATTTACACTTTTCTCACCAGAGCATTCCCACTAATACAATGGACAAGAATTGTTAATAGATTATAATTTTATTCGTGCTTCTGACCAGTGCAAGACTTTTTCACCAAAATATATATCTAATTCTAGCCTTCCAGACACATCAGAATGCACATAAAGTAACTTCTTCCTGCTAAATTCATATAGTAATAAAATTGTAGATCTGAGCTTTGGCCCAGCCAGGGAACACATCCACAAATACAGATATCTCTGCTCAGTTTTGGGAGGTTAATATGCTATACCCTACACATGGATATTACTGCAGTTTTGCTTTCCCAAGGATGCTGTTCCAGTCCTCTTCCTCATTGTTTCCTGGAACTGATGATGCGGTGTCTTTTTCTTCTAGTCCTGCACCTGTTACCTCCTCGATGTCCCCTACAACTTCCTCCTGGTGCAGAGCTGGCTCAGCCCTCTCCTCCTGCATGCAATATCAACTTCTAAACTTGAGTGCTTCCTGACCAGAATGATGGAGACTCATTACCCAGCTGCATGCATACAGGTCACTGCTGCTGTTGATGACTGCACCTAAGTGAAGCAAGTGAGAAAACTAGGCCTATTGGCGCTTCATTGCAGGCTTGTCCTATATGGCAAGCTCAATAGAGTGCTCAGGATGTTGGGAAAGAAATTTAGTTCTTGTCTTCAATTTATAAGTGCATTCATCAGAAGTGCAGCAAGAGAACAATTGTCAAGTTTTAATTTTTCAAAATAAGAGAATACCTTTGGTATGAGTATATACTTTTTTCCCTCCTGATAAAATAGGTAAACCTGAAGGATGTGGTAAGTTCAATACTTTTCATTATCATAAAAAGGAAAAATACCATTTTTCAACATCAGACAGACTCACTTTATACCACATATTTTTTCATTTTCTGTAATGTACCTAGGTCATCAATCATGCACAAATGCAGTCATTCAAGAAAGCCTTTCACTAATGCCACGGCTGATTACTTTTTTCACAGTTCTTCATGTGCAAGGCAGACACAAGCATAACAACTAAACCACCTAGACCCAGGATTTGCAACTTTGCCTAGACAAATAAAACAAAGGTTTATGTTTTCTTCTAAAGACAGCATCTCTCTAGTATCAATAAAAATTGCTAGTGCCATTTTTAAGGTAAAGGCCATATTCAGTCAAAGCAGAAAACATCCCAACATATCCAAAATGTCTTTGTAGCTTCCTGAAGAAAATCCTGAAGAAAAATTTTCTTTAAAAAGCCCACATGTACAAACTGAAATCCAGAAATAGGTATCTTGAGGTAAGTTGCCATCCCCTGCCTGCTTCTCAGGGAATACAAGGAAATTTTCTGTCAACTTGGAAAAAGGATCCTTCTTCAAAAAATAATACCTTTAAGACTCTAAAATAGGCTGCTTCAAGCAGTAGTATATCTATTTTTGTGCTCTTGCATAGGAAAAAGCCTAAATCATAAATTAAATTATAAAATAAATAAGCAAGTAGCTATATGACTTTACCTTTCCCTTCATAACAACACAGTCCTCTTGCCTGTTGTTTGCATGAGTGGGTTCTCCACGAAGCCACTTGGTGTAGGTGACAGGTGTCCCATCACTCCATTCAAAATACATCTGAATCTTGAGGTCATTCAACCCAATCCACAGCTCATCAGCTGGTTCTAAAACATAAAATTAACAAGGTTGATAACAGTTCTTTTTTATGATGTGAACTTTTATCTTCATGGAAGAGAAAATAATTCATTCTCACGAAGTTTAAAAGGCACTCACAGGAAATTAAGGCTCTCAGTTTCATAAAGAGGTCAAACAGTTCCTCATATACCCACTCCAGTCTTCAGGAAAGGCCACTCACCATAGTGGCAATACAATAAGGGAGTTTAACTTTGCATAAAACAGCCAAAATACTCTCTTTATTGAATTATACTGCAACACAACTAGGTTCATTTTTTTTTCCAACCCAAAACTCTTGTAACAAGACAACAATAAACACCCAAATAAAATTTTACCTCCCCTTTTCCTCCTACTTTTAGTGTAGTGAAGAAAGAAGTGTCCTATTTTCTAATGCTCAGACACCCAGTGTTGTCTTTTAGAGCTGATGACCAGAGTACTCGGAAATTTTCCCATTACCTGCATTCCTATATTTTATTTCATTTCAGAGGAAAATGAAATTCATGTAGTTGTTGGACTTTTTTCACATTACAGTTAAAGGAGTTAGCTGCTGTTTTTTGACTGGAAGGAAAGTGCAGGACTGATCAAGGGTGTCACTTCACAGCAGTCATTTCTTAGAGGTCTATTTGTCTATGTTTAAAATCCTCCTCTCTAACACATTGCTACTATAATGTTCATTCCCATTTTTGTTCTGAATAAACTATTTGAATAAGGAGTATTAAAGATTTATAATCAGTCCAGGGTATTGCTCTCTAGAAAAGATTTTTTTTCAGTGCATTTGGTATTTTTTTAAATAGTAATTAATTATTTATTTGTAGTCTGTTATCCGGCTTTTACTGAAGGCAGCAGCTGTTCCCTTTTGTCCACAGCAGTATGACTCAGATCATGCTGAGCAAGTACATGCAGAGTCCTTTCCTTACATAGCAGTCTTTCCAAGCAAAGCATTAGTTACTTCATTGCTAGAACATATTATTATAAGTATTTTTCATGAAGGATAGAAAGACTACTTTTTAAGAATTTTTTCCAGTGCTTATGACCTTCTATAACTTATCTACTGCACTCAGGGTTTTTTCCTGTTCAATTTGTTACCAAAGTTCTTTCATTCTTGCATAAGTCTTCCTCTAACACACTCTATCCAGATTGACCACAGTCAACCTGACACTGAAAGCACACATGGAAATTAAAAACAGGATTGTGAGCCCAACCAAGAGACATCAGTTGCAGGAGCAGGTTTCTCAATGGAACTGCAAATACTTCTTTTCTGTTGCTGCTATCCCTAGCAACAGAAGTGGCAGTAAAAAAAAACCAAAAAGTCATTTTGCCCAAGGCAATCCTTTCTAATTAACACATTTCAGATTAAGGTTTTCATAAATACCCCCGTAACCTAAAAACCTCCTGTGACATTTCTCCCCTCTGCTAGTTCAGGAACATGGAGGCTTCCCATTTTGACCAACCACGTTACGGCAAAGATCACCCTCCCAGACTGTCACTTTAAGGACAGAGTCAACTCCCTCTGCTTTCTCTCCTTTGCCTCTCCTGTCCTTATTATGTCTAAGTATGACCAGCACTCACAGCTGATCCATAATGTTCTTACCATCTATCCTGCAATAAGAAGCACTCACATTCCCAGGACATCAGGCTCCATTTTCAAACAGGCACCTTTACCTCTTCTTCCAGACTTCTCTTCATGGTCAGAAGTCCCCCAAAATTACATCTCAGTATCCACCTTTAAACTCTCCTCTGCCTACACAACTGAAAGCTGTTCCAATTCCACTGCCCATTATTCTCTCAATCCCTCCTTAGCTACTGCCATCCATGCTTTCTAACTTATTTTTTGTTTAGTTATTTCTTAAAATCATTATGTCTGCATTTATTGAGCACTTAGCACAGTAGAGGCCTCATCCACAGAGCTCCTGCTGTGGTGGGCTCACACCGAGGTAATACAAGCAATAAACAACATTCTTTAACAGAGTAACTACATCAAAGTCCTCCAAATAAGTTATGCAAATTTATGGAGTCCCTTCCTACATAATGTTTTTTTCTCACTAGAACTGCTAGTTTTTTGCAATCATCTATACAGCTGGCTGACTAAATACCAAGACTTTTTTTTTATTCCAGCCATTTGTAAAGCTGCTTCCCATTCTCAGTCATGCACTGGGCCACATTTGTGCCATATCACATGCTGGACTTCCGTGTAAACATCCAGAATGCACTTCTTTATTCTTCATGTTCCTCTCTAAAGTTCTCCTTTGTGGGTGATGCCAACAAAAGCTCAGCTACCATGACAATACTCATCTCATTGTATCCCTTCTTCTTTTGTTTTATCATGAGACTGTGAATTGTTTGGCACAAAGATAGACTTTTGTTTTTTCTGTATAGCACTTATTGCAGCAGAGTTTTGATGCAGACAAGATTTTCCAGGCACTGCAATACATGGTGTTATCCTCTCAGTGATGAACAAGGGTAATCTGATACAGCCATAAACTACCATAAAAGGCTTTTTCAGTTTTTCCAATTTTATTCCTCTGAAAAGAATGCTTTCAAGATAGTCTGTTGCAGTTAGTGTGCCATATGTGAGAAGCCTGGTTTTCTTCAGGACTATTTGCCTTTCAGAAATACTCACTTTTAAAAAAACAGTGAAGGACAGTCAGTTAAGGAAAGGTCTTTAGAGAAGGTACTAAACTCTGAAATTATCTATTTCCAAGATGTAAGATGAAAATACAATTAGTTTCCTTTAGAACCTAATTTCTTTCAAATGTTTTAATGTCTCACCAAGAGAGCCACCTTTTCTAATAATCTCTTTTGAAGGAGTAAAAGTTTCATGTTTTTCATGAAAGAACAACAAATCATTCTTTCAGGAATGCAAAGATAAGCATAAGTTGTCATGGAGTTGGCTAGGACACAAAAGTAAATCATATCAGCTCTTTTATGATTGCCACTGCAAGACTGCTGTCACACTGCCGCTCAAAGCAGATTGCTGCACCTTCAGTCTTAGCCGGCACACATAGGATCAGTTACTGCAAGGAAGCACACATAGGTGTCAACATGCTCCTCCCATCAAAAAGCAGTAACTGACCCTACATGCCCAGGCAGGTTCATGTGAAGCAATAGCAACCATAAAACTGCTTCAGCGTCAGCATGGTTGCATTTTCCCTGATCAACACACAGCATGTGTAGTCTAACTTGCCTTGCAATAGCTCAGATGTGTGCTCAGAAAGCAAGCACCTAAGCACTATATTTAATGTGGGCAAGTCTGAAACCACGTACTGGGACAGACAGCTTCCTTTTTCAGAAGAAGCACAAGCAGTGTGACTTGAAAAGTAAAGACATCACAGTGCTGGTAATAGGACCCTGATCTTCCCTAACTGCCTTTGACCAGCAGACTTTGCTTCCCCTCATTTATTTTTGCAGATCAGTACTAAAAATCCTTTCAGCTTCTGAAAAAGTTGACAATTTTTTAATCTGTATGAAGGGAGACAGAAGCAGACACTAAGAAATAGGCATTTGGGGATTACACAATTCACATCACTGACCACAGCTTTTCTATGATGGTAAATATGTTTGAGTTTTGTGCTCTTATTGTGTGATTTTTCTTACAATGATTTTTTAAATTTAAGATTTAACTCCTTCTGCACCCTGTGATCAGGACAATTTTACTTTTTTAAACAATATCTTCATTTTATTAACAGGTAAGACATATTCAGAGCTCTTTCTTTATTTAGTATAAATATATATATATGTTATTGTGAATATATATATATATATATAATTATGAAAAATTACTCACGGTACCCAAGCTGAGAAATAACAAAGCTGTATTCTTCGACATTATGGATACTCGCCAGATCTCCATCCTCTTTCCTGCAAGATGTTAAGGCATCTTTCCATATTTTGGGCTCCCTATGAATTATGTAACAGTGACCAGCATATGACATCCATTGATCAGGACACCTCATAGGCACATTAGTCTCTGAAAAGAAAAATTGCCATGAAGAATTTTGGAATTCTATTTTTAAGACTAAACATCATGTAGGGAAATATTTAACAAAAAAAAATTAATCATTTATTTTCTTCATGAACAACAGCAGAGATGAAAAATATGCACAGGGATAATAATCTGTGTGAATAATTAGAATTTGAATCTTAATAGTTTTTAAAGAACACTACGCTTTCAAAGAAATGTTTGTAACTTAAAAAAAAAATGAAAATACAAAACAGTTTTGGCTCATATGCATGCATATATATGTAGTAAAAAGTAGGGTCTGCAGAGGAGTGCTTTATAATTTTTCTACACTTATGTCAGAATCTCTCTTCAACCTCTATGGTGTATAGCTACCTGTTAAGAACCTGGGTTTACAATACATATTTATGAGGGTCATTTTTTTCCCCAAAACTGAGACATTTTATGAATTAGACCCATTTGCTAAACTAGGAAATAAGAAATAACTGATTCTACAGAATCACAAGAGACCCCAAATATGCAAACTGCTTTTCAGAAGCTTCATTGAGAAAATTATACCGTCAAAGTAAATTATTTATGCTTAAAACTTGCTTTTAGAAGTTAAGCAGAACAGCAGAGTATTGCCAACAAACACATTGCTGTTCAGCAAACAATTCAGCCTTGGGAGGAGTGTCACCTGAACATATGATAAACAGTATTGCCAGTGTAGAAACAAATTGTGATTCTTGTATCTCTTTATTTATAATCAGCAGGCGGTTTAGCAAACACCAATATATAGAGTAGAACAAAGACAGCAGGTTTTCAAAAATTCTGCTGCCAAAAAATCTTATGTCTGAGGGAGAAGCAATGCCTTTGTGTATAATGGGGGAGGAGTATATTCTGTCGAAATATTTAAATAGGCATCCAAAGTCATGACCAGTCAGGCCCAGGTTACACACACACATCCTGTTTCAACTGGAATATGCTTGTGGTTAAGAGATACTTAGTGTTACAGCACTCATTTTTATTATAAATACTGTCTGCTGTTTTAGACCTGCCTCTAAAAACTGCTAGCATGTTCCCACAACGTTTAAGTAAAACCAAACTTTTTGTCTCCCAGAACAAGGGGATCAGTACTCCAGTCAGAGTCCTCTCAATTCTGCCACAGGAGAGAAAGAACTGGAACAGAGAGAGGGATGTAACAAATCAAATATACGTGGTGATGTTGGGAGAAACTAGAGAGCACAGTGGTGGCAACTGCTGTTGTAGAGGTTAGTCTGATGCTTCAGATAGCTCCAAATTAGTCTTATGCCTGGTCTCAGTTCTAAGCATGTACATTTTGCAGTGCTTTGCTGTAAGTCAGATAATATGCACCTTCAACACACTCAACGCACCCTTCTGCAAACTGCAGACACTGAATAGAACAAAAATCAGGGGTCCAGACAAGGCTACAGTAAGAGTCACTGAAGTATTTATTCCTCAGTGATTCTGAAGCATCTCTTTTTCAAACCATTGGAGACTGTGAGAGTGTTACTGTAAACACTAAAGCGGCTATGGTAGGGCAGGAAAAAGCTTTTGGTTGTAGAACCAGTAACAGCAGGGAGTTTGTTGAAGGCCACAAAACAAGAGAAGCAGTGGATGGTCTAGTTTCTTTGTTGTAAGTCTTATTGAATTACATTTCTGGGGATTTCTTAGTAAGAGACACTCTTCTGTTCTTCATTTCCGCTACTCAGCAAAAATTAACTCTGTTCTTCCCCATTCTACTTTTAAAGAAAATACATGGAAGCTCAAAACCATACAGTCTACTGTTTCATCCTGATAGGAACAATTACTCCCTGAACTTCATTTGACTTAAGCAAAAGAAACAATGCTAATTACAACAAATAAGATATAACAAATGAAATTACATTAACGTGTCAAAAATATCATTCCAAATGTCAAGGTGATGAATTTAATTGTCTGTAATATAGAATGGCTATGCCTCAAATAGAGAGCAAATACTTTTGTAAAGTTTAAACTTGACTTTCTGGAGTCTGAAAATCTCACAATGATTGACTTTGGTGCCTAAAAGGGTGAAAGCACTAACTGAAGTTTGTCTCATGATTCAGACATTCAAATTTCTTTCTCAGACCCATCCTCTGTGGTTTAATAGGAAAGAGCTCACACAGCAGTCACATTTGGAAACAATACTTTAAGATCATTACACCATGTTGGCTTGGAATGAAATCTTTGTCAGTCACTTGGTGATGGTAGACAGACAGAAAGCCCTTATTTAGAAAACCAAGTTAAAAAGTAAAAATGTTTTGCAGTTGAAATTAATATGTTTGTGTTAATCTACTTTCCTATGTTAAGGGCAAATGCTGCGTAGCCTTAAGATTTTACATCATTTTGATGTATAAAATGATGTGGCCCCCTACTGGAAAAAAATACTTTTGCTACAGAAAAATCCCAAACCAAACTAAACAAATAAACAAACAAACAAAAAAAAACCAAAAACAAACAACCCTGAAGATGTGGGCTTTGTGAAAATATATCTGTAATGAAAACAAATATCCTGTGAATACTTTTATTGGCTTTGTTTTGAACACAAGGATGATTATAGTCAGTTGTAAAGTGTTCCTCTGTCCCACAGTCCTCATACTGCCCTGTTAGATTCAGTTGTAACTTCTAGGGTTAAAATTTCAAAGGATTGCCTGTGTCTAATGTCAAGTGAACAACTAATTGCATGTATGAATTTGCAATTAATTCATTTCTTCACTCAGGAGCCCTAGTCAGGAAAGCACAACCTGCCATGAGTTTTCCTTTACACCTTTAGAAGCTGAGGGCATTTAACATCTTGCATGATCCCATTCTTACTCCTTTTATGACTTCCTCTCCTGGGACATTTTGAACAATATTTTATGAAGTGAACCACTGCCAATCTCTAGTTTATCTGTCACAATGTGTACTCAGCAATCTCTGTTCAATTGGAAACTTCTGTCTCTTCCTCCAAATTACTGGTAAACTGGAGAGCAGAGATGGGGGGAAAGAACCAAAAGTAAAAGAAAGTAATGGCCATTAGACCCTCTCCAAAACTAAATTTAAATCTGAATAATATAGCAGCCAGTATTGAATTGCTAGTGTATTTATAGGCATCAGTGTTTAAGAATTGATGTATGAAAATTGAGAAGATAAGCAGTAGCCAATCGAACAACCTAAGACAAGCTATATAAATAAAACTATTTGAGTATCACCTGTATACAAATACTAACTAAATTTCACACCTTAATTTAACAAATAATTAAAATATGCATTGATGTCTTTCTCAGGTAAGGCAGCAAATATGCTTCATTTCAATACTGAAGTATTAATTTCATTAAATATTAATGGTCATTTCAATATTTAATTAAAGAAACACTAGCTCATTCTTGTTTTTTCTCTTAGCAATAAAGCAAAACTGGAGTGAGTCTATATTGACAAAAGCAGGAAAACTCTTTAAAAAACCCAACTGCTTTTTAAGCTAAATGTCAAACACTGATTTTCCAAAACATCTGTTTTGCCAATAATGATGCATATTAATAAATGAGCTGGAAATCTTGTAATGATTTAGCTTTCTTCTTCTGAAACCTATGCAAAATAATATCAGAGGATTTAAGAGATACAGGTATGTCCTGGAAAATGAAAGAAACTTGAAAAGAACAGAAAGGAGGGATGAAAAGTTACAAGGTGTTTATAGTACATAAAGAGATATTAAGGAAACAGGTGTAAATAAACCTTATCTCTATTCTGTCTTTTCTATGTACATCAGGCATATGCCAGAATCATATTTCTTCTGAAAAGGTGTCTGTACATATATCATTTAAATAATTTCATAGAGAATTTAAGTAGTTTTACATGTATACAAACAAATATTTCTCTAGAAATATTTATCTGTATCTCTATTTATAAGATATATAGATATATTAAAAATATCTAACTCTCAAAAGAATTTTAAAAAATTCCTGTAGTCCACTATTGACTCAGACTGACAAACTCACCTTCATAAGTTGTAAAAATTACAGAAAGAAGAAATGGATTTTTTTCATTGTGTCAACTGGGCTTCACATAAATACAGCACTTTTTAAAAGACTGATTTTATTATTATTATTATTTTATAAACAAAATCTGACAGTTCTGCTTGGTTTTGGAAAAGAGAACTCCACAATTTTGTAATTTAGAACTCAAGACTACTGAAGAATATTACTCAGGAAATAGGGAGGTCAGAGCAAAAAGGAAGTACACACTGTTCACTTTTACAGAGAACCTTGGTCAAACCACAATCCACAGAGTCCTTTGCTTACTTTTACCACATGCAATAACATCTATTTCAATTACACTGGTCATAAGTAATTTGTTGATGGTTTATTTCCAAACCTACCTGTAGGAATAATGAAAGACTCTAAAGTAGCATTTCCTCGTTTACAAATATAGCCAAGTTTCTGGTCACATTCCCTGTTCTCCCACTTAGCACCTTTGCCAGGATTTAATACACCACAGATTTTTCCGGGTTCTGGAGAAGGATAACCTTAAAAAAAAAAAACCAATGACACAAATCTCAATAACAACAATAAAGTATAAGCAAAAACATGGTTCCCTTCCCAACTCTCACATTTACTTTGGTCCATGCTTTAAACATAAGATACATTAACATACAGGCATTTGTGATTCTCCACAGTCCTTTTCAAGATCTGATCTAATGTTATTAAAAAACATGCTTTTTCTTTCATTCTTATATTCTATATTTCATTCATATACTAAATAAAAAGGATCATAATGACTCAGCAATAAGCTCAGAAAAAAAGTATTTCTAGCATGGAAGATTATTCACTGAAAATTTTGCTATATCATTATAGTTTCATTGCCTTGGATTAGTTAGTCTTATATTTACAGTCTTGTTATACCTTCTTCCCATAGGAGAAAGAGACATGCTTACTTCCAAAATGCAAATTTAAATTGTTTTCAAATTTTTTGGCAGTTAGCCCTCCCAAATGTCTAAGCAGAATAATTTTCATTCAAACATTGATTACAGCCAGTTCTTGAACATCCAGTGCAACGGGATGAGACAGAGGTAGGTTATATAGACCAATGTAAAGTCACAAAGGAGGTAACAGAAACATAAAATAATGGACATAAGAGCAGAGTGTTATCTTGAATGAAGTTAAGGAACATAAAGAGTTCAAGACAAATTGAGCCCATTTTTGCAACACCAAAGCCTATCTAATTCTTTACACAACAAATGAGAGTTGTCTGCACTTTTAATAACCATGAACAAGCCCCACTTTGCTGCTACAGCTCCACCTCACAATCGGTTTTCCCACACTCCTCATTACACACAGATCCTCATCAGTGCACTTGGATGACAGACCTATAAATACCTTCACAGCAACTTGCAGTTCAGTCCATCTGTTTGCCTTGTGTGCTCACTCCACTGGAGAGCTATTTATAAAGTAGTTCAATTCACTCTTCAAAGCTTACCTACTCAGGAATTTTGTCCACCTAAAATTTCATTTTGGCCTTATTTACACAAGGAAGCCACTGGATGATATGATGGACCATGCATTTACAGTTACTGATAGTTAAATACATGTGAAATGCTCAGTGAAGATAGAGTATTTATTCTGCATAACTTCAGATATCTACTTTAAAGTAGTCTCCAAAAGCTTTCTGAATAGCCAGTGCAAAGGAACAAGGCAAGGGTCCTCCAAAAAGACCCCTTAACCCAGGTACTCTGGATAGTAAACCGGGGATGCAGCTCTTCTGCACCATGTGTGCAGATGGCAAAGCTCATCTGAGCTCTGTAATAATGGCTCCAGGGCTCAGCATTGCAGCTACAGGTGTGAAATAGCTGGGTGTTCCTCAAAGTAGACCAGCTTAACATGTTCAGTTTGGTACATGTTAGTGCTGTGGGTAGGTTAAATGCAAAAGAAAATGAAAATTTATTCTTTAAGCACATAACCAAAACAAATTGGAAATTAAAGAAAAAAAAAAAAAACAAAAATAAAACAAAACAAAACCCACCACTGATCAGTCTAGTCTCATAAATAAAGACATCTATTCATATACAAATAGAATAAATTAAGAAGATATACAAATAAAGCGTCAATAGATGACTTTTAAAACTTTCCTCTGGATTAGGAGGATGCCATTTCCATTATGAACAATAAATTAACCCCAGTGCCTATCCCTAGCATAAGGGCCATTATTCACAATTATAATCACACAGTTTATAATCACAGTCAGAATCTTTCAACATCAAAACAAGCTCAATAACTACAGAAGAAAGCAGTGCTGGAAAAGAAATTGTACAGAATGACCAAATTTTTGCCTTTTCAACTGAGCAAAAACATATTTACCCTTACCTGGAACCCAATTTAAGTATCGAAAAGAAGCACCACCAACCCATTGCCATCCACTGTTGAAATCCAAACTGTTAAGACCAAACCAGAGAGCTGAACTCAGTGTGCGAGTCAAACCTAAGTAACAGAGACAGAGAGATATATGGAAGTCCACAGCCAGAGTAAACACTTTCTCAAAGCATGTCACCTTACACAGGTCACTTTTGTTTCAGAGTTTTCACACTTTTAGGTCTGTAGAACTTTATTACAACAGAAAACAAAATTATTCTTCTACATTCTCCTTGTAAACCAATAATCAAAACCGTGAAACATTTTTTTTCCATAATTATAGAATATTAAATTGATAAAGTTGCACAAAAGGTCATAAACCCAAAAATTAGTTTTCTAAAGTGAAACATGAATAGTTTTCCAGTGTATATTTTTTATTCCATAAAATTAACAAGTGTGAGTCTCAAATTTACAGAATACCACAAAAAACTTGTTTACATTTTATTAAAATACATTAAAATTCAGCCATTGAAAACATTGTCTTTTTAACAGCACATCTGCATTTTTCAGACTGATTGCATTTGAATTCTATATCCAATGAAAAGTGAGGCTTCAAAGACCCAGTTCAGACTTATTGCTCTAGTCCTGAAAAGCACATAGAAATATCATGCTTATGTCTGGCCCTGCTGAATTCTCTAATGTTATTCATAGCCATTATTAATCAATTGCCTATATCTGCCTTCCATTTAAGGCTTGGAAGCCCAGCTGGATGACTGCTGATTTTTTTAAATTAAATGTGTTTCTTCATAGTTCACAGAAAATTGTTATGTGATATGTATTATTTGTTTCTGTTTCTACTGATGGCATCATGTCAGGATGTTGCAATTTTTAGTTGCCTTTGACAGCATGATTACGGGCAGCACTTGAAAAATGGCAAACTTAAATGAAGAGGTAGTTAAATTTTAGAAAGGACTGGAGTGTCACACTAGAGCCCAGTTTGGTGCCAACACATGAATGTGTTCTACTACTTCTGTACAAAAAAGTTGTGTTTAAGACAATCAAGAACTGAGCATGACAGGAAATCCTAGTACTGCCAGGGCAGCTGCGTAGTGAAAAACTGATCTTCACATACGGTGGGCAGCCATATCTATTAGTTTGCAATTAAAACATACCTACTGTTAGTGCACTCCTATGTTAGTGCCAGTTTGCTCCCTTGAGCATTAATTTCAACAATAATTTTATCACAGTTAAAAAAAAAGAGCCGTGTTTTGACCAAATCCTTAAATTGCGAACAAAAGTTTAAATAGAACAGACTGTTCACAGCATTAAAAGTGCATTTGTCATTCCTCTAAATTGGAGAAATATGTATTTGAATGATAGACTGTTAGATGCATAAGGAATTGGCAGGATGTTTGCATCCAAAGAGTTTGTCAATGGCTGAATGTTCAAATGGAAAACAGTAACAAGTGGTGTCCATCTAGGGTCTGTATTGGGACCAATATTACTAAATATCCTCTTCAGTCACATAGGCAGTGGGATGGGGTCCACCCTTGGCAAGTTTGCAGATGACACCAAGCTGAGTGGGGCATTTGACTCACTTGAGGGAAGGGATGGCAACCAGAGGGACTCTGACAGACTTGAGGAGCAGGCACACATGAACTTCAAGTTCAACAGGGCCAAGCACCATGTCCTATAACTGGGTCATGGAAATTCACAATATAATATAAATCAAGGAATGAACAGATTGAGAGCAGCACTTTAGGGAAAGACTTGGGGGTACTAGTGGATGAAAAGGAGAACATGAGCCCACAATGTGCACTCATAGCCCAGAAGGGCAATCGTACCCTGGGCTGCATCAAAAGAAGCGTGGGCAGCAGTCTGCCCCTCTACTTTGCCCTGGTAAGACCACACCTGCAGTACTGCATTCAACTCTGAGATCCCCACGACAAGAAAGCCACGTAGTGAGTCCAGAGGAGGCATAAAAATTCATCAGAGTGCTGGAACGTCACTCCCATGAAGAATGGCTGGGAGGGTTGGGGTTGTTCAGCCTGGAGAAGAGAAGGCTCTGGGGAGACCTTATCATGGCCTTTCAATATATAAGAATGGCTTATAAAAAAAGTTGAGGAAAGACTTTTTACCAGGATTTGTAGAGATATGGCAAGGGGCAATAATTTAAAAATTAAAGAGTGTAGAATTAAATTGGACAGAGTGAAGAAACTTTGTTACTATGGTGATGCACTGGAATAGGTTGCCCCTGGAAATCGTTGATCTCAATCATTGGAAGTGTTCAAGGACACGTTAAAGGGGCCTTTGAGCAGCCTAATCTAATGCATGATGTCCCATCCCATGGCAGAGAAGTTGGACTAGATGATCTCTAAATGGTCATTTAAACCCAAATTTACAGAGAAAAACATGGCATAGAATAGTTTATCTTTCAACTGATGTAACATATTCAAAATATTTTCTAATCTATTTAATAGATTAATTAATGGCCTATGTCATGTGTGTACACAGGCTAAGAAGGTAATAAAGGGGAGACTCTCATTGTAGAATGTAAATATATTCAAGTACAAATTCAGAATTTTTTCACAGGACAAGTTTGGAAATTACTTCAAAAACCAGTGAAGGAGATTGACACTAAAAGAGACTATTTGTGAGTCCTTTTGTTTATTACTTCTTTTTCCTTTCTTTTCATATTTTAGCACATACTGATGATGCAAGGGCTCTAGTGAGATAGTCCAAAAATGCTGTCTAGTACACACAATGAAAAGAATGCAAAAAGGATTTAATCTTGGTATCCTCATCTTTGGTTTAAAAACTATTTTGCATTTTTCTGCATTCCAACATTCATTCTGTATTGCTTGCATTACTTAATTTTTGCATTTTTATATTACTTTTATTGGTTTTATGGGATTTTTTTTATGTTTACTGGAAGTCTATGGCAATATTAAATCACGATAAAATAAATATTATCTGTTCTATATTCCCAGCTGAATCATTCAGGGTAGCCATGTAAATATACTAATAACCAGAATTGAACAAATATAAATTTTCAAGATGGAACATGCTATATAGTTGTCACTATTGCAATAATATACTTTTTAAAAAAACTGATGGATAATATTACCTTACCTGTCAGGTATGTTTGTTCATGTAATTCTGTGATGCTTAATAATTCTGCCTTCTGTTGCTGACAGCTTTTTCTTGCCTGGTGCCATTTCAGAGCTGCCTCAGAATTTATCTGGTACTGGACATTTGTTAAAGGATCTGTGTTCCACAAACTAATACTATTAACTGTAGGGAGAAAAAGAAATGCTGTAACTCATCATGAAGATGGAGCCAGATAAAATATAGAAAAAATTGCATAGCAAAAATATACAACACATAAACAGAGCTATAGACAACTAGTTTGAAAGGAATTCTGAGGCGCTCTCAGGTGTTAGTAGATCCAGGGCAGAGCTAAACCATTGTTGGGCAGTACACAGGGAATGAAACGAGGTTACCATCTCCTCTGCTATAACAAAGCTGCTGTTTAAGGTAAACAATGAGTGGCTAAAGTCATGCTAAAATCGTTGATTTGCCCATGTAAAGAAAAAGACTAAAAACTTCTGGACTGATGCTAGCTGAAGTGTATATCAAGTTGACCTCTTCTCTGAGATAAGAAACCCCAATTTTTTTTACTGATTCATGGCACTATGTAAAGCAGCTATGGATTTTCTTACTGTGATAGAGGTGATCAGATCAAGCACTGAATGCAAAGTGGATGTCATCAGCATCCATCTCACACTTCCCTGCAATTCCTGATTTCTTATGTATATGTCTGACATACCATGGCTTTCTTCTCTGCTGCACAGCCTGTGACCTCCTTGAATACCTGAGTTTGGCACATTTAGGCAATGTTAAAGCAGTGAAAGCGTCATCCAAAGGGCCTCGACATTAGAAGTACCACACTCCTTACACTGCTGCAGTCTCTCCCAGTTCATCTCAACTGAATCTCCACAACCAAACAGCAGAAAAGAGTGTGATCTTGCTCTGCCAAAAATGGAACCTACAGGAGCCTCAACACTGAGCTAAGTATCACATAAAGAGAACAATGTTGCATGACAAAAGCAGAACACAATAGAGGTCACTATATTTCTGACGACAATGAGAAAATGACTGAAATTCCTGCAGTCTGTATCAGTTTCTCAAGTTCCAATCTGAAAAATTTGAGGGAAAGAGGTCTTTTCCTTTTTTGAATTCAGAGAGCTCAGAAAATTTAAGTGTGCAAATAGAGGGAAACAGTACAATAAAGAAAATTCAAGACAAAGGGCAAAATATGTTAAATGCCAGCAGGCCAGGAACCCGTTCCATTTTTTCCCATATTAAATCTGATAGTCTATAGGTAATATGAAGTGCTTCTTTTCACATTGTCCTGACTTAAAAAAAAATCAAATATAAAGAAATTTCACTAAAAATGGAAACTTTCATCCCATTATCATTATCCACAAATCAACTTCTGTCCATAATACTTTATGACTACCAAAATCAGAACTTCTTTGCCACACTATGTTTTACAAGATCATAAATCCCTGTGCACAGGCACAAGCCTAGGACAAAATGAGTATTGTAAAAATAGTAAATTTGATAATTCAGTAAAGAAAACTGGCTCTGACATGCTAGAAAGGGGTTTATATATCTTGTACAATTATTACAGAGGAAGAGGTAAATAAGTCTTGGGCATTCATCCAACTTTCCACATCATTCCCCCAGTCTCATAATTTACAGCTGATTTTCATACAATGCTTTCCTGTAGAACGTCTGTCTTTTGTAAAAATAAAACTCATTTCTGAACCTTGGAAAGTTTGTTTTTACAACATTTGAGTTTTAAGAAGTCAAATGCCTTTGCAGAGCAGGATTTTGAAAAATTTATATGTTAATGTTTAAAGCTTTGAAACCCCAGAGCAACCAAAGAATGAATTATTATTCTGGAATAATATATTTTAGCATCTAAGTCAAATTAATGTTAAACCACACCTATCCTTAGTACATAAGTGGAAAATTAATAAAAAAGCTGAAGTCTATCCCTACACAGAAGAATTCAGCATGCATTTTTTCTCTGCAGTTTTTGGTTTTTTTGTAGTCAGCCAGTTTTATGCATGAGGCTTTCTAAATTCTTCAATAAATACTAGCTCTTGCATTGGTCAAGAAAGAAGCCTCAATAGACTTTTGTCCACTGGAACACAGCTATAGGGACACATTGACTCACTCTCCTGATGGTGTTACACTGTGCAACCTGTTTTCTTTCACAACACCTATTTTGAAGTGCAACATACAGCTCAAAGAAATATTATGTAACCTATAAAGAAGCAGCATTTCCTGGGGTACTAAAATTGTTTGTTGTAGGCACACTTCTCCGTTCCTTTCTGTGAGATTTAAGTTTCTAGTGTCACTGTATCAGCATCCCTTTCTAAATCACCGAATAGTGAGTCATGCATACAACTATGTCACTTCCTACACCTCTATTGAGTATAATAACTATTATAAGTATAGTCTTATGCTCTCATCATTTTGGAGGACACCTGAGCTGGTTTTGCTCACAATGAAAAGTGACTGGTTCAGTCATGGTAATATCTCTGTAAGTCCAGGCCCCAGTATGAACAGCTGTAATAGTTTGCTTCACATATTTTCATATTGGCTCCTTTGCTCCCCTAGACAGTTTAAGAAATAACAAACACTTTAATCTTATTAAATAAAATTTAACACACATAGACTTAAACATTATACTTTTAAAGGTGTTGTTGAAGTTTATTAACTTATTACTCATATCCCACTCATTCTTCTTTCATAGATATAACTTCTGCTACTGTGGCCTGTCTTTCATTAAAATACATGACTCAAACTTGAATATTTTATAGCCAGTACTGAAGAATCAGGAAGGAAACACACAGACAATCAGCATTAAGCAGCTTTTTTCAAAAACAATCACAACCATCTGAATGGATTTCCTTGAATTGTGCCACAGAATTAAACAAAATTTTAAAAATGCCGCCTATTTGCTGTACTCAAATATGGCTAGACAGGTATCATTCTTCAATTGATCTTGATTGTGCTTTATTAACAGGATTGATATTCCCAACATGTTTTTATCTTGAAAATAATATTGGCATAGGAAAAAAAAAAAAAAAAAAGGTGTAATTTTTATCTGAATTACTGACTGCAACATTCATGGAAATCATGCAGACACCAATACTTCATCATCAAACCACCTAAGATCAACCCAAACTGTCTCCTTCACATCAAAGGGAAGGCATACTTTTCTCCTTAGCTCTGACTCAGTCAGCTTGAGCTTTACAGCAAAACCCAGTAAGAAAGAAGAAGGAAGGGAGAAGTGCTACCCTTCTCAGCATGACAGAAGAAGCAGCTTGCAGAGAAAATATGTACTACATATTTTACAGAAGCTCAGAGAAACTTCATTCAAATTTAAAAGAATTCAAATACTTTCAGGCATAAATTACTCCAATTTACTTAAAGTATTATCAACATTTCTAAATAAAGTTCTGTATATTCATAATACTGCATTTTAAACTCTAAGTATACTCAAATCAGGGAATTTAGAATATAAGTACTTCTATTTGAGTTAAAACAGAGAACTACAATATTGCACACAGATTTGGGAAATGCTGGGTTGTAATAAAAAGCTCATGTTAGCTTCTTCATGTCTATAAGGCAACTCATTCTACAAAGGAATTTTAATTTTCAATTAGCAGTATTCTTGCTTCAGTTCCATTGCACGAATTTCTTCTTGTCCATTGGCATATACTATATGTGCTAATGTAACATCTTTATTTCTAACTATCTTTCTATTTGAATAAATGGTGTACATACAGATTTCAGCATATGATTAACACACTTTCACCCAGATGTAATTGGTCAATGTTTTTTATTCTGGGTCCTATATTTGCATATTTAAGTAGTTCCTAAAAGGATAGCAGGCTAAATGGAGATGGAAAAATGCACCATTTCAAACTGTATTTTGTACAGTAAAGCATACATTATGGACATATTTCCAGGTAGATGAATAACAGCACATCATAATCATGAACCTAAAAGCTTACATTTCATCGGGCAAAATCCATATTTCTTGTCAACATCATAGTCTGAAGTGGTTCCACACCAGAACCAGCCATCTGATCTGCCAGCATCTGTGCACTCAGCATACCATTTACCACCATACTTAAAAGGGAATACACAAGGTGCTCCATTGTCATTTCCTTTCACTGTGTAGGTATCTAAGGAGACACAACAATTCACAATTGTATAAACATTAATAAGCATGGGATATATATGAATTTATCTTTATGATCCTATTATACAATGTTATAGCAAAGAAAGCTTGCTTAGTATACAAACTGTACTAGAAATGGAACTTTGATCATTTAACCCTCTAAGTCTAGGATGTTACTCATGCCCACAATGAGATAATTTTTTATTGCTTAAGGAGATCACTGACCACAACTGACTGAGCCAAGACAAGTACATTCCCATGCTAAATTTTACATGCATAGCAGTCAAAAGTATAAAATACACACAATTGAACAATTTTATTTTTAAGTGCAAAAAACTGTTGACTCTTTTGTCAATAACCTGCTAAATTGCTCATTGATCGTTTTAGACAGGGAAGAACATGTTCATATAAACTTTAAAGATACATACCACAGAGTGACTCCAATATACTATGTCCATATAAAACTTCCATTTGCATCTCAAGATAACGTTTGTTTCATCAGAAACTTAATTCAATGAAATTTATCAGTGTCTAAAGCATCTTTCTGTATGGGCACATATAATGTACATGCATTGATAGGAGGACATACAGAGGAACAATACTTGATAAGGACTGCTAGAGAGGTGACATACTAAGGTCACTGTCTCACAGAGCTGCTAGAAATAAAAGGAGGAAGGAATAGCAGGACATCATTCCATCTCCCACCTCCACCCCTTTTCTCCTTTCACATCATTTGCTTTGCTAGTGTTCTATTCTGGCTTCAGGCCCAAGTCTAGTACTGCAATCAGGCATGGTGTTGATCCCTAAAATCCTGGAAGGTAGGCACTCACATTAGTCGAGATAGATAGAGAAGTACCTTTATTTAGAAGCTTCTAGGTGCACACCAGAAGTATGCACCCCCGTGGTTCAGTGATGTTACAGCTTTTATAACTTCCAGTAATTAGAATATATGATAACTAAAACCAACTTGTAGTACCCATTTCTCACTGTGTCCACCCTCCAAAAGCTCAGAACTGCCCCTTGGAGCCTCTCCAAGGGCTCTGGGCCTTCTCTTCTGTTTTGTCTTCAAGCTATCTTGCAGGTGTTTCTTCAAAACACTGTGTCCTTGGCAAAACTTAAAAACGTGTGAGAAAGTGCCCAGTGATCTCTAAATACCACCTAATATGTGAGCAATCCATATTCTAAAAATTCTAGAAAATTTACAAAATACACTAAAATCTTTAGATATCAGTGTGAGCCACAGAAACTGCATCCATAACTCCCTTTGTGACCATTTCTGTTTGTCAAAGAATACTAAATGGGAAGTCAAGCATATTCCCAGGTACTTATCATGAATATATGTATATGTGTATTATACATCACTTTTTCAAATTTAATCATTTAAAATATCTTATTTCTTTCTCTAATATTTCAGCACCAACTCTGAGACTCACTTCAAACACCTAGGAAAACATTTTCAATATATTGGAGGTGAAGATATCAAGACTTAACTAATTCCTCACAGCATAATTAATACTTGCTCCCCAACAAAGAAAAATACAACCAACAGACTATACACTTACACAACACCTTTCTGTGCATGTGCAAATAGTAAAAGCGATCATCAACTGTTGTGTAATAGATACACACTTTTTTAATAACCATAGAATTTTTCTCCTCTGCAAATGATTCTCTACCATGCATGGTGGATCATTTATCAGGACTTCGACAAGTTTGACAAAAAAGCAAAATGAACTCCCCAAAAAATGAAAAGCACACACTCAAATATTGCTGATTTCATCAGAAGTCACGCTTACTGATCACTAATGAGAGGAAGGAAATTCTCGTACACTTATAAATATTTTAATTAACTACACATAAAAATGAGTTTAAAATACAGAAATTAATTTACAGAACTTTACCTTCGTAGCCTCGAGAACACAGATCGTCTGTGGTTCCGTAGACTTTCCACCTACTCCATAAACCAGATCCCTTGTACAGCATAATATTCCTTTCCTGTCTGTTTCCATAGTTGAAAAACAGATCTTCCCCTTGGATTGCAAAAAGAGTCTCATTTCTGCATTCCCATCGCTGAAGTTCACTAGCCTTGTCACAAGGGTACAGGGTGATCGGAACCCAGTCTTTCTTCGAAGGCACTCCCAAGCACAATTTGAATGCTATGCTCATAAGCTGGTGATCTGAGACCCACCTGAATTTTTGTGACTCATTTTCTTGAACACAAGGGGCCGTAGTCACTGAATTAGAACTTTGAGCTAGTACACAGCGCTTGTGATCTTCATTATATATTAAGAAAATGCTAGTATCTGTAAGACAAATAACAGTGGAATCATTTGGTTTGAAGTAATCTTACCTATGAAGTGGAATATGAATCTGGACACTACTCCTGTGGTTAAATCTCATCATCTGTTCAACAAAAGAAGGCGCAGCATTCCTATGGCCTGCACCTGTTAAAGTGACAGTACAAGGCAACTAGTTCAGATGCAAGTGCATTTCAACTATTTTGTGTCAATGAAATCTACATGCCAAACTGCAAGGCAGTAGAGGGGCAAGATCGAGTGTCTTCTGTAGGTTTAAAGCATGAGTTAAACTGAAGAGAGAGAGCACATTCACATTAGTCCAATCTGCACCCATGGAAGTCATTGAAACAAGGCAGCACACACACCAGTCTGCAGATCCTGACACTGAACACTCCAGCAGCACTGTCTCCTTGATCCTGGCTCCCACGCACGAGGAAATTACAACAGTCACTAAGTTCTTTAGGCTCCATTTCCTCACAGTGGTGAGCTCTGTTCTCTAAAGCCCTGCTAAAATCCTTAATGTATTAACTGAGGGGAAGGATATGTTTTTAAGCTTTATATACAAGCTGCTAGTAAAGTATATTTATATTTCACTCCAGTCATCAGTGACTTCTTTCTTACATCTCTTCATTACAAATGAAATACCACCAACAGTGGGATTTGCCATCACCAGGTATGCCTCTTCATGATTTATGAAAATATACAAAGCTCTTTATAGCTCCCTAGGTTATTTCTCCCTCTTAGTAAATAGTGCTTGACGACACACATTTTCACATATTCAAGGTTTATTTCAAAACTGTAGCCACGTGAAAAGTTCTTCGGATCTCTTGTGTGCTGTGGAGTGTAACATTCCTGAGTTGGTCTTGCCCAAACACTGAGAATTTCTCCTTTCTGCTCCTCCTGAGACACATTTTAGCCTGGTGACTCAATCATTGTGTTTGATACCAGATCGCATAAAGTGACCGGATGCACAAGGTCTCAAAGCTATATTTTAACTGGGGTATGAGCTAGGAAAGAGAAATATTAATTTATGTGACTCTGGGGATTGAACCTAATTAAAACATTAGTTATTTTACTGCACCATTACCAAATTAAACAAATTCTATAATGGAGAAATACTTCAGGGGGAAACAGGCGAACCACCAAAAATTTTCCTCTTTCTTTGCTGAGACTTCAATGCAGAAATGATCATACTTCTCTGCAGAAGAACAACCTGGAAACAAATAATCTCTGTCTCGGAGGAAGAGCTGACCTACAGTTATCGCATCCATAGTTCAGCTTCCTCCTCCTGTCCTTTGGCTTCCAACTCACTAGGAAGTAGTGTAAAACTGATGAGCACTGGAGACAAAAACTGTTGTCTTTTGCCAATCTGTTTCACTCACAGACAATACAAGGAAATGTACAGTTATGACTACTGGTGACAACTTCTTTTATTCTGCTTTTCTACTAGCATTTAGCACAATGTTATTGTAAACTGATACAAGCAATGCTTGCAACTCTCCTTTTCCTGAAATCATATTTAAAGTTTCTGGATAAAAGAGATGTCAGACACTTTCACAGGTGTGGAAAACACTGCCTGATTTTTCAAACTGCTAAAATTGTATTTCTGGCTTATAATAACCTTCTTATTTTATGCATGGTGTTGAAGAGAAGATGTACATGAAAAAGTCACCCCAAAATAAAAAGCCTGTATTGCTGCACACAAGCATGAAAGGGTGGAGAGTTTTGGCCTCAGAAACAAGGTTAGAAAGCTGAACAAAGGCCTCTGGCCGGTGGAGGTGGAGAGGGGGACAAACCTTTGGCCCTTTACTATTCTGACTGCACCTTTACAAAGCATTAGCAGTGAGTAAATGCAACACAGCTGCTTATACCAGGGCCTCAGTGCAGAAAATAGTACATATGTGAGCAGCTAAAAGGCCAATACAGTCAATGAGGCATTGAAAATAAGTTGATATCAAATCAGGATTACAGAACAAGAGACAGCAGGATACAGGAGCAACTGTGGCTAAGACTGTAGTTGCAGGATTTCCTTTCCCTCAGTGTTGCTCCTGGGTCATCCATGACCATGCAGCAGTCTTCTGACATTGCTCTAGTTTATAGCTTTATTTCTGCGTTTGTTCTGCCTGCTTGGTCACCAAAGGGGATTCCCATACAACAGTTCCCAGGTGAGTAATTAGCTAGTAAAGAAGAAACAAGCCAGGTATTTGTGCAGCACTTTCTATGCCCTACCTAGGGCATAGAGTCCTTTCTAAACGCTTGATACTGTTCTGGTCAACATGATGAGTTGTACCTCTAAAATAGGCTGAACAGAATTACACATATAACCACTGACTGTGTTTCACTGTTCTGTAGCAACATTTGTTATAGAGCTCCATAACAGGTGCCATTCTTCACTATAAATGAGCTGTATGTGGCACACTAAGGTCCACCACAGTGTGCTCATAAGTGCGACAGGGTTGGTACCTTGAACTGATTATACCTGTTTCTAACAGTAATTAATATATTGAAACCTACTTTTAGAAAGAAGTTCTTTAAAATGCATAAGAACATGACAGGCATAAAAACCAATTTATTCAATATTACGAGTCATTCAGGGAGATCTAGCATCTTTTTCCTCAAATGTCCAGAGTAGATCCTAATAGAAGTTTTCTCAAAGGCTTTGATTTTTCTTCACCTACCACACTGTGACTATTTACCTATCTCTGGCCCCACCTTGTATCTCAAGAATTGTGCCTAGTACAGTAAAATCTCACTGGCCAGTATTGCTTCCACATCAGAGATTTCCAGAATGCCAAACTAGCTTCACACTCTGCAGTATTTGCAAACTTTCACAGATTATACAGGTTTAAATCAAGAAATAACTCTTGAAGCTGGTAAAATGCTACCAGTGTTAAACACTAATGAAGAGCACTAGAAGAGCAAAACAAATGCCAGAAGCAAGAGAAGGGTGAGCAAGGAGACAGCAAGCAGGTTGGACAGCTGCCTTCTGTACAGAGACTCTTGCTTACCAGATGGCATACAAGGATTTCTGCTAATTACACAAATCAAGAAAAGTTACAACAGAGTGTTACGAAGTTTTGCTTCAGTAGATCTCACTCTGGAAAGCAGAGGATACTGAGAGGTTTTCAGGAATGACATGCAAAACTTTCACTGAAAAATAGCTGTGCATTGGAAATTGTGGTAAATCTCTGATGAAGAGGGTGCAAACTCCGGGTATCACCAAGCAACACAGCTTTCCCCTGTTTTCACACCTCTATCCATATCAGCACCTCAGCGACCTTAACCCCCCTCCACGAAAGCCATCTGCCAAAAGCAGGTCCTTGGGGCCCATCAGAGATCAGAGGACTGGTGGACGGGCAAAGCCCCAGCATCAGAAGCTTCTGCAGACCTTGGCAGCGGGGGGGTCTCTGAGGAAAAGCCGAGTGATGTTATTAAATCGATCAGGGACTGAACTAAGGCACCGCCGGTGACAGCGCTGTTCGGCACCCACAGCGTCATGGGCACCTCCACGGTGTCCCTGACGGGCAGTTTTGCCCACCGGGATGCGAGGGAGGAGGAGGAAGCAGCTGGGGCTGGGGGCTGATGGAGGCAGCCTCCCCTCGGGATGTCTGTCAGCCGCCCGCCCGCCGCACCGAGGGGCTCAACGTGGTCGTGGGCTCCACCTGCGCGGCCGCTCCCACCCTGCGCCCCCAGGGCAGGCTGGGCTCTGTGCCCGCAGCGTCCCCTCATTTCTCGGCTCGCCTCATCCCGCACAGCCTCTGCGGGCACTTACCCAGCAGCGGAAAAGCCCGGGGGAGAAGTCCGAGGAGCAGCAGGAGCAGCGAGGGAGCCATCCCCGCGCCGGGAGGAGAGGGCGTCCCGCCGGGCTGGTCCTCCGCACTGGTGAAGGGCTGGTGGATCGCGGGAAAGCTCTGGGCTCCAAATGATAAGGAAATATCCTGTCACATGGGACGTTTTGAAATAACAGGAATTCGCTGTTCAAACTTTGCTTTCCTAAGCTGATTTTTTTTTTCCCTTAGCGGAGGGAAGAGCCTCCTTCCAGGCACATGCAGGTGATAAAGCGGTGATAGCTGAGGGCTGCTTTTTTTGTTGTTGTCGTTGTGTGCGGAGTGTTTTTTGTTTTTCCCCTTTGCGACCTGGCAGTGTTGCATGTGGATCAGTGGTTTGTTTGCCAGGGAAATTAGCCAACCCCGCGCCGAGGGAGGAAGACATCCCTCTCCTTTCTTTCTTAGATGTGAACCCAAGTGTCGAAGAAAATCCCTGCTCAAATGACCGGGTTGCTCCCGGGAGCGAGGAGTGCAGGAGTGGCAGAGACCTACTTTTGGGAACCCGGGATCTGGGCTGCGCCCCCGTCCCCATCACTCCTCCTCCTCCAGGCGCTCGCAGGTCGCTCCGCCGGGAGCGGAGCGCGGGGGGCGGCCGGCGCGCAGCCGGGTCTGGGCTGCCAAGGAGGAGCCCCGGGGGCACGTGTGGGCTTAAAAACCCCTAAGAGGCATTTTCTGAGCTTCAATAAATGAACTTCAACCGATTTGTTTGCTTATTTATTTATTCTGCTGGTTCTCTCTGCTGTTAAGAGGACTTAAATCATGCTCCTGACTCAGTGTGAGAAAAACTGAAGCTTACCTGTTAGCTGGGTTTTCACAAGCTGAATCACCTGCATGGAATTAAATGATCTCTCCAAAGAGGTTCCTTCAGAGCACAATCTACCTCGAGGTTTTCCTGGCTTCTTGCTGTGCTAGATGTTCCCTGCATGCTTTTTTTGTGGAGAGCAGCATGTTATTCCTTAGAGGCTATTATCAATGGGCTGAAAGGTCCCAAATGGATTGAAAACATCAGTCTTACTGTTGTACACAGAGGCTTTTGTAACATATGGGACTTACTGAGTACTGTGATAGAGCATACATGAGGCTCAGCGGACACCATATTGTTCTCTACAACTACCTGAAAGGAGGTTGTAGTGAGATGGGGTCGATCTCTCCTCCCAGATAACAAGTGACAGGGCATGAGGAAATGGCCTTAAATTGCACCGGGGGAGGTTTAGATTGGATATTGGGAAAAAGACTTCTTCACTGAAAGGGTGGTCAAACACTGTAACAGGCTGCCCAGTCAATGGTAGAATCACCATCCTTGGAAGTGTTTAAAAATGTACAGATACGTTGCTTAGAGACATGGTTTTGTGGTGGGCTTGGCAGTGCTGGGTTCATGGTTGGACTTGATGGTCTTAGATGTACTTTCAAACATTAAAGATTCTATGAATTTGCAAAGCAACAAACTTACCCATGTGTGTGAAGCCTCTTGTGAACAGCTCTCCTTGGACTGTCATCCACTCAGAAATCTCTGGTAAATATTGAAAATCTACAAAAGCCTCCTTGCTGGAAGTTCCGGGTGGTGAAGTACAGCACATTCAGGGAAACACCAACATGAGATTAGTATGTAAAGAGACCGGGCAGAGTAAAAAGGTCCTTTGACCCTATTATAAAAGGAGAAGAAACACCAAAGGTGAAGACCAAACTCATTTGAAGTTGATGGAACTATTGTTAACATTGGAAAAGATTCCAGCCAGGCACTTCAGCTATGCTGGGCCCTTCTGGACTACGTGAGGAGAGGGAAGAGGAAGTTGTTCATAATTTCTCTGAACATCTGTAGACTCACATAAAGGTCAGGAACAGCCTGGCCTGGGGACAGGAGGTGGGAAATATTTCAGCCATAATCAGCAATGTTCTGTATTGTTATGTTGATGAATAATCATCTGGGAAACTTCATCTCTTGCTGTACTGTATGGCAGATATGTATTTTTCCTAGCTATTTTCGATGGTCTTTTTGCTGAACAGCTAAAAGGTCCAAGAACTTGCACTGAGACTGCAGCTAACACATAGTACAATTCAGAACATAGAATTCCTCTACATTCTAGCAGTACCATGTTCAAAGGACTCAGGTATTCAAAGCACATATGAAAAGAGTTTTTAAAGGCGGAAAAAAATATTTTCTTAAGTCACCTTAATATTTGTTTATATGTTTGTTTTACTACGAGCAAGCAAACCCAGAATCCCAGAAAAGCACCTCGTGCTAAAAGGACCAAGTCTGAAGTCTGAGAACACTGCAGTGCTGCTGCCCTAACACAACTCTGTTATTTGTAAGACTGTAACTAAAAGTCTGGGAATTTGTGGCACCCTTTTGGCTCAAGGTAAACAAAGAAAGGAGACACTGAGAAGTTGTCTCAATGTAAGAAAGTAAAATGGCCATGGAAATCTTTACATTAAACCCCTATGTCTGTATACAGCAAAAGGGGATGCACATAACTGAGGTGCATATGTGTGTAACACAAACAGGCAGAAAAATGGAATTGAGTATGTAAATGGTAATATCTATTTGGTCATCCATAGCTATGCTTGGAATGAACTACCCTCTGAAGTGACAGAATTGTATTAGGTCATTCTTGGAGATTCTCAAAACTGAACTGGACAAGGGGCTGAGCAACTGATCTAAATTTTAAGTTAGCTCTACTTTGGAGAGGAGGTCATGTGAGATGAATTCCCAAGGTCCCTTCCAATGAAAATGAGACTTCAGAAGAGCAGCTTCCAAGGGAAATATTCCAGCCTCCCTTCATGATGTGAAAACTGCCTTTTTCTCACTGTCCCTTGCTCTCACTGTCAATACTGGAGATACTGCCATTTCAAAGACATTTTGACATAGACATATGTGATATATATGTGATATATGCATATGTCTGTATGTCTATATATATATGTCTACAGATACCCCCTGTCTAGAGCAGCACACGTCTTGGTGAGCTTCTGCACATAACCTCTGTGTCTCATCTGCAGCATACTCCTTAATAATTATGTCTGGATCTGACTTTCTCTTGGGGAATCATCATGCAAATACATGAATCATATGTTCTGATCTGATATAGTCAAAGGGAAAGATTTTCTCTCCTTTGAGACAAAAACATTCAGCAAAGTCTCAGGCTATAGTGATTTGTAGGCAAATAGTTACCAGAAGCCAAATCTGCTAAATAACTAATGACAGGGTACGTGTCCTAGATAGACATATGTTTTCATCTCTCCCTGTGGGTAGGAAGCCATCTGCCATTTACCCTTGGAACAGAAAGGCCTAAATTCCTCTGAGACAGGTTGGACCCTCTCTTCTTCTGGCACATCTAGTACTTGCAACTGGTGACTTTTCCTTGCAGAATACCTTGAAATCCCGAAGTCACAGTAGCCGTTGACTTTAATGGTCAACACAAAGACAAAAAGTTCAGTCTAAATGAAATCCAGAACTGAAACATAATCAGACTATTTTGTTTATGTTGCAGAAAAACAACTGAATTATTATCCATACTTTCACATTTGCACCCAAGATGTTTTTTGGTACTTCATGTGGGACCATGTATCTCTCAGTCTCTCTCTTCAGTAATTTTGCGTAAATTTCTAATGTTTGCATGGGTGCTGTAGTGGGTTACCTGCAATGGAAGCCTATGAACATTTCAGCATTTCATTAATCATTGTAGAGTATTAAAAAAAATATTCTCACTCTATTGAATCGTTTTGGAAATATAGCTTCCTAGAAGATTGAATTGTCGTAAAGAGCTAATTAAAGTTAGACACAGTACTGGTTTTGGCTAGGATGGAGTAAATTTTCTTTGTAGCAGCTCAGGTGGTGCTCTGTTTCAAATTTATGAACAGGTTTTGCACAGCCTCAAGGCCTTTTCTGCTTCTCATGCTGCCCCATCAGCAAGAAGGCTGAGCTGGGCAAGAAGCTGGGAGGGGACACAGCTGGGACAGTTGATCCCAATGGACCAAAGGGACATTCTACACTGTATGATGTCGTGTTCAGCTATAAATATGTGGGGAAGGGGGAGGAAGGGGCAACATTCAGAGTTATGGTGTCTGTCTTCCCAAGGCCCTGATTTTCTTGGGAAGTACAGTTGGGAGCAGTTGGGAAGTAGTCTGCCACTGGAAAGTAATGAATTAATTCCTTACTTTGCTGTGTGCATGCACCTTTTAGTTTTCCCTGTCAAACTGTCCTTATCTCAGCCTATGAGTTTTTTCACTTTTACCCTTCTGTTCTCTCCCCCATCCCGGTGAAGGGTAGTGAGTGAACAGCTGTGTGGCCCTGACCTGCCAGCTGAGGTTAAACTACAACAGACAGATTAAAACATTATTTATTGAGAAAATTTCAAGAACTTTACTATTCTATATAGTCTAATTAGTATATAGAATTGAGATAATTCATATTTATTTGACCTAGGATCATTCAGGGTCAAAAGGAGTTAAAAGCTAAGAGGAAAATCACAGAAAATGGATTTTGTCTAACAATTTTCAGTGAGAGACAAACTAAATGTAACTATCACATTGAGGAAAAATTATAGCGCTGTTGTGTATGAACTAGAAGAGCCAAGATACAAACCTGTGAATGTTGATCAATGTCTCCTTCTCTCAAACCTCAAGGAGTGTCTTTGGAGGGCATCCTCAGCCAAGGGAGGAATCTCTACTCATGCACCCCACAAAGGGTTATGTCAGAAGAACCTGCCTGTATGAAAGGGCACTGAAGTTTTATAGTATGAAGTGTTTGACTGGTAGTCACAACCTTGCAGGCCAGTTACCAGCTCATTTTTCACATCTAACTTCAAAAAGCAGGATGTGTGTTTGAAGTTTGGTGAACCAGGCTGATTTTAGCGTAATTCAACACCAAAACCAGTATCACAGTGCCACTGGTAATTCTTCACAGATATCTTGCATGATAGCTTGCACTGTTTGCATTCTCTGATTGGATTTTAGACCTTATCAGGCCCTCCTGCCACAGCAGAGCAATAAAATAAATTTTAAATCAAAATTACTCTTTTTTTTCCCTCAAGTCAACATCTCAAGCTTTTATTGTGAAGCCTTACATGCCTTTATTTTTTTAAAAAACACCCTTTTTTTTAATTACATGAAATCCACTTTACAAATGCCCTGCAGTCAGGAGGCACTCCATCACCTCCTTGGCCAGTTTGTTCCAATGCCTAACCACTCTTTCAGCGAAAATAAAAATAAAAATTCTAATATCTAAACTGACCCTTCCCTGCCATACCTTAAGGCCATTTCCTCTGGTCCTTTTCTTTGAGACAAGGCAGAAGAGGCCAATCCCCCTTCGCTACAACCTCTTTTCAGGTAGTTGTAGAGAGCAGTGAGGTCCCCCCTGAGCCTCCTCTTCTCCAGACTAAACAACCCCAGCTCTCTCAGCCACTCCTCATAGGATATGTGTTCTAGACCCTTCACCTGCTTCATTGCCCTTCTCTGGACACGCTCCAGCACCTCAATGTCCTTCCTGAAGTGAGAGGAGCACAGGATTTGAGGTGCGACCTCACCAGTGCCAAGTACAAGAGGACAATCAAATAACTATATGGATATTACTGTAGTGTCAAAGATCAGCAAAATTTGGAACTCAGTGGGAGTCAAGCAGAGCACACTTGAAATTAATGTAATGCCGTGACATAATTATAATAGTTACTACCTTTGAGCTGTACATTCATTTCCAGTTATTTATCATGATTAAAAAGAGATGCAGAAGAAACGTGGAAGATCACAGATGAAACAGTGTTTAATAAGGATGAAGAGATTTTCTTATAAGGAACTTTCTTTTTAGAAATGAAAGGCAAATGTTGAGACATGGCTGGAAAAAGTATAAATGATACAAAGGTGATTTGTATTTTCTATTTTCCATTTCACAATGCAAGCATACAAAAAACTCAGTTTAATTGAAAAACAACTGTCTTCATATCCATTGTCATTATCGACTCAAAATATAGCCATATATATGCCATGGGCACAGAGGTCCATCAAGAACTATCAGCCCTTATGACAGAAATAATTCAGTAGAAAAAATCATTTAAGAAGAAACTTCCCAGGAGAAGGTTAGGGGATCAATAGGAAATTGTCAGGTAGAGAGATGGGTTGGCTTTGTTTGCAGAGAAGAGGGTTATTTAGGGGCTTGTTTGCTGGTTTGTTTTAACTTTATTTCAAATAATGAAATTTTGGATGAAATCATAGGCCACACTCCTTAATCACAAATTTGATCCTGTCTCACTAGAATAGGAATACTATAGCATTCCTATAAGTGTTAAGAGGATACCTGAGAAATCTTTAAATAATTCTTTTGGCAAGTATCCTGTTGGGCAGCAGTTGAGAAATGTGGTAATACTCTTTATTATAAATAAATTCTGCATCAATGCCAGTAAATCTCTGCTATTGTGACTATTCATTAATGATGGCTACAGTAACAAAATACCACACATACATGACATAAGAGCTTTATTTAAAGAAAGTAAGCAGGTTTCAGTGCAATTTCTCAAAGAACTGTGAAATTAAACAATAGTAGGAGTTTTAAAAGCATGTATTTTTTTTCTAAAAATTATACTATCCCTAATGTGAGTCAGATTATTATTACTGTTAGACTCGAGTTTATGAATTGTTGACTGTAGTGTAGCTTTTATTCTTGGGCAAAATATTAGATTATTGAATGGAATCATACCTAATTTCACTAAAAGCACTGAGAATTGTAGTTTTGTATGTGATTTAATGCTCAAAGCTTCTGTTTTATTCAAGAATTCCTTAATCCTGTGCTGTCTACATTTTACCATCATTTTTGCAGACTACAAAAATGTATTTTAAACGTTCAAAAATATTTTTCTTCAGAAAATTTATTCTGTAAAAACTGAAATATTATGAAGTATTATGTAAACTGAACAGTCACTGAATGCACATTATTGCAGTCTCAATATAAGAGGGATGCAAACTAAATTTTGTTTCACAAAACATGTTTACGTTTCATTCTAATTTCAACAACAGGATTTTTATTTTGGCAATATTTCCTGGAGAACAGAATAAAATTTCCATGCTTCTGTTCTGTCTGGGCCAGAGCAAACAGAATATCCCTCTCAGTAACTTCCTCTTAGAGCAGCAGCAGCACCACGAGATGGCCCCCTGTCCACTACAGTTCACCCTCTGTTTAGCTCGTAGACATGCTAGGTTTGTCTCTCCTGAGAATAACCAAGACTGACAATGATGTTTTTATTTGACATTGTTTAGTCACCAAATAATGTCATTTTGTCCAGAACTGTTTGTGCATTCTGATGCGGTTCACCAAGTTTCTTTAGAAAGTGATTGTCATGCTGGATTCACAAGATGAGGTGACTCATTAGACCGCAGCAGGCTGCACTAGATCTGGGCACATGTACAGTGACAGATGCCTCCCACAGTGGATTTCAGATCTGCAGCACATATTCTGTCATCCAGG
Source organism: Xenops minutus (assembly GCA_035221455.1). Classification (NCBI taxonomy): domain Eukaryota; kingdom Metazoa; phylum Chordata; class Aves; order Passeriformes; family Furnariidae; genus Xenops; species Xenops minutus. The sequence continues at coordinate 19,608,481 of JAWWEE010000074.1, forward strand.
GACATCGCCAGTCCTGAAGAACACCCACAGCTGTCCATAGAACTAGTTCTAGGTAGCTAACCTCGTGATCCCATGTTTCACTTACCTTTGAAATTACTTAATTGCTACCTCTCTAAACTTACTAGAGGAGCAAACAGAGTGATATGTATGTTGAGTATTGGATATACTGGAATTTGGGATCCAAAAGGTAGCTGAAACAGTCTCAAATCCATTCTGCCCTCCAGCCTATTTCCAATGACATTAAAACCATGTAGAAATTTTGTAGATTGTAGTCTGAAAAGGTATGCATGAAGGAGCATGACCTGTGAGTCAGGGGTAGAGGGAAGGGAGCTGGTACCACCTGGTGCGTGGGACTAGATCTGATGGAGGGAGCAGATGTGATGGAAGGTGAGGAGAGGCTGGCATGTTGCTGAGTGCTGCTGTGAGAAGGCACATGCTGAAATACAAAGCTGGGACTGCTGTAAAGGATACCTTGGGGCTTAATCCTTCCCTGTATCCCAGGAGCCTGCTGGAGTTGCAGCAATGAGCCTTTTCACTTTTTCCTCCATCTGCTCACCTATAGCTGAACTTCATGGCAGTGCAGCTCCAAGACACAAAGAGCTTACCACCTTCTCTTGATGCAGTGTCTCCTGCATGAGGTCTTACTGAGAGAAAGATATAGAGAAGACAGACATTTAAATTGCTCTCTTTCACTTATGAAGTTTTGATAGCATAGTAGAAGTGAGTCTGAATCTGTAGATCATAATTCCTGGGAAATTCAACAGCATTGCCTTGAATTTTAAGACGTTTAGCAAGAGCTCCAAAGTTAATAGTGTAGCAACATGATAAATACATGAAAAGCACTACACCACCCCGAGGAGTCTGCCACCTGAAAACTGCTCAGAGAACCATTAGTGAAACGGCTCAGGCCAGAAGCACCCTCCTGTAAGGGGCTCAGGTGCTGTTTTCCTTCATGTTTGTGGTACACGGCACAGTCACCACGAGCCTCATTTCTCCAGTTTAAGGCGTGTTGCCGTAGTGTACTGAGCAGGTTGATCTATACTTGTAAGATGATAACCACTCATAGGTGAGATAGTAACGTTACTCATGATAAAACTTGTTTGCAGACCAAGGGATAAAGTACAATCACGAAAGCTTTCCTCAGAACAGCAGGGAGCCACATTCCAACATGGTTCTGAAAACCATGCAGAAGACCAAAATGGTAGCAGCAACACCTGGGTCTTAGCTGAAAATGTCCTGTCCTGTAAAACCATTCAGGGTACAGTATTACCTTCTGGGATGATTATTATACCCTTTTTGGCACCAGCAATGGGGATCGGCCCTCATACCCTGTGGATATTGACAGCACTGTAGCCTCATACACTCTGCCCTTCTCTCCTACAAAATAGTCCTGTACCCCTTCCCTGACCAAACAACAGCACCAGGGGTATCTATCTCCTGTTTTCATGCAGATGTTTATGGGTGACCTGGACTCCAACTTTTGTTGGTATTTTCATAGAAGAACATTTCTCATGTAAGTTCAAATGAAAAATAACTAACTAACTAACTAAATAAAACCAAAACCTAAACAAACAAAAACTTCAAAACACACAGGAGAAAGAATGGCCAGTAAAAGATAAAGATACCTAGAGAAAAAAAAATAATCCCAAACCAGACAAAGTTTGGGATTAATTATTTGCCTTTCCTGGTGCCTTGGCTAACAGCAAGAGATCAGCCACAGTTGTGGCTGAATTATTTTGATGCCTGATTTCAATGGGTTTTAGACATCATAATAACTTTTAATATATGAAACCTAGCTGTTAGTTTAATCCTAAATGTGAAGTCTGAAAGCTGATAAAATGGCAGTTAAATCACAAAAAAAATTCCCAAACAAACAACCCCCCAAACAAAACAAACAAAATCCAACAATAACAAAAAACAACAAAAACAGAAATAATTACTCAGGTTAAGAATAGTTTTGTGATGGGGTAGGATTTTGTCTTTTTTTGAGACTCTTTTTGTCAAGAACACTATCTTTTCTATGGTTTGCCATGTCCACTATTTCACAGCAGAAACTTCTAAATATTTTGAAGCACTTCCATCATTTCAAACACTATGAGCATCCTTAGATAAAACAGACTGATTTTTCATTGACTAGTACCTGGCTGTGTGACTGTCTGCATTTAAACCCCAAATGGGTTACCTCCACTAGCAATCCCAGAAATTGGAAGTCTGCAGCATTCAGTACAAGAGATCCTCATGGTCTGTTTCTGAAGGTACAGCAGCAGCTGTGCCATTTGTTATTTCCACCAGTACGGTGTGAGCTGCTCAGGCAGCCCCATTGTGGCAGCCTGCCAAGCAATCCAGACAGCAACGAGACGACAACTTTGTCCTCTCTTTATTTCATACTGACATTGTCATCTTATCTAAGCTTTCTGTAGAGTAATGGGTTTGAAACCATGAACAACTCAAAATATCTGTATTTTCTGAGAACAGCTTCCTTCTGCAGTTATCAAAACATGACATTTGCTTTTTCTTCCTAAAATAAAAATACTCACTTCAGCTCTGTCTGCATGGAAGATTTTAATGGTCTATTCTTCTCAGGAGTCCCGGCAGCTCTTCCTGCCTGTTATCTATGACCAGAAGTAAGCTGATCTATCAGTTTTCAGAGGAAACCAAGTCAGCAAATGTCACGCAGGCAGCAAAGCAGGATATAGTAAACCATGCTCTGTCTATACATCCTATGCTTCCTTTACACTCTTAAAGCTGAGATCCAAGCATCAAGCAGCAAACGTAGGTATACAGGGGAAAGAAAGCTGAAGTGCTTCATAAATCTTAAAACCTACAAACTAGACAGTGCAAATGTAAGCAACTGAAGAGGAACACTAAAGTGCTCAGGGTATTGCGTGCCATAGGAATCAGAACACTGACCAAAAAGGCTTGCCTATAGATATTCTTCATTTTTTTTGTTTTAATAATTCTCCTGGGTGAGGTATTTAACTACTGCATCCAAAGTAGAAAACTTCTGCAAATCTCTTGACATTACAGAACATGCCATAACTGTTTTCACTCAGAGCCCTGGCTTATTTTACATCTTTTATCATGTAAAGAGGTTACTTTTGACACAGACTTAAAATACTGTTTAGTTTACAGACACGTGAGGGTTTCTGTGCATGAATCCTCTCTATACAAAGCATGTGTGTCCTTCTAGAAACAAAGCTTTATTATTAAAGATTCATTTATTTGCACAAAGTCTTCTTCCTTCTTTGTCTTTCCTAATTACATCATTCACGTCAAGCTCTCATTTGCTTTTTTTCTTTCAATCTCCCCATTACTCTTAATTCCTTGAGACCCTGCCCCACATGTCATACCCAAACAAAGTGGAGCCATATTTGACAGTGAAGCACTAAGAAAAGGAATTAAATACATTTCAGTATGGTCTCTTGCTTGTCACTGCTATTCCAAAGTAAAACATTACCCAAAAATATTGACTACTATATTCCAGATACTTTCAACAGCTGCCCTTTCTGTTGGATTCTGCAAGGCAAACAGGTGTTACAAATATAAAAGACCAAATACCTGTACTGACCTATGGGTAACAACTCTGGTCTAGCTGCAAAATTCAGACAAAGTATTTCTGGGTAATTATGACAGACTGGATCTGCAATGAAGGTCCATTTAAAGGTACAACATCCCTTACAGTTTTGCATCAATGAAAGATCAAAGAATCAATGAAGGAAAGATTATTATTCATACAAAGCATATCCTAGAAGTGGCATTTGTATCAATGCCTGAATACAGCACCCTCCCATCAAAGAAGGTAAAGATCCTTCCTTACCCATCTTTTCAAACGAAACACAAACTCTTTAGGCTTGCACTAATGATACCAATCTTATGCAGGACTGATTTTTATTCTTAATAGAAATTAATCCAAAACTATTGTACCTCAAGGACCAAGTCCTCTGTATTTCAAGGGATAATCTACAACTTTGTGCCCCTAATGGAAACAGAAAAAACAGACAATCCTGATATTCCAGTAAACTCAGAGCACAAGGCAGGCTTAATATTCTGTAAATATGTAGACAATGCTACAGCTGGCCTGTAGGATCCTAGGGCTTAAGAGGGAATCATGAAAGGGAGAATTTTTTGCAGACTTTGTTGATAAGATTCTTAAGCCTATAGGATTTACTGTTGTTGAGCATGCAGCTGATGAAAACCAGTCTGCCAAAAATTAACTAGGAACTCATATTCCTTAATACAGCAGTAGAACATTAAAAAAATATACAATTGTATATATAGGAGGTCAACACTATTTTTACCTGACTGCTGCCTATATGTGAAATGGTATTGCAACTGTAGTGAAAACAGTTCTTAGTAACAACAGTTAAGGATACAGAAAATTAACTCCACAGGCACCCACCAGTCAGCATCTAAGACATTTCTGTTCCTCCAACAGGATGAACAAGTGTGCAGTGCTGCTTTCATCCCAGAGCACTCTGGTGTCTTCCCTTTGCATACCACTAATCAGTATATAGAAAACCCTGTGAACACAGGTATTTGGATTTGTTGGAACACATCTAGGGAATGTGTAGCATTTAGCCGGCTTTTTATAAGGAACAAACAAACAAAAAACCCTCAACATTAACTGAAAGTAGTTTTTATCAGAGCTGCTACTTATTTGGTTAAAACTCTGACTCAAATGTCTTCCAGAAAAAAAAGGAACTTATATAGTCAGCACTTATATAGGCATTTTATAGGCAAGAGAAGAGCGTATAAGGGGTTAAATTGATATTATAATACAAAATTCCAATACATAAGAGGGTCAATTATCACTGTCACAACATACTCTGATTTCACATATGCTCAAACTGTTTAAGCGAGACTTGAAGCTTGGAGGAGGTGAAACTGCAAAGTGCCCATGAGAGTTCTGAACCATTTAAAAAATTTAAAAATTAAACCCAGTGAAGAAAACAGCCAGAAACAAATGAAATTACCATAAATGAAACAGAAGCAAGAAGATTCATAACAGATCACAGGGGCATTTTTCAGCAAATCTCTAATACTGAACTGTTATTTCCAAATACTGTGAATCAGTACTTCCAAATACTGACTGCAGCTTGAAAGACTTGCTGGGAATTGAGACCAGTCAATTCAGGATTTTTTCAGATAAAAGTAAAAGGAAAAGGCAACCATAGGAAGGATTAGGAGGTAGGAGGTAAGACAGAAAATAGAAGAACACCAAGATCACCATGCTTTTGTATGCAATAGTTATTGATTTATTTGAAAAACATCCAATAAACATGGGAGAGGGAAAACACTCACTTTTTCCACCTAATACTAATGAAAAAATTAAGATGGTGCAAGAGACTTGTCAAATAGTGTATTTTGAAGACCAGGATGGGCACTTGCAACATGATTACAAATGGGCTGCACTTGTACCTGATGCTGACTCCATATTTTATGAGTGTGATTCTCTTCTAACTGGAAGTTGCCCTTATATAAACTCTATTAAAAAATTATCATTACAATTATGCAAAATATTTTTATATTATTATGAGGAGGGAACAGATTAATAGCACAAATAACATGATAAAAATACAGAAACACACTGGATTTTTCTTAAGTGGGAACTCTTACAAGGTCTCTTGCCAATTCCACTTCTTAATAGGGTCAGCTAATTAGGCAGACAGACATTTCCATCAGAATATTGTGTTCAGCACAGCACGACACTTTATACAACAACTTCCAAAGAAAAGCATTTACTTTTAAATACTTATTCTATTTGCTCTACTTGAATGGTACAATTACAATAATTAGAATAGCCTCCTCCTGAGTAAAGTATGAGAAAGAAGTGAAAACCTGATTATGAGATTTTGGTTGTTAATCTCTAGATCAGTTCAGTAACAGAATATTTTTTTCTAGCAGTTTATTTTCAAAGTCGAGGACAGTCCTGGCAGCATTTGACTGACTGACTTATTGTTGGAAGATCTTAGTCTTCATTTACCTGTGTGGTAAAAATTGTAGCCACTCAGTAATGCTTAAAAAGTTATAATTTCTAACTACTTCGAATTTAAGTGCTCATGTTAATTCATTGTGGAATAAAGAAAACACACTATTTTTAAAAAAATCTATGGTTTTCTGGAAGTACATCATTATTTGTCATAGATTTAGAAAACCTTTTTTTCAGGAAGTTGGTCTTGAAGGACATTAATTTTGGAAGACATAAATTAACATCTGAAAAATCTAGACATAGACTTGGATAAATTGGATAAATACTCTTAGACTATTAACAATCTACTTTCACCTACATTCCCTCTCCACCCGATCCACCCACCCACCCATGCCATGAAGTCCCCTGGGACAAACCAAAGTTCAAAAAATGTGCAGTTTCTCTCAGAAACAAGCATGATTGTGAGCGCTGTCAAGTGCATGGTCTAGCTGGAATGAAAATTGAATCATCTCTTGGATTGCATAGATATCCAGATCCTGCATCAAAAGCAGTGTGGGCAGCAGGTCACGGGAGGTGGTTCTGACCCTCTCCTCCACCCTAGTGAGACCCCACCTGGAGCACTGCATCCAGCTCTGGGGTCCCCAGCACAGGAAGGACATCGACCTGTTGGAGCAAGTTCAGAAAAGAGCCATGAAGTGGATTAGAGGGATGGAGCACTTCTCCCATGATGGAAGGCTGAGAGAATTGGGATTGTTCAGCCTGGAAAAGAGAAGGCTTTGGGGTGACCTAGGAGTCTACAAGAAAGACAGAGACTATTTACAAGAGTGTGTAGTGACAGGACAAGGGGGAATTGTTTCAAACTGAAAGAGAGTAGGTGTAGATTGGATGTTAGAAATTCTTTACTGTGAGGGTGGTGAGACACTGGAATATGTTCTCCAGAAAAGCTGTAGATGCCCTATCCCTGGAAGTTTCCAAGGCCAAGTTGGACAGGGCTCAGAGCAAACTCATTGAAGGAAATGTGTCCCTGCCATAGCAGGGGGTTTGGAAACAGATGATCTTTAAGGTCACTTCCAACTCAGGCCATTCTATGATTCTATGATTTTTAAAAGCAACACACAATGTAGGGCAAACCCCCCAGTTTATGACACACTTGCCTCACGTACTGCATTAATTGTGTTTCTGAAACCTGCAATGAATAAAATTAGCAAGTAGGATGCAACTATCAGCATGTATCATTAAACTGTTTAGAACCAAAATTTGGGCCACAAGAACAGAGGTGCAGGGCTGATATCTGGCCAATTTCCTTGTGAAACTGTACTATGAACAAACAGAAAATAAAGCCAATCAGAAAACAATGATGCAAAGTTAATGGCAAAGTGCTATGTAAAGAACACCCTTAGGGACACTGAAGGAACATCACAAATACAAAGCCCAGTTATAGCAGTTGTATGACTGAGCCAGTGATGAGGAAGATAGTACTTCAGAGGTTACAGATCAGTTCTGTCTGCATCTCATAAAACAAGACAAAAGACTCCATAAGACACACAGTATTACTGTGGAAGGACAGAGTGGAAACGTCCAAAGATATATAGATATTTGAGAGAGCAAGAGAGAGAGAGAGAGAGAGCAATTAATTAGAATTATGATTAACTAACCACTAGTATTTGGTATTTGTGGGCAAGCTTAATGTAAGGACCAAGTATGAGAAAGCATATGAAAGGAGATAACTGTTAGGAAATACACATACTACATGAAACTGATTTAATATGTATACAGGAGAGATGAGATTTGGATTCTTTGCATTGCTGCTGCAGTACAGGATCCCACTGAATGCTGCTCAGGTCAGTACTGTTCACAGATACACAATTAATTGCTTACTACCTGCCACCTGTCTGGAATAAAGAAACCCGAGGAAAAAATCTGGTGCCAATTTGAGCCTCAGGGAGGGACAAAGTCAAAGGACTCTAGTTCTTGGAAGAGGCAGATAGGAAATCATTTGAGCAACTAGGACAAATAGCTGCCCCCTGAAGTGATCAGAGGAACTCCGAAACCTTGGAAAGAACAGCTCCCACTTATAGGAAGCCTTGATTATCCAGAAGATAAGAGGTGCTCAAGAGTAGAAAGCATGTCTATTTTAGTAAGCTTGTTCTCTCAAAATAAACTATCAAATTAAAATTACCTACTTTATGGTTAAGTGAGTAGGAGTTTTAAAAATTGCTAATGCTATATCCCACTTGAGTGTCATTATCCACAAAATCAGATAATGTAAATCCTGATTCCATAGAAGCTGCAAGAAATATGTTACAAAGTGAGATTGTGGACTCCATTAAATCGAAAAATTCTTCACTATTTGTTTTTCCTCAGTGCACCAGGAGGAAAGAGGGCCCTCTGAACAAACACACCCCTAAAGAGAGTCTTTTAGACAACACCTTGAATTTCTCTGGAAAAAAACCACACCCAAACAACCTATTTGAACGTTTCAATAGCACATTTCAGTGGAGCGCTTTGTGCTGACTCTGTGTTCATACAGAGGTTCAGAGAACCATGACTTCTCTGTCCTACCCTCAGCCAAGACTTCCATTTGTTCTTATATAAGACAACATATTTCTATGAAAATCATTAAATTACCTGTATTCCTCTGGCCACATGATTTTTGCTGCAGGATTTGCTTAACTTCGCCACAATTCCTCAGAATCAGCTATGAGACCATGTTATCAGGGAAAGAAAAAGCCTAATTTGGAGAAAATTTCACAAGACTAAAAGCCATTAAAACCAAGGGATCTAAATGTTCGTTCTCCTTTGTGAAGCACAGTAAATCGGGACAGTCTGACACAGAGACTACAAAACATGTCTGCATAATCCACAAATACCTGAGAACGCGTAAGTCAGCAGGGGTGAGACATCACAACTGGCTAGAAATAGATCTGTGTGATTTTTGTAGCAGTCGGAGCAGACTTGTTTCCTTACTAGTAAATCAAACTTAGAAAACTGTTATAGTGTAAAATTGAGTGGTCCAAGCACAAATATATTGAAGGGTTCCATATCTTGATATGTGTGCTTCCTGTAGCCAGAAAGTGGTAAATAGAGACACTGACTAGTGAATGAGTTTGTTCTACTGAGCAGTGTCCTGCTGATGACAGGCTCTACCAACCACCCGGCATGTTCCTGCTGGATTTTGCACATCTATGAGGGTTCAAAGTACAACTGCTAAGGTAGATGTCACCAGTCCTGGGGATGGGGGGGATAAGCACTGTGTTTTAGAGATCAAAGGTGCAACTGTCAAGCTACCATAGTATCTGCTTATTGACCTGTAACCAAATATATGCATTAGACAGTAGATACAGTTGTTTTCATTTGCTATCCCTTTAAAATATTCATGCTGTACTTACCAAAAGAGGACATGTAGCATACTTGAAATAAGATGTACAATGTGTTATTTGAGTTTAGCTGAAGGAAGTTAATGACAGATTTTAAAGTAAAAATAATGTAATCTATGTGTAAGCATGATACAATCCCTTCACACACACAACTTCCCAACCAGAAAAACCAAAAACCCACCTCCACCCCACCTGAAATCAGAAAATTTGAGCTAAGTACTTCTAACAGACCTTCCTTATTGTATCTCAAAGTCCTTCAAGAAAAGGAAGTCCCTTTCAGATTATTCTTCCATTAAATTTATAAACTGACTTTGAAACGTAATGAACTAAATACTCCAACTTTAATATTTTGCATTCATACCAAAAACAATTAACAGTTTTTACAAATAGTGTTATTTACTAAAACAATTCTTGTACAACAGTGCAGTATATATATACATATGCCAACATCAAAGGGAGCATCAAAACAAAGCCAAACAAAAATGCACTTTGCTACTGTGTACACTTTATTAAAACCAAAGCAGACTGCAGCAAGTTTCTTTTTTTATGACAAAGACAAAAACTATTCGGATTCCAGAAGGACATGCAGGATATAAGAACAAAAGCCCCTACCACCTTTTTGCCAAGGCAGCAGCATGAAAAGAGAACTTCAGATCTGCAATTTTACATAGTAGCAAATGGAATGTTTTTAAACACAACCATCCTAATTTAAGAAACAAGGCTTCAAAAATGTACATAGTGTTTTTTACATATTGAAGCAAAAAGTTCAAATGTCAAGGCCTTCTCCATGTTTTCCTATGGTGTTGAAGAGTCTGTGTATGAAGGTCAATATTCTTCATTGAAGCTGAAAATGAGAAAGGAGTAGCTGTAGTGTGGAGTTGGTCAGCTTTAAGATCGAGTAACAGAGTAAAAAATGATTCTGCCTGCTGTTAGCAATGGAGGGGTTTTGTAACTTTTACTCTACCTTTTTCTTTAAAAATATCTCCTCCCAGTTTTTAACAGGAAAAATTATGCTCCCTTGTTCTTGAAAATAGATACGTGCATCTTCTCCAAAGGAAGCTGCACTTGTGTAATTCAAAGTGCTAGTGTAGCTGCTGTAATTAGAGATGTCCTTTTTCGTTCTGTCTGAAACCCAGCAGAGAGGGAATAAAGTAAGATCCTTATATGTAAAGACTGCACAGATATCTGAAATATGAGTGAAAAATCAAGTAAGTGATATTAGAGAAAACACCAAAAAAAAAAAATAAAAAAAATTGGAGAATGAGGTATTAAGCAGTTCTCCAGTGTATATCTGATGTTCCTGCCATCTAGATGAAATCAGAGAACTATAATAGCAGCCTAGATTTAATCAGCAAAATATTTACAGAGTATTAAAAGCAAATCTATCTCCTTTGTTACATCTAATAATTTTCAATGTGGCAGAATTTTCTGAAGTTCAAATTCATTTCAGTTCCCCCTGCCTCAAAATTCATGAACAGTAACTGTACCATGAGGGCAGCATGCTGCCCCACACCTCTTGAGAAGCCTGCAGTAATTCTTGTATTTTGCTCCTTTTTTGCTGCTGTTTTACTACTGTCTATATGTGCTTTGGCCCATGACATTAAATACACATCTATACCAGTACCAGTTACTAAACAGAGGTGAGAAAATATGTTGTGACTGTTCCTGCAGCTGCGCACTCTGGAACACACTGTCATGATATCAGTACAGCAAATTTTAACACACTGCCTCAGTGTTTTTCCTGGGATGTTTTATAGTAAATCTTATCACCTTTCTTATGCCCACATAAATTGAGATGATACACAGGGCTAAACAAGTTTTGTTTATAGAAGTGGAATGCACAGAAGGCACTTTCCAGAATTTGCTCCAGTTCAGGTTAACCAAGCCACTGAAATACTCCTTCTGAAATTAATTAGCATTTTTATATTCTTTAATAAAGGGTTAAGTAACAAAGGGTTATACAAAATATTTTGAAAACATTTTAGCCTTACATTGACAATTTACTTGTAAAGAAAGAAGGTATTTAAAAATTAGGTCTTCTATTGGAACATGAATAACATTTCCAGGGATTCTTAACTTTCAAATACCTTAACCTTCTGACACTTAATTGCTCAAAAGCTTTTCCGCATGGTAGCTGTACATGTACTTTCCCCCATTCACCCACATTTCCATGTTCAATACCATAGTAAGGTAGAACACATGTGAACTTTGTCTAAACAATGCAAAAATGAGGAATCTGAGAATAAATCATGGCAGAGAAGCACCAGCAATGGCATCTCCAGCTTCATGATACCAAACGCACAGAGAGGAGGTGAACTGACATAAAATTTCTAAGTTATCAGAGAGCATACAAGAGGATGACTGAAGTAATTCATGCAATGACAGCATCTAGCAAGGTAGGAGAAGGCATCACTTTAGAGTATCAAGCATACAGGACACAACCAAGCAAGAAGACAAAATTATCTTTTCTGATGAGAAAAATCAACATAAAGCAATACAGCTCCAAATTCAATTTAATCTGAAAATTGTATGTGAAATGGAAAATGTAGGTTGCAACAGAAATGCTAAGACTGAACCTAAAAATACAGTGATCTACTGCACCAGCTGTAGACAATGAATTCTGATTCAAAGTCAACTAAAATTCCCAGTCTTTTACCTTAGAGCAGTGACTTTAATAAAGGCAGGAAGGAAAATAGAAAGTGTGCATCTTATGTTCACTTTCATTATACGTTAGTACATACATTAACTTTCATTATATTGAATTTAGAGGGGCATTGAATTTTAGCAAATGTGGGTTTTTTGGTCATGATGAATATAATTGAAAAGTGATTTTAATTTTTGTAAACATGGACAAATGCCTAAAATAAGCAAGTTGTAAGGCAGAAAAACTTTAGAGACATGTAAGATTTCAATGATCAAATAAGAAACCAGGAAAAAGCATTTCTGTATGTCAAGGTAAGACTTCAAAATTTTTAAAAACAATGACAAATTAGTAACAAAAAGTAGTTTTGCCAGGTCATTTCTGTACAGAAGTTTCACAGACCCTTGTTAGGGAACATATGACACAACATGTGAAAATCTAAGAATACAATAGTCAATGTCAGCCAGACTGTCTTCATGTTTCAAGCCTCTCCTTGAATCAGGTACTAAGAACTATAGAATAAAAAGTTATTTTCACTTCTGTATATAAATGATACATTTCTATACACACTGTATATCTGATTTTGGAATAAGGTACCAAATGCATACAGAGAACACTATCTAAATTATACTACATGTCTTTTCTAAAGACATCACCCCTTCAATCCATAAAAAAATTACCTACGACACCATATCTTGGCTTATTATTTTTTCTTTAGTATTTCTTTTCAAATTCCATAAGCTTTTGTGATGACACCAAGTACTGAAGTAATTAATGACCGTTTGTGAGGGTGCTCAAGAATTCTAGAGAAAAAAAAAGTGAAAATACTAGTATTAGAACAACCAGCTGGCTAGAGCCTCCCCAGCTGGAACAGAGTAGCTATGGACATTGTTCTGTAATCACCCCAGTCAAAAGTTATGCAAAGTAGTCATCTGAAAGCATCTGGCAAAACACCAGTGTCAATTAAAACAGTGAAACAAGGGCATGTTAGGTAACTATGAACAGATGCAAGAGTGTATGGGATAACAAGGGTCATTTTATAGTATAATGTATAATTGCAACATTTAATTCCAGAAGCATCACACTAAAATATAGTTCACAAAAGCAAACAGTATCTGACATACACACTAACAAGACTCAAAACACAGATCTGATGTTGAAGCCATCTAGTATTGCTCTAAGGAATTAGAGTAGCTGGAAAAGACAAAACCAGGATGCATTACTAGATTGAATACAAATGCAAAGTAACAACAGTCTTTATACAAGAAACGCAGATCAAGCACACCTAAAATACTGCCTTCCATTACCATGTTTCTTTTGCAGCACCTCAGCCACAGAAAGAAAATATAATGCCTTAAAGAGCCAGCTGTCTAGGTTCCTGAGAAACACAAGGGTTTAAAACAGGCTAATGCACGATGCTGCAGAAGAGAATTCAAAGTAACCTGAAAGTGGATTAAAATGAGACACTTCATAAACTATTGATACTATAAAAGGGCTAATAAATTCAAATGGTACAATTGAAAATTGAAACAGACATTTAAGGCAGAAGTGTTTGTGTTAGAACAGTAAACAGAACAAATTGCTAAGCAAGGCCACAAGAGATAAAACGAAGCCCTGAAGGTTTGTTCAGCGAAGTGATTTAAATGTCCATAATTCTCCATGTTCTAATTAAGAAGACTCGAATAAAATAGTGTAATTCGTGTTGTGTGTTCCAGTTTAAAACTCCATTGTTTCTCTTCCAACTCAACTCCTCTGTCTTTCTTTGGTGTAATCTCTACCAACACACAGAGAACACAGTTCTGGTTCCCATTGTAAAAAACAACTTGGAAAAATAAATTACATGCTTCTCATGATAAAATGCAAGATCCTGATCTGTTGCATGGTCCCATGATATGTTTAGCAGCCTCCAAATAGTAGTTTTAAGTTATTAATTATGTCCAAAGCAGAATCATAATTTGCTGTTATACCCCCAAATCACTTACTAGTTAACAAGTTTACTTTGGTAGATAAGCTATCTAATAGTCATGATACACTTGTGTTCAATTCAAGAAGTAGTGAAACCTAGACTCAGATAAGTTTGTAAATTCATATATAGAGCCTAGCTGTAACTGTAACCATGATACGCGGAATTAATGCTTTTCCTGCATTGGAAAAAGACATCACATCTGTCTTAAAACTAGACAAAACTATGAAATACAGTTGTCAGTTCATTATTAAAATAAAATAGTAAAGTAAATTATTTTTAAACATTGTGTTAAATATATTCACACGACCACCATAGCTATACGAAATGGGCACTACTGCAATCACACACTGTATGTACATAACATATATGCCACAACAGTTTGCAGATGTTGAGTTTTCACAGACTAGCCAATTTTACCATACATAAATAATCTTGTACCAATTTTTAGGCATTTTAAAAGGAAGTAAAATTCCTAAATATATCAGTTCCTCCGCAAAATTAAAAAAAAAATCCTAAAAAGTCAGTGCAAATTGAACTTGTTCACCAAGAAAGATTCTTATTAAGCTGAGGATAAACAAAGTTTAAGAGATTAAAGGAAGAAACTCAGAATCACCAACTGCCTTTAGCAGAGGTTAAAGAAGATTACGAATCAGAAGTCCTGGATCCTATAGCAGAGCCTTCTGTGAGTAACTATGCTGTGGTTGTTGAGGTGGTGGAGGCTGTGGCTGTTGTGGGGGTGCCTGCTGACTGCCTGCTGTCTGTGGCAGAGCTGTAGATGGCAAGTTATAGTTTGGCACCTGGGGCATATTAGTTCCAGCATTCTGATAAGCAGCAACATCAACAGTAGCAGGTGGTGGACTATACACTGAAGCCTGGTTAGAGTAAGTACTTCCAGCAACAGAACCAACCATTGCACTGAAAAAAAAAAAAAAGTTGAATTTACAAACAATTTACCCATGGAACAGCAAAACTTTATTGCTTCTTCAGTTGTTCTATACATACACAGAAAAATTTCTTAATTCAGGACACCTTCCGTGTTTAAAACTGTAGCCAATGAGTATTCCCATTAAAACTCAAACACACTCCTCAGATTTAAATACACATTAGACACCTCCCATGGATTTAAAATTAGACTGTAAATCTGTAATTTTGTTTTATTTTAAGGTGCAACTTGGAATGGACATCTATCTTCAATTTTGTTAATGAAAAAACACCAAACCCCAACTGAACTGTTTTTAAAAACTCAGCCAACTGTTTTAAATAGCAAAACAAGTCAGGTGAAGTATGTACAAACTTGCTTTGTCAATGTATGCCTTACTAACCCAAATAAGTAACTTTGAGGGACAGAAACTAACAAATACATTAATGACTCAAGATGGATGTGTCTCCTAACTTTAGAGAATAAAATTACTTTACATAGAGAGTAAAAAAAAAAATCCAACCGACAAACCAAAATCCAAAAAAAACCAAAATCCCCTACTCTTTTCCTAAAGTCAATTCAAAACTTGTTCACCACATAGGTAGCTTAACCAAAACTGAACATCTTTGGCCATCTACTCAATGTAGAAAGCCTCTTGTAACTCCCTTATACGAGCAAGCTGCACAAGCTTTACTAAGTATTCATAGTCCATTCACTTCTTTTCCAAAATGAGCAGAATTCTCCCCTTCTTCTATGGTAAGATATTTGAGAAAAGAACAGTAGAATAAAAGCGCTAAGAAATTCTGCTAAGCTAGCCAGAGCAGCAGATGATTTTCATCATTAAATATAAATTAAAGGTCACTATTACTACCACTATATCATGTCTATATAATTGTCTCTATTTTTAATATAAAAGAAATATAGAGCTATATAAATTACATATTTAACATATATAAAATTAAAAACTAGAGAAAATTATAAAAACAACAGAAAATTTAGAAGTTTGATAGGTATTTTTACCAAATGCATGACACCAACAAAAATCATGCTGGAAATAATTGCACTACAGTATCTTTCAGTTATGTTTGTAATTATACTTCTGTAAGGAAAAAAAAATCTCCTTGAAATATATCTGTAGTCCTTTATGTTTAAATTCATTTAAACTTCAATAGGATAATATTTAAAATTACTTTGTGTAAGACGTCTGTGCAGGCTGACCAGGCAGTACTGAGCTGGCAGATGGAGTAGCTGTGCCTTGGCTGAGAGAAGGGAGCTGTTCAGGAGGAAGACTGTAACCTTGAATATGGCCCATCTGTGCACTCCCTGCCACCAAGTATGCATTACTTTGAGTTTGCCCTGGATAAACCTAGGAAGTTAAATAAAGGAATATTAGAAATAAAATACAAGAAAATTTGCTATTTAATATCTGACTTCGGAACTTTAAGACAGCCTCTCAAAACTTCTAATTTCCTCTAATTTAAATTACTGAAGTTAAAAATGGCAATTCTTTCATGGCAGCATTTCCATGTTGACTGTTATCCCTGAGTAGATAGGGGAGGGCAAAATCTTAACCAGGAGTTGTACTCCCTTACTTTTTTTGACCCACTATACAAGGCCCTGGCAGGTAGAATTTTTAACTTTATGTGCAACTCAAAGCCCAGGATGGGCTTGATCAAAAGGAACTGAACACACAAAAACTAAAATCATTAGAACCTGCAAAAGAACATCCAAAGCTTGCAGCTGAAAACAAACATTTTTATTTGTTTAGATATTGTGTTGAGAGAAAACACTGCTCAGTCAGTATGCACTTGGTAAGGTCAAACTTTATTAAAGGTTATGTACATACCTGGGAGCCAGAGACACCAGATGACTGCATGTAATACTGTTGGTTTTGTAGTTTTGCGTACATTGAATACATTGGGTCCTCATTCATCAATTTGTTATACAAAGAAAGAGCCTCCATTGCTTTAACATTGAGCTCTGAAAGTTCTGAATGCTTCCTAAAAAACACATTTTACAGTTTATTCCACAATTTACCTACCTTCAGTATAGAACAATATAGAGAAATTTCATGAGCAGTGATAAGCAACATATTCTTGCTGTGAAATGATGCCTGACAAGTACCAGAGCATCAAATGGTACAATACCATAAATTATTATATGACTAGGGGAAAACATCCTCAGACCTCTTCCCAGAGGAGAAACTACTAATAAATACACCTATTCTCTTTGATAGCATTCAAAGAAATTATTAAGATACCATTAAGTAACAACACTGGTATTTCTAAGAATGAATTCTAATTTGAGTCAAAACACAATTTTTTTTTTTTTACCTGTCTATATCTTCCAACTTTTCATCTATGAGAGGTCCCATCTGGTGGCACATTGCTAGAATAGAAAGACATTAAAATATATCAGAGTAATTAACATTTCCATACTGCAAAGTCAGAAAGCAATTGAAAAAAAATTACGAGATAGAAATGTGTAGATGCTAGTCCAACTTTTTTTTTTTCAGTTCATTAGTATAATCTGTATGCCAAAAAATTTATAGTAACAGAGAGAGCATCATGAACAATTTAAGAATGAGATCCAGCTGAAGTTCTCAGTAGTGATACAATTTTAAAAGTACATTTTAAAATAAAAATAAACATCCAGGAAGTATAAAACTGAAACTATTTTGCATAAAAAGGTTCAAGTAAATCTCAAACGTGATCTCTCCTTCAAGGAAGAAAATTTGCCACTGCAAATCATGTGCTCAACTAACATTGCTACAAAAAGACTGTCTATGAAAACACTGAAGGAGAAAACTGGTTGTGATGACTCAATCAAGTGCATGTCAAAAACACTAATAGCACATTCTCTCTCATTAGAATCCTAACTGGAGTAAGGGGTATGATAACTGCACTGCTGCCAAACACAAACCTTGGGCTCCTGAACATGTCAGGATGAGCTCTCTAATTTAAAGACATTTGTAGCTGGACATGTGAATAGGAGAAGAAAATGAAGTGGTTTTCTGCCAAATAGTGATGATCACCTGCTACCACTGGTAGGAAGAAGGATTCAAAACACACCTATAACAAAATTCCCAGAATCTATGCTAAAAGCAGTAGCTCACCAAAGCCTACTTAAGTGTAGAGCAAGTAATTTTGAATTGGCATTGTAGAACTCTATTCAGCCATATGTTTGGCAAGTGCTGTTGTAGGTAGCTGGGGAGTTATCATCTGACCACACTAGCGCTTTCAGACTCTGGGACCAGTCCCACACTTCAACATACAATTCAGCATTGTTTTAATGATCTCACAATGCACTTTGAAGAAAATTCTAATATAAGCCATATCTGGAGGTTGGTTGGTAAGCATACCTTTAATTTCTTTGCCTCTGTCCTGGACCAGATACAGGCAATCTGCCTCTTAAACAACAACCTCTATAGCTATATTTCAGACTTGAATGAATAAAACCAGTCATGTTTCTTTTTACTCCCCTTTAGCTGTAGAAGAACTAAAATACGTGCAGACATGTCCCTGATATGCAGTTCCTAAAAGAGGATTCATTTACAGGCATAATGAATCAGATGGGTGCGAAAAGATGAAAAATATCCAAAAGCTTAGAAACCTATGTACCTTTTAATGATTAACTTCTACACAGACATAGAACCTGACATTTTCTTAACAATCTTAACAGTCTGGTCCTCTCCGAATTAAGCCTGTGTTCTATCTCACAATCAGGAAGTTTCTTTTCTTCCTTCTCCAAATTCCCTCCCAAAAAGATTGGTGCATCTATCAACTCAGGTAAAATGGTCTAAAATGCTTCTGTGAAGAGGTAGTCTGAATAATTTGATTCTAAAAGACTAGTAATTTGTAGCACTCTATAAAAGTATTTTAGTATGCAATTCCTACAGAAATACACATGCAAGTGAAAAGAATGTGGGACACCCACAGGCCTATTATAAACCTTAGTAGTATTTCTGCTTCCTCTCATGGTATCTTCCTTACACTCGTTTTGCCACTCATGTTGTACTACTCTATGAATGAAAAAAAATAATGGATGAATATGATTGAATTAAGTATTTCTGGGTCCTGAAAGGGAAAAGAATATAAAAAATAGTTTTCTTGAGAGAGGAGTGGGCTTCTTTTAAGTAAACATTTTGCACTTTGGTCTCTTAGATGTGGGAAACAGGAAGTAAGAAAATAATTATGGCTCAGGCACTTTCCTCAGACATGCTTCTTGCATGAACATGAAGCTGAAATAGTCTCAGCTTAGTTTCAATTTGGTTTGATATAGGTAATTATTAGAGAAGAAAACACCAATAAAAACACTCATTATATTTTCTTACCCTCAAGATGGAGCAATTCTGGGAGGTCTGGCTGGTCATCAGATGGATCTGCGCTTTGTAGCATCTGCAAGAGTTGATCCATTTTATCCTAGAACATAAATTGTATAATTAGGGCACATATGGCAGGGAGGGAATTAGCACTTTCAGGGTAGTAAACTAAAGCATCCATTTACAACAGCGATGTTGATCTCTTGGCACTTGAGAATCATCCAGACTAACTTTAAGAAAATATAAATCATACATGCTACTTCATAGGAATGAAGATGCTTGAGCAAGCAAAAGTCAATTGAGCAAAGTTATTAGTCATAACAAGTGGAATGTGCAGAATACTGGTTTATTCAAAAAAGTCCTTCTAAATGGCACTTTCTGAGCAGCTTCTACTTTTCCATTCTAGTTATTACATATGCAATAACACCATCTAGTGGAATTAGTGGAAATGCTTTGACAGAATACATCGAGAGAGGACTTCAAATTCACCGAAAAGCTATCCTGTTATCCTGCATTTTTAAGTGTATGAGGCCTATTCAGTACATGAGCCATGTCGTTATCAATATTTAAGAAAGTGTTATTTTAAGATGATGTTTGGAGGGGTTGCACAGTTGACTTCAGAATAAGTTATCCTTGACTCGTCAGTTTAAGCACAACCCTTTTATAATAAAAATACCAAAGATTAGGAGATGAATAGGCAGAAACTATTTGAAAAATGTCTTACAATGAACTATATTGCTCAATGAAACAGTATGTAAATGATTTAAAATAACTATTTAGCTGAGCACTATCAAATACATAGCCTTTATCAGACCAGAGTTATATAAGTTGTATCAAAGTAGAAAATAAAACCATGATTTGTCCCTCTGAAACCCTAGAAAGGCAAACCTAAAAATAAAAAAATAGACTAAAACAAAAAGCAATATGGACTCACAGAGGACAAAAGCTGGAAGGCACCTCAAGGCAGGTCTGAGAAAAGCTATTCTGGCAGATTACAAACTAATATCTCTTGGGAGGAAGAGGTTGTGAGGTGGGACTTAAATAGGACTTTAGGAAAGCAGTAACGGATTTCTCATTTCAAAAAAAACAATGACAGAATTTGTGTCAAGGAAAGAAAAAAAAAAAAGAAAAAACAAAAGGCAGGGAAAGAACGTTCCATTTTCAGAGACCAAAAGAGATCTTTGAGTCTTACAGTAGACAGGGTGGTTATACTGGAAATAAATTTAAGACAGAAGTCAAGATGGGTATCTCTGAGGTATCCTGAAGTACTTAAAGCAAAATTTGAAAGCAAATATGTCACTGAACAAGCTTCTAGTTTGAAGGTAAACAGACGTACAATCCAGGAGTAGGGCCCTAAACAGAATGCAGTTTCCAAATTCACTTTCAGAAATTACTAGGAGCTTCAAGACTTGAAGAAATGAGAATATTGGAGATTTCTCTTTTTTAATTTTAATTAAATCAACTTTCCCTTCCCATTCTCCTTTGATTATTGTTTTTAAAGTACAGGATGAAAAGGTTAAACACCATGTATTTAAATGTACCATCAGTTGAAAATCAGTACTTTTAGCATGCTTACTTCATCAATATAAACTGGTTCAGGCTCAGGTTCTATTGTTTCTACTTGAATTTCATCACTGAACTGCACTGTTTTCTTCTCAGCTTTCACTGCAAGATAAACAGGCCGACAATATTATAAAAATAAACAAACAATGACATAAACACTATATAGCTAGTATATTGCCTAGGTTCTTTGCATTTGAAACATCTACCATGAAAATTTTAAAAATTAGTATTTTGTTGATATTTGAAAGCCACAATATTAAACTACTTTATTAAACGAATCTGTAAATCGCATTAAAAAAATGTGATTTACACATCAGTTCACACAAGGTCAACGGAACCATCTTTTATCAAATGAATGTCTTTATTATGGTCTCCCTGCACAAAACATAAATAAGTCATCAGGAAAAAAGACTAAGAAAGAGCGATTGGAAGAAATAGGGCTAATGAGTCAGGTTTAAGAGAAAATTGATAGAATTGTCAGAACAAACTGAGACCTCTTTTCTCCAGAGCAAAGTATAGAACCAAAAGTTCTCAAATTTCACTATTTCTTCTCCCTTAAATCATAACTGCAAAGCATCTCATTCTTCTGTAGTGGAGGTCAAAACAAAAAAAAAAAACAAATACTACTCTTATCATATTACTCTTACTAGATAGTCTTAACATCTCACAAATGACTGCTACAGCATGTAATTCTGCTGACCTGCTCATACTTTTAGCACCCTCAAATTAAGATCACAGGAGATTAACTTCACAAACCCATGAGATTTACAGAAGTCGGTTCTAGGATCTTAAAGCCGTGTCTAATATTTAATGTTTTTATTAAAAATTTAGAGTAGGCTATACTGATATAGATACAAGTATCTAACTGGTATACAGAAATCCCCTCTTTCCATTATGGCCACAAACACACCTACAGTATGTAGTTTCCTTGAACTATTTGAACACTGGTAATCTGTCTCTAACTCACATCTGCCCAGGGACCTTCAGTTTTACCTTGATTAGATATTTACCATGGCAAAAAAAAGGCCATTTGAAAAACAGATGCTGTTGCCCACATTTATCCAGGTGTCAATGGAGTGATTCAAGGTCTCAAAGAAGCCGCTGACAAACCAGCAGCAGACAGCATCATATGTTTCAGCAGAAGCCAATCACTACAGAAATATCCCTTGGGCCATGGCAGGATTTAACATATATACATAAATATAATGTTACTTACTCATTTCTGGCTCAGCAGAAAGATCAGCTGTTACAAAATTAGATGGAAACAATCCTATACCCTGGTGAGTTTCACCTTTCCACCAATTTGGATCGCTAAAGATAAAAAAATAAATAAAATCCCCATATATTGTAAAATCCATAATCACATGGTATTTTCCTAATACTTGCACAGTAAAGGCTTTTATATTACTTGTACATGAATACAATTTGTGTATATGCAGAGAATGTATTCTTGTGCATACATGAGAACTTTTATGCAATTACATATGTCTGTAAAAAAATCTAAGAGATAACTAAAGTATTTAGTACATAAATTTGTTTCCATGCAATTGTATTCCAAGGTATGCTTCTGCATAGAAGACATCACTATTCCCAATTCATTTTTACAGTCTAATATTCTTTTAGTAGACATTCTGCATAAATTACCTGTCATCAAGGATAGTTATAAGTTCTCCAGCTTTAAAAGTTAATTCATTGTCTTCAGCAGCCTCAAAATCGTAGATTGCACGAACCTTTCGGCCCTCATGTTTGTGGTTTGTTAAAAGGCTTGAGGTGCTTGGGTACAAACTGGAAAGTGTTGTTTGCTGTTGTCTTTGTTCTTTTAGTGACAGTTCAATAGCTATAAAAGAAGAGTTACACAGATGAAAATTCCCTATAAAAATGGATTGAATGATTTGAAGATTTAACTCAGTGAAAACTTTCAGTATAATTCCATTCCTGTTGGGTTTTAATCACCCTCTGCCTTTCTCTTAGAAATAACAGTAAAAAACAAAGAGATGTTTTACAACTAGAGAGCACAATTCTGCCTATGGATTTACTGAGGCTTTCAACATGGACAGGATGAATAAACAGCACTTAAGCAGAAATGGAATAACTCAGTGAAGTCATCCATCTTTTATTATTATATTATTGTTATAACCTTGAACTGATGCAAAATACTTACATACTTACTTTACATCTTACGTTATGCTAAACTTTTACAGATTGCTTGAAATATTAAAAAGATACAGCTGTTCCAGAACACACTGTTTCTCTGTTAGACAGGAGCCTTTAGCCTGCATTCACAGAATCACAGAATTACATGGATTGGCTGAGGTTGGAAGACACCTCTGGAGGTCATCATGTCCAATTCCCTGTTCAAGCAGGGTCACCTCGAGCTGACTGCCTGGGACTATGTCCAGACAACTTGTGAGTATCTCCAACAACAGAGACCACGACATTCCTGGGAAACCTGTGCCAGTGCTTGGTCACCCTCACAGTAAAGAAGTGCATTCCTTTTTTTTCCTTCCCATCATTCCTTGAATAATTTCACATTTCTGCATAATTTTCAATAAAGCTTGACTGAGCAAAAAGTTTCATTCATATTAAACCCCTCCAAGTTTGAGGACAAAAAACTGATCATGTTTAAGAAGGGACAGAGTGGACACAAAAACAAAGAAAACAAACATGAGAAAACATGCAGAACATGAACTTTTGAGACATAGATTTAAATAGACTTTGGTGGATTGACTGTTGAAAAAACCATTAGTAACATACACAGATTGACTTTCATCAATGTTATAATAACATTATAATTATGCTATGTTATAATAGATAATAGCTAACTAAAAAAAGAAGTCTAAGATGAGAAACCGCACACATTCACCAACTACTAGCAAAAGAATTTCACTCATATAGTCAACAGCCATTGTAACAACTTTCAGCCCAAACCCATCCTATGTACAAGACATAATATTTGAGGCCTTTACATTGCTGAAGTTTGACCTCAAAAAACAGTTATCAACCATAAATAAACCACTCTAAGAATAACTCTTCACACATATCTGGTATAGGGTCATTAAATTACCTTTAAATATACTTTAGTACAACAGTAAATCAAAAGAAACCATCTTAGTTTTGTTCATGGGGACAGATGTGAAACATTTAAGTCATTTATATTTACACCAATCAAAGCCTAAGGTATACTACAGAAGTAATATTCAAAGAAATAAAAGTAGTATATCCAGAGTACTTTGTATACAACATATACCATAATATTTATTTTCTTCTCCCATGTCTAAATTGCAAGTGAATGTGCTTCACCTGCCCCAAGAAGAGGGAAAATCCAAGTACAGCACTTGCATCAAACATTTCCATAGTGGAAGCATGTCCTTAACATGATATTTTTGAAGATTTGTTTCACTTTGGCAAAGGAGAAAAAAGGTAAATATCAGAAAGTTTTTGTACTGTTTTACCCGTAGAATACTTTTACTCTCTAACCCTCCAAGAAGTGTACAAAAGTAAAGGAATAGAAATCATAACCCCAATCCATAAATAAGTAATTCACAGAAAGGAAGCAAAACATTTGTTCCTGCTTTATTTGACATTTATCAATATATACATAATGTCAGCAAATAAATGCACCCACCTTTAGCTAAATCCTCCTCTTCCTTTTTGTTGGCTACTGTACCAGGATCTTTGGCAACTAGAGCTGGACTTGCTTTTGCCTGTTCAGCAGCCTAGCCAAAAGTGATAGATATAAAAATTAATCCAACAAAAAAGTGAAAACGCATTAAGTTCACCCTTTTGATTTGTAGTCATCTGTAATACAAAAGTCTAAAGTAAGTGAGAGCATTTTACTCCTCAAAGAAAAGTTTTATTAAGACAAGAGATTTTTCATTTTGTTTGCCAAACACCTTCTAGAATTCAAGACTAGAAACTGTAAAATACAGAGCTGACAATAAAAATAATAACCAAAAAAATCTAATGTACCTGTGAACCAATAGCTGGGAAAGTAACTCCTTGTTCCTTAAGATTTTTTATCATAGCAGAGATTAAACTAAGTTGTGGGTCATTCTTGAATTCATCAGTCCATTCCACCATAAGGGCTTTGAGCTTTTCACAAACTTTTGGATGACCCTGCATGGACAGTAGAAACTAATTAAATAACACAGAAATCTATTCTTAATTTCACATAATTTCATGTTACTGTCAATATAAACTATATAGACACTTCCTTTTGCAATCGAGTTTAGCACTCAAAGATGTTTTATTAGAAAGGGACAATAGTACACCAGCATCATGTTCGTACTAGTACAATATATTCTAGGCCCAAAATAAAGTAAAATAAGGTTACATTGAAGCCCTGTATTATCTCCATTTCACCACACTTGTATTTAGTGTTTCACTGCTGTTTTTTAACATGAAAATGAATTATTTATACATTAACATACCGCACCTCCCTCAAACAGAATACCTAGGTAACTAGTGTGAAGTGACATTCAGGAAGTTCTTTCTGATAGCCACAGTCTTCTCAGTAATCTTCCATCCTTCCCCCCCAGCCCCTTCCAGTCTTCCAAAAGTGGATCTCATTCCACTTTCAGATTACCTCAACTCTCTGATTTCACTTAGAGATGAAATGTATAAATCAATGCATTACATTACCTTATTCAACACATTGCTTACTTCACTGGCAAAATCTCTTGAACAGACTTCTAAATGAAAGATTTTGCCACAGTTTGATACACATGCTCCTAGAAGCTAATAAAAGAAAGATTAAAACTCAGAGATTTTGCACAATATAACTTTTCAGGAAGAAAAATCACTGCATTAAAAAGAACCTACTGTTAATGCTTGCATAGCAACATGAGGATCTTTATGGTTCACTCTCTTCATAATAGAGCGGAGGCAGTCTTTAGGCCTAAAAAACACAAGACATTTTAAAAAAATGTAATGGAATGAACATTTCCTATTGCACATATGACAGTGCTGATGACTTAACAGACAGCAAGATCTCCTGAACATTTTCAGTAAATTCTTTGGCAGCTTGTAAGAGCAACATTAAAAAAAAACTAAACACCGTTAACAGTTATAGCCATTTCCATCTGTAAGATTTGTAGCTTTCTTAGTGATCAAAACATCTCAGTAATTTGTTATTTTTAACTGTAAATACTCCAGAAATGCATAAAATCCCTTACAATTAGAGAATTGAAATTTTCTGTGGTCCATGCACCTACTCCTTTATATTTCACACACATATGTGAGAACATTTACCTTACATACTACTTTACCAACACCCTTTTGCTACTTTCATTTTGAATTACTGCCACTATGTTCCTCAGAGTGTCTTTTAATCTACAGGATGACATTTATAAAGAAGACATGCAATGAACCAACAAGTTCTAAAAAAAAACGTTAGACATTCTACATCAAAGTTTCAAAACAATTAAATACAGAATTCAAGTCTTACCTATATTGTGGTAGATAGAAATAACACAAAAAACAACTTCAAGAAAGAATTTGAAAGGGAGTTTCAGACAATTTAGCAAATTAAAATCTGTGTGATTTTCTGTTCTGTTATATTGTTCTGTCTTTAAAGGCAGTGGAAAGCTGAGCAAGGCTGGGGTAGGAATTCTCATGGGCATACAAGTATTATTTGTTGAATAGCTGTGAAAAGAAAACTCTGAAAGAGGGTAAGTAGGAAAAGAGGAAAAGAGAAGGTAAATATGAACTAAGAGATTTTAGATATTTATGGATTTTACACATTTATAGTAAGGGTTTTCTTGGAAGCAAAAGTATTTTTCGATTGAACTGGTATCCAAGAACTAACATGAAACTTAGGTATAAGTTACACCACTGCTTGGCTATACTATATTTGGCAGTGTCTGCATTTTACAGAAATGTCCACCTCATATTTAGTGGTACTAATTATAGAAAATGCTGTCATGCAGCACAAGTACATATCATTCAGTGTATACCTTCATATAACCAATTATTACAAATGAAGGCTCTAAGGCAAGTACTACCTTTTATCTATTAATTATGCAAGACTTCTCATGTGTTCACTTTAACTGAGAAAAAATCCATGGTAAAATCTTCAGAAATAACTGCTTTAACTATTATTTTATAAGCACAATTAACAATGTGATGTGAGTGCAAGCTCAAAAAAGTGCATGTCCATTGTTAACCCATATATATATACAGGTAAGATGAAGGATCAAGAGCTTAGCAGTTCAGGAACAGGACCATCAGCCTAATATGTTTTTTACTAAGGAATCCAAAGTCTTACTAAAAGAAATAAAAGTAAAAAAACCTCAAAGCCAAGTAATTGTCCACATGTATTAAATATAATTTACTTGCTCATATATTTAACAGAAACAATAAATACTTGAGTGTTAAATGCAGCAATTGCAAGCTAAAATACTACTCTGCAAAAAAACATTTCATATATTTTCAGGAATTTATTATTAATTTACAGTCTAAGGTACTGTGGGGCTCAGCATTACACAGGTGACTCAATTTTCCTCCTTGCTCCTTCAGAAACAAGGTAGTCAAAAAGCTTTCTGGTCAGCCTGTGAGACATACACTGCAATGACTATGTAAAACACTACCGAGATTGTGTAATTTGAGGGGGCAGGGAAAAATAGAAGGTACTTTGAAAAACTAGCAAGTAAGCAATTTTGCTGTTCTCTCTTGCATGAACAGGCACAAAAACAACCAAAGAAGAAACAGCTAACCAGAATACTGACTCACTAAGACAGTGATTAATCCTTAAGGAATCAGGACAAAGTTAGGCAAGCAGCAATACAGACAAACCATTTCCCAATGACAACTTTCCAATACTGACCCCAAAAGACAGAGCTGCAATGATAATTTCTATTTTCTTAACCACTGGTGTATTCCCTCAGACAACAATTTCATATTTTTTCAGCCATCTTTTTTTCTTTTTAAATTAGGCAACTTTTCTGGAGAAAAACTGAAGTTGTGATAGTTTCAAACATGTAGACTGATATGTCTCATGAAATAAATATAAGTGGTACAACAACTTCAAAACCAAACGCAAACACAATCAGAGTTAGGAACTGGCTAGCACTAACCTGACTGAGGAAGAAGGGGCACCTTATGCTAAAATATAAGTGGCCTTTAATTTTTCCTTTTATTCTGTTCAAAGAATCATTCAAATTTTACAATGTTATTTTATTCTGAGCTGATAAACTATAGATTTAGTTGTGAAAGCATTTTCATTGCAGAAAAGCAACACTATGCAAAAATCTATACCTTTCCTGTAGTCAGACTTAAAATGTCAGTCACATATAGAATCATAGAATATCCTGAGTTGGAAGGGACCCACAAAGATCATCAAAGTCCACCTCCTGGCCCTGCACAGGACAGCCCCAAGAATCACACCATGTGATTAAAATTTTTAAAATAAGCAAATTTTCAATAATGCTGTACAAAAACAGGAAAAAAAAAAAAAGATTGTCTCTAACGGTAAAAGCTTTGTTTTAATCATGTTCCCAAGTTGAAAAGGCAACTTGCTCACTGAGCCAATAATATTGTCAAAAAACAGGATGCAAACAATGAGATATGCAACTGCTGAGCTGTATGAGTTCCTAAAACAAACTTAGAGATTAAAGTGTTGATTGTCACATAGTTAGACAAATTTTAGATCATCTTAACTGATATGCGAAGCATAAAGTATCAAGTTAATTCTACACTACATGTGGCAATATTCTATATACACTATTGTAAAGAAGTCATTATTAAAAATATTATTGCATTTTCTGTCTTTCCTGTGTTTTCTATGAAAATTCTGCTATCAATTCAAAACTAATTTTGAAATTCACCAAAAACAGAGAAAATAGTCAGAGAGAGGAATTTGGTAGAATTCTAACTTGTTAAAAACCTGTCTTAGTTGGTTGGATTAAAGGAAGGAAGATAATATTTTCAGCTATTTATGATTTCGGGTAAGGAAAGTATTGCATAAAAATTAACAGTAGCATTTCTGTTACTGAACTGTAACAAATTTATCTTAAGATAAAATATATCACCTTTGCAGCATAACAGGTTTCCAACAAACAATCCGGATACAAACAAGCTGGCAGACCTAAATGAGACAACGTGCCATACAGCACTCTGGGACAAAAAGTGCTACCTAATGAATAACAGTCCTTCTAGTCGGCTTAGAGCTTTGCCTGTAAGACGACCCACATCCAGAAGGCTGCAGGCATGCAATGGAGCTTACAGACTGGTACAAAGAAAACCCATAAAGCAGAGATCTTGTTTTAACTTAAACTTCTGCCAAGAACAGTAACAGACAGCTTGTACTGGAGCAGAATTGGTTAAAAGATTAAAGTCAATCCCAGTTAAGAAGACTAGCATCTTTGTCAGAGGAACTTAAACTGCAAGAGAATTTCAAACAACTAAGCGTATCTCACTTAAACTTCTTAATGGGGAACATTGTCTTGCTTTACCTTGCTATGACATGACATAATCCATCAAAACAAGAAAGCCAACTATCAGCAAAAGACCAAAACCAATACAAACAAACCCCACAAACAACTCCCACAAATCATAACAGGGATTTACCAGAAGATCTCTAGCTTTGTCTGTACAGCTGTCTCTTGCAGCTACGCACATTCAAGCACTGTTCAGGCTACGTTGCTGTGAGACTAAATCTCACCTGTGGAAATGCTTTCAGCAATTAAATTACTGAATTAATTACTGAAGCCTTCAATAGTTACTGTTACAGGCTCAGCATCAAGGACAAGAAACACAAGGAACAGAAATGCAGTTTTACATACACAGACTAATATGAAACATTATTAACAACTCGCAAGCTGTTACCTTCACTACAGTTATACACAACAGCACAGGAGTCTCAATATGCCATGCTATTTATAAGATCATCTCTAATCCCAAGGAATAAGCTTATTTGCAAACCTGTCCTTTGGAACATAAGTCTCAGGTGCGAATTTACTGTGTGACATCTCATACTGTTTCCAGCAGTTTTACAAGACAATCCAAGTCATTCTCAGAGAAGCCTCCACTGAAGAGCCACAATGGCAGAACTTTCTTTTTCAGTCTGTTCCTTACCTGAATAGTTACAAGCAATTCTTCAAGAAGCTGTATTTAAAACATTTCCAAAACCTAATACTACACTGACTAAAAACACTACACTGAAATAATGTCTTTAAACTGTATTTTTAGTTTCTCAAGTTACACTTTAATTTTCTTGTCCAAAAAGCAAGTTCATGTACAGATTCTATGAAAGAGCTCAGTAAAGAATCAGAATGAAAATATTAGCAGCCTATATTAAGATGTGTTTAATTTAATATAACATTTTCAAAACATAAATTTATCAAAGCCCTAATGACAGAGAATAGCTTCTCAAAACAAGGGGAAGAAACACAAAACCTTGTTGTTTCCTGTGACAAAGATGCTGGTGGTCTGGTGGTGAGGACAATGGAAGGGCAGCAGATGTTTTATACCCCGGTTTTAGCAGTTTCAACATACAGTTGAAAACCTTATAGTCTCCTTATCACACAATTGGTGAAATATGGGCTGTATAAAAACCCTGCGGAAAATTGGCCTCTTAAGTTCAGAGTTGTCACCTGTGGTGCAAATTCCAGCTAGCAGGCAGTACCTAGCAGCATCCTTCAGGGATTTCTGCTGGGACCAGCACTGCTCTCAGCAACTTATTGATCACAGTAAGTCAAAGGGGAACAATCAGTATACTGGAGGGCACGGCTAATATTCAGAGGGACCTGGACAGGCTGGAGAAATGGACAGACTGGAACTTCATCAAATTCAGCAAGAACAAGTGTAAGGTGTTGCATTTCAGATGGTCTGTTCCAGCAAAGGCCAGAAGCTGACTGCCTGAAAAGCTGGAAAGGATCTGCAGGGCCCTACTCAGTGGCAGGACTCAGCAAGTGTAGTCTAGCAGCAAAGACAACCAAACATATCCTGCTCAAACTAGTGGTCAGCGCAGCCACCAGAGCCAGGAAGTGATCCTTCCCCTCCATTCTTCACTTCTAAGATTGCATCTGCAGCATTTCATCCGGTTTGGGGCTCCTCAGTGCAAGGCACTGCCGTAAGTCCAATGGATGGCTAACATAGGATGGTCAGGGAGGGTCACATACAAGAAGAGATGGGAGAGTTGCTTTCAGCTGTGAGAAGGGCAGACAAAAAGTGGACCTTACTGCTTTCTACAACCAATTAATCAGAGAATACATAGAACATGCAGCCAGACTCTTTCTTAGAGCTGCACAGTCATAGGACAAGATGCAACAGACAAGTTGGAACAGGGAAAATTGTAATCAGATTGGAGAATTATTTTTTTATTTACTTAGTAAGTAGTAGTAGTTAAATACTGAAACATATTGCCCATAGAAGTTGTGAAACTTCTGACCTTGAAGGTATTCAAGACTCGACACGGTCCTGAGCAACCTGATCTAAATAGACCTGTTTGAAGCTGGGGGGGTTGGACTAGATGACCTCTGGAGGTCACTTCCAACATGAAGTCTCCTAGGTTTACACTGATTCTGCTAAAACATATCAGTTTGTTTATTCTGTTACATCAGTGAAAAGCTGCTGCACACAAGTCCTGATTTTAACAGCTCAGTATCTCCAAAGGAAGAATTGCAAAATATTTCAGCAAAAACCCCATATGTTTTCCTTTTACTTGTAATAAATTTAAATTAAATTGAGTAGTTGCAAAAGTCTATAAAAAATACCAAAAATTTCATTCCTCACCTGAGTATGAGGAAAGTTTAAGGAGGAAATTCTTAAGTCACTTACCCCGTGCGTGACTGTCCAACTTTATCACAGATGTCTAAGATGAGGCCCCAGTCTTCTGCAGTGTTCATCTCACTGGTTGCTTTCTCTGATGAATAAATTAAATATACAAGTTAAATATACAAATTAAAAAAAAAACCACACACAACAACAAAAACCCAACAAAAAACCTTAACAAAACTGTCAACGAACGTGTTGAAATATTATCTCTTTTTATATTGCTAAATGTATGAAAAATCTCTATATTTAATAAAACTCACATATTAACACTATTATACCTAATTTTTCTTAATTTTTGAATGTTAACTTGTGGCCATGAATTTCAACTAATGGCCAAACATATTTTGGGGTTGTTTTCCCACATAGTAAAGATGCACCCAGAATACGACGCAAGTAATATAGCTACCAACAGAACTTTTTTTCCATTTGAAACTATTAAGTTTAATAGGATACAAATACTCAAAGCATTAGTTCACTGCAGAGTCAGATACAAATGAATTTATCACTTTCTCAGACACTAAACTGCTATGTCTTGCATTTCCTTTCTACGTATTACAACTCAATAAGGACGATTTAACAATTCATTAATAATCACTAAACTTTTACCTCCCCATTCTCATCTCTGCTTTGGATGATATATTCCACTGTTTCCTTTCAGCTGTAAGGACTGCTAAACCAAAGCTAATCTCATAGAAGCTGCTGAAGAGTAAAGACATAGAGAGAGTGGGTGGAGAAGAAATGGATTTCATATCAGAAAAAAAAAATAGAGACTCCCTCCCTATTTCTCCCCCAGAAAAGCTTAGTTACACCAATGATAACAGTAAATAAAAATGCTAAAGGGAACTGAGCCTTACACTGTAGCTGAATAGAAGATTATCTAAATACTGGTAGATCGGATGAGGGCTGGAGAGCATAAGAGAATGCACAAGGATTTTCCATTAGTAACCAAACAGAAGGAGAATGGGCACAGAATAGTACACAAACTTTGCTTCCTGTCCCTGCTTCATTTAGTGTTCACACCTTAATTTACAAAGCACAAAATATGCCTCAGCAATGAGTACCATCCTTCAGGGAATGTCTCAGACTACTTAGTTTTATGAAAGGAACCAAAGATTTCCTATAAAAACTTATCTGTCAGGAAAGATTCATTATCTATATTAGCGCTTGCAAGATTGCAAAGAGAAAGAGAAAGCAAAACATCTAATCTCCAACAATTACAAGGAATTATTCATCTCAACATTGATGGCTTTTCTTATGAATGAGTTTTTGTGTCCTACAAACTGAAGTAGGTTACAGTTAATTAGTTTTTTAATTCAGAACAAAAATGCAGAAAAGCAAAACTATGATTATGTGCTCTCAAACTGTTTTTGAGGAAAAAGTAAAAACTGGCACTGAAATGATAACTTATCAGTTGCACTGCCCGATGCAAGGAAAACAGCAAAACACTACAGTGAAATTCTAAATGGAAGCTAGTTAAAATTCTGTATGTTCTCTCAGATAAAGCAACAGAGTACTTCTGTCTAAACTCAGCCAGAAAATTAATTTGATTACAAAAAGCAGTTATAATCAACAGAAATATGAAAAATTATGGGCAGACACCATACCAACATCTAGCACAAAGATGTACCAGCTGATCAACCAATCACTTTGTTTTTCTTTCAGTCTGCTATTGTTCCAAATCATGCTTATGACTAGCAAAACTAACAATCACAGAAATTCTTGATTTTCAGGTAAGACACCTGAACTGAATGCCTTGCATGGAGCCATCATAGGCCAAGGCAGTCTTCTGAAATCACAGACTATGCACACAGCAGCTGTACTGCTACCAAAGGCAGCTCAACTCTGAAGCACCAGAACTGCTTTTAGGAAACACAGAGTCTGAGCTGGCTGAACTGTGCTCCCCAAACTGAAAACAGCTGATAAGCACAGTCCAGAGACAGAACAGGCCACATGGAGGCAGTTTACTTTCAGGACTCCATTGTTTCAGTTCATTGCCAGTTCCACTAGAGCTGGACCAGCCCCCGTCAAAGTGTGTCAGCACAGTGCTCTCCACAGCCCTAAGCTCCCACCAGGCTCAGAGCTCATACATGGAGCCTCACAAACCCACACTGGTTACCCATGTCTAATGCTGCACTTTAGTTAGCACATCCTTTGAGAGCTGAGCCATTCAGTGGAACTGAAACCTCGATCTTTTCCATTATTCTGTATAACAGTTGTCTGTATTTTTGACAACAATTGATCCTTCTTTCCTCACAATGTCATCAGGAGAAATGGCAGGGCAATCGGTCTTCTACAAAACAAGAAGAAAACCAAAGCATGCTTAATGTTTTAAGATAACAGCAAACTGTGCCTTTTATGCTAATTTAAATACTTTAGCTAAAATTACAAGATGGCAATTGATGAAATCCCCGATCCATATCAACCACACTGATTACAGCCTTTATTTTAAAGCTCAATAAGAATATTTTGTAAATTTATCCACGAATGCAATTAACAAGTTTTCTGCCATGGCTATGTTCCTTCTTGGCCGTTGAAGTTAGTCATATATAAAAAGAGCTATTTGCTTGCAATGCCTTCCCCTCTTGTTAGAGCATTCCCTCCACCAAACACTAGGTAGTTTCTTACTAAATTTCAGTTTGAAACTGAGTTTCACTGTACACTTTCTGTCTTCTGTAGTAACAATCATCCATTAAATCCCATGGATAATAAAATTTATGGTAAAACATGACCAAAAAAATTGCCTTGAGTTTTTGTGAAATTCTATCTCAAGCAAGGGCCATTAAAAGTTAAGGGCATACTGAGAATGTTATCAGAACAGTGATGCTGACTGTTGACAAAAAAAGGCCACTGTCTCTGTCAGAGCATTAGCAAGCGACTATTGCCTTTCACCACTCTGAGAACAGGAGCAACAAAGATGCTTTGAAAAAATTCCTATGATACATCAGTGTTTTGTAGACAAAACTATGACCTCAATCTACTTAAGTTAAATTACTTACACTATTATTATTTAAAATCCATGAATACTCTCTCTCCTAATGTGAAGCACACAATCACAGCTGAAAAAGGAGTTTATGTGCATTCATTTTTTGCCTACCATGCCTAAGAGATGGCATACTCCCAGCCTTCAGGTACAGCTAACATGTCACTGGCAGACTCTACCTTAGTACTGAAATGGACTCTGATAGGGAAGAAAAAACAGGCATTTGTGCTTAAAGTCTCAGGACAAATTAGCACAGCACATAGAAGATAAAGAAGAAATGCTCTTCATCTTCCACCTCTGATCAGAAAGAATTCTACCATAACAATATCAATGTTTAGTTCAGACCCTATCCTTTCACCTCATCATTGCTTCAAAATCTTATTCAACTTAGCGAATGCCAAGACAGGATCAGATAATGTTTCAAACTTTACAAAAACAACTTTAAAAGACAGTGCTGGCTCCTGAAATCAGCGTTCTTCAAAAGCTACTAATGCTTTTGAACACAAAGGAAAATAGGACTACGTGACACAGTTCTCTTCCACAAAGCTGTACCAATTCAAGGCATTGTTTTCTGAGCACAAGCAAGGCCTACAAATTAACATAGTAATTTTAACCAGTGCATGACTGTAGACTCTTAAGTTGTGTCATATTAATTTGTAGTAATTAATAGTTATAATCAATACTAATTACTATTGAGTAGTTAGTAAAACAGAAGTTTTAATTTTTTGCAACTGACTTTTTTCCTTTTTTTTTTTTCATTACACGTCTTCATTTCTCACTTTTATTTTTCTAGGTGTTATTTAATTTTATTTTCTTACAGGTAATTCCACAGACATATTCAGTGGTAAGCACCATCATTTCAGAGGAAAACAATACTTGGATCTACGGCTTCTTTGGTTAAAAACAACAACAATGATCCTGCACAATATAAGAACACCTTTCTAAACAACGTCAACAATTTATTTCAACCCTAAAACAAAAGCAAGACACATAAAAACAATATATCACATTTTTCAGCCACTTTGCAAGGGACCCAGGGTGGGGGATCAGGAGGCCTCTTCCTTTATACTTCTCTATTCAGAACAATAACCATACTGAGCCAGACCAATTCCATCTTGCCCAACATCCAGTCTCCAATATATACATTAAGCCTAAAGCAGATGCCTATAAAAACATAAAAAAGAATAAACTAAGCGTTAGTTATACTTCCCTACCAACACATCTTTCAGTGACCAGCTTCGTAACTCCTGAGTCAGAACTGGTGCTCCAACCACACAAACATTGCCATAAATCACACATACAACAAATAATTAAGAAAGTATTCTGAAGTAAAGCGCATCTTCTATGACAGAAATCTTAGCTGTGTTTGTATCTTTAAAGTTTCTCAATAAGTTGTAGAACATCATGTCCTTCAAATAAAATACCTAGAGGCTGAAATCATTCTTCCAAATATATTTTTTTCTTCTTTCTTTTTTCAACTAAACCTCTGAATAAAATTTATACAAAACAGTATCATCTGCCTTCTAAAGAAAACACCATTCCTCCTAAATGCTATATAGTCTCACTGAAATACTGTACCTAAAACCCAGAAGACAGTCACACCTATTGATGAGAAGGCAGGCCAGAAAGATCTAAATATATGAGTAGAATTAGTTATCCTTTGATTTGTAAAAGTGGCTCTTGCATGGGCTCTTTTGGGACACATAAATAAACCTGCCTCTCTTTGTGTTGTAAAGTTCATTAATTTTGTTGAGGCCCCATTTCCCTAAAATGTACACTAACCTGGAACCGGGGACCACCAATAAAATTCTGATTTTGTGCATTATTTAGAAATGATAAACTATGCAAAAATATTTGCAGTGTGAGTCTATTTGGAGTTCCATATTATACACAAAACACAACTGTAGTTGATCATTTCAAGATAGAAATAAAAACACTTCTCTCAGAAGAAAAAATAAAAATTTCCTAAAATTCATAACTGCCCTAAAATAAATGTTTCATGAGATTTATAAAGCACTATTAAACAGAAAAAAATGTAGTATATTGCTGAAAAAAATCCACTGCCAGACTTAGTGGTTGACTCTATGTGCTGGCAAGAGGAATATAAACATTGTTGCAAATTTTCCATGCAGACATGTGCTAGTCACTTGATCGCCTTAGTTCTGCATTTTAACAATAGCATTTTACTGCCTTATTTGAAATTTGCAAGAGTTAATACTCCCATCAATGTTTGGATACTGCAGTGGACGCCATGATGCATTTCTTAAAGCAGAAAACTTAGCTACTACCCATTGCTAACATCATTTTCAGAGGAAGGTCTTGGCAGGTTTGAGCTCCCCAAGCTTTAGACTTTACTGAAGTTTATTTTGAAAAAAATCCCATCTTAGAAGCGAGTTATTTTTCTGCTACAAAGCCTCAAAGAGGTTAAAACTAGCCAGAACTTCAAAAAATAACAGATCCAGATCAAAACGCCCCCAAATCCAACACTTAAAAAGTACATGATTTGAGATTTGAAGCAGTTGAATAAGAGTAAAAACAGTCAGAAAAATCTACTAAAGTTTTTTAACCATCCTACTTATTATTTGCTCTTACTTCATCCATGGACATAATATTATTCTCGCAGTTGGACATCTCTAAAATGAAATATTGAAGATCTCAGTAACTGAAGTTGCAAAGAAAAGAATGGCTATAGAAAGTCTTCAAAAGAATAGCTAGACAAAGTCTTTAATTCACAGACTTGTATTACAAAGAGTTTCTAGAATGATAAAAAAATCCTCAAAAATCTGTTATAACACTGTAAACACCAAAGAATTAATAAAAAATTCAACACTCCTCTCAGCCCTGTCTCACTCCCCTTCCACTGAAAGTCTTGTTTTCCTCCCAAGGCTAAATAAATAATTTCCCCTTCTCTATAAATTTGCAAATACTAAAATTCCAAAGCAATATAGGTTAAATAGCATTTAAAGACTGAAATTGATTGCAAATTTTTCTTTTTTTTTTTTTCAGAGACTTGCTGAGAAATTCAGATTGCATACCATTCCACATCACTGAAATTAAATGCCACTAAATTTTGTTCCTTTAGTTTGAAATGAAACAAATGCATTTGTTGGCCTATTCTACAAAAGCCACCAATAGAATACTAAACACTCTGCATTTCACTAACATGCTCAGAACTGCACAAGAAAAATACATCCAACCAGATCCCATTTAGACAAGATTGAAAATCACCTCTAAAAGGCGATGCCACCATAAAGAGAAACTATAATTCCATGAACCATTAACTTTGGCAAAGCTATTAACCAACTTCTGCAGTTTAACTGTATCCCCATTTACAGTATTCCTAAGAAACTCTTATGGGAGCAGTTGTAGAAGGTGTCCTATGAAAGCATTGCTAGCTGATTCAAGGCAGCAAAGCAAGGAGTGGTGACTGAGCTGACATGAGGCCCCCTCAACTCGTTCCTTCAGAAGACCATGTAGGATTGATCTCACCATACACGAGGCAGTCTATCCAAAACAAACATCACTCAACTCAGTGAACTGAGCAGAATGAGGACAAAAAGATTCAAGATTTGGTAAGACAACGTTGAAAGAGTAAGACCAGCCAAGCAAAAATGATTTAGACATTTAGACTTCTCATGCAACCCCTAACAAATCCACAGAATTCAAATTACCTTTCACCCAGAAATATTACAACAGAGCAGGAAGGTGAACACATTAGAGATACATGAGAAGGATGTTCAGTCTGTAAACAAGGTGCATCACAGGCACATTATAGTAATAAATGGTGCCAGGATCATTTTGCAAAGCTCCACAAACAAAGAAACAGTAGAAGCAGCATTTCAGAAGATCAGCAAAAGATTTTTCACATCAGGTATGTAGTGTTATTTTTATCAGAGGAACAGATTCTACATGTTGGAGATCTACTTTGATTCTTCTGAATTTTGATATTATAATGTATGCTGTCACAGCTGAAATGAGAAGTACTTAAAGTGACAGCTCTTCCCTGAGAGGAAAGAAAGAGAATTATCAGGAAAGTACAGTCTTTGACTATCGAACATACTATGTTGGCTTGAAAGTGCCCATCTGAACTCAGTCTGGTGATTGATAGTGAAAAAGATTTTTTGTTGGCTGATATACAGAAGGGGCATTCCACTCAGTTTTATCCTGTCAACATTGCCATTTTTGACTGAGAACATACACCAAGGTATCTTTAAGTAAAAAGTTCTTGTTTTTCATAAACATTCATAAATACTGAGAAGGGAGGTGGCTATAGCTCCTTTCCCACACATTTTCTACTCAGTCTCCCTGTTAGCTCACAGTTAATGTCCTTCTTAAAACAATGCTGAGAAAAGCCGTGGGTCATCTTAGGCAAAAATGTGCCAGCTTCATGACATGCTGAACCAATCCTTGGAATTCATCTTCTCTTGAAGCCAGACCTTAATTTACAATCTGCAGCCTCCATAATTATCTGGGGTCAAGAAACATATCTGCAACAATTTCTGCTCCTTTTGGCAAATGTGGCCTAACAGCTCAGAGAGACATGTAATTGGATTGTTTTGAAGATGTTGACTAACCAAGGGGAGAAATCTAAAGAATAATGAGTTTGAATAGCAAAAGGATTTTATTTCAAGAAATTGCACCATGGGAATCATGGTCAAACCATTTCTTACATTCTAATAACATCAAACTATAGGCTGGTCATATGTACAGTCGCATGCAATTCATGCATATTATTACATTTCTGAAGAGTTGTAAGCATAAAATCAACAACTGCTATAGTTAATAAAACATAAGAAAAATGATTGTAAGTCCCATCAGGTTGACAGTTCCACTACATTACTAAACTGCCCACTTAATTTCCTATTACTATAAATAGTAAGCCTGAATTTCTTCCCACTCCTACAGTGCCTCAAACCATTACCCTCAGAACTAGACCAACAGTCAAAGCAAATGCAAGTATCTTCCTCCTTTACGGTGCATAACGGAGAAAAAAAATCATGCAAAAATCCATGTTTTTAAACACCTCCTCTTTAGATTGTGTGTGATTTTTATGACAACTCACACCAGAGCCTGCATTCACTGCAGCTTATAAAACTTCAGAAACAATAAGCTTACAGCAGAGGGTAAGAAGTTTTCTTCTTACAATGCAAATTAGGTTTACAGTGCTTGGCATCAAGTTAGAATAAAGTTAGAATATTCACCACATTAAATCCAGATTACAGATCTTATTCTTGAGATAACATCTAAACGGCACTTCAGAACTACTTTAGTAGCAAGTTCTTTAACAAACCTATCTTAAGCACCACTATATTACTAATTAGCCAGTCATGACAGATTAGCAGACAGTATTTTGGTTCTTAAAGCACTTTTCACCATTATTTTACCTGCATCAAACTTACAGATAAATTTGCATTTCTCAGGAACAACTCTCTGAGAGTAATTTTATGATTAAGGTTGTGAAATATGGCAGAAGCAGATGACCCATGGACCTAATAAGAAGACCATTAATTCTAACTCCTTAAATGAAGGATTATTTTCTTAATTATACTCTCAGCAGGCCCAGCGTCTTGAATATCTTTTCTTTTGTTAAGTTCCAATATTAGGTTCCCTGACTTGACTGTGCAAACCCACACCAACTTGTGTCACCACTGATTGGCATCCCTTTATGTAGAAATATTCCTAAATATGGTAAAAAGTTCAGAAAATGAAAAGCACTTGGGTTTCATCCAGAGATTTGCACTCTTTGAGGATGACAATGGTCTATCCCTTCATCTATCTGGACAGCTTAAAGCACATTATTAATTTAATAGCAGTCTTAAGCAGCATTCTTTTGCCAACCACACCTAAAAAAAAAAAAAGAGGTGCACCCCTCAAAATCTCTGTACAAAGTTGACTCTAAATGGTAAGCTATTATGAATGACCAGGTTCCACTGCAGCAGCATGCTAACAGGATTAGCCAAACACTGCTAACTGGCTGGACAAAGTGAACAATTTCTCCTGAAATTAAGTGATACTTATGCTCCTCAAAACAAAGGAAAATAATTTAGCTCCTGATATGATCTCTGCAATCCATCATCCTGAATAGTTCCAAATTAACTTCCAACAATTCCACAATACTGACCAGCTGTCCAGTAGACAAGGATACTCAGCTATCACAGCAATACTATCAATTACACCAATGTCCAAATTCATATGAAATTAAGAATAGCTTCTGACTGCCTTTCTGCTTCAGGAATCTGATCTTCAAAAGAAAACTTTCTTGCTGGACAAGAACAAAAGTAGAGCACTCAACTTTGACTCTGAGAAAGGAATTGAAAAATAACACTAAGGCTTGACAACTTTTGGAAGTTTCCTGAGAACATGAGAGCTTACTCTATAGCTGATGTTATCTTACGAAGCCTGCCAAAAAATTCATCTAGATAATAGCACATTCCCAAGAGGCCTCAGAGAAGAAGTGCTCCAAGACACTTCACCATCCCATCTCCCTGGCACAAATCTAGTTAAGTCATAGATAAAGACAGCAGGCTCCTGAAACTAGGCTGTCACCAACTAAACAGCCTGCTGTTCCTTCAGTCTCCCTCAGGACACCATGAAAGGGGTCAAAAGAAAGAAGTTGTGTTTATCATTGAAAATTACCCTATTGCCCACTATTTGTTCTTCCAAGAACAATTTGTGATTGAGTGGCTATTTTCCTCTCCTCATACAGTACATAGAATAATGCTTTTGAAAACTATTTGCTGGTGGTCATATTAGGCAAGCACAACAGATAAGGTGCCGGCATGCCCTGCATCTAGAAATCAGTAAATAAACCACTGAAGTAACTTCTGGATGGTACTGCCTTGCATCATGAGACTTGCATTGCTGATGAGCACATCCAGTGGACTGAGCTCTTGAGAAACCCATTCAAGCAGTCTGAGCTTCCCTGCCAGCTACCAGCCTTAGGAAGTAAAAAAAAATTAACACCTATCAGAACCTGAGCCTATCTCTTTTTACTCTTATTAGATCAAATAATTCTCAAAAATAATATTACCAATGCTTGAATCCTCTAATGGTCCACGGAAAACTGGCAGCCAGTACAATCTCTTCCCCACTTTCAACTGCTAAATTACATTAGAAGACAGCAAAACAATTAAGAAAAAGTGTTTACTGCTTTCCAAAATAAATCAGTCAACCTTGCCACAAGCAAAATCATTAACCAAAGTGCAATCTTCACGCTAAAAGTGTTTTAATTGTTCAAAATTAGGAGAGCAAGCTATGTCTTATTAAGATGCAACAAAGAATTTCTGATGACATACAGAATTCATGTCACAATACTTTGTTCATGCACTAATCCTTCCCCCGAAAAGATACATACTTTTCAAATATTTTTGTTTGTTTGTTTGTTTTTAAGAGCTGGTAGAATTAAACCGGACCCCAGACTTCTCAAGTAGGATAAACATTATGAAAGAAACAGTATCTGTAGTTGAAAGTTACAAAGAAATTGGTTCCAAGAAACCTACAGAGTGTTACACTGTTGTAAGAAAATAACGGGGGGCAAGGGTGGGGGAAGAAACCAGGACACTTAGCCATATATGAGCAAAGGTCCCTTTATGTTATGTGATTCCGCAGACAAAACTTGTATCACTCAAAGTAAAACAGATGTCAACAGCAGGTTGAAGAGAAACCATATTACACAATGGCAAATCAGACATTCAATGTTAAGTTATAACTGCCTATACATCATTTTACCTTCAGTTTGGACACATCAGCATTAAGCACAATTTTTGTCAAGTAAAAACCAAACATTTCTTCCCATCTAGTCTGGCCTTGGAAGAAGCAAGATGGGAGCGACACCTGATTACAGCCCGCCGTTTCACTTAAAAGGGAAAAAGAAAGCTCCCCCAGGAATCCACTTTAAAACACAAAATACAAAACGCTCTGATGATTTTCTCCTGCCTGCCTGGGAAGCAACTGTAGATGGTGCTTTTTGCTGCTCGTCCTTTCAGGAACGCTCCAGCGCGGACCTTTCTCACTACTAGTTCTGCCGTGCCGCAGGGTTACCCCGGCCCCCCGGGCCGCCCCCAGCCCCACGAGGCCGGCGGGGCCCGCGGCCGCCCCC
>JAWWEE010000074.1:19651080-19763145 GCA_035221455.1 Xenops minutus
CAACTCGGCCCGGCCCGGCCGCACCGTGACCGCCGGCCCGCCCGGCCTGCCGCCGCCGATCCCGGCTCCCGGTCCCGATGCCGATCCCGGCGGGCCCGGCAGCGCGGGGAGCGGGCCGGCTGCGGCGGGGGCTGCAGGCGGGAGCGGGTCGGAGGGCCGGCCGGCCGCCCGCGGGTTACCCGGGGGGAGGTCGGGCCGGGGCGGCGCGGGAGCCACTCACCCACATCCTGGTCGAAGGGGTTGGTGGCGAAGAGCGGCATGGCGGGGCGGGGGCCGGGGTCGCGGGCCGGCCGCCCCTACCCGGCAGCGGCGGCGGCGGCGGACACAGAGCAGGCGGCGGCGGCGGCTCCTCCTCCTGCCCCGGGCAGCTCCGCCACCGCCTCCTCCCTGGGCCGGGGCGCCGCCCCCCGCACGGCACGCCGGGAGGGAGCCGGGGCCGCCCCGGGGACCGGGGAGTGGGGAGCGGGGACCGCTTTTGGGAGCTGGGGCCGCCCCGGGGAGCGGGGAGTGGGGACCGTCCGTGGGAGCCGGGGCCGCCCCGGGGAGCGGGGACCGTCCGTGGGAGCCGGGGCCGCCCCGGGGACCGGGGACCGTCCGTGGGAGCCGGGGCCGCCCTTGGGGCCCGACACCCGGCCCCGGCTCCATCGCCGGCCCGGCCTGCCCCGCCACCCCAGGCCAGGCATCTGAGGGCCGGCACGGCTACCCTAAGCGGAGATTTACATTATTTAGATCTGCGGAGCATTTTCGTGCCTCCCTAGTTTGGAGGGGAGTCGGGTTTGTGTCCAGACACGTCTGCGCCCTATAGAAAATGTTTGGAGCTTCCCTGCATGTTGGGCTGAATTGAATAGTTCCATCGTGCTTGTGGCGTGGGTAACCTGATGACAAAGGTTTAAGCTGGCAGGTTCGACAGGGTTTCACAGCACAGCGTGGGAGCCTGACTGCTTCTCCGAGGGTACATCCCTTGGAGATAGGAGCTGTGGGTTGGTCACAGGGCCTGGAATCTCCCATTGCCTTTGGTTCCCCAGTCCTATCTCGCTGCTCCACTTCCTAAAAGTATGTTACTGGCTTCGATGGGGTGTGTCCCACATTGACAATCTGACTCATAGGATAAGTCACATTCTGCCTATTCCTGCCATCACAGAAAACACAGTCATGATCCTTAAGCTTTTTAGCACATTCGATTACTCTGACCTAGCTGGATTGCAAATTAAGTAAAACTGGGCTCATGTATACACTTGAGGGAAGAGTTAGAGCAATAAGGGCACATCACACGAGTGCAAACAAGAAATGAAAAAGGTACTACTACTGTTTGAAGTGCAGAAACACTAGATGCAATCAATAGCACTAACCATGCTCAATAATAAATGTGATTGCATGCATTAGGCAGACTTCTGACAAATCAAATGAAAACTGCACACCAAGCCTTTTCCCAAAGGGATTTGTAATCACTAGGCACTTTGTCATTTGACTACATTTTTTCTTCTGGGATCTGTCATTCTGCTTCTTTACCTGTCCATGACAACTGTTTTCAGCAGCTGATGCAGGTCAAAATTAATTTACTACTTAGAACTGACTACTTGTAAGGAATTGCGTGTTTTCTTTGGATTCTGCCTCAATTCAATGACATCTGCTAGGTATTCTCAGAGGACGCTTTACCTCCTCACCATTCATCATCCCCCATTATGTTTGCAAAAGACATATGGTAGATGTTCTCTGAGCCTGTTTTATCCCCTCTTTTTTCATCCCTTCATTGTGATGGGTTTCCAAAGGAGTTGTAAGAATCCTTTCAAAACAAGCAGAGCTTACATGCAGTAGTCCTGCAGGAAGGGCAAACACGATATGTAGGGAACTGGTGTTTTAGACTCTCTTTAGCCTGAAAGGATTCCAACCCAAATTGACTTCCCAATACCCTACTCAACATTTTGAAAAAGGTAGTCTACACTCAGGGAGCATGTTAAGGCTCCACAGTAATTGCTCATATTTTGATTCTGTAACAATTGCTTTTAACTGTTGAACACAGTGTGAAGTACAAGAGTCCTTTGAAAACTCCATATTACATTGTATCTCCATCTTTTCCCTGTCTCATGGCTCTAGTATTTTCCCATGACACAGCAATGGGTAGTGGTTAGAGCACTTTTCCATGAAGCATGGGGTTTGTCCTCTCAGACACAAATGGCTGTGGGAACTAGCTTTTCCACCTTATGTGTGAGTAGTCTAATGAGTATGCTGTTAAAAACAGGTGTGTTAATCTTCCATTGTTGGATGTAGTTCAAAATGCGTGTATTATTTCCTACTGCTGCCTAAGTTAGCTATCTAAAAGTAAGGAGTCTAGTTCAAAGGTACAGTCTCAAATTGCATCTAATTTCAGGGTTTCTGCAGCTGATAGAGAATGTAGCACTGCACTCCCTGTGCCCACAAC
Source organism: Xenops minutus (assembly GCA_035221455.1). Lineage (NCBI taxonomy): Eukaryota > Metazoa > Chordata > Aves > Passeriformes > Furnariidae > Xenops > Xenops minutus. The sequence goes on from JAWWEE010000074.1 coordinate 19,653,500, forward strand.
TGTGTGCTGCCACCACATATCTTGCATTAGATTTGGAATTTGATCCATTTCATTTGTGGCTGCACAAGCAGCTGATCCAGCCGAAAACTACCTCACTGCAGAAAATTCCCTGTTGGATCATGTCATGCCTCTGACTCACCTTGGAATTAGATCAGGCAAGTGAGAAGGTGGGAAGTCATGGCTGGAGACAGTACTTCAGCAGACTAAGTCAGGAAAAACAGGCATGTCCAGGGGATAATTCATCTGCTCTATTTCAGACCTCATTCCAAAAACAGCCTCTGCAACAGTGTCTATTGATTTGACAGAGGAGCTTATCTACCCAACAGTTCTCTGACATAGGGCTTTTCTTTAGAAAACCTTATAGCAAGTGTTAAGTAGGGTGTTTTTTAAAGAACATGTGCTACTTTTGTCCAAAGTAAACTGTCTCAGATGACTGGTAAGGAAATTTCTTTCTTTTATATAGTACTGTTGTTCAAATACAGTTAAGTGATCACAGAATCATAGAATGGTTTGGGTTAGAAGAGACTTTAGAGATCACAAGTTCTAACTCCCCTGTCATGGGCAAGGCCACCTTCCACCAGACCAGGTTGCTCAGAGCCCCATCCAACCTGGTCCTGAGCACATTCAGGGATGGGGCATTCCCAGCTTCTCTGGGCAACCTCTTTCAGTGTCTCACTGCCCTCACAGGAAATAATTTCTTCCTAATATCTCATCTAAATCTACCCTCTTTCAGTTTAAAGCCATTACCCTTGTCTTTACACTATGCCTTTACAACGCCATTGTAAAAAGTCCTTCTCCAGCTTTCTTGTAGGTCCCCTTCAGACACCAGAAGGCTGCAGTGAGGTCTCCCTGGGCCCTTCTCTTCTCCAGGCTGAAAACTCCAAACTCTTCCAGCCTGTATCTATAGCAGAGGTGCTCCAGCCCTGATTGTGGCCTCTTCTGGACTTGCTCAAACAGATCCATGTCCTTCTTACACTGGGGGCCCCAGTGCTGAATGCAGTACTCTGGGTGGGGTCTCATAAAGGCATGTATTCAGTTAATTTTCAGTGTAACTTACTTCCTGGATTTTAAAGATGTGACATACGTCTAAATTTGCTTAAGTAAGTGTTTAATTTGTATTGTTTGTTTATATACTTTGGCTCATTTTTTAACTTATGACAATAGTTCATCCATAAAAAGGATCTGATGATATACAATAATTAGTTTCCTTGTAGTCTTGTGGTAGGAAAGAATACCTAGAAACAGCAACCTGTAAATGACAATCTCCTAGGGAAGTTCTAATATTTTTTGCAATAACACAACTGACATATATCAGCCTTAGATAAGAGTTTTCGTAAAGGAAGGCAAAAACTTTGTGGCCACAGAGGTCTGCCACAGTTCCAGTTGACTGGAGGAGTATTTTACTTGTCATGCCCATTTATTTTAGCACATATTATTTTATGGCTGCTGCATTGTAAAGATAAGATGTATAATGCCAGGAAAAACTCAGGCCAGTACACTTTTAGTAAGGGGACAGATATGAAGAACAATGGTTGTCTCACAACAACCACTGACCTTTATTTTAACTGCATTTTCATTATAGTCTACTGCATACGTTGCTTTTTGGAATTAGAAGCTGTGGAGAAATTATAATTAAAGGAAAAGAGAAAGCTTCAGAATACAAAAAGTGCCAGCAGTCCATTTAATCACAGTTTTTGTCTTTGATTGAGCAAGTACAAGATGTTTTGGATGGCACGCAAGATTCTGTAATGCATAACAATACAATGATATGACTAAGACAAAATTTTCCCAAGTCATAGGGCACATGTCAGTGTTCTAAGGACTGAACTACAGTGATTTACTTCCCATCTATAGTGTTATTGTACATGTCCTAATATGTTGCAATTGTACAAGTAGAATGGCTTGCAGTATTCTTATCTGTTCCCTTATATAAAGAGAAAATATACCAATACAGTAAGTCTGGTGTCTGCTGTTATATAAGAAGTCAGGCTAAAATTATTTGCCTCTTTTTACCTCAATATTTATGAAGTATGCAAGTAGAATTATATGAAGCATATAACTGGAGTTCCTTCAAATCCATGTAATCTTAGAACTAGGCAAGTATTCTAACAATCAATTTTATAACACAATTCATTTTGCTGTGGCCACATTAAAAATTGTGATGTGCAACTTTCTAGTTAATATTTGAACATAAATACCAGAAACAAGAGTTTATATATTCCTCAGTCTCTCTGACTGCAGTACTTGCAAACCAACTCACATGAAATAATAGTTCATATGTTTACACTGCAGTTTTGTTAAACGATTTTGAATAAAAAGTTCACTTGAGTCAAACATAAGAATGTGTTTATAACATTTGCTTTTGTAAGCTTACAGTGATGTATTGTGATATATCTGTAAAAAGCAGATAATTTGGAAGCTGCTGACTGCTGGGATCTCTGGGTGCCTGCACTTCCCTGCCTGGAGCATCACTCTGCCAACCTCCTGACACTGCTGTAGGGAACCACTTGTCCTAGTGCTTTTTTTGGCACAAACACCTGTTCTCAGTGTGGCCAAACTGGCTACACCCAATATGATCGCTTTTTCTTCCTGGTAAGTCAGACTAGTTTTCAACCAATGATGAGGTTAAAATTAATCTTTTTGTTCTCCACCACTCTTTGAAGAAGGAAATAGAAATGCTTCTACTGACCATAACGGGCATTAGATTAGAACATTACTCACTTGATAAAGAGCCCTTTTTAACTCAAGTCCTTGAAATAAAACTAAGTAACACACTTAGATTGTGTGTGCTCTGAAACCAATGGCGTAAGCAGTCTCCTCTGTAGAGATTGTAGTGCTTACACAAGCAAGCTACCATTGAAATATATGAAAAATTGGAAGGTATTTTTAGAATTATTGCAGTACGTTTTGTGAAACCCTGTGAAAAATTTGCCTGAAATATGTTGGCAAGGTAGCAAAGCTTCTTTATTTAAGAAAAATATTGCATAATATAGGGAAGGGAGTTTAAGAACATACTTATGCTAGCGGTTAATTTTTAACAGATATTTTATTTAACTCACATGAACAGTACCATTGAAATTAATGGTACTAATTTAAGTTTGGTGCATTTTATATACATACATCTATTCAATTAGAACATTGGAGTGGTGTTGATGCTTCTTGATATGGCCAGCCTGCAGTGTGCAAAGGTGCCAACTGCACAGACCACAATGGGTGAGACTGGTCTATACATAAATCTATCCAAGCCTACCAATGCAATGAAACATCAGGATAGTTAAACAGTGCTACAGTCTAAAAAATCCCATAAAGAAAATAGTTGTTGTACAGAGTTCGATTAACGCAAAAAGTATATTGTGTTTGGATAACCAAAAATTCAGATAAACCAAACTCAACTGAGCAGGATAGTAATCTCCCTTTAACATGTGTTTGTTCTTCAGTGTTGTAGTTTATTTTGTGGTAGCAGTTCACAACTCCAGCTGCTTCAGATGTGCCAAATACAAGCACATCTTCTAGTTCTTCCCACAAGATTTATGCAATCCATTCTACACCACATCTTTTGAAAGCATCTTCCGTCAAATACCTAGAGTAGTAAATAAAATAGTAGATGTACACACCTGGATGAATGCACAAAAAGACATGTAAGATGTTATTTTGTTCAATTTAGACATAGCTAAATTCTGCTTATTTGCATTTATCCTTGAATACCTTATTGATTACTACATACCATAAACCTAAAATAGTGTGCAAGGATTATATATAAGTCTGTTGTCTAAACAAGTTCTTGCACTGTGTTGGGAACACTAAGTGAAGACAGGGCATAAGGACAAGCAGAATTTAAGTTGCTTATTTTTTTAACAAATTCTCCCACAGGATTTCAACTTACTGTCTGGTATTTAACTACTCTGAAGTACAATCTCATGATTCTGCATGGCTCATACCAAATAATTCTTGCAGTGTTTCATAGTAGATGACCTTCCTCTGTGATAGTGGCACTGAAAAATCATTATATTATTTTAAGAACACTAAACCTTTCCATTTCATAGAAGTGTTCCCATATTGAATAGATACATTTTGCAACCAAAAAAAAAAAATCATTGTAGAACAGTTCATGAAAAAATAATCTCATAAAAGCTTCACCTTGTATTTCTGTAAATAGATGGGAAATAAAACCCATTCAGCTTTATAAGGTATTGAATATCTATATGTGCAATAGGAATCTAGAAGATAAATATATATTGATGATATCAGTCATGAAGAAGACCATTTTTGTAACAACAGTATAGCAATATTGATAGTCTGAAACTCGAATGAATAAAGGCAAACTGCCTGGGAAGGTTGAGAATCAATATAAAACACAACTCATTTACAACACAAAAGACTTTGATCTGACTGTCTTAACATTTATTGGAAAGGTTGATTTCAGACTGTACTTGAATAACAGCAAAGTTGAACACAACTGATAAGCTGATTTAGATCATGCAATTAATGTATAAGCCTATTCAGTTGCATTGATTACATTTCTGTATGTAGACAAAATCTGTCTTATGAATAATTTTGAGGGTTTTTTTGGGGTCAAATGGTGCTAGCCAAAGTTGAAATACTAGATGAAATAATTTTACCACTGTAAAAGTACACTATTTCTATTTAAGCACCAATACTGCACTTAATGCTGTGAAAATAGCTGGAACTTTATGAAATTTAAATAAAGGATTCAGAAAATACAGACTAGTAAACCACAAATGTATACATTATAGTTGACAGAAATCATAATTAAAAGAATAACAATATGAAACTTATGAAGAGGAAATTATGTTTCAACTAATTTATTGCTATTCCTGGAATATGTTAATACAAAAGCAGATTTTAAAAAAAATAGCACAATAAACACATTTTGAAAATGCTGCTGAAAAATTGTCACACAAGAACTAGCAAGGATATGAAGTAGTTACAGATTAAGGAACAAAATCTCTCCATGGATCAAAACATGGCAAATGAAAAAAAAGAGCAAGTTTATTATAGTAAATTAAAGCAGTGGGATGTTTATGAATGTTCTGTAATAAGTTTTGTGCTTAATACCTTAATAAATGGTCAGGAAACATAAACAAATGTGGAATGGCAAAACTTTCAAATGGCAGAAAGTGTTTATTCAAATTCAAAAGGATTATGGGGATAATCAGGAAGTTCTCATCATTGGGTGAATAGACATGTGGTAGCAAGAGAAATTGTAATCTCATAAATAGCAACCACAGTATTAGAGTAAAAACATTGAGATACTTATCCTAACTAGTAAGTTCTTAATTGACTAAATTAACTGAAGACAAACCTGGTCATTATTATAGATAGCGTGTGCATCCAAAATCAATAAATTTGAGCAAATTAATAGGGGAAGGAAAGTAATACAGAATTCAAATGAGAAAGTAGCATACATTGCTTATCAAATTTCAAAAGATTCTGTGCAAAAGCATGGAAAACATCCAAGGAGGGATTTAAAAATGGAAAATGTTTACTTCAGAAAGCAAATAGGATTTGTTCCCTCAAATCTGCTGTGGAAAAATCTCAAGAGAAAAATGAAGACAGCTAAAAGTAGTAAAAAATAAAAACTAATATTAAAATTTGGGATCAGGTCACACCTGTCTCCATGTATCATAATTTAAAATGAGAAAGTCTTCATCAGTTAATGCAGCAATAAATTGACAAAATCAAATGAGACAAAAAACACTTTACTCATAGTACATGGTTAATTTGTGATGTTCATTTCAACAGTGCATTCTCAAAGCCAAGAATTAGAACAAATTGAAGAGAGAAGTGAAATTCAAGCAGAGAAAACATGTAAGATAGCAGGAATATCCAGAATTAAAATAGTAAATATGGAAAATATTTTGGAAAGCTACAGTTTAAACCAATTTATAGTTGTTACGCTGAAATTAAATGTAGGCTTAGATTGTCCCATATTGGCAAATTTCTGAGTTGGGTCATTCAATCCTGCATGTTAAATTCTTTTGTCTCAATTTTTCAACTACAGGATACTGATTGGGTTATATTTATGACTTGAACACAAAAAGCATCTGTGTATGTATAATATTGGTACTTACTGTAATCTTATTTGCATATACAATGTGCTGTGTTGCCACCTACTCATTTTATACACACATATATTTGCTGTTGCCAGTGGGTCTATATTTTGAGGCTGAAAGATCAACATCTGCTCGTGCGCTTTGGTGAGGAGGGGGAGATTTAGTTTCCCTAAGGCACATCTGCTTATATTTTATGGGAAGGCCCTCAAACTGAGGCCATCTAGGTGTTTTCAGTGCTGAGATGACCTACCCCTTCCTAAAGCAGAGAGAATTGGACTCTCAAAATTCTTTAGGATTTAATAAGTAGGACTTAATAAAGATATCCTGACCCAGTTTTGAAATTCTTCTGTCTGTATATGCCTGTGTTCGAGGTGTTCGGGTTGATTGGCCATGGGCACTGTGCTCGGCTTGGAAATTAAGGGTTTGTGGCTATACCTTTGCTGCCCGAAGTAGCAAAGGGCATCCCCAGGCTAGCACAGACTGCAGGAGACAGGTTAGCAGGTGCATCCCACACCTTTGAAGGGTCATGTCACATCAGCTTAGCTGAGGCTGCCCCTTCTAGAGCCAGTCCCAGCAATGCTTTCTGTGCTGGCTTAGCTTCCTTGTGCACGTTCGCAGAGAGCAGTTACAACACAACATGCATATTCACATGCCATCCTTCAGTCTGCCAGCTGGGTGTTCTTCAGGCCCTTGGAAGAAGAACACCTTAGTGCTCCTCATGTACTGAGGATGGTATTTATGGAAACCTACCAGGCTGGGAGACGTTCTCTCCCCGAGGTCACCCTGGCAGGTGGCTGTTTGGCCTCTCAAATGGGCACCTGGGCATATTCCCACTACTCCCAGATGTTCCACCTCAGACACACATCTCAGTGTTTCCAGGAACCGGGCTGCCTTCTCTCACTTCTGCCGGGGTGTGCTACGCCCGCTGCCGGGCGCTCAGCGGCAAGGCGGGGTGCGGTGCCGTCCCACCCCACGGGTCCCTCCCTGGGCCGGCTCTGGGTGCCCCGGGCGCCCGGCGGGGCGGAGGGCGGGGCGCGCCGGGCCATGTGAGCCGGGGCGGCGGCGCCGGGAGGGCAGATGGGGTGAGGACTCGGTGCGGGGCGGCTGTGGCGGCCGCAGCCCCGCCGGGGGAGCTCCTCCTCCGTGCGCCCTCCGCCCTCCGCCCGAGCCATGGCGGCCAGCGAGGAGGACGGCGGCGGCAGCGGCGCGGCCGACGAGAAGGAGAACGGCAAGAAGAGGAAGCTGGGCGCCCTGGCCACGGCCTGGCTCATCTTCTACAACGTGGCCATGACCGCGGGGTGAGCGGGCGGCAGCGCGGGGCCGGGTCGCGGCGGGGCCGGGGCCGGGGGGCTGCGGGAGCCGGGATGCGGGGCAGCCGCGGCTGCGGGGCTGTGCGTGCCCGCCGGGCATTGCCTAATACGGTGCAGCGCTGCCCGCCGCCGGGGTTAAGTATAGCCGGGCCCGGAATGCCGGGCGGGGGTGACGCGTCCCTCGGCACCGCCGCCCCCGCCTCCGGATGGGGAGGCGAAGGCGCCCCTCGGTGCCGGCGGAGCCCGCACTGCGCGGGGCAGCCCGTGCGGGACCCTGAGCCCCGCAGCCCCGCGCGGCGCCAGCGCGGCCCGAAGCGGAGCGCGGCCCGGCCGGGAGGGAGGGCGGGCGGCACCAGCGCTGAGCGGGACTGCGGAGCCGCTCCTGCTGCTGCTGCTGCTGCACCGGCACAGGGCGCTCCTCTGAGCCTCTGCTCCGGGCGGACAGGCTTTGCCCTGAGGAAAGCGGGGATTTGTGTTGAATAACAGATCGTAAGAACACTCAGGTTTATGTTAGTAGTGCTTGAATCACGTATTTTCACTTCTTGAAAATTTGCCCCATTCTCTAGCTCTTGGGGGAAAAAAGCCCCAGACTGTTAATTTCCACATGCTCAAAAGAAAGCTAACATTTAAACATTTTATAACTTCTACGGTGATATTCATCATGAGACTGGTTTTACTTTGGTTCCCAGTGAAGTCTCTGTCCTTTGAGTCCCATAAAGCAAAACTGACAAGCTGTGGTTGAAGCAGGAGTTCAAGTACTGATGGAGAAAGCCAGGAAAATGGTCATAATGGCTCTAGCGTCTGTGAATCTTGAACATGTATTTAAGTCTTTTCATATATTGCTGCAGCACCTTTTGAAAAGTGCTTTTACTGAAGATGATGTTTTTCTAGCTGGCAGATTGCTGTTACCTCGTTGAACTCCCAGACTTGTGGTCTATGTGTGAATTTGCTAATGAACACTGATTCTTGCCACTGACGTTTTTATATGTCTGTAAAAGTTCATCGAACCATACTAGTTTTGACCTTAGGTGCTGCTTCAATATCTCCCACTTCTCTCCCATCTTCCATTCCTGTCAAAAAGGATTTCCTTGTGTTTTGCAATACTCAGTACAAGGGCTTTCTTGAGATCCAAAGTCAAAGCCATTGACAACCAAATAAATCCTTCTACGGAAATTCGTGTCTGCATAAATATTTAAGCAAAACATATTTACAGCCTTTGCTTCTGAGTGTAGTTCAAGATTACTTCTTTCTGCAATGCTTCTCTCTGCTGAACTTTGGTTATGGAATGAGGTACGGAAAATGGCTTGTTAGATTAGATGTATTATGACTTCTCAGTTCAGGGCTAGGACAGAGCTTTTGTTGTCACCATTCATGCTGCCAGCTGGATGTAAACTCACTGTCACCCTCCTTTTGTCAAACACTTCACTATAAAACAGGGCAGCTTTACTGTGGAGGAATACCAGTGATATCCCAGTAATTCCTCATTTCCACAGTGGTAGGAGAGAACCGGAAATAAATGTACTCATATTTAAAATCCATTATAAAATCTAAGTAACACTTGTGGGGGAAAATTTTGGAGCTCTGGCAAATCAGATTCATGGTCTTAAAGTAGAAGGGATCAAGGAGGGGAATCATTCCTACCATGTGGGGAAGCCTGACTAACTATGTGAGTTTGAAATGCTGTCATGAAGTGCTGGAATGGGCCACGCCAAGTGACTGCATAGCAGTAGCCACCTTGCGTAAGAGTTGTTAAGGGGCTGATACTGAGGTACGTGCCATCCGAGGTGAACAGGGAGCTGACATGATCCATGCGACTCTCATTCTGTTACAGCACAGCAGCTCTGACTGAAAGATTAGTATTTCCTGGTACCCTGTTTCCAGCATTAGCCAATACCTTATGCTCAGGGAGGAGTATCAGAACAGGAGATGAGTTAAATAATTATCCAAATGTTAATATAAATATTTTTCTGAATGTTTATATGCTCTCTGAATCTGCCTCTGAGTATTTCTCAGACCCTTCTGCTTTGTCACTTGGGCCCTTTTGTAGCCAGAGCTATTGTTGCTGTACAGCACGCTTGCTATGGCCTATGGAGAATGAAAGAACTGAGTAATTGTCCTGAGTATCATCAGATGAGAAGTTAAACTAAAATTATTATGATTTTTGATTTTTATTTTTGTCACTCAAAATAGTCATCCATAGCTCTGGTTATGCCTATGTCTATATTAAAGAAGTCTTGTACTTCCTTAGTCTTTGTGGATTGAAACCTGAAATTTTGAGTCATCTTGCTAGTATTATATTTTATGCATGTGGTAAAGCTCTCAAAGGCTGAGAGAGTTGAGATTGTTCAGTCTGGAAAAGAGAAGACCCTGAAGTGACATTATTGTGACCTTTTGGTACCTGAAGGGAGCCCACAGTAAAGCTGGAGAAGGGCTTTTCACAAGTGTCTATAGTCATAGGACAAGGGGGAATGGCTTTAAAACTGAAAGAGGGCAGGTTTATATTATATATTAGGAATAAAATCTTTACTGTGAGGATGGTGAGGCACTGGAACAGGTTGCCCAAAGAACCTGTGGTTGCCCCATCCCAGGAAGTGTCCAAGGCCAGCTTGGATGGGGCTCTGAGCAACCTGGTCTAAGGGAAGGTGTCCCTTTCCAAGGCAGGGGGGTTGGAAATAGAGGATCTCTAAAGTCCAAACCATTCTATGATGAAGGAACGTATAGTACACTCTTTTGAAAATCTTAATTATATAAATATGGATTTATTTTGTGGAAGGAACTGCATATGTCTTGGATTATTGTACAGTGTCTGGGCTGATGGTTGGGATCAACCCACCACAGTTTAGACGTTTATTTTTCTTTAATCTCAATTTCCATTCAATTTAAATTTTATATCAAGTTTTTTAAGTTTTATATATGTTACTCTCTTTTACATTGGACGGGTTATTAGTTGGCATAATTATTCCGTTTCCCCCCCCAAAATTAAAAAATTTTCCAACACCCTCAAGTGTGCTAGTTAAATACACCTGCCCCTGGAAGTCAGGAGCATAGAACACCCATCTTTCAGCACTTTACCATCTGATTTTTAAAGATTGCTTCTCAACACTATTGAAAATGTAATTGTAACGGTAACTTCAGTTGGACAATCACAAACAGAAGCATTCAGATGACTGGTCAGTCCTGAAATTGATGAAAAATCTAAAACCAGTGTGCATAGATTCTGGTCCTTTACTCATTCAAACCTGCTGCAACGCAAACAGTGGCTTCAGTGCCAAGTTCATCGTGTGTTTTCAGGTAACAGTAATTCATACATGAGGATTTAATAGTAAAAAATAATTAGTCACTGCTAGAGAAAGGTCTCATGGACTGATGGTTTTGGGAGGTTCCCTCAATTCAAGTCAATCGTCTGAAGGTAGCAAGTCATTCTCCATCCTTTTCCAAGTAAAGAGATAAACATAATGTTTACATAACATATTTATGTCTAAAGATATTTTTGATGATCTAAGAACACCGACAAGTAAAGAAGCAATGATATTCTGTGAAGAAGAATACTAAATTATTTACAATGGATGGATATTTTTAGAATTCTAATTTGAAATGTATCCATTCTCTTTCTTTTGTAGGTGGCTGGTATTAGGTATTGCCATGGTGCGGTTTTATGTACAGAAAGGAACACATAGAGGCTTATTCAGAAGCGTTCAAAAGACGCTTAAATTTTTCCAGACATTTGCTTTGCTTGAGGTAAATTTTAAACATTAGTTTGCTTTACTGGATGCTGCATAGCATAGGCAAAACACATTATTATCCTGAATTTAAAATCAAAATATTACATTAGTACTAAAAGTCCTTGTAACTTTATTATTTAATGAAGTTTTGTTATTATTTGATGAAAGGGAGGCAAGGTGATTCCTTGAAACAACTGGGCACATTTTCTTCACACTTAATTCTAATATTTCTTTAAATCACACAGTGCCTGGGAACTGCTTTGATTTGAAAGTGTTTAATGAAAAAGGCAAAATTTCAAAGGCGTTCCAACGAGCAGATCAACCCTCTAGCATAGGAGATATTTCACCACCATCTCCAGAGATTATAGCTTGCTTACTATTCCTTATACAGGACTTATTATCCTGTGTGCCTTTCCTGCTTTTGCTTATTTCTGGACTGGGTTCATGTACATCTGTGTACATCTATGGAATGAAGCTGTTGGGTTTATCTCTTTCCCAGACACAGGAAAGAGTGCCTATTTACATTTTAACTTTTCTCCTCAATCTGCATACAACATCTCTAGTTCAAACAACTATTAAAATCATGTCACCAGCTGAATATAGTAAAATTTTGTCCTGTAAAATTCTTCTTTGAATAAGGTGATGGAAGGAAAGCTTACTAGTTGAAAAAAAAAAGCTTTATAAGTATCTAAATATCTAATAATACAATTAGTTTTGAAAATAAATGTCTTTCACTCATTTGGACAGCTGAGATACTGAGCTCACTGGTTGCCAGGACTCTGCCATGTATTTGTTTTAAAGACTGTTAGTTGGAGACAAAAAACACTTCCCTTCAGAATTAAGCCTAGGTTTATATTAATATCAAAAGGCCATGTTTATAGTGTAACTAGTAACATGCTGCACATCAGTAACCTCTAACTTATTCTTATTTACAGGTAGTCCACTGTGCAGTTGGTGAGTTCTTTGTTTTAGTTTCTCTTGTCACTAATTAAAACATGAACTGTGGAACAGAGATAACATGTTTCTCTTTTTAAGGAATAGTTCGCACATCTGTGCTTGTGACTGGGGTCCAAGTGAGTTCAAGAATCTTCATGGTGTGGTTCATTGCACATAGTATAAAACAGGTATGTGCGTGAGCAGGTTGTTTTGCTTGTTTTTAAGGAAAAGCTATCAATAGAGTTCTCATTTCAAAAGGAAGTCCAATTTAAAGATTAATTATATCCCTACAGAGAATGCTTACATACCCAAGTGCAATTTTGGAAGCTGGGGTTACAAAAGAGAATTTATGTGCGTCTTCCCAGGAGACTGACTCTGGGTCTTAGCTGTGAATCAGCAGTGTCTTCGGCATTGTGCCTGTTGTGGTCTAAGTAAGATCAGTGACTACTGCTATTGTTCAGCAGAAAATCTAGAGCAGTGTTACTAGTTCCCTTTCAGAAACTTCAACTAGCACTTGCTGAATTAATCTGTTTCTATGAAAGGCATATAAGAATTAAGTGACTGATTTTGTGCTCCCGAACTTCTTTAGAACTTGAAAAGCTGAGCCATTAAACTGTCTCACCAGCAGATGGCATAGGCCTTTCTGCAAATGGGTTATCCTAGCACTTGCCTCATCAAATCTCTTTGTTTCAGTTCACAGAGGACTCATTTTCTACACTGCATCTTTTCTTTACTGTTGCTTCTCTTAACATGGAATAGGCTTTTCATAGCTTTTTTTTTTTGTTTGTGTTTTTGGTTTTTTGTTTGTTTGTGGGGGTTTTGTTTGTTGTTTGTTTGTTTGTTTTGCAATCTGTTTTCATTTTTTTCCTTAAGGGAAAATGTCTCAAAGATTAAGGTTTTTATATTGAGTGTTTACGCAAATGCTGGACTATAGCACTGCATTTTGTAATTTTTTATTATCTGCGGTGGACTAAATCTTTAGCATATCCAGTAATTTCTTTTATTTCCTCTATCTACAGTACAGTAGATCAAGCTGTGTCCAAGAAAAAAACACATCTGAATGTATGTCTGATTGTATTTCATGCTGTTACTGCTTAGCAGGCATGAATGTTCAGGGTCACTTTAGGTGGTGAGAGGCATGTCACTGGTAATAGGCAGACCCAGATCTCTCCACTTGACTGGAGATTTGCAAGGCAACAGATAGGAATTCTCTGCATACTTACTTAAAAGCTCTTCTGCTTGGATTTAGCACTGTGACGTTAATCCAAGTTTGGGTTATCAGTGTTTGTCTCTAATTGCATAATAGCCTAATTCTTTCTTTACCTTTGCTTATTTGTTTGGATGTCTTTGCACTTCAATTGTTCCTATTTCTTTGTGATTTTGGTGCTATTTTTATACCTCTGTTTGTTCTATGATATTGGTAAGATACTTCCACTAAAAGTGCACCTTCTTTGACTGACACATCGAGGGAGTGATTTTATGAGCACTTCCAATTCTTCTTGACTTTTGACATAGTCATGGATTTTCAGCATCTTGGAGATGTAGTAAGCTTTGTCATCATGTTGCATTTTATTTAAAAAAAATAATTTCCCTTTTTTATAATTTTAACAAAACTTGTGTTACTTTATTTTATTTCACAGACATCCCTGGAGCTTTTCAGCCTTTAGGCATGGAAGTGTATTACAAAATTCCTCCCTCTTAAAGAAAAGAAAATTACTTGCGTGTAATTCTTCTTCTCAGAAGGTAGTGTTTGTAATAGATCCCCAGGTGCCTTCTTTGTATTTGGGGACTTTTGTTTATTTGTTCACTCAGAGTGAAAAAGAACCGATGTTTTGAAACAGCAGAGATGTGCTACCTACTGATGAGGCAGTTTAATGACTCAAATGGGATTGTTGACTGGGTTTACCCATAGCTCCTGGTTTACCAGCTACTGTTCACATAGTGATCCATCTGTGTTCCATCTCCTTAACTATCTGAAAGGTCTCTGAAGTCTGCCAAACTTGATCTTCTGCGACCAAGTTCCAGTTAGTGATTATACAAAGCAATTCCTTTTGTTTAAAGGTGAGGATAAAGCAAGATAAAAAGTAAGAGAAAGTCTAGGAGACAGAAATGAAGAGCAGGGTGGTTAAAAACTGATCATGAAAATAATCTATCTTCTGTAGCATTGTTTTGTTCTTGCTGCTTTGAAGAGTAAGAAAATAAAGAAGTAAACTATAAATAAAAAGGGGGACAGTTAGTGTAGTGAAAATGTACGTAGACAATAAAGAGAAGGAATAAGCATAATTACAGGGGGCTCTATTTTGATATTTGCATAATGGATAAAGATTGCTCAGTTTGCACAGTGTATGTATGTTAGTAAATACATATGATAATGAACTACATGGTTTCAGCGTATCACTTTTATGACAAAATTTTCTTTCTTTACAAGATGTTAGTTCTGTTTTATGTATCTGAAAGTCAAGTCTGTTGCAGTTTGCACAGAAAATGGGCTTAAGGATGAAGAAAATGTTGGGTTTTTATACTTCTGCAGATCCAGAATGAGGAGAGCGTTATTCTTTTTCTGGTGGTGTGGACTGTAACAGAGATTACTCGATATTCCTTCTACACATTCAACCTGCTCAACCATTTGCCATACTTCATTAAATGGGCCAGGTGGACATGTCTTGCACTTCAGTTTCTTGTGGTTCTGTGCATGTTAGTTTCACGCATGCTGAGCTAACACGCAGGAGAGCAGAGTTTTGAGCTTTGGTTATGTGCCAGCACAGTGCAACTTGGTTGCTTTCTGTACTTGGGATCATTGTTGCTTGGTTTTAAATGTTGAAAATACTTTAGCTGAGGTTTTTGGGGTGTGATTTGTTCTTGCTTTCTGTGTCTCACAGTTTGAGCTCTGCTTTCACTTACTCTAAATTTTTTTTTCTTTATCTTTGGAGTCATGTTTTAACTTAAGTATGACTCTTTAAGATGCTTTTGAATACAGTGCCCAAAATTAAGCACCTGTGCTAGTCTTTGTGGATGTCAGTTCTTTGAAAATGTGGGCGTTGTTGTCACTCAATCTCTGTGCATATTATTACTTTATATGAAGTTCTGCTTTATCAGAGAGAGCTTTTGTAAGATTATATCCATGTAGTGCAGTTAAATATTGACTTAATTTAGCCCACATAAAAAGTGTATTCCATATCAAAATTATTTTGATTTTGAAGCCTACTTAGGGTTGGCCCCTAAATCACATATACTTCAGAGTGAATGTTTATCAGGAGACTTAACTGTAAGAGTATTTTCTGTATTTATTATTTTACAACTACATGTAAGACAGACAGCATGTTGGAAGGAAAATATCTAACCTACATTCAGTGCAGATGACTCTTAATTAAAAGAGTTTGTTGGTTTTGTTCATTTTTGTTTTATAAATAATGCAGTTTTGATGCTTTTAATGCACTTCTTTCACGTTTGATATTTATGTCCAGTCTTATAATACGTTATATTTTTGCTAGTGCCTAAAGCTGGTTATGTTTAAGCGCTAAATGGCAAACTTAAAAATAATCAGGTTTGTTGTCATTAATAGTTTTTCATGTGGGCTTCAGAAAGAAAAATGTGTTCAGGAAGTAATACATTGACATATATACTTTTTGCCATCAGGTCAGCGTGTCTTGAATGACAAGATTTTGTTTCCTTAATATAGATGAGGGAAAATTGACATTCTTACAACAGAGATATATGGTGAAATATACTATAAACAAAACACTTGAAAATGTATTATCTTTTCATAGAGTCCAAAATATCCCATCAAGATTTATGGATAAACAAGCAGCACAGCTGACTCCAAGACAGTCCTGGTCTGAATCCTGTCAATGACAACAGGAGCAAGATCAGTACATGGGCAAAAAAATCATTATTGGAAACTGCAAGTTTGAGGATTGTTTTATTATAAAGACATACAAACATTCTGATACTTCAGTGTTTTTAAATAAAAGCACTGAGGAATGCATTCTCTGTAAATCTAAGCAACTCTATCCAAAGTAACTGACACTGGTATTCTGTGCCAAGTTAGGATGCGGGCCTTGATTTTGGTGCAGGAACTACAGTAATATATTGCTGTGCCACTAATAATAAGAGAAAATTTTAAATTCATGGGGTGTTTCTCACAAGTTTGTTTTTTTTTACTTTTTTATGCAGATACAACTTTTTTATCATTTTGTATCCTGCTGGAGTTGCAGGTGAACTGCTAACCATATATGCTGCTTTACCCTATGTGAAGAAAACAGGAATGTTTTCACTGAGACTTCCCAACAAATATAATGTCTCCTTTGACTACTATTACTTTCTTATTATTGTCATGTTCTCCTATGTGCCATGTAAGTATTATTTAACTGTAGAAACATTATAACAGCATAATAATCAGTCATCAGCAATGCTGGAAACACTGCCTGTAGTGATATTTGCTGAACACTTTCTATTATAAATGCCTGCTTTCTGTTTTTTCCAGGCTTTGCTGTACTTTAATTGGTTAGACTGAAATTTTCTGTCCTGTTATCTGTCTCAGAGCATAAGCCATCTTAAAAATTTCAGTGAAAGTGCTAAAAACATTTCTAAGACTTGGACAAAGTGAAAAACCTTTTTGCTTCCATGCAGAAATGTCTGCAACTGTGCTGCTGAGACTTTCTAGTGCCTCAGCCGCTTTGAAGAAATGGCTTTAAAATGGTCCTGCAAGGTGTTCCTGAGATTTGCTGTGTTTTTATTGCTACTAATACTCATTTACCTCTAAAAATAAACACTATTCGAGTATGCTTGCAAAAAACATGGAAACAATATTCTGCAAGATTTCATTTTCACAGAAATCAACGCCCCCCTTCCCCCCAAAACCTCTCAGAACATCTTCAGTCCCTGGATTAATCAGTTTATTCTTGTTCTTAATGGATACCAGAAGCCACTGATCAATTGGCTGAATGAAGCTAAGAGTAGAGGGATTGTCTTTCACTTCTAGCGTTATTTCCACTGATACCTAAGCAGTGAAGACAAGGAGAAAGCAACCTGATTCAGACACATGGATGATCAAACTGTGGAAATACCATATTTTAGGTAATATTAGCAATAAAATCTGTATTAGAATATTTTGGATAATCTGTACATTGAGGTTAGAAACAAGACAGCAGGTCAGGGAGAGAAATTCAAAAGCAGGAAAAATTGAAGTTAAAAGGTCTGTGTCTGCATTCATAAAAGAAGAAGGAGACTTTAAATATGGACTTTAATAATATCTACAGACACTGAAATTTTTTGTCACAAGAAATCGTGAAGGCCAACGAGAGATTTATATGAGTAAAAAAACGTTCTAAGATGTCATAACTTATTAATGGTTTTACAGCTGTTTATATGACAATGTTTCAGGAATAAATCCAGTTTTCTAGCCATTAAATACAAGACTCAAATCTGTCAGCAGGACAATAATATAACAGTTGACAGAGGGCCAGGAGAGAGGGATCTCCTCACTTGAGACTTGCGCAGGCAGGGTAAATTTGTATCCTCAGAGTCTTAATTCAAATGTGCGTACCTTGGCACAGATTTCAAGGCTTCAGGCACTGCTGGAATGTGGTTAAGTCCTGTTTCTACAAAGAAAGAGTTGAAGTAAAGTTGCTTGAACACAGGGTACATATTCAGGGGACCTTCTCTCACTTTTCAGTAATTACTGTTTTGTAATTCACTGCAATGTTAATGACTTGTTATTATTTACCTTAATGAACTGCAGCACTGTGTTCCATAATCTTACTCATTCTGCAAAAATGTGTTTTTCTATTATGTGATCTGTTGAATCTTTTCATCTAATTCACTTTCTTTTATGCTTTTATCAAGTATTTCCGCAACTCTACTTCCACATGCTGCGGCAGAGAAGAAGGGTGCTTCATGGAGAAGTGATTGTGGAAAAGGACGATTAAATCAAGCTGTGTAACTATGGTGCTTTTAGTGGAAAACAAGAAAGAGGGTAAAACCCCAATACTTCCTTTGATTTTTCTGAGTCCAAGTTTTAAGACATGGAACAAGAATAAACAACTGTGCATAAAATAGCATGGACTGTATTATTTTTACAATTGATATCTTTTCAGACCTACCTTTTCATCCTTGGTTTCACTTTGATTTTTGTCTTATTTCTTCAAACAATTTTCTTATTTTTAAGAGGTTGACAAATAGCTTTAAGAATTGGAATAGTTGGCTACTGTGCCTTCTGTTCTGACCTGTAGTCATCATCAAGAACAGAAGGAGAGTTGATAAGTTGCAATGAAAGTGAGTCTTCTGGAAAACAGAGCGTAAATTAGGTAATTATGTTTTTCATAGCCTGGGTGGCTTGAATGTTATTTAAGCTTCATATTAAGTAATACCTTTCCAGTTATAAGTACTGTAGTGCATGATTCAACACTCTTTGAATTACAGTATCACACTGCAGAAGGACTTTGGAAAGCAGCTGAATCCTGATTGACAGTGCAAATTTGGATCTCCCTGTATTTTCATTTGTAATTTTAAAGTTATGTAGCATAACACATATTGAGGGGTTAAAGGTTCGTGCTGAAGAGTAGACTTTATGTGCCTACCTTTCTCTGATCACTGTCTGGAATGGGACTCGTTCACAGAAGAAGTCTGATAATCAGCATGTTTCCTATTCTACACTTAAATTATGCATGTGGAAAAATCCCAGTATTGCATTTGGAAACTGTAGCTATAGTGAGATATTTGACGTCTTATAAATAGCTCTGTGGGATAAAATATATTTCAAATAACATCTTAAAATACAAATTGTGCTTTGAATCATCGCATTGTGCAGTTTTAATTGCTCCCTTTCCATTAATTGTTTATGCTCTGTTGACCTAATTCTACTTAATGTCTTTAATAATCTGCAAGAAGGATCTACAGTATATTAATGAAAGTTACAAATGATATTGCATTATATGATACCTGAGTGGGAGAGGTCCAGTAAATTAAACACAGCCTAAGAGATTCAGAGAAAAGGTAATGCATTTGAGGAAACTTGGATACTTAGTGAGAGAGAAGATTGAAATGTAATTTTGTGGTAAGAAGCTTTGATAACATAGGCAACAAAATTGCTCCTGGCATCACTGTCAAAAGAAGAGTGTGTATGCAGAAGAGCTGCATTAGGCAGCTGGAAACCAGAATACTTGTGATTGCTGAAGTACAGTCATATTTTTGAGTACTTCAAGAATTGAGGGAATCTTCTGAAAAGTCACAGAACTAAAATAAAATTAGTTGAAGTGAGAAAAAAGTCAGAAAGATTGAGTTGTTAGTATGTATAATTATTTTTTATGACAAGTACATGTAAAGGACAAGGCTTTTTTAGTATGAAGGTGTAACTGGAACTGATTATATGAACTTGAAACAAGGTAAATAGCCAATGAGTGTCTGAAGAAAGATCCTACCAATGAGATCAATTAGGTTATGGAATGACACAGTAGTGCTTATAAATTCATAAGATTTCTTGGAAGTTTTTCAGTTAGATTTCACAGGAGTTTGAACTATGTACTTATAGGCAGTTTCCATTTTTAGCTTCAATGATTCTATGACGATACAGCTTTTTCGAAATTTGTAGCTGCAATTTTTCTGGTATATCAGGTAATTTGATAAAAAGGCAAGGATTTGCTATATCCTTAACTTTCAAATTCCATTTTGTGCCTTAAATTTCTGATATTTATGCGTGTCTTCATTACACCTAAATGTGTTTCCTTTCAAATGACAGGTGCATAGTGGACTTGAGATAGAATACTTGTATTTTTTGCAATTTTAAAAGGTGTAATCTTTGTATTCTTTAAAGCAAATTTCACACAAGGTGCTATAATTTTACTTACTACTTCTCTGTTTTATATGCAGCTAAAATTACTAAAAGTTTAAAATATAAACTGCATTTATACTGAATCACAAAACAGTTGTGTGACACATGTTCAGACTAATAGTTGTATTTGTCCAAAATTTTAGAGTACTGTTTTATAAACTCCACTTGCTTTTTGATCCATGGGGAACATCATGGCATTTTTCAGAAATGTATCTTAGTTAGCAAGCAGAATAGTGTGATGACATACAAGTAACTAAGCTTAGATTAAGTTCTCTGTCTTTTTTTACTGTCAGGGCAGCTCACTGAAGACCATAGCTATCCATTTATTGAAAATGCATTGGATACTTTAAAGATGTGATTTTGAAATCTTTGATTGGATGAGTGTATCCCGCAGATACTATTCCTGCAATAAAAGGAATACTTGTACTATAATACTGTATTATATTTGTTTTCATTGTGACCCAAGGATATTATCATATATCAATCAAGGAGCTATTTTTATATTCTTTTGTACATGTGACATGAAAAAAATACAGCACTGTTTGCTAAAATCTTGGGTTGCACTTTCATAAAGCAACACTGTACCAGGTAATGATAGAATTTAAAAACTGATTTACAGCTACAGTCATGATAAATGAGTAAAAATAAAGCTAAAAATTACTTACAGTATCACATTCAATGTTTCATAGACCAGAGAGATTGCAATGTAAATTATTTTACATAGCAGATACTTAAAATAGTAAGCAACATGTATCTTTTCTTCCTCCTCTTTTTTGACTGAAATCTTTTTCTGCAGCCTCCATGTATACCTTTTCATAAAATCATAGAGTCATTAAGGTTGGAAAAGACCTGCAAGATCGTCAAGTCCAACCTTTGACTGAACACCACCACGTCAACTAGACCATAGCACTAAGTGCAATGTCCAGTTGCTTCTTGAATGCTTCCAGGGATGGTGAATCCACCACCTCCCTGGGCAGCCAGTTCCAATGCCTGACCACCCTTTCAGTGAAGAAATTCTTCCTGCTGTCCAACCTGAACCTCCCCTGGCACAGCTTGAGGCCTCTTTCTCTTTTCCAGTTGCTAGTTGCTATATTGTTAAAATATCTTCTGAAAGATAGTGAGAATTGCAGGTAAAATCCTCTTGCTATTGACTTTGCTGGGCTAGGATTTTATCCTAGGTAGCTTGCTTAAATTTCATTATAACATCATGAAACACTAAAGTAACTTGTTAAATGGACATTAAAAGTATGATTTTCATATGGTGCTCTCCTTCCAACTTCTTTTTTTATACCTGTCTTTTTTTTGTCATCCTCTCTGCAATATTCCTAGCTTTTGAAAGCATTTAAATCCTCCTGCTTATGTAAGATTAGGGATGTATTCAAACATCAGCATCTCTAATGATTTCATGTAATCTTTAACAAATTGTTTTCTTGTGCTATATATGCCTTCTGAAATGAATTTATCTAGAACATGGCCTTATGAAGCTTTTGTAATGATAGTACACAGGAATAGGCATTTGGAAGGAGATGGCTGTTCATCAGGTGACATTGCCTACTATTGATAATAACAGAAAGACACCACCCTTTGTTTAAAATCAGCTGAGAGCAGTTGGATTTCATGAGGTTCTCCCCAGCACTCTCTCAGTGTTCCCGCTGTGAAAGGCTGTTTTAGGACAGATTGAGGTGGCCTGTGTCCCAGCTATGCCCAGAATGTCTGGAAGCCAGATCCTGGCCTCAGGGCATGGGCAGCAGAAAGGAATATGATGCTGAGGTATTGCATCTTCTGCATTAGCTGCCAAGCTGAGACCATTCTGAGCAGTAGCTGATAGATGTCATTTCTCATACCATGCAGGATGTGAGAAGAGAGGCAGCTCAGCTTGGTCTCATACCTTCTTCCTAGGGATCTCAGGAGATCAGCTGGAAGATCTCTGTGCACAAAGGGTGTGTTACAGAGAGAGCTTTCCTATTCCACTCAGCTATTGTACTACAATCTATTAGCCTGTATGTCTTGAGTTATACTGGTGTGCCAAGATGGGTATGCCACACTGCTCTCCATCATCTAGTTCAAAATGAACTGCCTTGAAGGAACAGTGCAGTATGCTGTTTCTAATTCCCAATGAGTGTAACATTTAGTCAGGTTCATGTTAATGGATAGATTGCAACGGCTAGTTAACAGGGAGGTACATGGAGACCTTTTCTGTGACCAGGCAGAATCTACCTTTTCTTATCCAGGTAGAATATTTTAAATCTGAGATCAGGTGGAATCTACCTTTTCATATCCAAGTAGAATATTTTAAATCTAAGTCTAGCTACTTCTCTGAGTGTGGCACTTGCAGTCTTTACAGTAGCTTACTTCAGTGGATATTTGTATATTTATGTGATTACTAAATAAACTAGAATGAAAACAAATTACGAAAATTGTAATAATTTATAATTTAAGGTATTTGGCTACATTAACAGTTTTTGTAAATTCAGCTCTTACTTAATCTGCCTTAGTAAAAAAGGAAGGCAAGTTAATACAAGTAAGTGTTCTGCATTAGGCAGTAGGGCTTCATAAATAAAAATTTTGAGGCAGGCAAACTGCAGTTCATAAAGGATTGGTTAAATGTGTTTTTGAACAAAAAGGTTGAAAGCTTTTCTGAAAATTAATATTTCATAATGTATATTTTAAAATCTGTGGAGAGATGCTGTATTATTATTATGAGTTTACAGTTTAAATTCACACTGAATATATAGTTTTTATAGATGATTAACTATAGCCCATTAAAATGTTTCATTCTGGGTTTGTTACAATGGCTGTTTAAAAAACAAACACCTCATGTTTCTGCAAAGCTCTGTGTTCTCTTGCTCAAGAGAGTTGCATTATTATTATTGCCTGTGGTGCTTTGCAAGGCTGCTAAAGTGGCAGGTTTCTGTCCACCAAGAATAGCTCCTTAATCTTGTTTTCATGATGGCACACCTTCACAGGAGGTTCTCTCTGTTGTGTCTTCTACTGTACACCAGTGGTGCCATTCTAGCGGCCCCGAGTGCCTTTACAGATGTGCAGATGTGCAGCCTTTACAGATGTCCCTCCATGAGTCATCCGTATAACTTTCCCAATGGGGAAGACCTGTCTGGTGAACTCATAGGTTGCAAAAGTAAGTCTGGCAAGGGAATTTCAGGTTGCACTGAGTCAAACTGGAGAACCTGGATGTTGGGTAACTAGCCCTCTCACAGGACCTTGCTCCTAAGTTCATGCCTGCAACTGCTAGTGGCTGGTAATGTACAATACTTTCTGTGTTACGTTGTATCTCCTGAAATGTTGTCTTTTTATTCATACCTCTCTTGCTTTTGTGTTCAGTCTTGAATGTATTTGAATGTCCTTTCAGTTATACACAGTAAAAGTGTAAGTACAGAAGAATTTATCTAAGTGTATCATGTATAGAATTGTACTTAAAGATTCTTAATAATGTAAATGCACTGCAGCTGCTTATAATTATTTTTTTCTGAAATGTGTTATCATTAGCAGTTTACAGAGACAGGAAAACAATATGATACTTTTAATAACTTATTTATATGCAAAGATTTTAAGATTTTTTGGGATATAGATATTTGTTTTAGAGATTGTTAATACTGTAGCATTGTAGAAATTATTCATCAATTAAAAGTCATGTTCTAAAGTATGTTCTATTTGATTTTTTTTAATTTTTTTTCTTTTTTAGTGACTGGAAGTAAGTTCAAACAAGCATTCAGCATAATACACCAAACTGGTATCTGTTTACAAATACTATACTTTTTATCTAGAATTATTTCACAAAATAATCTTGAGGTTCCCTGTAACATGTTTGCTATTAGACAGCCTTCCTTTTCATATTTCTTAAAATATCAACCATAAAAAATATGTAGATTTGATTAGTAATGTTGGTTTATCAATGAAGAGGGGAAAATACAAGGCATTAAAGAGAATGTCAGCTTGTATGAAGAAAATTGCATTACAGTGGTCCTGAAATAGATGTTCCAGTAGTATATGTTTCAGTGTTTTGGAGCAGGACTTTTTTGTGGTATTAGCCTTTGAGGAGGGTATAGGCAGTGAACATCCTCTGGTTGTCCTTTGCTGTGTGACTAACAATGACATTGCAGCTATGAGGATTTTGTTGCCATGACAGTATGATAAAGCAATATTTGAGCATTCACACCTATTGAATTAGGAATCAAGTGGTTGTAACCCCAAGGAGCTTAACTGCGTACAAAGCCTAAATCCTGTCATTCAGATATATTATAATGGAGACGTAGATTTCCTAATCTGAAAGTCACAGAAATGGTTTTCTGATTTAAATTTACAGGACAGGATTTACTTGTCCTGGCCCTCTATCAAGGTTAAACCATTCAGATTTCCATAGAAACTAGTGGAAGAATATCCACTGATCTCAACAAGAGTATGATGGGACAGAGACATTCATGTATTCTGTTCTGTGTAAATCTGGATTTGCCAGGGAAAGAGAAAACTGTAGCCTCCCTGTTAGTGTGTTCTGGGACAGTGCACGTGTTTGTTGTACATTAGCTGATGCATGGTGGCATGCTTCTTCCCAGCTTTACAGTGTGCTCAGCACTGCTCCCTGCGGAATATGCCAGAAGACCTGGAAATCTCCAGCATTACACCACTGTTGCATTGTACTAATCTGAATTCAGCAGAGTCATAGAAACTCCGTTCACATATTTGCAAAACTATATTTTAAATCTGAAATTAATCTAGGTCCAGTGACACATCCCATTAAAAATAGGGAGGGTAGATCATCCCTCACAGCTGCTTGGATATTCCTAGCTTGGAATACTGCCGTCACTGAATAACTTTGATTTCCGTATGTAGTCTCTTGGCGGTTTGCGCTCGTACCACTCTCATAGATGGCACTTTGCCTGCCCTTAAGGGGCTGTTCCAGATTAAGTAGAACAAATTGCAAATGATGAGCAAAAAAAGATTCAAATGTATACTGCTTCACACAGCAGGCGCTCTGCTGTGCTCAGAAGAGAATCCTGGGTGTGCAGTCAAATTTGCATGCCTCTTGATTTGTCATGTATGAAGCTGCATAGTATAACAGGATAGACTTTCAACTCATGGCGAAAAGAAAATAATTTCAATACTGAGGATGGCAAACTAAATTAAGTGTAAATTAAGTCTGGGAAGACCATAAAGATTGAGACTTAGTGACAAAACAGAGCCAGAATTGTGGATCTGGCAGCTGACACGTGCAGCCAAATGAAAGCAAGTATTTAACATTGCTCCTGTTTTCATTCAAAGTGAGGTGGTCTTATTGAGAATAAAAAAATTGAATTCTTGCCAGAAGGTGCATAGGCTTTGCCTGCTGTTGTCTACTATGTTATAAATTTCACTGTGTTCATATTTGATATGGAAGTTTGGGGATTTTTAAAAGACAAAATAGACATAAGTAGTTATGGTAGAAATGTATTCTCCCACAAATTGCAGGATGAAGATAAAATATTCAAGGCAAATATTTTTATGAATGTGCTTGCCTAGTAAAAAATGTCTGTTGTGTGTGAATGGGACTGTGGTTACTTGTTTGGTTGGGTTTTTTTGTTTCTACCCATGTAGTTACTTAAAAACACTGTTGCCTACTGAATAGGGAGTCAGTGAAGTTTTGTGGTTGTCAGATATGTGAGTGCACTGAGTTTATGGCAAGTCTGTAGTCCATTTCCTCGATCATTAGCTTCAACTCCTAGCTGTAAGAATTTCTAAGAAAGATACAGTGATTTCACTTTCTGTCTGAAGTGAGCATTATACTTCAGGATACCTTTCTGAAGGCACTCAATGTTTACACATGATTCCTCTTTTGTCCTTCTTGCTTCTGACCTGTGCAGGGTACGGCAGAGAGGGAACAATCACAACACCTCTTGTAAATAACATCAGGTTGTTTTCACTCCCCTGACTCATTTGAACACTTGCTATAATCCTTGAGCTGTTAAACAGCACTAAGTTGGAGATAACTCAATCACCTTCCTATGGTCTGTGAAATATTTGGGTTAGACTGCAGAGGGCAGAAAAGCCATCGGAGAACAATGGAATTAAGATTGTGTGTTAGATTGAGTGTAGTAGGTAGGATATATGTTTAGGGAACTCAAAAGGAGGCTGTGTTTCTGAGTCAGTCACTCTTGAATGGCTGCTGTGCTTGTGACTGGAACAAGCTTGCTATTTAGCCCTTGGTATTGAGGAGACACATGAGACGTGCTTTACTGATGAGAGGTACCATTTATATATCTGCTCTTGGTTTTCATATCTGAGCACACTATGTGCCTGCAATTTGCACGGTTCTACATGTTAGAAGAATTAACACCTTCCTACAGTGTTTTAATGTAGTTTAGTTCTGAAGAACTTGTCAAGAACTTCTTGGAAGAAATAACATCTTAGACTGATCTGATGCCATCTTGAGAGCATAAATGTTTCAAGCAGCAGAAGTAAATTTATTTAGGGTTTGGGGTGTCCTCTGTAAATAGTTCTGGCAGCTACTTTAGTCCAGTCTTCTATCTTTCTGCTGTTGTCTTTTCTGGCACAGTCTTCTAATTCATTCTGCACTATGAAATCTCATTACACAAAATAAAATATGTATGAAAGAGAAATATGAGGCATGCAGGTGAGCCCAAATGTTTAAAATCTGGAACCTTTCCTTACTGCAATCTTTTGTGGCAACTGTGGGAGGAATCTCAGACCAATAATTCTGAGGAAGATAAAACTGTTGGTCACTAACACTGGTCTTAAAGCTTTCTGATTGAAACAGTTTGAGGGGAATCTGCTCAGGGATATGTTTTTTGTAAGTGCTTGCTGAGAAGTCAGTCATAAGCTCTTTTCGCAAGGCATGTTGGGGTGGTCATTTTGCTTTAAGATGGGCGTGTGCTCTTCACTTCAGAGATGATGCTTAAACCTTCAAGGTGTCTTGTGCTAGTACTAAGATTTCTACCTTTCAAGGGTCTTTAGCCTTTCTGTGATTCAGTTATACTCCCATTACAGGCCCATAGCATCCCTCCAGTGATGATCCTTCTTCAGTGTATATTTCTTATTTCCCCAACTCTTGTACTTAAAAATACTCACAGCTCAAGTAAGATTACCTAACATTTCCTCTGGTTGAGAAAGGTTATTATGCTTGATTTGGTGCTTATAAGCAAGGAGGGTTTTTTATCAAGGAATGAGTAGTTTCAAGGCTGTGATGTCTGCAATAAAACCTTAAATTGGAGGAAGGGGTTAAATTACTTCATTATTTACTAGAACCTCTGAGGCTGTAACAGGTGCAATTGAATGAGACAATTAGGCATGTTTAAAGTCAGCTGCAGACAAGCTATTATTTCTCTGTCTCTAGGAGAAACCACAGGTAGAGAATTACTGGTCTCATCAGGATAGCAACTGCCCTCAGAGCACTAACCAGTGTCACTTCCCATTGCAGTTCCTCTTCTGTGGGAAACTGAGAAATAATTACCATGTAACTACTCTGAGCTCTAAATAGCTGTTATTCTTCAGTTATACTGTTTACCAAGAGGTTTCATCTGCAAATAATACCTCTTGAGACTGTGTGCAGGCAGGATGTGGTAATTTACAAACGCCTTTAAGAGATTGCATTTTGAAATGTCACATCTGGGTAGGTTTGCAATTCACAGTAGGTCTGAAGACACAGATCATGGGACCAGATCCTCTGCTGCTGTGTCTTAATGGCATTGTGCTGACTTACACAAATTTGAAGACTTGGCATTTAAAAGAGCCTAAGAATAGTTCAAAATATAGTATATGTGATGTTTTTCTTTAACTTAAAAGAATTTTAATTTATTTAACAAGTTTCTTTAAAAAATCTGGAAACAGTGAAGGGTTTTCTTCTGAACCAGTTTTAGATTTAGAATTTTCTGAATATTCTAATTATGTGAAGATGCAATTTTCTGTCAAAAATGCATTATTTTCCTAGGAGATTCTTGCCTAGCGCAGTCTCCAAGTCCTGAAACTGGAGATGTGGGCGTAGGGAGTAGGGTGAATGAAAAGCCATATTGCCTTCCCAGCTGTGAGTGGCCGGCAGAGGCTCCCACGCTGAGGCCGCTGCGGTGCAGGCAGGAGTGCAGCCCCGGCACATCGGGGTCAGTGGGTGGAGACACAGCCGGCTCTCAGGGGCAGCCTTTAGAGACACCAGCTGAACGAAGCTGTGGAAGAAGCGAAGCCTGCAAAGCCAAGGAAGCAGGGAGTGGCCACAGGGGCAAGGGACAGAAAGGAACAGTCCTCTGTCACTTAACACATAGTCATAAAATCTAGAGGTTAGATTTCCTGGGTCTTCTCCGATTCGAGAAAAGGAGATAATACTTTTGGAGGAGAAGGAGGTGAAGGATTCATTAATCCCAGGCATGAGAAGAAGTCTTATTCAATGAAATTTCACTGTATTAATTTAGTCCACTCTGTCACTGACAGAGCAATCTTTTGTTCTGAATTAATCTGTTTCTTTCCAGTATAAGCACTGGGATGGAAACCTCTTCTGACTTGTCATGGCATCTATTTTCTTTCTTGATTTGTTTGACTTGGAATTTGGAGAACAGTGGCAGGAACCTGAGTGGGGAACCAACTAACTTCTTGCATTTGTACTGTGGATCTCCAAAGGAGTGTTTGGCTTGTTCAGTGCAACAGGAGGTTTATTCACCTTAGCTCTGTACTGAGAAAAGTGTGTAGGGTCCATCTGAAACACCTACACAGCCGCTTCCTTGAAACCTTTGAAAATCCCTGAAGCAGAGTTTTGCTAGAATCCAGCAATTTGAGTTCCACCTCTGCCAAGGATTTGGCTTCAGACTCAGCTAGGCTCAGACCCCCTTCTGATACAGGGGCAGATCTTCAACAGAAATCAGTCACTGCCATGAATCTGGACTCTTGCAATGGTTCATTGCTTTCAGTCTGGCAGTCTAGATGGAGTTAAAATAATTCCTGTTTGAACAGTTCAACCATCTCATTTTTTTACCAATATGACCTCTGGGAAGCGTGACTGACTGAGAGAACAATATTTTGTTCTCAGAAGCTTAGAAAGAGGCTTAATGTTGTGACAGACAAGAAACTGGTTGAGAAAATAAAGGATGAAGTGACAGCAATAATTGTTTACAGAGTAGGACCATGGGATTTAACAACAGTGCACAATAAAAACAAGCTAGTTCCAAACTATAAATGCTTATCTTCCATATCTGAGGTAAAAAGAGAAGGTTTCCATGTTTCCCAGATTTTTTTTGGACACTTAAAGTGGACCAGATGGTCATTTGAGGGGAATTAGTGTAGTGCCATTAAAGTTAAGTTGCTGGTTTACACCAAGTGATATGTGGCCCTTTATATCTACAAACCACATCATGTGTATTTTTCTTTCTGTGTTGCTTTACGTTTTCTAAACTGCATCTCTCTAGACCATTCTTTTGACAGCTGAAAGAAATCAGAGACTCTCTCATTTCATTGTACTTGGCCTTACTTGGTTTAAGGCTATGGCAAACACAATTTTTCCTCACCATAATATGTGAGTTCCTTTCTAACACTGAGAACATTATATTGTCTTCAAAAAGGATTGATGCTGTTTATTGGACATAAAACTAAAGGGGACACTAAAAGCAATTATAATAATACAGAATCTGCAGACAAATAGCTTTTCTGACATAAAACAACAAAATAAGTTATTGCTGGGTCAATTAATGCTTTTGAAATGCTTTAATTGCACAGTATCTATTTCAGACTGTTGAAATGCAGAGGTAATTTGGGCTAAAAGAAGATATGATTCACAGTTAAGATGTAAGCTGTGACTTGACAAGGGGTTTAATAGCTGCCTCAGGCAGATCAGAATGTGTGATAATGAGAATCTAGCAGAAAAACACATTGTGGAACTGAACATCAGAGTTTTCCAGGGTAAGTGGTGTCAGTGACTAACTGGTCATGCCTCTTCTACAAGGCAGAAGTGGTCAGCCTTGACAACAGTGACTACTGCAAGCTTCGAGTTAGTTACAAAGTACTCATTTTTGAAGGAAAGACATGTATTCATACATAGCCAAATTCGTATATATGTACATACACCTGTATAGAAATACAATTATTTTTTTGAGCACAGTTCAGTGAAATGCATTTCAGCATGACAGAGAAGTAGGATCATGATAAAGCCTTCATCAATTTACTGTGCTTCATTGTCTACTCATGTCCCTTGCCAAGTTCTTTCTGGGAAGCTGTAAAAAAATTATTTGCTGGCTTAGGCTTGGACTTGACTCTGTTCCCTTCGTGCTACTGTACTCTTCTCTGCAGGGGATCATTTTACATTTTCTTAATTGCAGTGAGAGCTCATGGTGTTGGCAGTGGTTGTACTGAGAAATGGATTTTGATGAAGTGCAGTCCACTTACTCCACTGAACCTTCAGCATTTGGAAGCTGAATGATAGCATCCTGTCAAGATAATGCTGACAGCTTTGTCACTAAGGGGACAGATTTATTTGCCACCCATGCATTTTATAGCAAGATTGTGCTTTAAAAATTTTTTGCTATGTTGCTTTATTTTGCTGTATTTTATGTTGCTGTATTTTTCTGTTTGAGAATATTGCTACTGGGAAGTAAAAGGGAAGTTATTAGCTGGATATTAAGGTGAGATTCCTTTCACCTAGCCTTAGATTTTTATGCAGCAGATGTTTGCAGCCAGGGCAGGTACACAAGCTTCCCTTGAGAATCAGAAGAGAGAAATGGGTGGTTCACTTAACCTTTTGTAGATATCTAATTTTAATTGAAGTGAACTGCACTCCAGCCTCTTTGGCTATAAATATCATACTGTACCCGGCTCTGCAAACAGTATTCCTAGAGGCACACTGATAAAGGCCTCCACACTGCTCATAAGCTGCCACATCAAGAGGAATCTGGTTGTATCTCCTGCTGCTTAACAGTTTTCACTTGAGAAACTCACCAAAACAGGCAACTCCAAAACTAATCACTCTTCAGGGCTTGTAAGCCCCACTTGAAGCAAATGAAGGAAAACATTGCAGATTATCTCTAAAGGGGGAAATCAGTCCATATGTTTCAAGGTCTTGTCTATGAGAAAGTTAGAAGTCCTGCATCTCTTAGAGGCTTCCTAAGGAGTGATGTGTATGTGACTGTCCTTACAGTTCTTGCTTGTTCATGCCCTCTCTTCAATGGTCTTTCAACCCAGTTGTGAATTTCAGCCACATGAAAAAGGAGACAGTAATGTTTCAAAGACATTGTATTCATAAAGGTTTTCTTTTAGAAAAGCCAAATTAATGTTACCATAAAAGAAAAGTGGCACCATCAGCTGGTCATTGACTGGCTAAACTGAAGTGTGCACACCGGCTGCCCTACCAGCACCAACAGGCTCTGGACGAGCCACTGCACCCTGCTATTTCTCTATCTCGTACATAGGGGATGCAATAGAAATCAAGGATTTCAGGAATATAAGAGCAGAAGCTTAGGTTGCTGAGACAGAAAGGCAATAGGAAATAGCTGTGTCTGTGGTGAAATGTTGGGTAGATAAAAATCTATAGGAATCCAGGCTAAGACTGACTGCGCTGCACATGTCATTCCTAATCACTGATAACATTGTAAATACTGTTCACTTCTAGAAGTCCAAGAAGGACCAGGAGAATTTGAGAGAGTAAAATGTACATACTCTTCAGAAACTGGAGCAAACAACTGACTTGCGTTCACCTGCAGCATCATTTTTTGCAATCTCCAATTTCCTGCCATGAAATAATCTTAGCATCTACCTGAAACACTTAAAATTGTAAAGAAACTTGCATTCTATCTGCACTTCTGTTTAGCTGACAGAAAAGAGGTCATCTCTGCTGCTTGAGTATTGTTCAAATGCTGTACTTAATGAGTCTACTTAAACATCCTAATGAGAGAAAAAGGTATAGAAGTGCTGTCCCTCTGACCAATTTATCACAGAACTAAGGAAAGCTCTGGAAATTCTGCAAGACACACAACACAGATTCAATGTGGAAGCAGATCAACTTCCAGGCTGAAACATCCATAAGAAAGGGAGAAGAACTGCTTCCCTACACTTGTCTGGCGGCTTATAACCAACCCAAACAACTGCTTAAAATCAATATATGTCTGTCACTATCGTGTCTAATAACTTCAACCTCTCCAGTCTTTGAGTAAGTCTTGGGTATTCAGAGCATCTTGTGGGCATTAGTTCCTGACATGCTCCCTTTGTTCCCTATGCTACTCTGCTCAGTCCTTAACTCTCTGGCCTGTCCCATTGACTGACTTCTTGGCCCTTCTGCTTGAGACCCTGTGATTCAGGCATACCTTTTTCTTTATTTATCTCTGAAGTAACTAATCTGGTTCCCGTTTCTAGCTGTTTTATTATACAGAAATCAGAATTGTGGAATCATTAAGTCTGGAAAAGTCCTTTAAGATCAATGAGTCCTACCACTAAACCAGCACTGCCAAGTGTACTGCTAAACCACGTCCCTAAGTGCTACATCCACACATCTTTTAAATACCTTCAGGGATGGGGACTTCACCATGTGTTTTCTCCAGGCTAAACAGTCCCAGCTCCCTCAGGTCCCCTGGATGGATCTCATCCAGCCCTGTAGACTTGTGCATGTCTAAGTGGGATAGAAGGACTATTTCCCCTTAGATTATGGGGGCTTCATTCTGATCCCCTTCTCTGTCTTCTAGCTTAGGGTGCTGGGGACCTGGAGAACAACTACTCTTGCTGTTAAAGCCTGCTCCTGTACCTTTAAGATTTCCTTGAGGAATGTCCAGCCTGCCTAGACTCATTTGTTTGGAACTGCCTGGACTCTGTCAACCAGGCTCCTAAACAGGCCAAAGTCTGCCCTGCAGAAGTCCAAGACGGCAGTTCTGCTGATCCCCTCCTTACTCCTCTGAGAAACAAAAACTGTCATTTGATGATTAATGTGCCCAAGACAGCCTCCAACCATTACATCACCCACAAGTCCTTACTTTTTATGAACAACAGGTCCAACCTTCCCTAGTTGGCTCACTCACCAACTGTGTCAGGAATTTTTCTTCCACAAACCCCAGGGACCTCTTAGACTCCTAGACTACTAGAACAACTGTATTGTATTTTCAGCAAACACTTGGAAAGTTGAAGTCCCCTAT
Organism: Xenops minutus; assembly: GCA_035221455.1. Taxonomy (NCBI): domain Eukaryota; kingdom Metazoa; phylum Chordata; class Aves; order Passeriformes; family Furnariidae; genus Xenops; species Xenops minutus. Next base: position 19,686,467 of record JAWWEE010000074.1, read on the forward strand.
GAGAACAAGGTCCAGCAATTGTGAGACTTCTTCCAGCTGCTTATAGAATATTTAATCTGCCTCTTCATCCTGGTTGGATGGTCTGTCATGGACTCCCACCAGGATATCTGTCCTGTTGGCCTTTCCCACGATTTTTAATCCTAAACAAACCTATCATCACCATTAGTAAGCTCCAGAAAACCAAAAAACTCTCTGCCAAAACACTTGAGTTGGGCTATTGATCCTGCCACCTTTTGTGGGGGGCAGAAGCCCTAATTCCTATGTGACCAATCTCAGGCCCTTCTGTGGTTTCTAACAGATCAATAACCCTTGGGTCTTTGTTGCTGCATGGATCTCCATCCTCTGCCTCCAGAGATCACAAACTGAAGGGCCTCACTAGCACACCATCCCTCAAACTGGTGTGCTTATCTCTACAGAGTCTGACTTTATCTCTTTCCCCCATTTCAATCACCACGCTGGGGTAAGAAACAGCTTCACAAGAGGTACTCAATGTTAAACCTGCATATAAATTCATCTTCCTATGAAGATGACAAAGACATGTGATGTACATTTTCTGTTTGATCTGTTGCTTTCTCATTGTATTGTAAGGATTTTTAGCACTCTGCTAATTTTAAGCCTGCTTGTTGGGTAAGGAGGTGGTCTCTGCCTGTCCAGTACTTTCAGTACTTTCCAGTACTTTGCCCACCAGTACTTTCCAGTGTCCTTCTGGCAATATAAGTACTGTTTTCTAGGAAGGCTTTAGACTGTGGCTTACTCTATTTTGAAAAGCATCAGAAATTATCATAATCAAGTGGTAGTGTATTATTTATTATTAGCACAACTGGCATGTGGAGGCCAATAAAGTGTGAGATTACATGTCTTGCAATGTCACAGTGCTATTTCTAAATAGAATAATAATCCAGATGTTTTATATATATATAATTAGCATAAATAAGCTCATTTTATGTTATATTGAACACTGTGCATAAAACACAAGATTCTTTTCTTTACATTTTTAATGATAAAGGTATTTTTTGTTATTTTCATCCTTTGTCTGCTTGCTCAGAATTAAACTTTTTTGTTTGCCCTTTCTAGACCTTGTTGTGTCTATCATTCTTTTTAGCCGTGCATTTGCTTTCTATCTTTAAGGACTCTTTTCTTTTACTTTTTAATCATCCTGAGTATTTGACCTGTTTTCCCCCTTAGAACAGATGCAGTCATCTATTCCCTAAAAATGAATGTTCAGGATGTTATTGCCCTTTTGATGGAGCTCTTGAACACCCACCATGGCAGCCATTCTGTCTGTGCACAGCATGTCTGTACTCAGCAGTATGAGGTTTTCTCTTTCAGATCTCAGATTAGTTCAAAAGGCAGTATCAAGCTGATAACAGAGTGATGTTCTGCTCACATCGTTCCCTTTTGAGAAATTCTTTCTCACTATATAGACTGTGAATGAGTCCTTAGTTCATAATAGGTACATTGAATCCCACTCTGCAAGCTCTTACAAAATGTTTCCCCCTACGAATATAAAAGTTCTGGCCAAAGTCTGATTGCTTGAAACACACAGATCTTGCATGATCTTTCAGAGAGATGCAGGTGTACATTGACTCTGACTATGATGTTTAGTCTTTGGCCTGTAGAAATCCAGGAATTCCTTAATTTTCCTCTGTCCTTCACTGACTTAGGGTTTAATTCCTCTCTATTCTGTAATACTGTCTTCTGTTGCTTCTAACTCTTACAATCAGATCTGGTTCTCTTTTGATAATGCTAAATAATCTGTACATTTTTACAGGTTAAATCAGAACTGTTGATTGGATTTTTTCCCCTTGATTTTGATTCTGATCCCCATTACAATTTGTTCTGACAGTGATGATAACAATATATGATGTATTTTGAGTTAAGAGAAGTTATAAATCTGCCATACATGGCTCAGAAACTTTTCACCTCTGATTAGTTTCTCTTGTGAAGCTGATGCCTTTCAAGAGTAGTTTCTTTCTTCTAGAAGTTATATACCCCTTCAGTATCTCTCATGCTGCCTGATCACTGGCTCTAACGTCAACACTTTCCTATACAAACCTGAATAGATGAAAATCTAGTGCCTGTCTCCTAGCAATATATTTAAAAAAAACCCACTCCAGGGCCATCTTTCTTTCCTGTTATCTTCCCAGAAAACATAATGGTCACTTGAACTTTTTCCCCTTGTCTGATACATTTCTGGAAAATGTCATGTTTCTTGCAGCTTGAAGTTCATGCCTTTCCATGAAATACTTTATTCACTACTTCTTTCTATTTCTAAAACCTTCTGTCTGTTTTTGAATTGAGTTGTTTATTCTCTCACTCCTTGCATCAGGGAGCATTCTTTGGCTTGGGAGCTTTTGCGGAATTCAGAATTACAGCTTTTAAGCACAGTGAGTCATTATTGCAACACAAGGTAAAAAGAAAGACAATGTGAAGAAATAGTACATGAGGGAGGGAGAGGAATCCATGTAGCCCACTCTCAGCCTGCCTGCAGACAGCTAACTCTGACAGGATTGCTCCAAGCCAGCATGTTTCAGTCTCCGTCATGGCCTCTTGTCCTCATGTGCAGTCTATAATCACCTGTCCTCAAGAAAAAATACTCACTTGGTCAGGTAAGTCAGAAACATGTCAAAGAAATATTCGGGACTCTGAAGAACAGTAATACATTCCTCTCTGCTAGAGAAGGTGTAGGTAATTATTTCAGCTATTGACGGAAGTTACATGATAGTCGTAAAATATGAAACCTTTCTCAGTTGTTTGTAAAAATACTAGTCAGATTGAAAAAAAAAAAAAATTGAGCTGTAAGGTAACTGTGAAGAGGATGTGAGCTTCTGGAGATTGATGTTTCTTAAATTCCAGTGGGGAGGTGGATATGTGTGTGAGACACAGTTAAGCCCCATGACTCACATTAACTGAAGAAAAATTGAACTGCTACCCTAATAGCTGCTCCCAAAATGTGCCCTTCTGCATTTGCAGGATGAACCTGACTAGTGACTAGTGTGTTGTTAGCAGCAATAAATAACTATTGGGAAGGTTGTTATTGAAAGCCTTGAGACAACAGAGATGAAAGAGATGAAGGGTTATTGTCCCAGGTTAAGAGTCACAGCTATTTTGAAAGGTGTATCTCATTCAGCAGCAGAGACAGGGACCCACCAAAAGCGCTGCAGGCATAACTAACAGCAGGAGGTGAAGCAATTTAATGATGTGAAAGGCAGCCTCTCTAAGTGAAATATGGAGGATAACAGATCTGGGAGGAGGGGTGGTTTGGGGTTTTTTTTATTATTTTTTCCAATAGCTGACAATAGCAACAGCAGCGGGAAGCACCTGAGAGTGAATGAGAGTGAAGGAATTGGGATGATCAGCAAATGACAGTAAATAAGAAAAGTGACTTGAAAAGGCTCTTGGCCCCCAGTGACTCTAAGAATAGTGAACTGGGACAACAAAAGCAAAAGTGCACTTTGAAAGAAAACACCAATGTGCTCTTCCTCCTGGCCTCATCTGAACTCTTTCTCAACTGATACATCAATGCAGAAGTAAAGATGTGTTGTATGTTTCATGTGGCTGTGCTGTTCTGTAATAGCATCTGAACAAACAGGTTTTGTTTACCAGACTTCTAGTGAAGCCACATTTTTCAGTCAGGAATCTTCTTATGTCCCATTCTCCAGCCTACTGAAGCAGAAGGTTAGATCTTCCCTTGACGTTGACAAAGCTGCACCAATTTCCACTGCAGAGTCTCTAGCTGCTCACTTCAGAAGTGAACTCTGTAATGGAAACAACACTTAGTTTTTGACTATGAGGAACAAAAATTTTTTCCATCAACGCAAGAGTTCAGTGAAAACCAGGTGCCACAATTCTGTGAAGCTGGCAACAACTTTTGGGTGATGTCTGCATTTACAGACTTTGCAAATGGACTGGATTTGAGTCATAAGCTTTCTCCCCTTGGCTAAACTCCTTCACATCTTTATTGTCCTGCTTGTTTAGCTGGTTGATTTTTAAAACTCTATTTTGTTAAGGCAAATAATATGTCGGGTGCCTTGGAAAGCACATGGAAACAATCTTCTTAGTCAGGAATAGGCCTTGTTTTCTGCCACTAGCAGTCTCAGAAGAAGCTTGGGTCAAAGTACTGTGGGTCAGAGATTTTTGTTCTGTCTCAATCGTACTTTTAAAATGTTTCCTGTTTAGTGAATTACTTATTTTTGTCTTCATATAAATGAGGGTTTTAGCATCTCCTTAACTGGAGACTATTTTGTGGGGCAGCAGCTGCAAAGAAATTGGCAGCAGCATAGAGATCTGACCTGACAGCAAAACTCCCTTTTCATTGTAGTGACCACAACTTTCTCACATCTGAAAACGTTGTCCTTGTTCTTGAAAAGTATAAACCCCTTAACTAAGACTATCACTAATATACCCTCTCTATGTAAACCCTGGTCAATACATAAATACTCTTTCTGACACTTCCCTCCTATGTCTGAATATAATTTCCTGGAACATGAAATATGACAGTAAGATTTGCCAGTGACCACGAGGTGAATAAAAAGTCTTTCCCTCTGCTCCCCAGTATGTTCAGTGTTCATAGCACTGAGTTTGGCAGAGATGCTGGGTTTACTCTGCTTTACTCTGAGCCAACATTCCCAGTAGTGTCAAGACAATTTTAGAAGCAAGATGCACTCAACTGAACTTCATCTATGAAGGGACAAACAGGTGTTTATAGCTGAGTTGTCAAGTTCATATATTACCTTGGGTGCTTTTTTCTGTCTGAAATAATTTTTTTAATATGGAACTTTTGACCAGTCCTCAGGTTTTAGGAAGCCAGGTAATCCTAAATCAGTTCATTCTGAGGGAAATAAAAATTTAGAGAAGATGGAAACAAGATCTGCAGTATGCAGAGTAAGTTAGATAGGTGAAATAATTGTTGACCGATATCCAGAATGCTTTCTGCCATAATAATGCCCTCTCTCAAACCTGCTAACTCAATAGATTTTAACTTCTCTGTGCTTTGCTACAGTGCATGATTTCCAATTATATTTCAGAAAGGAATAGGGCTATGTTAATCAGCAGTGTAAGGAAGTGATAAGGAAAGGTTACGGAGAATCATGAAGGAGCTGAAGGTTAGAAGGGGGGTATATGAAGAGGAATGCCTGGACACCCTGACATACAATCTATGAGTTTAGTCTACAGATTTTAAAGTTTACAACCTGCAAAGTGGAAGATGTGTCAGCTGATATCTCCAATTGAATCAGAAGCATCAGAGACCCCATATTGCTGTCTGGATCAGCAGAGGCATAAATCAGCATGAACCTGGCTGGAGCATCTGAATGGATAGCCATACTACTGAGTAGTGCCCTGTAATAGGAGTAGATCTGTGGAGTGAAACAGTTGGCACTGGGGATCCAATGTCCACACTATTCAGGGCAGAGTCGTGGAGAGGGATGGAGAAGGTTACTAATGCCATTAGTGGCTGGAGCCCATTAGCTACGAAAAAGGTTGGTAAGAGGTGAATTAGTATTCATGGGAAACAAAGCAATATTTGTTCCAGAGTTCCATGTTTAGGATGTTGAAGTCTTTTCTCACACAGCTTTTAATGATTTGTAAAATACAACAGACCCACCACTCCAGCAAACACTGATCACCTGTGTCTGCATCTCTGGTCTCGGGCACTGCAGACCTCTGATCCCCCTGCGGGTCCTGGGGTGATTCTGCATAGCCAGTAACATAAACCTGTTGCTATTTCCTCTGATCATTAATCACTCAGGATTTCTTTCGTACTTAGTTGCAATACCTCAGGCGCTCCTATAAAGGCTATAAGATTTCTTGTACATGGAGCTCTTCTGCCTTTCTAAGGCACTTACATTTTCTTTTTCTAGGAATAACCTTGGTGATAAAATGAGTCACCTAACCCTCTGCCAACAGTGAACATGATGACTGATGCTTAAACAACATCTTTCATGCTAAGAATGTTTGAACCTATGTGTGGAATCCTGCCCTGGGTTGCTGGCTGTGCTGTCAATACGGTGTTGGAGCCTTTCTATATGCACAGACCAGGGGAACTCTATGTGAGGATTCAACACGCTCCACTACTGCTTTGGAAAGGATCTGTATGTGAGGCTACCTGACCTGGCTGGCAGGCATAAGTATTACACAGGGAGTTATGGTGCTCATATGCCATGCTGCAGGGAACAGCAGTGGAAGGGACTGTGCAAGTCCTTGGGTGATGGTCCTGCAGCCACATCACAGGCACCTCTCCTCATCCCTCCACTCCAAATAGTGAAGTGCCAACAGCTCCATCCTCTAGCACACCAGTGCTCTCCTGGCTACTGTGGAGATCCAGACAGTTGAGCATGAAAAGGTAAGCAACATGAGCTTTACGTTCATTCTGTTCCTACTGGCTTAACATAAGCAAGACTTGACTGCGTGCCTTAGGAGCATGAATTCTTTCTCAGGAATGTGGTGCCACTAATGTGTCTTTAACCAAGCATAGCAACACTAGAAATAATCAGGCAAAGCAAAGAGGTGTAGTTTGATGGGAGTTGATGATGTTGAGTATTATTTATATTGTAGATTATAATCTCTGTGAGTTTCTAGTAATCTTTAGGATATTTACTTATCTGTGTTGGCCAAGAGTACTTTCACTTTATTTCTCATTTACATTCCTCACTAATGCATATCCTAATTGTACACAGGATCTGGGTGGAAAAATGTTCCCAGCTCAAATTTTCAGAATCACCTTCTGTAGTCATTTCTGAATTTACTTGTGATTTTTCTCACCCAGCACCTAACTAGTCCCAGCTCAGTAAGATGGAATATGATGAATTTATGGAAGTTGTTACTGTAACACTGCAAAGTTCCTGAAAAATAAAGATAGCATTTTAGATCAAATCAGAAATGAGGTATAATGTGTGAATATGAATATGCTTCCTGAATTTGACATTCCCATCATGTACTGAGTGTCACTGATGCTTTAATTACAAAGTGGAAGCTCATGGGGCAAAAGAATAGGTTCTACAAGAGCCTACAGATTGCTCCATTATGTCAAAAAGAAACATGATTCTTAGTAAGCATAAATATCAGTTTTCCTACCTCTTTGTGCAAACAGCCAGGACTGATGCCATGGATGCTGGCAAGGAAAGTGCTGAAGCGAAGAGGGAGACTTGAATATTTAAGTGTAAAATACAGTTCAAAGCTAAACTGTTCATATGTGACTGAAATAAAAGGTCTGAGCTCTGTGCTTCAATCACAGGCCATTAATTAATATCTCAGTGCCACTCTAATTTCCTAGCATGCTTGAAAAAGGAGAACAATATATTTTTGGCAGTTTAGCAGCAATTTAAAGAAGAAAAAGCCACTAGCAATTTTCACATGACAGACTGAAGATAAGGAAGCCAAGAATGATGTGCAGATATCAGAGAGAAGTAGTAGTAGTAGCTGGTAGTTTGTGAAATGCTCTTCACATGGACAGAGTCGCAACACAAAACCATCTGAGGAGCAAACAGCTCAGCTGTTCCTTCAGAGAGCCTGCCACACGCGTCTTCAGCTTCTATACCACAAAGCACCTGATTCAGAGAAATCTATAAACTGTAGAGAAAGGGACTTAGAAAAGTAAAATTGAACTTCAGTTTTTCTTTATGAAACTTGAACTTCTGCAGGGCAGATACATAAGTTCTTAGAGGAAAATGTTGTAAGTATCAAACAAAAATATAATTTAGTTACAAGGGAAATCAGTGTTTCTGTAGCCAGAAGCAAGCAAGGGGTTCAAGAGGAAGACTGAAGAAGTTGGTGTCATTCACTGTTGATGGGACTTCAAAAGCCTGTGCACATCTGCCCAACGATATCAGTAGTTTTCTATTTAAAGTCAAGCACTTGTTCACTGAACCTGACTCAAAGATAACCACAGCTTGTTTCATAAAACTGGAAAATTAATCAGTGTGAAATGTATTGGAAAACAGAATGGTTATTCATGTGCCTCAGCAGTTTCCTTATTAGGTAAAACAAGCTTTTGATTGTTCTCCCAGGGCATACAGTACCTCAATATGCTGCAAAATAGGCTGTTAGAAAATGAGCCAGCATGACTTGCATACCTCAGTGACCACTTCTGTGACAAATGCAAATTAATATTTTGAATCCAAGGTCAAAGTCTAATCATTGAAATGACAGGGACTTAGTCTTTGATGTTCTTTAGGTTTTTAGATGTATGCTTTACCATACATTGACAACTTGCCTTGGGCCGACTGGGAACCAGTGGGGTTTGCAGAGGGCAGGGGCCACTGGCTGACCCTGTGATGAGTTCCCTAGAAAGTTACAATGCAAATTCTTCCCAGCAGATGCAGAAGAAACCAGCATGTGATCAAAATATTTCTACGGAAAAGGAAAGCACCGCACATTAAAATAGAAAGATTAGAAGCTCATAAAACAAAAGGTTGGCTTAGGGTTCCAGATATATGATATTGCAAATGGTCTTTCACAGTTGGCTCCACTCCTTGGAACCACTGAATCATCTCCTACTTGGACATGTTTGGAAATGTCATCTTTTTCCAATTCAATTCTATCTGGTTGCATCAACTGAAAATTTGGAGTGGCTCAGTGCCAAACTGTGGTAAAGACAGTGGTGTAGAAGAATATAAATGAATTAATTATCTCAGCAGAATTAAGCTCGTTTAAATAGCACAAACCCTTACCCTGAAGAATGCTAGAATAAAAATTAAAAGTCAGGTCCTTTAGCAGGAAGAAAGTGTCCCCTTTTAAATCTACATTGCTTTTCAGCAAGTAATCAGAATAACATCCATACTAATATGGATGCAGAAGATCAGGATGCTCTCTCCCTCTATCCCTGAGGAAAGGGATTGACAAGAAATTATGTTGACTTAATGATATGTCCAGAAGGACTCATTTTGATTCTCTAGTCGCAGTATCAGCTGCCAGCTCAGAGATGAGTGTGATGGGGATGTTTCAAGGCTACTGATTACTTTCTATCCCTAATCTGAAAAATGACGAGGCCCCTGATTGTACATGTCTCCAGCCTGACTGCAGACCACTGCTAGGAGAAAGAATTATAAGAGATGGTGAGACTGCTTTATACACATCTTTACATCTAGTCTAGACACAGGAGATTTCCTAGCCCAAAGTGTGATTTGATGATCTGAGTTCATTCAGCTAATATCTGGGATGAGATTAAGTCAACACCACATAGTGCACACCACAGCAAAATCCCCATGCAAGCTGGCAGAGCATCCATGGCCAGCAGTACCTATACAGGTATCAGATCTTTTGAGCCTCAGATCATAACTTGCATGTCCATGTTATGTGGGCAACGTACAAAGTGTGATATGCTTGGTGATTTTGGTGTGCAGACAAGTAATTTTTGAAACCTTATCAGTCCTCCTGTGGTTTGTGCCCGCCCTGGGCATGCCTGCTCACACCATGCAGACCCTCCAGGGTGCTCCCAAGCCATCTCCAGCAGTTGGTCGGTGGACTTCACATGTGGGTAAAGAGCTGGCCTGCCACCTCCTGCGTTGCTTCCCCTCCCTGCAAACACCAGCCAGAGCAGCTGTACGTGGCTCATGCTGCTGTGTCATGGACCTGGGATATGAGCTTCTCTTTGAGCACTGCCCAGGTCACTGCTACTCTGAGTGTCTGATTAATGCCACTAGTACAGACTAATGGGAAAACATCTTGATACAAATAAGTAGTGATAATCTCCGAGTGAATTATTTCTAGTGTTTTGTTCATATTTTTAAGTAAAGCTACTCCAATACCACGTTTCCAAAGGATGTCTATCTACACTGTGAGTGGACTGTTTCATTATACAAAAGGTTAACCCTGATGTCTGTCTGCAGCGGGAGTGAAAAGAACTTGACCATAAAGCAGCATTCACGAACACATAATTTCTGACATGACATTTACTCTCTAACCATATTATTTGCAGACATTCATTTGTAAAGATTTTCTTTTTCTCTTCCTGAAAAGATTGCATTTTTATGAGTAAAACAATCAGTGAAGGTGGCCAGGGTGCCACTATCCTCTTTAAACCATCAAAAATAAAAGATAACTGAAATTCCACAATGCACAGCTCCTTTCTGTTTGCTATCTATTATTCATAAACATTGCCAATAGTTCATCAGTTCTGTTTTCCCGTGTCATAAAGCTTGTTTTTCATGCATACAGCCATGCAGTAGAAAAAATAGTGCAATCAATGACCTCAATACAGTGAAAATAAACCACTTAAAATGACCTGTTTGCATATAGTCTACAAGCTGAAAACTTCACATCCCATTTCTGCAAAAAACTCCCAACCCAACAACATTTCAGGGAAATTAAATTTATTTTCAAATAGAAATTAATTCTTTCTTACTGTTTTGAGGGAGGTATTTGAATGAATTCTTGCAAATAACAAATACAGTGGCAGAAATTGTGAGGAGTTTGTAAACAGCTGGAAAAAAAAAAAAAGAAAAATTGCACTGTTCTGATAACATATCCCTCATCATAAAAATTGTAGCTAGTCCTACTAATCAGGAGCTGATGCTGAGCATTTCTCAAAGTGATGAATGACATTTCAGCATTTCCTCCTCTCTTTCTGATCATCTGTTATAATGACAGCAGCTTTTATCATAACTTTTTTTTTTTGAGGTCCCCTTGCTTTCTTCCTTCTTTTACTATAAAAGCTCTCAAAGGAAGCCTTTGTGTGTCACGAGAAGCCAAATTAACATAATATGCAGCATCTATAAATAGTTGGTTCAAATTAGACTCTTCTGCAAAACCTTGAAGTGATATTTCTTTGTTTATTTCTTTCCTATTGCTGGTAACAGACACAATCTCGTATCACATTTTTTCTTTATGAAGCATTAATTTTGTTCTGATTTTGGTTATTTTTCAATTTTTTTTATCCAACTGCAGGTGAAAGATAGCCAGTTCCTTGTTATTGTATTTTGAATTTGTGCAAAAAAAGCTTATTAGAAATGTGACATGTGGTACTGGCAAATTAATTACTAAGGACAATGCAAAATTGTCCTAAAGACAGATATTGGAAAAAAGGGATTTTTCATAAGCTGTGCTCTGTAAATTTTTTCAGATCTTTTGAGAATTGCTTCCAGGTGTAAAAAAATTGAAAAGAATTCATCAGCTAAGAAGCATTAAGACAAGGATAATTAAATCAAAGTCTGGTTGGAGGGTGGTTAAAAAATATTAGTTCCTATTTGCACACTGTAAGGATCATGTGGTGAAATTGTCAGATATTTAATGCAAATGGAATAATAGAATTTTTTTCCCCATACAATTTGCAACCAAAGTGCAGAATTCAATTCCATGTGGCAAGTGAGTTCAAGAGGGAATTAGACCAATTCCTGGAAGAGAAAACCCTTAGTGTTTTTTAACAAGACAGTCCAGAGTTAACCAGTAACTTAGAGATTTCACAGTGCTGAGGAGTTACACTATGGGAAATCCTCCTGGCTGCATCCCCTTCTCCTTATACTTTTCCTCTTTGACATGGTTGGAGAGAGGTATTGAGGCTACCCTAAGCACACATGTGGTTATGACCTTAAATGTCTCAGTCATAGCCCAGGTTTCACTCTGGAAGTGAGGACCAGGTGCCACCTGATGCGTGTTGGGACAGTGTGTGTGGGCATCAGCCCTGAGGTCTCTTCCCCACCACTTTCCCTTTGCCTTCAGGACAGTCTGACATAAACACCAGGTCCCAGAACATGAGCACAGCTGTGAGATCTGTCAAAAACCATTGAAATTGCTTGGTGATTGAGGGTAGTTGCCATTGAGTTGTTAGCACTGTAAACATCAGTCACTGCCAGGAAGGAGGCAGCAGTTTGCTCCTATCTGGCACCTGTGCCCCTCGCCTGCCGTCTGCTGCAGTGGGATGGAGGAGGCTCGGGGCTTCACACCAACAGAGGCTGGGGCTCTTCTGCCTGATCTTCATCTCTTTGGGGCTTTCCCCCAAGGGCCAAGGGGTGCAAAATGGTTTAAAAATTCTCCCCACGAACTATACAATCTCTTGTCCACATTAGTTGCTTACTAATGGTTGATATTATCAAACACAGCTTTTCAGAACCTGCACAGGCACAGGAACACACAAGTTCTTCCAAAATATTTAATATTTTCTTTTTTCTTTTTGATTTCTTTAACACTGGGGACCCACTTTTTTTTTCCTTCCCTTGGCAATTTTAAAGACTAATAATTTAGTTTTTAAAGGAAAAACTCAGCTTCTCAGAATCTCATGACTCCAGTGACTGGGCACTGGGGAAAACACTAAATAACACAAGATGCATAATTAAATCACAGGCATCCTTCAGTTTCTTGCGATTTTGTCCTGAGAATATTTTCCTGATCTCCAAAGCAGCTAACATTTTAATCCTGGCCAGGGAAAGGCAACCATCTCTAATGTAATCTAATTTAATTTAGGACTTACAATGAAGCTAACTCATGACCAAACTGTTTGCTTTTTAATTCCATGGCAGTATAATCCATTGCTGTATCCTGGGCAAATTACTGATCCTAGTTCATGTATAAATATAAAGGTTATTTTACAGAAAGCTTAGACTAAAGTATTGAATAGCTACTCAAAGAATGTTTTGTTCAAATTAAGAGTAGCATGTGCATTGAAGAAATCCTATGAAAATTATCATTTCAAATTAACAGGGCTCCTCAATAAATATTTTCTGAGAAAAGGCAGTAGCTGGAGAATCATGAAACAAGGTCTTTGTGCAGCCAAGCTCACTATGCTTCAAGAGACAGCACCATCTACATTAATTACTAGTTCCCCTTTCCTGCAACAGTCACTTCTTCAGGAGGAATTTACAAAATTAAAATAGCTTTGAATGTTTTGCATGACGGAAATTCTTTTAACACTTCCACTTCTGTAACTCAATACAATGACTCAAATGCAACAGACAAAACTTCTTCAAACAGGTTCCCAGGAGGGGTTTAAGAGCAGCTTTCTTGTCGTGCTTTAATTTGACTGTCATTTTCCAGGAATCACAGAGTGAGCTTTATGAACAAGTCTGTTTTGGGTTTTTTAACAGCTTAAGAGGGATTTTTTTTATACTGTTGCCAATCTTTTTTTTAAGGAGTTTAGCTCCTTTTTGTTCAGTACGACATTCCAGCTGTAATGCCACTCTGGAAGGCCTCCGGTGTGGCTGGGCCATGTCTTATACTCACCATGCTTTGTGGATCTCAACGCTCTTTGTGCCTGGGCCCATAAGCCTGTCTGGGAGCTTTATCTGCTGTAATCACTTTGCACATTTATGGCTCAGTACAATAAAACCTCTGGCAGCTTGTTTTCTTGAAGAAGTATGCTCAGCCTCACAGAATTTGAGTTTTAAAGACAGGTAGATGTGACACTGAGGGACATGGTTTAGTGATGAACTTGGTAGTACTGGGTTAACAATGGGACTTCATGATCTTAGAGGTTTTCCAACCTAAATGATTCTATGGTTCACTGATTTGAACCTAGTCATTCATTAATTATTTTCTTTTCTCATGAACATACATAAAAATTTAACCCAATATTCCTTCCAGGTCTCTTATAACTTTGAGGAGAATGGGCTTTTGGCAGTTGAATTCCCAAAGCAAGCACACACATTGTGACCTTCCTAATATAAACAGGGTGAGCAAAAAGCCTGGTGGTGTTCTGCATGCCAGTGCCATCCAGAGTGAGGGTACCAGAGCCCTTCACAGATGATGGATGAATTAGTTTGGTGGATGCAGTAGTTCCTCAGAGAACTCTGGGGAAGGCTTTCTGGGGAATTTGACAGCAAAACTGCCTTTAAATTCAGCGGTGAGTGCTTGAAAAATCCCACCCTGCTGTAAGGTAGAGGGTGATGTGGGAGAGAGCATGGCAGATATTTTCTGCATGAAAAGTATAGGAAAGAGAATAGAAAATTTTGGCTCTAAATTTAAGGGAAAAAGAAGTAGGCAGAGTGAATATAGCAGGATGTCCACTGATAGGGTAACTCATTTCAGTAAGGCCATGAGAACATGTACTGTAACAAGTATCTAAATTATTTTCCCCACATATTTAAATATGCAAGTGGAATTAAACTGTAGATTTATCACACTTAGCCCATATCAAAATATGATTTGATTCAATCGTGTGTCTCCAGTAGAAGTTGTGTACCAGGCTATGTAAGAAATACTCATTTAAAAGCTCGACGCCATCTCATAATACAATATGTTTGAATAAATCAAACAATCTGCATTTTCAGAGGAGGACAAGAATGCTTTTAATTCCCCTAAATATTTCTCACTGTCTGGGAGAAGGGTTTTGCCTCACCTGTAGCAGAACCAGTCTCTCTGGTATCTTTTTATACATGTAATAATAAGTCTCAGCTTAAATATGTTCACTTTTGGGTGAGACAAATTTCTCCCAAGAAGTATCTTTCCTTTAAGTATAGACAGAACCAGGGTGAATGGTTCAGATGTGGATGTATGTATTTCATATGACTATATCTGATCACATGAAATCTAGCCATGATCTGTGTCCCATAAAAGTAGACTTTTGTGTCTTTGTTTTATAAAGATCTTTTAAATACGTAGATCTAATGAGGTCCAGGGTTTGCATTGAAAAATGTATCATTTGGGCTTCCTTTTAAAATGAGAAGCCCTTACAAGGTTTTGTATCTATAACTGGCAAAACCAGCTTATTTGTACATCATTTATTCATTTTACATCTTGTCTAGGAAAACACAGTACCTATGAGCTAGTTAAAAACAAATTGTGAATAGGAAGCTAAGTTTATATTTAATTACTTACTTAATTTCCTAAAAATGTTTGTCTGTACTTAAATAAAAGAGAAGTAACTAATTATGGACTTGGGAATCTAACACAAACTTCCAAATTTTATCCTATTTAACCTTATGATTACAGAATAGGTCAGTGCATTAAAAGGGTCAAAGGGGGAGTTCTGTCACATTTTTGTTACATTACCTTATTACCTTAACTGGGGAGTACAGATGCTATAGTTTACAGAAAATAATGCCTGTTTGCTATAGCCAGAAAAAAAAACAAAAACAGAAGTGATCTGATCCTCATGTGCCCACCACAGAGCTCCTTCAGTGCTTCTTCACCCAGAGCCTGGGGAAAACAGCTCCCTTCCCTGCTGTCTCCTCCAACAGCAGCTGCAGAATGTGATTAGGACAATGCCTTCTGTGAGGGAAATGAGTGGGCATCCCAAAGTACTGCCACTCATGTTACATCCACCTTAGGACCTCAGCCAGCTCGTATCCAGGGCATGGGTTCAAACCAGAGCAATTCTCCATGCTCCACTTGATCTCTCTAGACCACTCCTCTTTCCCCAGTTTCCTATGGGCAGCATCTTTGTGTCATCCACTGGGAAGGTACTCACTTAGTCATGTATTCTTGGTTTTGTTTAGCTGAAAAATTCTTGTATTTGTTAAAAATGTCCTGCACTCTCTCTATGAGTCTAGATAAAATACATGCTCAATAAATGTAAAATGTCAGTAAATGGTAAAACAGTATTTATAACTGGGCCAGTCATTAAAGTGCAAAACATTGAGTTATAGTGCTGTGTTGCAGCTTTAAGAATTATATGGTGTCTGAACAAGGAAGTCAGTATGTCACAATTTTGAATTACTTGGCACCTTTTAATTTCCAGAGATCATCTTGCTTCAGATCTTGACATGCATCACTGGGTCAGACAGGAAACAGGCCCCATGACGACACTGGTTCCTGTCTTGCAGGGCTCAGGAGGCTACATGCAAATATCCCATACAGCAGATCTTTCAGGTACCTGCCACTATACATTATTCATCCTTAGCTAGATGCTAACTTGGCATAGAAATGAAGGCATGCAATTCAGTGTGGAAAATCTGGTTCACTGTGGTTGAGGCAGGGAGCTAACTCCAGCTCTTCAGTGCTCCAATGTGGATTGAATTTGTGGTCTTAATCTCATTCCTGGTGAAAAGATTATTGGTTGGGGGTTTTTCCCCTCAAAAGTTATTGCACCATACACATTACCGAAGACTAAGTCACACAATAAGGAAAAAAGTGGTGCAAAGGCTGAAGCAGCGTCTCTCATCAAGGCAGATCCAGGCAATGTGGTTGGGGGCAGTTCAGGGAGCTGCTGCTGTGTCTCCTTGCTGCTCTCTTGTTACTCTCTAGTCAGCTGTCAGCAGGGTTCATTTGGTTTTTCATGACCATTCCCAACAGTTATCAAAAAAAATCACATATTGCTTACTTGTTAAATTCTCAGTTTGCTCACAAGCACAGCCAAGCTGAGCCTGAGTACATCTAGGAAGCCTGAATAAATTTTCCCCAGCTGCAGGTTTCAAGTGATGATTCCTTGCTTTAGAATTGACTTTTGCACACACTCAGCTATTCGGTCAAATGCATACTCATGCAATATGCAAACACGACATTAAAGGCGAAGGATTTTAAATTTTGGTGTTTAAAAGGCACATCTCCCCAGTACACGATAATGGTGCTGCATTCCGCTCAGCTGAGGGCTCAGGCTCCACACACCCTTGCATGCCAGCATGCTTTCCCCATGCTGAGCCCTGGTGCTCCCCAGGCACCTCCTCATGGCTCCCAGAGCCTCCATCCTTCCCTGCTTGCTCCTGCTGTCCCATTTGGTTCCTCCTCCCAAACACTGATACATTTTTAGATTTCTTCAGATCTAATGGTGAGGCCAAGGCTGTTCAATGAAGAAGACTCAGAGATGGTGTATGCAAACCACATACTTAATAAGCTTAGTCTGTTTAGATGGACTTGTTAACTGTTGGGTATGTCCAAAGAAGTAGTATGGGTGTTACAGCTCTTAAGGTTAAAAATAAGGTTGGTAAATCTGTAAGAAGAAAATGACCATATGCTGCAGAAAGTCTCACCTGGGAGCTAGGCAGTGAATGACTGTTCTGAAAATAATGCTAAATATAATAGTTGTTATTGATCCCTTCTGTTCAGATGGCACTCACTCTTCCTGAGCTACATTTGGTTTTCCCCTCTGCTAGACCTTAATTCTCCCCTGCCAGGCCATCAAAAGCACTGGATATAATAAACCAAAATGTGCTTTCTCTGGAAGTGCAGTAATTGAGAGGGAGACAAATAGATAAGTGACTATCTGAGACCATAAGAGAGATTCTGGCTTACCCAGCACATAGATTTTGTGAGAATGGCAGTATATTTGCAGAGCCTAATGAAAGTGAGCCAGGAGTGCAATATGATCAGCAAGGCCTGTCATTGAGGTGTGGGATATCAGCATATTTACTGAAGTCCTGTACCTAGCATTACATGTTTAGAGGAGAGAGACAGAGAGCTGAGCCCAACTGATGATGATCTGCCGTGAGAAGGAAAATTTCCTAGCTCCCTCCTTTGGCCTCTGCGTGCCGCCTTCCACACCCCGTGTCCACAGCACAGGCCTCCCAAGGTTTCTCACTCACTGCCCATGTGAGAGAGGGGCTGTGCTGCTCCACAGCTGCCAGGGACAGCCCCAGTCCAGTCCAGCTCCCCCACTGCCAGCTTTCTCCCCAGCTGGACAACGATGTTCATGTGCCAGCTAAGGTGGCTCTCATGTTGGCATGAATCCTATCACATACTTGCCCATTTTGGACTCTGGTCTGCAACTGGTATCACCCAGACGGAAAATTACATCAGAATAGAGAAAAAAAGACATTTGAGACAACTACTTTACAACAAGCCTTCCCAATTGTCTCTGTATATTGATGGCTCTTGAAGTACCCTGGATTTATTTATATTTGGAGGTAAAGGCTTTCAGTTCCAGTTTATAAATGACTCAAGACATTACTAGACAAACAGAAATAAAGAATTGTGTAGAGATTTTTTCTTTGTTTTCACTGAGGATCCTGAAATAGGAGTGCCACCCTGATGCTGAGGTTTTGTGCTTTTTTTGTATGGCTTATTTTCCTACACCATTTCTCTTCCCACGGTGTGCTGCAGGCTCGGTGACTGTCTTGCTTTTCCCCATCACTGCCTGGATAATGCCCCTTGCCCTGTGTAAGCACTGTTTCACTGCAGACATACTGAGTTTTCGGAGGACCCAGCAGGTGCCTCACCAGAAGTGTGAGACTGGCCCCTCTTTAACAGAAATAGTCATGTACTTAAAGCTGCATCTGAAGTAAAGGACCTTGCTGAGCTGGCTCCCTGGCTCTCAAGCACCCTCACAACTACTTTCCTACACAGCCCCATGACTTTTGGGACACGGTTTCTCTGCCAGGTGATCCCATTTTCTCAGCAAGGTATCTCACAGTCACAAACCCTGTCTGTCTGTCCCCACTGTGGACCTCCACATCCTTCACCCACACCGATCTGGCACCTCCCTTTTGCCGCAGCCTTATCAGCATTAACATCACAGTGCTGCAAACAGCTTAAGAAGTACCTGATGATGGAACAAGAAAAATCTGGAATTTGCAGCTCCTATGTTTCTATGGAGTGTTTCACAGTTTTTATTGCAGAAGAGACTGTGAAAGTCAGTATTATGTAAGAATATGTTTAGGCTGCAATCTGGGCAGTTATATTTTTAACTCTATTTAGTGAGGTTAATGGCTTTTCCGCAGTTTAAAGGCAGTGGTCCTGTCCTTTCTCCAAACCCCTCAAATCCATGAGTTCATGGTGCTCTGTATCACTTCTGTTGTTTTCTTTGGTACCAATGAAGTAGTCTATTCCCATACATCAGCACACAATTCTTCCTTATATTTTCATTTACTGTACTCTGTGAATTTCAACAAAGGAAATGTAAGAATGAAAAAAAATAAGGGCTCTAGCTTTTTTCAGTGCACTGTGATCTCAAAAAGACAGTTTGGAACTGAACTATCAGACCACCCTCCTGGATCAAACTCAATACATAATCTTCTCTTCCCTTCCCAAGATGACGTCTTCATACAGCCATCCCTTTTTTTCCTTCTTCCAAGTAATCCCTGCTATTTCCTTACATCATGCAATTATTTTCCTAAATTGTTGCTCTGATTTTCCTTAAACATAGACAATGCTGACTGACCACTGCAGCCCATCACATGTATCATAGAAGATGACTCTGAACTCCACTATGGCCTCTCATTTCTACCACCATGCATTTTATATGCACACTTCAAGAAACATGAGATCCCAAATCAGATTTTTCTACAGATAAGCAGCTGGACACACTGTGCCACACTCACATATGGGTAAAAAATGTTTAGCTTGATGTAATTACCTCAACCATCGACCATAGTGCCCAATGAGAACCTTTACATTATGTGACATCCCTGGAGGCATATTCCTCCTTCAGCCACGCAGGCATTTTAAAAGCCTCTGGGAGCTGTACAGTCAATCTGCACACTGATCTATGACAAGTAAATGTTGCTCCAACAGTTTTTGTCAGTGCTAATTTACTTGCTTTGTTTGTTTGCTTGGGGTTTTAATAATAGTATTAAAAGTCTTTGCTCTTGATGCATTTGACATTGTGCCACTGGTCCATTAGGATTTGGTTGAGTGTTGTGCGTTATTTTTAATTTGCATTCACAGTATGCTCTGTAATAACTCCCTCTGAATTGTAACAATGGATGCTGTGAATTTGTATTAACAGCAGCGCTGTTTTGTGCAACTGTAGTAAAATTCTTTGCAAAAGAATACTTAGTGCATCGTGTCCTTTAGCAAAGGAGATCAGGGTTTCCAAATAACAACAGAGACTTGTCTTAGCAAATTGTTCCTTGGCTAATTGTAATGGAAGGATTTCAGCTTGGATGGAAATCATTGACACAAGCTGCTGTTGATGCCAAAAGTTTACATGGTTTCAAAAAGCAATTAGACACAATTATGGAAGAAAAATCTATGAAAGGCAACTAAACACAGCTAGCTCTGGTTCAGAAATTCCCCGAGTCATTGATTGCTGGAAGCTGAGAAAGGGTCCCAGGGATGGATCACTGCACAGTTGCTCCCTAGCACTCTGCTGCTGGCTACTGCCTGAAGAACATGCCGTTCCAGTCTGACCCAATATGGCCTTTCTCATGGTGTCATGTTAAGATGTCTCAAGGCTAAGAGCCTTTAGGAAGAAAAGAGAATGGGAAAAAAAAAAATCTCCTTTCAGGTTAACAACTTGCAAGTTTTTGGGTTTCTGCATTAAAATCCTCCCTTGTATCTAATTGTAATTCAGATCCTCTTGTACCCATTAGCCTCCTTTGGAAAAGCATACACACCAGACTGCACTACAGTCATGGGCACATCAGTACCTGCACTGCCCTTAATTGAAAGAAGGCTTGCACAGTGGCTGGCAGTAGAGCACTCATTTTCAGTAATCACTGGCCTCAAGTTTGCTTAAGCTACCAGATGCATTTTTGGCAATGAGTGTTTATTTGCCATGGGGCTGGATCATGATTGCTAAAGAGGAGAAGCTGGTTTATCAGTTAAACACACAATACATTACTCTGACAAATAAAAAAACACAGTTTACAATAGCAAAAAATAATTTTGTTCACAAGAGGCAAGTCCTACCATTGGTTAGAGCCTGGTGCTAATAACACCAAGGTCCAAGGTTCAAGCCCCACACAGGCCATTCACTTGAGTTGGACTGGATAATCCCTGTGTGTCCCTTCCAACTCAGAATATTCTGTGATTCTGTAAGTATGACACCTTATGAGACTCTCAGAATCTTGAAGACTTCTTCATGTGCCCTGATTTTTTTTTCACCCTGACCTTCTCTGGAGACTGAATAGTGTCTGACTAGATGAGTCATCACTGGTACATTTGACAAAGATCTCAAAACCAGTGTACAAATAGTTGCTTTTAAATACCTATTACTTCAGCTAGTTTTATGTACATCTAAACAGACTGTTTCCTAGCTGAATTTAGTTATTAAATTATTATTTTAATAAAGCCTTATTGGTAAGTTATGGGACACAAAATCCTGTCCTGAAGAAAAAGTGAAAAACATCAAAGCAAGAGAAAAGGCACAGCAGCAACAGCTACGCAAGGTGGTTACTTGGCTTGGACTTGACTTTTTGTTTTGGTTTTGTTTTAATGGGGTACAGGAATGAGCTGCTTTTTGCCATTTTTTTTCTGTGAAATGCTTGGGACAATTTGATGTTCTGGAGTTTGGCAGACGGCACCCCTCAGTTCTTGCTGTTTATCATTATGTAGCCATGTTGCCCAAAACCGTGGGTGGAAATAAATGAAGTTGTGAAACGCAATGAACCAATGACTTTCTCCCAGTTTGAAACACATATGTTTCAGTTTTGTGAGTTTGTTAGAATTTTTTTTGCTAAAAGCACTCACATTGGTGACTACACTAAAAATACCAAAATACTCGTCTCGCACCAACACCTCTCTCTGGGGACTCTCATGCTTTGGCACAACGTGGGACTCCAGCTTCACTGAATATCTTTAGTTTTTTTCTCTTCCTAATTGTAACAGTCATGTCTCCTCTTTTTTGCAATAACTAATATCCCTGTGACAGCCATTGCTTAGATGAGAAGGCAGCACTAGGAAAGCATTTAATGAACATTAATTGCTTCTTAATATGATTTAGCTGCTGGAAATAAGAAGGCTAAACTAGCTCCATGTGACCAGCAGCCCTACAGGCACCTCCTCCAGACTTCTTTTGAGATGCAATCCTGCCAGCCTGGGGGGGGGCAGCAAGCCATTCATGGATGATGCCCAAAGCTGCATTTTGCCTTTCCAAATCAGCAGCAAAGTAGGGCTATAGGAACTCGGCAAAAAAGTCACGATGACACCACCTGCCTGATTAGTGATCTCTTCCTTCTTTGCAAGCCAGTAATTATCAATTCCCACTGACTTCAGAAGCTAATGGGAATCAGAGGATGGTGGATGCTGCTAAGATGCAGCAGTTTCCAGCTGTGAGGAGGAAGAGGAGAAGGGTCACAGGCTCTCTGTACACTGGTAAGTCTCTGTTTTTTCCTGTGTGGCATCTTTGGCACCTGTGCCTTTATCATTTTGACCCTTGACATTATGTTACCTGACACCATCACTTCTGACATGGCAATACTATTTAAGAGAAACTTGGTCTTTTGAATCCAGCATCTCTAAATTTGAATCCTGATTTACCATTGATTCTCATCTCTCTCTTCAGTAGGGTCACTTAACCTTTCTACTAAGCTGCTCTGCCAGGAAATTAAGGCTGGTAACACTTAAAGATACTGTGACAATCAATCAATATGTGTTTGTAAAGTTGTTGATAAACAAAAAGCACCAAGTGGCATGTCTAATTTAAACAGAGATGATTTACAATCTCCTCATTTTCTTTGCAAGAACTTTAATATGACACGAAGATTAACCTTCTGATCTTGGAAAAAAAATCTTTACTGGTATTATAGACTACTGTTGGCAGGAGACCTCTGACTTAAAATACTATGTCCTTCCTGACATCACTAAATTTCCCATGGATTAGCTGAGAGCAATACTTCAGGACTCATAGGAAAATTGTGTTGCAAAGGGAAATAACAGTGACAAGAAAACCCCAAATTGTTTTCTGAACTGTAATTCTTGGTCTTCATTCAGAGCTGAAATTAAAGACACTATACTTTCTAAAATGAAAGATTTTTTTGTTTTAAATAAAGTATTCAATGGATATTATGAAATAGTTGATGATACCCACTAACATAAGCAGGAACCTTCAAGTTTTACAGAGATAATAGTGGAATTGAAATTTCTAGTATCTGCTGAGTAGTGAACATATAGGTACCTTGAAAAGTTTGACTGTTGGCCCCTACATGTTCATACACAATACCACCTGATTTTATAGGATAGGCCTGAAGCAAGCTTTTGGGAAATAGTGATGAAATATCTTCCTGGTCAAGACATTTATGATTCATGAAATTGCAAACTTCTTCAAGACTTCAGAAGTGTTAACACTGGCTTTGTTTCTCTATTACAACTAAGCACCTCAAAGCCCAGAAGACAACTGAGCTATGCTCTCAGGGGGACTGTGCACTGAGCCAGCCAGATACCTGGTACCCCTTGGGACACCAGCCAACTGCTCCCTAGTTCCCTCCCACCAGCATCCACAGCACTGCTTACCAGTGAGCTAATGAATGCCCCAAAAAATCATCCCTGCATACCCCATCAAAACGTGGTGCTGTGCTGTTCCTCTGATGCACCATAGGCATGCTGTTTCTGTCATATCTAACCACTCACATTATCAAGTCTGCCTTACTTTATTAATATAGCTGCAGCAGAGCTCTTACTTTGAGGCTTTCCAGCCATTATTTGGGAACAGAAGAGCAGCAGCTCCAAGGCTTAGGGAAATGCTCGCAGATACAGAAAACAAGAAGGATAAGGAAGAAACTGCAAAAACAAGGTGTCAGCTGGCTCATGACTGAAAGGCTGCTGTAAGTTGTAGCATCTCTACTATGCACACTATTAATAAAGGGGGCCTAGTTAATGGCACCTTGTCACCTTACCAATAGGTGGCTTCTGAAAGCAACTCACCTTACCAATAGGTGGCTTCTGAAAGCAACACTGAGTGTATCAGAAGGTAGAAAGATACAAGCTTACTATGGAAGACAAAAGCTCACTACAGAAATATTTCTTTACCAAAACCACTGCAGATTATAGAATGTTTTTGATTGGAATGGACCTCAGAGATCATCTAGTTCCAAGCCCCCTGCCATATGCAGGAACACCTTCCTCTAGAGCAGATTGCTCTAAGCCCCATCCAACCTGGCCTTGATGAGGCAGGGATGAGGCATCCACAGCTTCTCTGCACAACCTGTTCCAATGCCCCACCACCACCACATTATGTCCTCCTAATATTCAATCTAAACGTGCCCTCTTTCTGTTTAAAGTCATTCCCCCTTGTCCTACCAGTACAGCCCTTGTTAAAGGGACCCTCTTCAGCTTTCTTGTTGGCCCCCTTCAGATACCAGAAGGCTGCAATAGGGTCTCCCCAGCGCCTTCTCTTCTACAGGCTGAACAACCCCAACTCTCCCAGCCTGTTTCCATAGCAGAGGTGCTGCAGCCCTGCTGTGATCGTTATGGTCTTCCCTGAACTCCCTCCAACTGATCCACGTCTTTCTCATGTTGGGCGCCCCAGAGTACTCCAGGCGGGGTCATTTTTATACACAAAATATATATTTTAATAACGTACCATTTCATGAGACCAAAACACAAGACACGCTGGCTATTTTTAATTAAGAGCTACTAAAGCAGCAGCGACTTCGCCGCGGCAGCCTCGGGGCAGGGCTGCCTCCCCCCGCCGGGTCGGTGCCCCCGCGGCCCCCTCCCTGCCAAAGTTGGGGCAGCTTTAACTCGCTCGCACCGCAGGGCGGACACTCCGGCGCCTCCAAACGCGCCGAGAAACGCGCGGAGCGGCCGCCGCCAAGGCCGCCCGTGTCCTGCGCTCGGGCCAGGGCAGGGCAGGGCAGATAAGGCAGGGAGGGCAGGCAGAGCCGTGGCGATCCGTGCCGGGCCCCGAGCGGCGGGGGCGGGGGGCGCTGGCGGCGGCGCAGGGCTGCGGGCGAGGGGCGGGGCGCGGGGACCCTGTGGCTGCCATGGCCGCCTCCCCCTCCCCGCAGCCTCCCTTAAATACTATGGGGCGGCCGTAGGCGCGGCGGGCGCTGCTGCGAGCGCACCATGCGGGCTGTCATCGCCTTGGCCGCGGCGCTGGGCAGCCTGCTGCTGGGCGGCTGCCTCCTGCGCCGGGGCGGGCAGCAGCCCCTCCGCGCCAGGTACGGCGGGCGGGGGGCTCGCCCGCGGTCCGGAGCCGGCTGGGGGTGGACGGAGGGAGGGAGGAGCGGGACGAGCCCCGCGGGGCTCGGGCGGTGCGGGGCTCGGGCGGTGCGGGGCCCGGGTGTTCGCGGAGGGCGAGCGGGGAGCGGAGCGGAGCGGCGCCGGTCGGTGGTCCATCACTGGTTGTGACAACTTTGTTTTGCCATCTCGCTTGCCAGGGGCTGGGAGGAGGAGGAGGCAGCAGGAGCTGCTGTGACGCCGAAAGTGGTGCGAGCCCTCAGGTCCCCCCTGACGCCCCTTCCTCAGGCCGAGAACAGGTACGGGCTGCCCGCCCCCAGGTGCGTCCGTGAGGACGGGTCTGCAGAAGCAGAAATTCACCTTCGCGCTGGTTTATTCTTCCTTCTGTTTGGCAGCTTAAACAGAACATTAGAAGGTTATTAGAGAAAATGACAGTTCGCTTTAACTGTAATGAGTTATTTGCTCATGGGCTCTCCTAATGACGGCTGTCACTCTGCCGTTGGTTTTGAGCCCAATAAAATGTTGCATAGAGCAGTTTTGTAAATGCACGATGCGAAATGTCCTTACTGAATGGCATGTTCCAGGTATCTTTTATTCTTCTTTCCAGGAACGTGGAGCTGGGGAATACTGTTACTGTTTTTGTAATGTGTATTTAGTTATAAGTACAGATTTCTCATTTAAAATCCACCGAATGAAGGCAAGATATACAAAGCCTATTTCATTTGGTGTGGTATCTTACATCAGGGCAGCCCTTCTGCTTGATCTTGTGTCTTGATTTTTACATCAGTGTAGATCTTTGCTTTACAGCCTGTTATTTTATGCTGTGAAGTTTAATAGGAAGATAGTTGGTAAAATTAGCCATGAAGCAAGTCGTGTCTCACATGCAGGCTTCAACAACTATTGTTTTTGTGCTCCAGAACCTTCACACACTGTAAGAAAACTAATAGTGCAGAAGAGGGTGGTGTAATCCACACATAAGATAATATGATGTAAGAAGTAGTTTGCTGACATTTTTTGCTATTCTCTTTTACTTTATACAACCTTTTTAACATTGCAGCTCCAATGACTACTATATGTCAATATATATTATGGTCAAAAGCACATGATAAAAATTAGGAAGAACTTAAGAATTGCATCTTTTATGGTAACTGTGATGTCCTGGTTGTATTGAAGTCAGTGGTGACAATACAGCTAACCTTACTGAGGCCATCATCTCACGCAGATTAGCTGAATCTGAGGCTGAAAGGGCCTGTAAGCTTTCCTTAAGTGAATGCAACTGATGTGAGTTGTAGTAACCATTGTGTGTACCCTAACAGTATGTTTCTTACACATTTTCAATGAGAGACTCTTGTGTTGCCTGCCTCAAAATTTAGAACTTTCACAAGCTGTAAGTTTATAGCATCTTTCAAAATTAGAGTGAAAAAAAGGGAACAGGAACATTTGCCAAATTCTATCTGCTCTTATTTACTTCTCGCCTGCTTCTCTTTCCTGTGCTCATTTTTCCCCTTCCTTTTTTCCCTTTTCCCCCCCGTATTTATAATGTATTCGTTTTGCAGTATGTACTCAGTTCTTCTTCCTTTTTGTAACTGTCACCACATTCTTCTCTCCGCTCTGATTTGGGTTATGTCTGTGGTTTTCCCTTGGCCCGTTTTCTCACACTCTTCCCTGCTAGTTTCTGAGCTACATCTCCTTCCACTCAGCTCTGTGTGCTAAACCATGGAATCAAATTGACTAGAAATGCTGACAGAGAGCACTTCAGAGAGCAGTCTAGCTACTTCCCATCTGCTGCTAGTATACTCACAACTGGAGCAAAGAAAGTGGAAGCAACACATACCAAAGGGGGCTGAAAATCCATGGCATCTTTTTAACCTCTGTAATAAGGCAAGTGAGCTTGAGATTTTAGGTACTTGTTTTTCCTTATTCTAGATGGAGGATTTTGGTACCAATTTGGAGCTAGTTTTGATCAACCTGAAGTTTTCATGATGAAGTGACTGCAAAAGTTTGACAAGTAAATAATTCATCAAAGAAAGTTGCATTTTGCTCTAACTCCTATAACCGTAGCATCTCTGGACGGCTTGCCAGCTGAATTCAGGAGTGGATGTGCTTTCTTATCTGAGTGACTATGCTCAGTAAACTGGCCTGACTGTTTGTGGTGCATGTTTGGTGTATGAAGGAGGACAGAGAGCTGCTGGACTGACCAGGAGCTGTTACTTAATCCAGAGAGCAGCTAGCCTGGGCAAGGAGCCATGCTGGAGGGGTTTGATCCAGACAGCAGCTGGACTGGGCCTGGCTAAAGGCCATGCTGGAGAAGTTTGATCCAGAGAGCATCTGGACTCATGCAGGAGATTCAGATCAATCCCTCAGTGATGGAGATGAATGGTCTGGTCAATAGGAATTAGATTCCAGTTTGCAGTGGTGTTTTGCTAAGTATCCATGAGTACAGCAAAAGGACAGAAGAGTTCCTTGTTAGAATAGGTCATACAGAGGTTAGTGAACTTTTGAATTGCATGAGGCTATATTGATACAGAAAACTAGGAGCAATCTATTTATTGGTGCAGACTTTCCAAAGTATCGTTCTCTTAAACTACCCTGATCATTTGAATGGTACTGCTGTGTTGTTGACAGCAATGTCCTTTCTTGCATATGAGTAAGAGGATGTGCATGGATGTTTCCAGGAAAATAAAATAAAAAAAACCCCTAGTTACTATCCTTCTTGATCTCTAACTATAAGTAATCTAGACAATCTTGCCAGTCACAAGCTAATCTTCTTCTTATCATGATTTCCTTTGCTGTTGGAGGCGTATTTGTAACTAGACATCTCCTAAAGAATCTCTAAGGCCCTATTATTTTGTTGCCTCACAGTGTTGAAAGCTTATCTGTTCTTTTACTTTGAGTAATTCTTTTAAAAGGATAAAATTGAAAGATGAAAGGATAAAAAGCAGGGGATTGGATCAGGCTGTCATAGATATTTAGGCAGCTATTATGCACGGCAGCATTTAATTAGATGGTGACCAGGCACCTAAAGTTCTCTGAAGATCTGTGTCTTCGTAAATAACCTTGAAGATCAGGTTTGTCTCCTACAGGATACTCCTTACCCTTTTTTCTTGTGAAATGTTAGATAATTTGAGCAATGTGACTGCCTCTAGAGTGTGATTTCCAGTGTTTATTTCACAGCCTGTTAGTAGGGTTTCTTACTGAAAAAAAGGCCATTGTTAGTAAGATCTAATAGTCCCCATATTTGTTAATGGAATTAGTATCTTTTACACTGCAATACTGTGGTTCTGTGGCAAATTCTCATGTCTATACCTCATACTATCCTTTCAATTTTGAAGCTTTAACTGCAAGCATGACTTAAACTTTCTTAAGCCAACTGTACAACCAAAAGCAGTAATCTCACACTTTTACCACCTTGGTCTTCCCTTCCTCCCTCCTCAGCTGTGTTCGTGCCAGCATATTTGTGTCACAGCATTAATAGAAAAACAGAAAGCTCAGTACTGCTAGTGCTTATCAGGGGAAGGTGACAATAATAAGAGGAGCAAGATAGTCTTTTCTTTGTTATGAGGCCCAGGGTGTGCTCTCTTAAGCATAGGCAGAAATTCTAGCTCCTTTTGTAATGCTGAGAATATATAGCAGATAAATAGTGCCAACTCCTGCAAGGGAAGTGAAAACAGCTTTCTCAGGCACTATTTATATATACACTTTACATACAAATAACAAGGCAGCAGTACCGTGAAGAACTGACCATCATTACTCTGTTATTCTGTTTGTGTTGCCAACTGTGCTCACTACTTCTTTAGTTTACTCTGTTTTTGTCGGTCTGAGGCAAGCACAGTGTAGAGATTGTTGGGTTAATTGAACAGTGGAAGGAAGTGATTGAGGATCTATGAGTAAACAAGTTAGTATTAATACAGTGTTCCATAGTGTTGATTTCTCAACTCCTCTTTCAGTAGCAGTTCTTTATGAAAGCCTAGGAAATAAACAGCTATGCTTAATTAACTATGCTACAGAGACCTGTACATTCCGTCTCCTGTCAAAATATTGCATTCATGGTCTCAGAAGGGAAAGAAGAGACAGGCTAATGCCACAATTATGAACACTAGCCTAGTGTACTGCGCAAATAATTTGCTACAGTTTAGATTAGTCAGCAGTGGTGTCCACTTCACTAATTTTATGCTCTCTTAGTATTTTGTCGCTTTGTTCCCAAGTGATACATGCAAACGTATTTTAGGAGCACATTTTGAACACACGCCTCATGTATTAGTTCTGTCTAAATGAATAGGTGTTCAGTTGAAAGCTGCTGCCAGGACACATTTATGTTCTGACAGTGGTGAAAGGTTTCCCAGACTTTCTGTTTACTTGGTCCAAGTGAAACTGCTCTGTCATTCTGTCTATCGTGTGCTATTGTAACATGATTTTAGTGTAAGTACCTTATCCTTTTCACTTTACCCACCATGAGGGTTGCTTGTCATGTTACCTGCCGTGCAGTGTATGGAATTTTATAAATAAAATATATCTGATGTTATGTATAACTGGTGAATGCACTGGAGGGTCTTTCAAATAATTAAAAAAATCAACTTGTCTTAAAGACCTGATTTAGCATTTCTTGGATAAGCATGGAAACTCAAACAAGGACAGTAGGATCAGATAACTCTTTCACAGTTATTGTGATTAATGTTTCAAGACAAATTCTTACTCCCATGGTTTGATAGAGCCATTTTTATAGTCCATTTCACCAGGAATTTAAATTGTGTATTGCCTTGTTAATCAAGGTGTTGTGAACTTTAAAAACATCACTATATTCTTATCATCTGATTAATCTGAAAAAGTGTCAAAAGCTAGAACACTTAAAAGCACCCTTCCTAGGGAAGTATGGGTTACATTTCTTTAATAGTATTCATCTAAAAGATGATGAGATTCAAATATAAATTAGTCTCTTCAAGGGAGAGATTAAGACAGAAGGTATTCACAATCTGGATAATGTTATTCAGTGCCACTTTGGTAGAAGGATATGAAAGTGAAGTTTTGCATGTAGAAGTTATCATTTTTAGCTGGAGATGCTCATTGGGAACTTGTACAGGCTTCCTGTGCTGGTTCAGACAGAGAAGAGCAGGAGGCTATAAAAGAAAAGAGCAACAAGTGGTTCTGCTTGGCATGGAGTGAATAAAGCCAATGAGTGGGATTATCCCTTACTTTCGGTGTGGATTTATTAGGGAGGTGAACTTCTTGTTGCTTTCACTGCTGCCAGGCAGTCCAGTTTTGAGCTCTTTGAAAATATCATCCCATGTTCTTTCAGTTGTTTCCAGCTTGTTCTGTGGGAATTCTAGAGGAGTGGCCTTTCAGTCTTGGGCATGTCTTTATGTTATGGTATAAAACACAGCACTATATTTCCTTTTTCTGTCTGCTTTTTTATTTTTTTTCCCCTTCCCTACCATTCATCCATCTTATGCCCATCCCTTTTCCTACTCTGATGACTGTTTGGGGTTGAGTTTGGTTCTGTTTTTAAAGGGCTTCCCTTTTCTTTCCCTCTTTTTCCCCTAGAATTCCACCTCTCTGCTGATTCCCTGCACTAGGGCTCCTTATTGTCTCAGAACTAAATGCTACAGAAGCAGCAAAAGGAACCATAGACTTTCCATATAATTTCTCTATTTCTTATTCTAAAGGTGGATGTGATCCTTGTCTTAAAGAAGTTTACAGTTTAAAGATCTGCTATATTCCTGAGAGCAAGATATAGAATAACAACTTGCTGATAAATATGGCACATGGTCTTAATCTACTGTGGATTTATTAAAGTACAGATGGTGTACTTTCTGAGTTCCTAGAATTACCATAGGAAGTATGTTGTCCTCAAGCTGTTCATATATGATTAAAAAAAACCCCTCTTTTTCAGATTTTGGCCAATGAGGCTGGCTTTCAGAATATCTAAACCCTAAGAGAAATGCAGCTGAAATTTCCTGGTATCATAAGTTTTATGAGCTCCAGCCAACATAAGATATCGTGATTTCTACTTCAAATTCACATTTAGCTTAATAGTTTGCAAAACTGGCTGAATGTAGCCTGATAGCTGTGTTGTTAGGCATGTTATCTGATTTCATTGCAAAAGTTTTAATGCAGTTCTAAGTATTGAACAGAGACTGTCATCCACTAGGTCAGGTAAATTCATTCAGTGATAAATGTTGCCTAGCATAATTGTCCTAAGAGATCAGAAATTTAATCTGAGTCTGATATCTACACAACTCTGCCATGAATAATGCAGTAGAAGTCTGGACTGCCCCTTCTGCACCCCTTTTTGTCTGAATGCAAAAAGATTTCAGTCATGAAGCAGAGGCCACTCTGAGAGTGAAACAGAAATTCAGAAATTTAGCTTTTAATAGAACCAGTCATTGTTTT
The DNA here is from genome assembly GCA_035221455.1 of Xenops minutus. NCBI lineage: Eukaryota > Metazoa > Chordata > Aves > Passeriformes > Furnariidae > Xenops > Xenops minutus. The sequence continues at coordinate 19,717,496 of JAWWEE010000074.1, forward strand.
GCATTGTCTTGCAAATAAATTGTTTTATTTTCATACCTTTTGCACGGTATAAAGAGCATCGAGTAAATCTTGGGTGGGAAGAGCCACAGAAAAAGCATTTCTGGGGATGTATCATGTTGCCTGCATTATATGAATAAACAGTTTTGATTAAAATTCCTTTCTGGTTGTCCCCAGAGTTGTGCGATTTTCACCAATCTGTACATGTGTCATGGAAAGGGAAGGAAAGACTCCTTGTTCCTTTTTTCTTCCCGTGATGCTTGTAAAAGTGATTGTGAGGATTTAATGACAAAGCAACAGGAATTTATTTTGCTCATTCTTTTTTTATTTGACTTCTTCCTTTTTGATTTTTTTTCAAGTCTTGAAAACGTGCATAAAAAGCAGTTACATAATAAAAAACAAGGCAACTTGCTTGTGTTGGTCTTATGTATTTAAAAAGACTAAAAGTCTGTTGAGCAAAGCTTGTTTTTGAGAGAATATTTATTCATAGCCCCACAGATCTCAGGACATTAATAGGAAGCTGTATGGACATTGTAATGATTCTCTGCACAGAGTTGAAAACCACTTGTGAAAGAACATTTGTTCTCCACCGATGCTGCAAATGCACCTCTCAGAGCTGAGCAAACCTAACTGCCTGCTCTGACTTGGGCCTGACAGGCTTCATATGTTAAAGGAGGTTTCTTCTGGCCAGCTATGGCTTAGAAGGGCTGGGGCCACTTCTCAAATCAGCATCCAACACTTGGCTTATATAAACACTTTTTTTTCTTTTTTTTTTTTTTTCTTTAAGATGTTATTTAGACAGCTAACCTTTGCCTGTAGCCATTTCTCTTACTTTGAGCTACAGCTGCAGAATAGTCATTTGAGGTTATGGAGTTAAAGAAGCAAGAGAGAGAAAACATAAGTTAGTGCTAACTAAACTTGTTTGGGAACTGGAAAGGGCCTACCAGGTTGTTCTGTGTAGACAGAACCATTCAGACCAAGCTGCAAGAAACCCATGTGCATAAATGGTTTAGGCAGAATATTTGCTGGCCCATGTTATGTGAGATCTGCTGAGTTGTTAGCTCTGAACTGTGTGCTCTGGGAGCCTTCTGCCATTTGTATGTTACTCCTTGAGAAAGAATTAAATAAGGAGCTATATGCAAGGGCCACCAAGGAGCCTGGGCAGTGTGAGTTGCCACTATAAAGTCAGTGCAGAACTGAAAGGACAGAGGTGTATGTTATGTTGTCTTAACATTGCCCTCAACAAAGGGTGTGCAGACTGGATACTTCTTAGGGGCACTAAGTGTATACTGGGAAAAAGTTCTTGGTGGTGGAAAGAAAGGAAGAAAGCTGATCTCTCTCCTTTGCAGCCTACATCCTGTGTGAGTTGCTCTATGGAGTGACTGATTGACTAGAAAATTCATGTGCAGTGGAAAGAAAAGAAAAGATGACCCATTCCTTTCCTCCCATCAGCTATGAACATGACAGTCAGTTCAGTAGCAAAATAAGTAAGCATGTGTTCTACTCTTTCTTCTTCAGTCGTTCTTCTCATTTGAAGTGTTTAAGAAGAGAAGGCTCAGAGGTGACCTTCTTGGTACCTGAAGGGAGGGTGCAAGGAAGACAGAGTCAAGTTCTTTTTAGTGGTGCTCAGTGACAGGATAGAGGCAATGGGCAGCAACTGAAACACAGGAGGTTCCCTCTGATCATCAGAAAACACTTTTTGACTGTGAGGGTGACTGAGCCCTGGCACAGGCTGTCCTAGCAGCTTATGGAGTCTCCACACTTAGAGATATCTAAAAGTTATCTGGACATAGTCCTGGGCCACTGTCTCTAGGTGGCCCTGCCTTAGCAGGAAGAAGGGACCAGATGACCTCCCAACCTCAGTCACTCTGTGATTCTGTGGCTTGAAATGGCATCTTTCCCAAATAAGGTCTTCAAAATCGGCTTGTCAGAAATCTTTTTGGTAAGTGGTCTCCATGTTTTAGCAGATGAAGGCAATGGAGTTTTTGTCCTTGTCAGTAAAAGCAACGATGGTTCAGAAGCAGAGTGCAGAGTGTACAAAGCAGGAAGACCCTTTCTCTTTGTGTGTGAGTGCCTCTGTACAGAGATGTCTCAGTTCTCTGTTTCAAAGAACAGCATGAGTTCTGTTCGCTGCTGCAGCTCACAACCAGGAGTGAATGACACAGCATCTCTGTCTTCTGTGCTTCCACTTCTGGTTTGCACAAACAGCTTGCAATGTCCAAGTGCATTGTAAGTAGTGAATCAGTGGAAAGAACCAAAAAGGACACAGAGGTGGCAGGGAGAAAGATGGTGAGGGGCAAGGAGAATAAAAATGCTGGAGGAAAAATCTTCATCATAAATGGCAAACCACATCAGCAGAAGACTGATGGCAGAAGACGGGGCTTGTATAAAATTGAGCCTAGATACAAGATGAACTGAGATGAATGGAATAAGACCTTAGTATCTCAGTCATTTATTAATTTACATCTCAGTCTTCTATGAGGGCTGCCAAAGCAAAAGGACCACACAGGAGTGTGGTGAAAGTAAGAGAGGAATTAAAGATCACTATCTGGCATTTGCCTTGTGTCCTTTTACAAATATTTACCCTCTCTGTGTAAATAAAGAATAAACAAGGCAGGAAGTGTTCTACTCAGTAAGTTAAAGTACAAAGATTCACTTCACCTGCAGTGTTTTCTGTACATGTTATATTGGCTCTGAATATTGCATTTAATCAACAACTTTAGGAAATCACGTCTGCTAAACAATTTATTAGTGAATATTTTAAATATCTTCAAAACATAATGTTCAACATGCTTCCCATTTAATTTTCTTTTTTTTTTAAATTACATTTTCCGATTACAGTGTGAAGCAGAAAATATAATTTAGACTATGAAAAAATGTTCTTTCAAAGAATCGAACATTTTATGGTCCCTAGCAGCAAACTCCCCTTTTCTAACAAGAGCTTCACAAAAGAAGTCAATAAGATTTGTTTGGTATTGTTTTCAGCTAAATCAACAGTTATTAATCTTATTGTTGTAGCAAAGTAAATGTGACAGCATTGTTAGAATATGCTCTCTATTTTAAAGTTTGTTGCTTTTTCTCTTACCCTCCCTCCCCCTTTTAACAGAACAACTACTAATAAAAATGGAATTTACCAGTTTGAACAGGCTTCAAAATGTAAAGCAATTCAGGACAACATTTTGTCGTCATCTATCAAGAAGAAAAGGTATGTGTTTTCTGTGCTTTCTGCTTTGTTTGTTTTAAGTAGAAGGGTAAAAGATTGTCCTTCTCTCACCAATATTCCACCTCATCAGGAACACTATGATTAAAGTTTCTACTCTTTTGAAAGGTGATAGACCACGATGTTACTGATGCACTGCTAGTGAGAGCTGAAACACAGACCAACAAACAGAGGTCAAAGAATGCATTTGAGTGATTAACACCAAGAGAAGGACAGCCAGTCACTGTATTGCCTTCAAAATCCACTTAGCAAAATATAAGTGCTGTTGTTTATCCCACACATTATGAAGTTGTACAGGCTGCAACAATGGAGATGAACTCTTCATATCGAGAACATTTTGGAGCTGAGATTATAGGAGAAACTTTATAAAGTGCAAGATCTCTGTGGTTAAAGAGAAAGGGACTGCATCATTTAATGAGGCAGAAGAGGAATTGGGCAGGCAGGGAGAGAAACGGATGCCTGGAGTGAAGGAGCAAGGGATTGCTTTTTGCCATGAATATTGCAGCTATTGCCCTTCACTGAAAGGACCTGCAGGGATCTTTGTTGCTTTTTCAAAATGTGACCCACAGACATGGTATATAAATTCTTTATATTGCAGTTCTAGACTTTTGAGGCCATTCTGGACACTCCTGCCTCTTAAGCTGGCAGAAAGGGAAAAAAATTACTAGTTGAAAGCTTGTCAAATGGTTTGATAGTAAAAAATGCTATGTAAGTGGGAAGCTGTTATTATAGCAGGTATGTGCTGGTGGTGATAAAGAGCCTGAAATAATGAGTTTGGCTGGCAGTTTTTTCATTTTTATTCTGAAGCAAGCCCTGTGCACACTATCCTGAGGGCTTTTAAAACTGTTAGTTGTTTTGGTCATATTAGAGTGTCCAAAGGCAAAATGGATTGTCCCCTTCTCTTGCATTTCCTGGCATTGTTTTTCTTTTTATTTGTTTTGGGGTTTGTTTTTTTGTTGTTGTTTTTTGTTTCATTGGTTTCTTGGTTTGGGGTTTTTTCTGGGGGCTGGGGGATGTGTGAAGGTAAGCTGCCAAGTAGGAATATGTCCTTTTTTTCCCTCCAGCTGTTCAGTCTTCCTTCTAATTTAAATTGTTTTCAACAAGTAGGTGTTTAGTTTTAGCAAGTAACCAGTGGGGCTGTATGTGTCTCTCTGTTCTGATATTTTACCTGTTGCCTTCATACTATCTCAGTACTTCTGTCCTTTCTCTTGTCCTACACATATCTGCCAAAAATTAGGGGATACTTATATTTTGTCAGTGCCTTGACTGTGCATAATAATTTCACTTTAGCCACTGCAGTTAATGTAGAAGGTCACTGTGTACCTCACAAATACTGTAGGCAACAACAACAAAAAAGCCTTCCTGGTGTTATTTATCAGTAAGGCTCATTCAGTATAAGTGAGTTTCCTATGACAGCAAGTTATTATAATGGTTGTGGTGCAGGTGGCAGACAAAAGGAGGACAAAACAAAACATGTTTCATTCACTATTCTCAGCACTGTAATAATTGTCTTGTCCATGTATTTTTATAGTTCAATTTACCTGAGCTTTTTTATTTTAATAACAAAAACCTTTTAGCATCAGTCAATATGTGCTGTAGGCTCCTGGGTGCCAGTGGGAATATGTGTATTGTCCCAGCTCTTTAAAATGGTTCAGTGGAGAAGATGACTGTCTGGGTTACAGCAGAGCCATGAAATGATTCCCTGATGATCTTCTGGTCTGATCCCACTGGAGAAGTGAATCCCCCAAGGCTCCTTCGAAGCAGGAAATGCTAAAATCAGCTTTCTAAGAAGAAAACAAAGCTTTCTGGGCTGTAAACCCAGCTGCAGCAGGTCCCAGAGCTTCATTTTGTTTTTTTAAAAAAGTTATCTATAGGAACATTGTCTGTGTTCAAGTAGAGTTCATTTCATGGAGGCTTTATATTGGTGTGAGCAGACACCTCGCAGAGCTGCCCGAGTTGGGAGGTTCTGGCCCCCAGGACAGCGTGCTGGAATGTGTCTGCTGCCTGCAGCACTGTGCCAGCTGGCAAGGAGGAGTTCTGACAGTCCTCAGTGCCTTTGTAAGTCACAAGAGGAGCTAAACTGGATACGTAGGACAAGCAGAGGTGATGTTCTGACTTGTAAAGACCTGGAACTGGTGCTTTTCATACCTCTGAGCAAGAGTGATGCCATCCAGTAGACAGCAGTGGAAAAGCTGCAGTTGTTCTTGCTTTGTAATTCGTGGGTTTACCCTATGTGCATCTTCTGTTACATGTATAAGAAGATGCTTAGTTTCCAACAGTGAATGCCTGTGTTTCCTATGAGGCCTCAGAACTACAATTATGGATGACGCTTTCATTTTTCTCCTTACCAAGTGTTTTCCTGCAACTTGCTAGTAACTTGTCAGTCCATGGAATTTCTTTCTGAGCTGATGGTAATTTTTCTTTTAATTTCTGACTCTGATCTTCATCTTGCCAATGTCTTCAGGCTAGACATTGTTTTTTCTATATTTTTTTTTCTCCCGAATAATGATTGCCCAAGTAAATCTTCATGCTCTGTTATTCTATTAATTTTTGGATTTTTTTCATAAGTCCCAGAGTCTAAGGGTTATTTATTGTTTAGCCTTAAGGAATAAAACTAGATGAGTGATTCAACATCAGAATAGGCTATTTTGGTCCTGTGCTTTTATCTCATCCTTCCCCCACATGCACTCCCTGCCCTGGCCTGTGCTGGTACTGGCACTTGTCTGACCCCATGGTGAGTCAATTTAGGTGGCAGCTTCAGCAGGAAAGTAGTTCCATTTTCCCTGACTGCAGTTTCAAGGTTGATAATGCAACATACCAATAAGCAACTACCAAAATAAGAGGGCTTTGTTCCCAGTTTTTCCACTCCTGTCACTCCTTGCTTATACTGGCTGTTGTGTTTGATGGAACCTTTATTGGTCTGATTTAACACAGAGGAAGAAGAAGATATATATCTGCATATTTTTTCCTTTTTTTTTCCCCCCTCCCCCGTGGTAGTAAATTATAGTGGCCTGTGGAGGCATTTGACAAGTGCCAAAGCAAAACAGATGTGGAGTCAAGTAAGTACCAGGAGTGACACAAGGGAGAGAACTGCTTTGAAGCTGGATTGGAAGGAGGAAGAATGTACTGCACCAGGTCAGATCAGCTACAGCTGCGATGAAACTAGTCTGCTCTTCTCTCACTTCTGCCCAGTCATTCCTCTTGAGCTGTGCAAGGGCCCAGTAAAATCAGTTTAGTCACAGTCATCTATTTCTTTAAGAACTTCCTAAGTGTGCAAGATGAAATCGTACATGTTGTCGCAGATGCAAACTTGAGCCACAGACCAGTTCTAATGCAGTATTCCTCTTAAAAGTATCATTCATTTTTCCGTATAGAAATTGGAGATGATTTTACTCAGAGGTAGGTAAACAAGTTACCTTTAGCAGTTGCACTACTTTTATGAAGGAAACAAAAGAGTTCTGTTTTTTTCAAAGGTTGAACAGAGAGAGAGAGGGAAGCTTTCAAATCATTGACCTGTGCTGCTGCAAGACTCCAGAGTATTTTTTATATTCCCTTTTATCAATTCTTATGCTCTATGTAAAAACAAGCCATCCCAACTCTTGTAAAACTGTTCGAAGCACACACTTGTAAGTTCCAGCTTAAATAAAGCAGTGACCTAGTCAACACTAAGGTATTTTTGCTAAATTAGTATACACAATAGATCTTTTATGGAGACTTGAGTACTGTAGAATTCTTAGTAATGGCATCCGTACCATCTCATCTTCCCATTCCCCCAGTCCTTCTTATAAATCAGTTTTTCTTTTGTAAAAACCTGTATTATGATCCAAATGGGTATGGGAGAATTAGTAACATTGAACTTGAAAGGAAAAAATGTATCCAATCTTTTGACTTAGGTGTTATAAAGTATTTCACTTATGGACAAATTTAAATCTCTTGAACGATTTAAAGGGAGTGGAGGGCTCTGGTTATGTGTAGCAATGTAACCAAAGTGCTGGTTGTTGTAGGACGGCAGATTGTTTTAAGCAATAATTTAAAGGAAAACTTCCATCTGTAAATATTGGTCTGTGGCCTTAGACGATTGAATTGAGCTCTGGGGACTCTTACAGAGTAAATGAAAGAAAAGGAATAAGAAGTGATGTTTCATCTTGGCTTGCATGAATCACTTTTCAAAACATTTTTGAAGTTTAAACTACCAAGTGAAAGAGTTTTTTGTATTATTCAGGGCTTTTGCACTTGAGATGATTTCTAATAACTTCAAGATATTTATGGTCAATTGTTTAAGTTTGACACCAGTGTACTTTTGAAAGTTTCTGGGAAGAAAAGTTTGTTAGGACATCACTACTAAGAAGAGATGTTTAATAGGTCATGCTAATTAAATGAAGATAGTACTGTTATGAATTACAAAAATAAAATAGGTCATGGAGTTCTAAAAGCAATCTATTATATATGCACCATGCACATTATTATTAATATATGAATCATTTGAATGTTTTAGAGAATGTTTCTAAATATACATACATATATATGCTAGTGTTTGATGTTGTTTCCTTTTTTAGATACTCAGAAGATTATTATCTTCACATAGTTACAAAACTGCAGAACTGCACCTGGGTAAGGAGACCAGAAGAATCTATAAAATTCAGGTAATTTTCATTGTCTCATTTAGAAAAATTGTTTATCCTAGATTTTTCCAACAAGGCATAAATTTAAATCTTCCTTTTTAAACAGTTAATTTTGTATTGCTTTTGCTAATTTCTGTGAAACCTTTGATGTGGGGACTCTTCTTGTTTCTTGGACTGGGCAAACTGAGTAGAATAAAAGAACTACATAAATGAAGTAATTTCACCTGTCTCCACTGTAGGGAATAGTTACTAACTCAAATAGAATGGATTAAAATATTCCTGACAAAAAACCCTGCATTGTTAAAAAAAAATAAAAATAAAAAATAAGTAATGTTATTTTGTCCATCTGAGCTGGCACTCTGGTAAAAGGTTGTGTAATGAAGCAGTGTATTTCTTACTCTAAGACTATTGCTTCTTGCTATTGCTAAGAAGTGCTCAGGGCACTCCTTAGGTTTGGTGCTGCATGTCATGGCCCCTGAGCATGTCAGCACATGGTTACATCTGTCCTTGTTTGGGGTGGCACATAAGTACATGCTCAGTAGGGACAGTGATCCCTGAAAAGCTTAAACTCTCATTTGGAAATGCATTGTGCTGCTTTTAAAGAACTGCTTCACTGTGCCAACCCTGTTTTGTCCAGGGGAAAATCTCTCTTAAGTTGTATTAGTGCATGACTCAGCATTAAAGATTCTGTCATAATCATTAAAAGTAAGTAAAGTGACCTACCTTCCAACTCTTTGGAGTTAACTGGCGTTGAGAACTTAACATCCACATGCTCGGCATAATACCTTTAGAAGTAGTTTGGGGAGAGGGCGAAGTGCGGTAAAGGGTTTTGTGTGACATAGATTGTTGTGTTTTCTGCATATCATAACTGACTAATGGTGTTTCCCAAAGCTGAGGTAGGGGTATACACAGATTTAAGGTTTTAGAAACTTTGCCTTAACTCAGGGAGGCTTTAGCTGTGCACAGAGATATCAGAGCACAATAAGGAGCTGTAAAGCAGCCCATTCTTTTTCAAAACAGACCAGTGTCTTGTACAGAGTTGACAGGAGGTGAAGCTGCTCTCATCTGCTCCTCATTTAGGCTTTCTACTTTCCAATAATTTTTTTTTTTTCAATTTCTCTTCCTTCCAAATGGAACAGCCACCATGTACCAGCAAATTGCTACTGCTTCTGTTGTAAGTATATGAATCAGTAGCCACTCCTTGGTCCAGCTTGACCTCTTCATTTATTGCTTCTGCAATCCCCCTTCCACTGGGCCAGCTTCTAGGCCTATTGGAATCAAACATCCAAACCCTCATATAAGACTGTTGGACTCTAAGTGCAAGATGCTTACTGTTCCTCATCTGTCTCTGGCTTCCAGCAAGGAGTGTGCATCATAATTGGTCAAGGAGGGTTATACAACCAAAGATCAAGCTGGAAATATTCAAAAGTGAAAACTGTGGGCTGCACTGAGCCACCTAAAAATTGTGGACTGTATGTACATTGATGTGATCTTGCTAGCTTTAACTTAGCTCAAATACCAAGCAAAAAACCATATTTTTAAATCTGTGGTTCTTAACAGGCTGGACAAACTTATTATTGAATCAACATTTAAGAGCTGTGCTGTTATGGTTTCCTTGGGTTTTAACATCCAAACTAGTTCGAGTATTAGCTAGGTCATATGCACACAACCCATGCTGCACTTCTGACGACAGTACTGTATATTCTTCTGTTCCTGAAATTTGATCTGATTTCATTTGTCATCTAAGATTTCCATTGATATGGCTAAGGACTGGTACTTTGGTGTAGGGCATTATGAATGATTATTTTACAAAAGATGGGTGCTTTTGCACAAGTCTTTTTTTTTTTTTTCCCCATCATGAAACTATTCACTGTTGTTTTCTGGAAATAGGATATTAAAATTTTACAGTTTTCCTTAGTCCCAGAGCGTACTGGAGACTGTCAAGGCTCTTAGCAGTTGGTCAATAGAGGCTTTAAAAAAAAAAAAAAAAAAAAAAAAAATTTAAAAAGATAACAAAATTTTATTTAAAATTTGTTGAATAAACCTGTATACATTCTGTGCTTAAATCTGTGTACACTCCATTCTTACAGCACTCCCAGACGTTTATCAGACTTAAGCGCAAGAGCCTGAAACTAGCTTTGCAAGGACACTTTAGCTGAGAAATGATGCATTAACAGAGCTCTGTGGGGAAAAAAGTCTCTAGAATTGTGGTGAAATAAATGAGTGAATAACCCCTGGGCAGTACGTCTCTTCCTTTTTCCAACTTTGCTTCATGTTAGTAATAGCTGTGTAATACAGATATTATACAGTTCTAAAAATCTCATTAAGTAGGTAGGTAAATACACCCATTTGCAGGAGAGGAAATTAATCTCAGAGGGGCTGTGCAGCAGGGATCAGGTGCTACAGCCAGCCACCTTTAGGAGCGGGACCTGAAGCTGCCTGTGTCACATTAGTCACCTGCCAGTGCCACCAGAAGTCTGCCTGCTGATTAGACTGCAGAGAAACTGCTTGACTTCTTTTCCTGTTTGTCCATCTGTTAAATGGAGTGAACACTCAGATGCTTCTCAGGCATGGTGTCAATTTTATGACATCTTTGTATTATCCTGAAGTTCTGAAGAACAGGCATGCATATTTATAAGGGATTTAATATCTTATGCTTCAGCGCATAAACTAACCTCTAATTAATAAGGTTCAAGAGCAGCTTCTCCTGGGGTAGTCAGTTTTTCAGAGAAGCTTTCCTGACAGAGTTTTCCTTTGCAGCTTTTGCTGTTGTCTGCCATTATACTGCTAGTGAAGTGAAGGCATGTGTGATCTAAACCAGTAACTCTTATGTTCCTAGAAGACAGCACTGTGTGCCAGTGAGGACATGTCTATCCTCTTTGTAAACTGCTCTCGCAGAAGATCCAGGCCAAATAAAAGAACATGAATTAGAAGTGCAGTGCAGGAAAGAAATACTTGTCTTTTTATTGGCAGAAGCGCTACAGCTGACAGCTATGCCTGGCACAAAGCACAGTGTTTTTACCAACTCACTGTTGGAGAGCAGAGTGCAGAATTTCAGGTTGACCCTCTACTAGCTTTGCCACGCAGCTGTGCAAACCGTGTCCATTTGTTGTCGGAGTGCTGCCCTTTTCCAAATGGCTTCCTCCAAAGGTGCTCTGCTGTGCAGGTGGCTAGGTTGCTCTATGGCAGTGGTTAGTGGTTCTTGACAGCTATATGATGTTTATGCATGCATTTCTCAAAATCAGGAAGAACCAGATATGAGCCATGATGTTCTCTTTAATAGTTCTCATATCCATGGACACTCTTCTCTGGTTGGATTTTGTCCAGCCTCTGTCAGGAAACCAGTCTCCAGGCCCTTCACTTTAGTGTCTGTAATGGTGACATCAGCATTGCCAGATTTGGGCTACTCCCAGAGGAGCAAGTGCAAGCACTTGGTTCATTGCTCCTGAAATTTATTTAAGATTTATTGTGCCCCACAGTAGTAATTGTAAGTCATTGCTAAACAGGTTTTATCTAGCTTCACAATAGAAACCAGCAAAGGTGATGTACCAGAAGTGGTGTAAATAGCATCCTACTAACAGCAATTTAAGGAAAGTCTTCTCCAATATTTACTGGTAGGAACATATAGAAAACTATTTTCTTACTCAGACTTTTCTTTTATGATTTTTTTTTTTTAAATTTCTCTTTTTCTTTATGGCTCTACAATCATCTAGCATCTCCACATTATGTGTTTGTTTCTAGGTCCATCTGAATTCTTCCTCCCTTTTCAGTTTTACATCAGCTCTAACTTGTATTAGACAGAAGTCCTTGGATTTCTTGACTATAAGAGAGAAACTTGGTAAAAGCTTGGAAAGATAGAGGAAATAAGCTCTGGAAGTGTCATCCTTAGAACTCCATGAAAAAAAGCCATACTGGGTAGTTTCCTCTGCAAAGGCTCTTCTAACCATAATCAATAGAGTCTCAGGTTCCCTAGGTAACCTGAATATTAATTATTATATTAGTATTCTTCAAAGGTTTTCCACTTAAAAGAAATGTTTCATTAGTGCAACAAATTACAGAGCCCAATTAGGTGCAAGCTGTAATCATTTTTTTGCATCTTCACATCTCTTTGCTTTGCAGACTTCTAAGAGTGATTTATTCTCATTTGGGTTATACACCCGTGGTGCCGAATAATCTGCAGGTTTTCAAAATAGTTGTTACTCCAGTTTTTGTGGAAAGCTACCAAATAGTTAAAACAGCTCTCAAAGCGAGAAGAGGGAGGATATGAAGAAAGAAAGGCTGAGCAGATACTGTGTTTCAGAGAAGCCTCTGGGCATTGTATTTCTGGGCTTTCTCACTGAGCTTGAAGCCTGGAAAAAGCAATGTAACAGTTCTTCAGGAGTGGTATCACACTGGAATAGCCCTGTGTGAGCTGTGGGTACTGGGCCCTCTCCCCAGGAAAGACCATTCCAGACAAATCTTTTTTGCATCTGATAATGAAGGGAAAAGAAAATTCCTAAGTGTAAAATACAGTTTTAAAATTCCTGTTGGTACATTGCAGTTTAGCTGGCACATGCCCTTTCCTCCCCTCAAATATTTTTAACTTTTTTATAAAAAGAAAACTTTACTACTTTTTTTTTTTAAAAAAAACAGTGTCTTGAAAAGACTAGTTAAAAGATCAAGCCATTTTCTTAGTCCAGTTCTTTTCCATCTTGCTTTTTATTCCACTTGACCTCTATTACCCTTTTCCCACTTCAATATCTCTTCTCAAAAGTGTGTGTTAAACATTCCTGCAGATTAAAAAACACCCAATCCTTCTTGAAGAGATTAATTTGTCGCAAGCTATACTCTAACCTATATAACAGTATTGCTTATCACATCTGTCTACTGCTATGAACCCCAGCTAAAATACAAATAAAATACCCTGCAAGGTCAATTTATGCTTACATAAGCTCACATCACCACGTAATCAATAGCTTTCCTAACACTAAACAGATCAATAATTTCACTGTAATCTCTGAAATCTTCCAGGATACAAGCAAATATAAAACTCTGAGGTTGTAGTGTAGTTTAAGAGAACATTTGTTGCACAGGTTTAATTGATCATATATTAAATAATGAATATATATATAAAAATGTATTTTATTTCAGAAGAGAAAAAAAGCCATGGAGAGAGAGAGTAATTGGTGACAGTCTGAAGAAATGGTTGGATCTTTTAATTGCTCTACAGACTATTATATACTTTCCTAAAGGTTTGAGAATTCCTATAAGGAGAATCTAATTTTGGATCAGTCCAAGTTAATTATGTCTTCATGGCAGACTCTTTAAATAGTCTTTGGTTTGAAAATTTTATTACACTTTTTAAATATTCAGCCTTGATTTTATATTCAACCTTTTTGGCTTTCATTGTCTTAGACATTTATGATGTTACTTCATGTATAGACACTTCAAGGGCTGTCAGTGTCCCCTTCAACATGTTCTTCTTCAGATATCAAATTTAGCCACTCTTTTCTAAAAGTTTGGAATATGTCATAATATGCCTTACTGTACTTTGATGTTATTGACTTGGATTGACAAGAGCCTGGGGAAACCTATATCATTGTGTGGAGCCCCCAGTGCAGTACAATAAGATAATTGCTTGCTCATTATAAAATACTACAGCAGTGGACATAGATAAAAGATAGTCTTGCTGTTTGTAGTGAAATTTTGCTGTTATGTAGTGGAATATTTTGTGAGTCATGACAGCCTCTTCAGTATGGAAACTCAAAGTCTTTGATGTCCTCACCTGTATGGTACAACAGCTCACATGAACTACTGATACCCAAGGCAGGTGAACTATTAAAACAAGCTGTTAGGCAAGCACAGACTTTTTCTGATTCTTAGTAATTCACAGACTTTTGTCACTTGAATGCTTTGCTCTTTATTCAAATGACATTACAAACTGTGCTTTGCATTACTTTAGCATCAGGCTTACAGAAGTTAAAGCTTTAAATATTTGCTAATCTTACTTTGTGTTTAGTTATCTCTTTTACGTGATGTTTTTGTGTGTCAGGTAACTGAAGATTCACAAGGAGATATGTCTGAGTAAGCATTGCTAGTGTCAGTATTGTGCAAGTGCTTTACAGTAGGACAGATATGATATTCTTTTTGCAAACAAACATTCACTTTAGAGATGTTTGTAAAAGGTGACTTAGAATCAAATGGACTTAGACCATTACTGAAAAAAGCTTTTCGAGATACCTATTGAAATACTCCAGTTGTTGAAATTTTACGCTGTGCCTAGGCAACCTGTTTCAGTGTGTTTCCTAATACTGAGCTTAAGCTTTCTTTAGAGGAAATTAAAATTATTTTCCTCATCCTCCCCATCACAGCCTTAGAGGACAGTTGAGCATCTACTATTTTGAACAGCATTTTGAATATTTTGATACTTTTACAGGTTCCATCTCCATCTATTTTCCTCTCCTCCCACCTCAGTTTAGTCCAACGTATAATGACAGTGAAATATTTCACACTGTTCTCAGCAATGACCGATGCCCTCTGGCTCCAGATCCACAGGCACAGGTGTCATACTGAAGTGTAGTTTACACAAAAGAAATACTATAAAGTTAACACAGTTTTGTCAGACTCTGAAGGCCCATGTCCCACTGGGGGTACTTCAACCCTTTGAGCATCCCAGTTCACTGTGTTGGTCCAGTGGTCCAGCTGTAGGCTGCAGTATGCCAGTCCCAGTAGTATACTCTCTTTCCAATGTCCCAAATAAAAGGTTATGTAAAGTTGGATTTAAAAGCAAGTGCTTTTTCACACCAGATATGTATCTGACTAAAATATTTAGAAAAATTTCTAGAATTAAATTACTTTAGCTAAGCATTTCTAATGAAATAAGATGTTCTGAAAATCATCCTGCTTACCGCAGGAGGATGAATCAAAACCTCTTGGTACTTTTAGTGGTAGTGTTGTGGTTTAACCCCAGCCAGGTGTTGTCACCTCATGACAGAGACCACATATGACATTAATGCCCTGATGATGATTGCAGTAATAGACTGCTTGAACTGCCCAGTTTCTACCCCTTCCTCATTGTTTGCTGTCAGTTTTAGCTTACCATGTGTAACAGCTTGTACAAAATCTTGTATGACCAGACATTGCCAGTGGGTATGGCTGTCTGCAGGTTACATACATTCTTATTGGAGCTCTACATAGGGATGCTTGAGCACAGTGAGATTCTGTGTCAGGATTTGATCAAAGTAAACAGTTTCTATTGTTACCACCAAATTTTTAGCACATATGCTCTAAGAATATATGTCATTAATCAGTATTTCTCTTGTTCTTACTGTGTTTCTGAATGTAGTTTAGCACTGTTTTACTTCCTCAGTGGATCCGTAATATTAATTTAAACTATTGCTTTCTTCTTAATTCTGATGTTTTTCTTCCAGGCTGTTTCCACTTTTATTGAAGCACTCATTCTTGTGAAATGAGTAATAAAAATCAAAAACATGTTGTCTGTATTAATGAATGGTATCTATCATCAGTTTGCTTTTTCAGGGTCTGGTAGCCATCACACCAAAGCAGCTGTTCTACTAAAGCTGTTAAGAATACTCTAGCATTATTTCTTCTCCTCTGAATGTCACATGGTTCACGCAGATAGTATTTAGGCCTGTTCCATTTATCTTTAAGAAAAAAACCCAAGAAAATAAAAATTATGGGTTATGGGATTCCTCATCTCCGTGTGAGTTCCAGGGAGCAGTAAGGGATGGCTGCTTCTTGAGGGACAGGATATGGGATCCCAACACAGTAACCTGGCCAGCAGAGCAGGAACTGGCAACTGGGCTTATCCCATCCCTAGCTAGGAGTGGGGCAGCCCTAGCCTTGGGCATGGGCATGTCCCTGGGGACAGGATGGACACAGCTGGAGACTGGCCCTCCTGTGGTGTTGTTGGGGCAGGGAATGATGGCTCTGGAGGCTTGAAATGGAAGGTCCTGGGCCATAGACACGATGGGGGCACCCCCAGGGTGTCGGAAAGGGATAACGAGGTTTGATGGTGCCCTCGGGACCTGACAGTGATACCTGAACCCTCTTATTACTGCAGTACATATGAAGGTTAGAAAGAGTTGGTTATGGGAAAAAGTGTACAAGAAACAAAATCAAGTGGGCTCTAGTCAGGAGTAGTTCAATAACATCCAGCGTTCCCTGACTTAATCATGTGACTGCTGCCTCATTGCTCCCTTTTTATTTTCCCATATGTTTAAAATAGGATACTGTATATGGCTAGGGCAATTGTTTTCACCATGTGGGCAGCTCCTGACCCACTAATCATAGTCTCAGTTTCATTCCCACCCTTGTACCTCATGGTTTTCAGTGATCACAGACCTTCCCTGCCCCTTAAGGCTTTGAGCAGGGCAGTGGGAATCACTGAATTCAAGGGGTGGACCAGAATGTGCCTTGTGGAAATCTGAACCCTACTGGTTTCTCTCTCAGCAGTAGCATTTCCTGATTACTCTCCTAGTATGGTTATTTCAGATTTGTGCCATCCCAGCACTCAGTCATTCCCAGCGTTCCTCGCACATCTGACAACTTTGTCTTTAAGGAGTTCCAGAGCTCAGTCTTCAAAATGGGTTTATATGTACCAGTAAGTCATCTGCCTATTGAAATGGTACTCCTTGTTGTCCTTCAGTATTTTATATATGAATCAAAACAACCTTCCCAACCTGTTTTTCCTTCCCTTATTTTGACCATTCCCAACCTTTTTTTCCTCCCCTTATTTTGACCATTTTTTCAAGAGAAGTGAGATTGGAAGTTATCCTAGACCTGTCCATTCTGTTCCCTGTCTTCCAGGAAACATAATTCTTGGGTTCTTCTTCTATGTTTCATCTCTGTCAGAAATAAAATTATATTATTATAATATTTTCTCTATCTACATTGTTGATAAAGTGAAATGATGCAACTTCTTTTACCCATGTCTTCCCTTTTAAAGTCAGCTTATGTAGAATTTGTCCTGCAATGTTTCACTGGTTCCAACAGTTTGGTTTACCTTACTCAGTGAAAAAGTACAAAACAAATCTTTTATGTTCCTCTGATTTTAACTGTAAATTTATTTTTTTTTCCAATTAACCTTCATTGTTACAATAGGAATTACTATCTTTTCCTTGCTATGGTATTTTCTTCAAAATTCCAAGGAATTCTGTTATAAATGTGTTTTCTTCTCTAAATTGTTAGTAGCTCTCTTTGTATCTCACCCAATGAGAAAGCTATGTCCTAACAACTGATACATGTCTGGCTATGAATATTTCAGCCCTACAGTGTGAAAATCAGATCCTGGGGCAGCAGAGGGAGCGTTGTTGCCTAAAGCAAAATGAATTATAGTGTTTCAGGTATGATTTCAAAGGTCTGATAGGGCTTTGCACTGCATTACATTGTTAATAATGTAGGATATTTACACATAAGGTTTTCATAAGTTCAAAGGAAACGGGGATTGTAAGATGAGTAATAACTCTTCACTCACACAAAAAGTTTTAGTGAATTCCTTGCACTCTTAATTATTTAAAGACTTCTGATAAGGGTTTTGGGGAGCCGCTGGGCTGGCTGTTGCTATCACAAAGATATCTGTCTTTATGTGGAAGTTTTGATGTATTTTATTTAATGTCTGTGATACTGTGCTGAATAGTTGCAGAAATTAATTATTAATCAATTGGCTTGCAACCATCTAACTTTTCACTGTCTCCAGTACCTTCCATCATAATTTCTTTCATCTCATTGTTTCTTATTTTTTTCAGCCTTCCAGTTTCTTAAAATCACTTGTTCTATGTTTTTTGAAATCGCATTGTTAATTCCTTAGCATCTGAAGTATCTCAGTATTTCTGTAATAATCTTAACAATTAATAATGTGGAGGAGATTGACTACAACTTTTTCATGATGGGAAAAAGGAGATCAAGAGAAAAATAGTGTAAGTTCTTGGTCTAATCAGTTTCTGAACATTTGCTGTGAAAATGGACTTGCTCTGCAAACCAAGTCAAGGGAAATGACATTATAGAAGGTTTATATAGCCTTTTGTTGCTTAGTTAATTTGAACTGGTTTTCATTGATCTTGGTCTCTAGCACCGCTTTTCTACTTATTTGCCTGTCTTTGAGCAGGTTTTGTTTGGGTTTTTTGCAGGTCAGAATTAGCTTCCTGCTGTGATGCCGTTCACAATTTTATTGCTTCTCAAAACAACAGCCCACTGGGAAGTAACATGAGTTATGAAGTGGACAGTAAAAAGACCATCCTCATTACAGAGGACATTTTTAAGATGCTGCCTGTGGTAAGAACTGTATCTTTACCTGTTATTATAATTTCAGCATCATATATATATTTTGGGTTAGTAATCAAGCTGCTTTGATTCCTCTAGAAGAAACCCACCAGTATGTACTTCCTTACTTACCTTCCAACATATTTTTTTAGCCTTTCTCTGCATGGCAGAAACATGGACAGTGTGTCATAGGTCAGGTTGGAGGTAGAGTTGCTACAGAACACAAGTTACAGCCTGGCTTGGCAGCCAGCTGAATTCACAAGTCAGTATTCTGAAAATGTTTGCCTTGGTTTTATCATTCCCATTTTTAAAGGCATTTCAGTCTGGAAGAACATTTCATATTCTTCATATACCCATGCCATTTCCAGTGCAGGCTTGGGCAGGTAATTTATGAAAGCTGTGGTGATGGTAAACTAGATATAGAGTAGCATAGGACAGAACAGAATAGAAAAGAATAGATTAGTTTCATTTGGAAAGGACCTACAGTGATTGTCTAGTCCAACTGCGTGAACAGTTCAGGGCTGACCAAGTTAAAGCAAGTTATTAAGGACATTGTCCAAGTGCCTTTTAAACATTGACAGGCTGGGAACATCCACAGCAAGCCTATCCCAGTGTTTGGCCATCCTGTTGGTAAAGAAATTCTTCCTAATGTCTAGCCTTAACCTCCCTGATGCAGCTTTGAACCATTCTGATGTGTCCCATCACAGAACAGGGAAAAGAGATCAGCACCTCCCTGTCCATTTTCCCTCCTGAGGAAACTGTGGAGAGCAATGAGGCCCCTCAGCCTCCTTTTCTCCAAATTAGACAAGTCTAAAGTCCTCAGCTCCTCTTCACAGGAAGAGGAGCCCTTCCAACCCTTTCACCAGCATTGTTCCCCCCTGGGGTGAGGCGTTTGCAGCCAGAAACACAGACTGAGAAAAAGAATCAGACTTTGTAGCTCAGACTTAAAACAGATGTACAAGTTCTTGAGACTAGACAAAGTGGTTGTATTTGGTTTGTCAAAACTAAAGGCACGTAAGAGCCCTCTTACCCATCTCTGGCCTTCTTGGTTTGTGAGACCCCAGCTAGCACAAGTCTAGTTCTTCCTAATGCTGCTGTGAATCATTAAAGACTTAATTGCAATGTAGGTTGCAGTGATAAGTTAAACTGAACGAAAGAGAATAGTAGTATGTTTTATGTGCACATAAATGCATTTAGCTAGCCAGAGTTGTCTGGGCTTTGTGTTCTCCTACTGTCTTTTCAGAATTGAACAAAATACTTGAACATGTTGTTTTGTAATATATTGCCAGGCAACATGATGTCTGTGGCTTTTCCCACACTTTTTGTCTTGTTCATAAGAGTGTCTGGTCTTGCTTCTCTTTAGGTAAGCTGATGAGAGAAGGAGGAAGGATAATGCTTTCCCTAAGCAAGTTTTGACTCAACCTTATAACTCAACCTTATAACAGGGTTTAGTCTCTGCAGTCAAAGTTGTCTAGCTGTTGGTGTCTCTGATGAATATCAGGGCTCCCACAGCAGAAGTGGCTGAACAAGATGTATGAAAAGTTTTTGAGTCTGGGATAACAGCCAACTATATTAATGTCAACTGAAATAGCCAACAATTTACATTCATTTGCTGGGTCGTGATCTGTGCTGGTTCTCAAGTGGATGCACTTAGCTCCCACTCAGCTTCCCCAGTTCAAGACAGCAAGCTGTAACAAGAAGAGGAG
This sequence comes from Xenops minutus, assembly GCA_035221455.1. NCBI lineage: Eukaryota > Metazoa > Chordata > Aves > Passeriformes > Furnariidae > Xenops > Xenops minutus. The sequence continues at coordinate 19,737,301 of JAWWEE010000074.1, forward strand.
TAGAGAGGGTGCACAGCCAGAAACAGTAACCTTTTCAGTGAGACCTCACAGTCACCGTGAGTGAAGCCGAGGCACATCATGATCCTTTACATTATCTTCAGGTTCCCCTAAATTTGTTGTTTTACTTCAAATGTAGTGTTGGATGATTCAAATGATGAGCATTTTCAAAGTTACTTTCTATTAGCTGACAAAGTCAATGACTATGTGACACCCCCTAGTCTATTGCAGTGCAAAGGAAGATGGGTAAAATTTAGGCTATCTTCAGTACAAGTTAGTTCCTTAGCTTTTCAAGAATTCAGTTCACTACTGGATAGTTTTTGTGTCAAGTGTATTTAAAAGATACCCAGTTTTAATAATCCAGTGTTATTCCCTCAAAGTTCTGATGTCAGAAGCAGCAGTTCCAGTCTATTGGTGCCTATTTTTGGCTCTTGGCTTGTCCAGGTTTGGAGTCTCATCTGCCTAAATGATGAATGTTCTTATTGGGATTTACTAGATTAAACCTGAAAGAGCAAATATACACAAAGAAACAATCAAAATATTTATAAGGCATTGGCTTGTTTCTTTTTATTTGCTTGCAGTCCTCACCTCTTTCAGTTTATCCCTTCAAGACCTGTGCTGTGGTCGGAAATGGAGGCATTCTAAAAAATTCCAGCTGCGGAGCTGAAATTGATAGTTCTGACTTTGTGTTCAGGTAAGAGCTGCTTCATCCTACTGAAGCGTGTCCAGTGTTTCTGAAAACTTGGCAGGCGTGGAAGTGTGCCAATGCCAGTTTGTAGCAATGAGGAAGGATCTTGACAATTCTTTCTTTCTGCCTCTCTAAGGATACTCCTTCTGCTTTGTAGTTTTCAGAATGCTGTTTCCTAAATAAAGAGGGCTCTGTAGGGATACCTGTATGATCTGTAATTGCAAAGATACCTTGCAGTGATGTGAAATGTGGTTATCTGAGAACCTGAAATTTATTGTTGTTTAGCATTCCTTAGGAGACTGGTATTAAATGTCACATGTTTACCTCTGGTTTAACAAAGAGTTTACTTAGACTTAATTTGTCTCACTCATGTAGTCATTTAACTGCCCTGACATTTGTCTCACCTTCTGTTAGTTATCTAAAAAATTAAGCATCTATTTAAGTATTTTCTTTCATCTTGTTCTATAGATTGGGAGAACACCAGGCATACTCAGAATGTAATTTGGCTGACTCTATAAGTGTGATTCACACTTCATAGGTCCTACAAGGGAACAGAATAACAGAAGGAAGGTTCTTCTCTCGATGAAACCCAGTCACGCCGTCAGCTGGATTTTGTTTTCTTCATTTGCCTAATATTTGGGTTTTTGAAAAAATTTTTTTTTAGAAAACAGGTCTTTCCAGTTAGACAACCATCTTAATAAAAGTGGGAAATCTGCATATTGAAATGCTAAACTTACTAAATGACCAACTTTAAAAAACACTGCTTTTACATTTTACAGAAATCACTGTTTCTGCAACAGGGCAATTTACACTGTTGTTAGAAGACACAACAGAAGAATTTCATTGGAAATGCATTGTATAAGAAGAGGGGCAATATTTCCTAGCAGCTAGCACAGGGCATTCACAGACTGGCTCCTTCTGGGATTTTAACCATGCTCCTGGTTTGTGATACGATTTATGAAAATGAGCTCTCTGTGCCCTATTTTAACCATCTGTACAGTAGATTAAATATTTTTCCTAGATGTGCTGTAAACCTTATTTAATATTTGTAAAGTGTTTAGACATCCCTGGGAACTGATATAAAAGTGTTATTGTGCAAGAGAGGAATTTGCAAATAATAACTGTAAAGCATTTCTGGTGCACATCTGTTTAAGCAAATGTTTCTCAATTTCAGGTGTAACCTCCCTCCAACCACGGGAAGCATTAGCAAAGATGTTGGCAATAAAACAAACCTTGTGACTGTTAATCCGAGTATCATAGCTCAGAAGTGAGTACCACTGCAAAATCTGTTTCTGTGCAACGGTGTATAATTGTTTGACATGATTTAGATTTTGCTGAAAATCCATTCGGATACCAGCATAGAGAGCAGTGAATGAAGATTGCCTCATTAAGCCTTAGTACCCGTGTTAAATATGTACTGTTAAATTTGTTAAATATGTACCGTGTTAAATCTGTTAAACCTGGCCTTTTTTGTAGCAGAAAGGAGTCAGCAATACCCACATTAGCAAGAGCCTCAGTTGTCACTAGTCAACAATCTGTGGCAGAGTAAAATTGGTGATTATATGCCCAAGCCTCTTCTTTTTCCCCCCATGACACTCATAACCCCAAGCATTTAGAAAGGAATTGTAATCATAAATTGGGAGAGCCTGGAAAAGTGCGTTTAATTCTGTCAGTAGGACTGTAGGCACACATTTTTAGGTAACATACTTCGAGTCTGTTCCAATGAAGGCTATTTCCTGAATGGAGGCCCAATTTCTATAATCCATTTTCTCAAACCATTTGAAAGCTGCTCGCTCACACACTTTTTTCTCAGCAGAGGTTTGGGGTTTTTTTCACCTTCTTGATGAAAAGAAAGTCTAATAAGGCCAGGCTGACTAATCTGACATCTGCAGCAGGCTGGAACTGCAGCTTATCTATGAAAAGGACTGCTGTGGCATGTTATTTACTGCTTACTGATCTTACTGTATCTTATTGTCTGTCATAACTGTATTGTCAAAAAGACAACATCAGGCGAAGCTTTTTTTTCCTTCTCCTTGAAAGGAAAAAGTAAAAAGTACAGTGACTAGACAGAAATTACTAGCAGGCATTTTTCACTGCTTCAGGGATAGAACTTTATTTCTTGCAATGAGTGCTAACTACATTAATGCTTACCCAGACCTTTTTGATTTAAATGAAGAAGAATTATTGCTTCCCCTAAAATAGATTTAGCTCATTGATGGAGGTGGGGCTGCACAAGAATATGAAGAAGGAAAACTGTTCAATGGCTCAGCATCCTTTGATGACTACTGACCTGATCCACAATTTGTCTGCACTTGATCAAAGTGTTCTGCCACAGTTGAACTAATTTTTTAGCCAAATTAAAGCACACCAGGGTTAATAGGTGTTACACTGAAGGAGATAGGAGCTAAACCTGTGTGAGGATGAAATGAGATTATAAGAGGACTTTAAGATTTTAAAAAGTTGTTTATTTAAATATTCGGAGAAGACTGTAAATGCTTTTGAAGGAAGAGTGAGAAGCAAGTTCTGTAGAAGAACTAAGTTTGTTTCATCTTTCAGAAAACCTATTCTGACATTATTCCCTGTAATTTCTAATTCTGTGTTTGCATACCGAGTTAGTTTGATGTTATTATTGCCAAGGTTAATCAATGTTTGAACTGTGTCTGTCAGGGTGTACAAGGCAGGTGAACTCTCTCAGAGAAGAGCACAGTTCTTATGTGTCCTAATGGAGCTGGGCTACACTTCCTACAGCGGCAGAGCTGGAAAGGAGAACAAGACAAACTTGAGATGTCCAGGTTTCTAGCTAAGGAAGAACAGGCATCTGAATTCTTTCCTGGAGGCTCTTTACACTGAGTAGTAGAGAAAGGAGTAGGGGTCAGAAGTTCAGCCTTCAACCACTTTTCCTAGATGCAGGCTCAGGCATTTCTCACTTGTTTTGGCTGTGTGACTCTTGCATTCACAGAGGCTCAGGGTCAACAAGAGGGCCTGAGTTTCTCTCATTCATTTTGTTTCAGAGTCTGGTGGTAATGGCACTTTTCTGGGAAGCAGAAGCTGTAAGTTTAAAACCCCTCAGGCTGAGAAGGGGTATATCACTCCTTGCACGAATTCACTTGTGCAAGAGGTAACTGGTAACTCTTCTGTGAGGGTCTTGAATAGAAATGGCAGTAGCTGCTGTCCTCTATCTTTAAGTGCTGCATGAGAGGAGTGTTTGAAACTACTCTAGTTGTGAAGACAAATGAAACAAATTTTTCCAGTTTCTGCTAGAGCCATTTGTGAAAATGGGCTCTGGTAGGCTTTAAGAGGTGAAAATACACTGTTCAAAGAGAGAACTACCTACAAAAGAGGAAAGTTCTTTGAGTCCCAAAGGGAGTAAAAGTAAAAGTTTAGGTGATTCAGAAAAGTCAAAGCTGTAGAGGATATGAATTGAGTGATCCCCTTTCTTGTGTCACTTCTTGTAAAATTTGGGAATTTCACTGTTCAGTATTTGGAAGCACAGAATTATCAGTAGTGAGAGCTAAGTCTCATTGCTGATTGTTGGGGACCAAAAGCAGCTGAGGATGAATCCTCTTTATTTGTGAAGTTAGAGCTCTAAGTCTTTATAGATCTCCATATGTTCCCTTTGTAGTCAAAGGAGATAAACAGGCATGCCTGTACTTTTACCTATTTTAAAAGTATATCAAATGCAAAAATAAAATCCTGCAAAACTTGAGCACATGCTAATCTCTAACACTCCAAGACTTCTCACATTTATCCTTGTAGTTTCACACACGCAGACACACAGATTTTGAAGATAGATTATTATATACCTATTGGTGTAAGAAACATGCAGTGCATGTATTTTTAAATAGAGGAGTATAAATACAATGTATTTTTTCATTCTCCTTTGGAATTTTGTGGATCAATCAATTCTGTAAACAGATCCTAGTCTCATTAGCAATGAATTTGATCTGTGTCAGTAGCTCCTGTGTTGCTAATTCAGTCCTGTGTAGTGTGTTCTTACTAAATAATACAGTCAGATTTTCATAACTGCACATATGACAACATATAATAGGGTGGTATAAGTTTGCAGTGTAGACAGGCTGAACTGGTGCAGCAGAGTTCATAACTCATATAATGCAAGTTCGTTTGTGCTGTTTTGGTCTGTAATATTTATATCAATAGTACATTCCATTCTTAAAATGTTGTGCTTTGCAGATACAACAAGCTAAATGAAAAGAAGACAGAATTTCTGGAAAACATTGCGGTCTATGGAGATGCTTTTCTTTTATTGCCAGCATTTTCCTTCAGAAGCAACACAGCCACTTCTTTTAGAGTATATCACACTCTGAAAGAGTTCAAAGCAACCCAAAGGGCAATATTTTTTCACCCCACTTATCTGAAAAGTCTTGCCCAGTTCTGGAGAACTAAGGGTGTGAAAGCCTACCGGTTGTCATCTGGTTTTATGATCACTAGTGCTGCTCTTGAGCTATGTGAGAATGTGAAGCTCTATGGCTTCTGGCCTTTCTCAAAATCCACAGAGAAGATGCCAATCAGCCACCACTATTATGACAACCAGCTGCCTAAACCAGGCTTCCATGCAATGCCCAAAGAATACAACCAGATCCTTCAGCTTCATGGCAAAGGCATTCTGAAGCTGCAGTTTGGTAAATGTGAGTCAGACTAAAAAGGTAGGTCCTATTCGTATCACATAAAATATCTTTATTTCAGTAATGTGTCAAGGGGTAACTTGTTTTACAAACAGTGTGGATCTGTTCTTTAGAAGACTTTTAGGCCTCACACTCAACGAAAGATGTGTTCCTAAATAAGTGAAAGGTTGGAGCTTTATGAATAAATATGTATCACAGAGTTGAGAAATGTTTTCTAATTGTGAACATTAGATGGGCAGCATGGCTAAGTACAGGTTATCCCCATAAATCATAATGATATTCAGTCAGTACTGTCACCTTATCGCAGGTACATATCTCTGCCAAACCTATGTTTGGTTTAGTGTCAGTTCCCAGGAACCATCCTCCTTTGAGAATTGCTTCATTAAAGGCATTCACATATTGTGATCTACAGGAGAAGAAACTTAATCCTGGCACAGCCTTTCTAGATGTATACAGAGAGCACAGTAAGGATTAAGACTGCTCCATGAAGGAGTAGCGTGCATGTGGCCTTGTTCCCTTTTGTTAGGTAAAAATTAGAGCAGTATGCTCTCGCATCCCGGGGCTGACAACGGCTTGTGGACAGAAGTGGGGAATATGTCACACACTACAGCAGATCTTATTGAGGATTTTACCTTGAGGCAACTCAGAATCTTGGAGTTTGAAAACAGGATGAAGTATCATTCCCTTTAATCTGTCCTTTCTAATGTTCACATCCCCCTTGGACCTCTGCCTTCTGTGTATTGCCTCAGAGAAATTCAACACAGTCTGGCATCAGACCTTGAGCCAATTTACTGTGTACAGACTACAGATGATTCTGAAAAGATTTGTCGACATGTTTTCAATCTTGATTTACGCTGTTGACAAAATAAGACCAATTTGTATAAACTTCATCTTTTAAGCTAATTTAGAAATTCTTGAGCTCACAATACTGTTGTCAGATTTGCCTTTCACAGAACTCCATTTTTCCAGGGACTTCAAGTTAATATAACAGTAAGCGAAGTGTACAGTAGAACTGCCATTGTATACAATATGCTTTAATTGGACTGATGTAATCTCATGACTGTATTACTCAAGTTAAATAAATTAAAATAGCATCATTTTGTTCAAGCCAGAAATTCTAAGTTTAAAAGCTAAGGGCTTTTCTTCTGGCTAGGTTCTGAAATGTATTTGAAAATATCCTTTGTTAGTATTTAGAAAACGTGCTATCAAAGATACATTCACGCTTGCTTTATTGTAGGAGAATACTAAGTTTTAAAATAGCAGATTGTTAGTACCAAGAATGCACAATTTTATTCAGTTTCAGATTTTTTTAAGAAATAGAAAAATAAGATGCTTTTGTGGATTATTAGAATAATTTAAAACCTGTGAGAAGGGACCTAGAATCTATCTAGTGAATCCATTCCCCTATTCCATGGCAGGAGATTACCTAGAAGGGGGTGCATTGTATGCAGTTTCGTGTGGCAAAGGTATACTTTTTTTCCTTGTAAAAAGTTGCAGTATATTGGAAAGGTCAAGAAATACATAATGTATTTTTCTTAGTTACTAAGCTGTTTATACCCAACAGTTTCCAGTGTATTTATCATTCCTGTAATATAAATCTATGGAGACATACTGTGTAATTTTAATTGTAACTACATCAGCTAAGAGAATGAAAGACAGCTTTTTAGAAATACTTACTCTAGTGAGAAGTAAATAGAAGCCACGAAAATGTTTAAGCATCTGTATGTGTTAATTAAATGCTGTCCTTGCTTGACATCACTTGAAAATCACTTATGTGGCCAAATTTGCAAAATAAGCTGTAAAGAAAAGAAAACAAAAAAAGATTAAGTTGCGCTGTCCTAATTTACACTTATATTTCCAAAGAAAAAAAGAAATTAAGTGCTTTCAGTATAAGCTACCATTCTGCTAGTATTATCAGCTATTAGAGATAATTGAAATTCTCTAATGAATATATTTCACTGACAATAACCTTTTCTAGAAATTAAACAATCTCCTTTCCCTTTTCAATTTCCCTTTCACATTCTCCCTGCTCCATGTTCTTCCCTGTTACTGGGTAGCTGAAGGTTCCTTACCCACCCTGGGTGCCCACAGAAGGCTCAGGCAGAACTTTCCTCACACATTACTGGGACACAAAGTATTTGCTGCTCTAAATAAGAAGTCAAGGAAGCTGCTCTGCTGCAAACATGTATAGAGAGAGTATAACTGTATCCCAGTTAATAATTTTTGGCAGTATTGCTCCTAAACACCATCCTTGCCATTGGAAAGGTTAACTTTTCTTATTGGATAGAGAGAATTGTCAGATGTGAGAGCCTTGTAGAGTCCCACAACCTGGGAAATTCCATCTGCCTTAATATCTGCTCCTGCACCTTTATGATTATGTTCAACAGACACACACATGCCTTCACAAAAGTAGATGCATACCCACCCACAAAGGGTAAAATGTAAAATGCAACATCAGCAAAGTCTTGAAATGTAATTAAAATAATGCTATTTATTATTTTGTATTAGATTACCAAATCATTTTGGCTATGGCCCTGCAGCTGAAGGAAGTCTTGTTTGTTCATTGGTTTAACCTGATAAGCCTGAGAGGCATGTCATTAGCTTCAAGAAAACATAGGTCCAAGGAGGGGAAATGACCTGATTCATATTTAAAAATAGAAAGAAAAATCTGATTAGAAAAATTGTCAGATGATAAATTAATCAGACTGGCATAAATTTGATTGCCCAGAAGCCTGGTTAAAATGCAGATTTTGTCTGACCGAGAATCCATTAGGTTTTCTGTTTGCTAGAAAAAGACGGCAGGGAAGATGAGTATGTGTTTCTTTGACATACAGAACAATAACATTAAGCAGCTGCTCAGAGGAGTCAGTGAATATTAAAAACACCAAAAGAAAGAATAAGACTCTGAACCTGGGGAGGAAAACACTGCTCAATTGTCTGAGGGATGAGAGGTTGAGTAGAGGTGAGCTCGTGATTAGGAAATAAGAACTGCTGAATCTTCAACTGTACACTACACTGTGTGAGTGTATCTTACCTGGAAAGTAATAATTAGGTGTGGGTTTTTTAATTCCAACCAGACAATTAAATGCCATTTATTTCTAACAGAGAGTAGCAGTGACTCCCTCTGCTTCAGGTGGAGCTGGCAGAGCAGCATCCTGTAAAGAAGAGGGCTTACTTGCTCAGGACTTAACATCAAAGAGAATCTGTTCCAAACTCTGTCAGCATGTGATTTTTTTTTAAATCTTGAAATTTGATGCAATCCAACTGAGTGATAAATACTGTTATACATAACCTATTTATAACAGTGGAATACCAACGTGAGCTTAAATTCTGCTGAAATTCTTTTATGCTTGTGGTATCTCAGTGTAGCTAGAGAAATATGAACTGCCCCACAGTTCACTTCTAATTACTTTGAGAAAAATGATACCACATTTTAAAATAAGCACACCTTTAGATTCCTGTCAGGCAGGCAGTTTTCAGCCTATCCTTGTCTGGGGCAAGTATTATCCAGTATGAAGTTACTAGATATATGTAATGTTGAAAGGAAGGCCTTCTGTGGCAGTACCCATGCAGTACAGCTTTTAAGCACACACTTTGGTCTTGCATTCAGTGAACTACCTAAGTATTAAGAATAAAGTCAGTAATGAAACAAGTGGAGGTAGGTTGCTTCTGGTTAAGTTAAAACTCACCAGAATAGAAAAACGTGAATTAAATCAAATTAGAATGTACGTTAGATTTCAATTCAAATTAAAAAGTATCTACAGATCTAGAAGGTTTTTGTTTGGTTTTCCACAGCAGAACTATCCTGTTGAAGAAACAGAACCATTTTAACCTTTAGCTATTTCAAAATATGATTAAAATATTGTAATTTATAACATATCTATATGCAGATTAGCAGTGGATGTGTCCCCATGAAGATACTGGTTAAACCCAGCCTTGGTTAGCTTAGGAAGACTCAAGAAGGTGGTGCACGTGGGGTAGGTGTGAGCAGTTCTGGGGGTATTCAAATGAAGGAGTCCTCCTTTAGAAAGAACAGAGTCCAGCTTACCCAGGAGAATTTTGAGAGCCTGTGATTCTGTATAATACATCTCACAGACTCACAGTCTGAAATAAGAATGAAAAAGCAGATGCAGAAGGTGCAATGCATACACAGAAGAGTAAGCTATTGGTTTATTTCAAATATAGCAAGCAATTTTTCTACTATACAAGAAATATCAGTAACGTGCTTTATTGTTTTAATTCCAGGGTGATGATCCTAAGGAAGACAATTTGTGTGTATCTCAGCAGTTCTGTGTTGGATTTGATCTGATGTGATTTTGTGAGCATTAAACTGCATTATTACAACAGAAAAATATTTTACACTTGGGGAGAAAAAGAAGTGATTTTTTCACACAGTGACTGCTACATTTATGAATTTTGAATAATTTTTAAAATACAAAGTAACAATTATTTGGAAAATTCTGAAACTCCTGACTATTGGTTTAATTGTAGCAAAGCACAATCTCAGGATGGTGGCAATATGTGACCTTCATCATGTTTTGCTTCTTAAAGGATCATTAAAATATTTTGGTGTAAGATCTCGGGTATTTTTGCTGGCTGCATGACTTGGCAGTAGCCTGTAAATACTGGCATTTGTCTACATGAGAAAAGTGATGAGAAGAGCTACAGAGGAGCAAATAATTCAGAGTCATGCCATTCTTAGTTTGTCCAAGGCTTCACAGATGATAAAATCTCTCAGGTTAGAGATAGTCAAGTGGCTTTCATTTTGTGGGCAATAGGTAATGCTGTGGATTTAATGGGCTTTCCTTTTGTGAGCAATAGATGATGCTGTGGATTTAATGGGATCACTCATATAAGTGATGTTAATTTTGAGAACCCATGTATGAACGACCAGAGCTGTATAGTTATTTATAAACCACTCTTCTTTCTTGTGTTCCTGTCTGAGGTTCTGTTCAGCTCCAGATGCAGACAGTGAACTAGGTTCCATTCTGCAATCCCCAGAGTCCTGATAGGGCATGGCTTTGAACATATTCCTGCCATCCCAGCTCTGTGTCTTTGCTCGTATATGAGATGAAATTTTCTTGAGAAAGATGATGGGTACCAAACCTATAATTTCTTTTATTCACCTAATATAGCTTGTAGCAATATGTGACCACAGGTAAGGAAACTGCAGCTCTTCTCCTACACCAGGGCATATGGGAAAAGTGACTACATTCACTCAGTTTATAACCTCTGCAGTTCTTGAGCTTGAAGTTTTCCCTGTGGTCCAAGAATACATGTGGAACAACATCCTGTGACAAGAGAAAGTGAATCACATTAATGTTTAAAGGAGCTGTGGCAAGCAGTTGTGCCCTAGCTCTGTCTGCTTGTATGTTACTGCTTGTATGTTCTACTGCAGGAAAAAAATCCAGCCAACCAAGCAAACAAGACAAAAAAAATTGTAATAACCAGATTCTGTTAAATAAGAGTTTCACTGACTTTCTTTGAGTGTACTTTGAATGCCCAGTTCAAAAATAGGGTTCACTTCTCCTCCTTTTACAGCCAGTTACTATCAGGTATTTTATTTCCTAAAACTCCTTTTGCTACTGCAGCATTAAATCCCAAATCAACTGATTTATAGAGCTTTCAGTATTCCACTCATCAAGGATTATATTTGCAAAAAAATTCCCACTTAAATGAATTGAACCTTATAAAATAAGGTTAAAAAACCCCTTTTAAATTGATACTTCATAAGAGCATTACTGTATTGTTGTAATATTTGAAAGCCTACCTTGCAGAAGTTTTAGAATCACATAAACACTGCCAAAAGTAGTAGAATCATTATGGTTACAAGTCTGTTAGTTGAGACACATTCAGCATCTCAATCCATTTCCAAGATAATGATATCAGAATCCAATATTATTCCTGCCCAAGCAGAAGTGTCCATAAATCCTGGGTGCAAATATCAGCAGTAATGTAAATTTTTGAAAATTTTTTAAAATACGTAGTGGTGGACCTCTTGAGTGTCAGTAGGGCTTTTAACAGAAACAAGATAGCAGAACTGAGCCCATGGGTCCATATGTATTACCAGATGGTGACTGAAAGAGGTGAGCACAAGGGGTTGATTTACTTTGATCTTTTCTGGTTTTGGCTCCACACATCCACATTTTTTCTTCACCAGCAGTGAGGTTTTTGTCATTTTCTGGCCACAGGCACCTGCTGCTTATGTTCAGAGAGCTGGATGCTGCAAGAACCTGTATCCATGTTATGAGTGTTATGGATATTTCCCTACTGCAACATTCTGGCTATAGATCAAAGACAAATTTGTTCCCAAGAGAGCTCCTCCTATGCCATAAATCACTCACATGAATTGTGTCTGAGTGTTTATAGCTGGAAGCTGTGCAAAGTGATGTAGTTGTCTTAGGCAAACAGCCTAAGTTGAGGAGAAATATGTCATATTTCATACAGAGAGACAAAGGCACACCTGTGTTCAGGTAAGGACCGTAACTTATCCCAGTCTAATGTAGTGCAGTGAGATGATCTTGGCTGTGTAGCAACTACATGGTTTGTCTTGGGGAAAATTCATACATCTTTTAGAGGTTCTTGCATCTGTTGTGTCCAGAATAATTGCAAGTGTTCCATGTGTACACAGAGATAATGCAAAGGGTATCATTCATTGCTCAGACTAAATTCAGTTAACTACTTGGCATGAGTAAAGGGGCAAAACCTGCTTGTGTGAAGTAGAAGATGGGGAGAGAAGAAAATGAAATCTATTTGCATCAAAGAAGCAACTTTTTTAAAAAGCACATTAGTTAGCACCATATTGCATTATCTCAGGGAATAAATCTGAATAATGTACCATGACACACCATGAAAAGATGAAGTTACTGAGTGCCTGGACTATTTATGTGCAACTATGTTATTTATAAAACACGTGTATTAATAACTAGAAAGATTATTGGAATACATTTTAGGAGAGGTTTAGCCAAAAAGAAGAAACCTATTCTAGCTTCCTTGACAAGAAGAGGTCTTAACTGAAGGAATGTGATGTAGCACCCACAAATGAGACCAAATGGAAAGCTCTGTAGCATAGACAAACACTTTGACTTTTTAGCACTGTTTTCACAAAGTTTAAACTTGCTATTGACCTGAAGGCCTGAACTACCATGCTCTCAAAGCCCTCAGTGATTTATGTGGAGCAGAGGACTGATAGGAGATGCATGGAGGAATTATCAACCTTTCTTACCCTTTCCTACAGGATGCTCTCAACTCCCTGTAGCATAAAAATATGTTTTATTAGACTTTAGATTAAGAACCTCAGGCTTTCCTCCAGATATGCAGTTATTATGAGATGTTAGTTGCATCCACTTCACTCTACAGGAGTGCAGACCTTGTACTCAGCATTGTTATAACTACTGGTGCTGTGTGCTCAGTGTCTGGGTCGTGTTAGTTTGTGCACAGGCTGGCAAGTTAATAGTGGCATTTCTGTGTGACAGGGTGCAGTTAGATTGATCCAGACTTGCTGAAATACACTCACTGTGGTAAATTATGTTCTCTAGGTTAGCCAAATAAATTATTTCTCATTATTTTACATCTGTGCCAGGTTAATGATGAATAAATGGATTTTGTACCTGACTGGGAATGTTCTTGACACTTTTGCAAGACTGAGCCAACTACAGTTTTGATTAAGAATTCTTTTCCAAAGGTTAGGAAGGACCTTCTGGTTCCCTCTATTTCACATGAGGAATATTCATTTTTAGGGATTGTAGGCCTCTGATGCTGTCACATGCTGTAGAATGAATATTGAGATTAAATGGTTTTCTAAATATAGAGACACTGACAACGTGCTAATAGTTCCATTGTACTTTTGCAGAGGCTGACAGTGTCCTTGCACATGACTGCATCACAGCATCCTTAGAGTAAAGCCTGCTTGGCTGCTTTTATTCCTTCTTGTCCTCTCAATCTCTAATGTTGCATCGTCCTTTAGGTTTCAGTGCTGCCTTGAGTTGGTTATTTGTCTTCTGCCCATGGAGCACTATGTTGTCCTGTTTAGTGTCTGTTAGGGAGTTTGTATGACTATGAATCAAATGCTGCTATGCTTGCAGCATAGTAAAACCTACTTTAAGTGACTTGGTTTACACTTCAAGGAAGACAGCTTGGTGTGACATTGATGTTAACTAAGTGGAGGTGCTAAATGTGGTCTGTAGCTGTATGGTGACTTAAACTGTAATGCCTGGCTATGTGGTCCAGTCCTCGTTCTTGTGCTGCACCCCTTCCTTTGTGCCATCTCTTGCCTGATCTTACAGTGAAGCTGTTTTGGCACACTGAGATGACAAAACCCTAACATGGCAACAGAGAGAGAAAATTGGTTCATGCCAACAGAGCTGGGGAATTCAGACTCAAAAGAGAGGATGAGACTATGCAGGTGGGATTATAGGGACACATCAAGGGCCATTTGTTATCTGACAGGTGTTGGACAGGTGCAGTGGTCCCCTGAAGGCTTGGTCAAGTGCAGAAGTCAACATCTCTGGTCAGAAGGGAGAGGTGGGCTTCTGCAAGGGTTGATTACAGCACAGCAGCTGTTCTGGTGGGCAGGAGCCCATCTCTACCTGTGGTGCCAGAGGGTGCTTGAGGTACCTACAGTAAGAACTCCAGGTGTCTGCACTGCTTGATTATTGCTCCCCTTTCTATCTTTCCAATTACAGTTATTTTAACAAGCTGTTCACCACAGAAAGTTTCAGAAATGATAAGTATAAAAAATTCTCAGTTCACTGATGGTAAACTTGCATAAACTTGCTTGTTATTCAGCATGCCTTTGCTTTCACTCTCTTCTAATCCCAGCATCTCAGACAGCCCCTGCAGAGAAGAGAGCTGCACAAGGTCTAGGGGGTTTGAAACCAGTTATTCTCACTTTGATTCTCTTTCCTTTGTACAGTAGTGAGATGACTGACATTAGCACCATGCTTGAGACAAGATGAAATTCTCTGTCCTATGTGATTCCAGAAAAGAAACTAAATTATCCAGGTGACCTACAACCCTCTGTGTCTCCCTAAATTATTAGCAAAATATTCCTGCTGTTATGTATTAGTTGATTTTATTCAGTGCAAGTATCTGGATAAGTTAACTGGTCTGGGTTAATTGTTCATGCACACCTTGCACAGACTCCATGGTGGACCTACAGCCTGACATGTCAATCTAGGTTTAAAAAGATTTGACCTAGAGATCTTGTTTTGTCCTGGTACTTACTCTCCTGTGACAAATCTGTGGAGGGAGATCCTGCATATCTGTAGAGTAGCTTCTCCAAGGGACCCTCAGGTCTGCAAAGCACTCATCCACTTGTGTACAGGAGTCTGTGTGAGATCAAGTCCAGGAAATATTCTGTGGATTGGTTTATTCTAAACCAACTCTGTCTCAAATAGCTGATAGGCACTTGTTGCATGCTCTGGAGCAGTTGACTTCTTACACATGAGCCTTTTGGTTAAATGTATCTTGGTTTGAAATATTCAAAGCCAGTTCATCCTTCATCTTGTGGTACTTCAGCGGATGGTCTCATTAATCTCTAGGTCTGCTAGCCAACAGTAGTGACAGTGGAATGTATATTTGCCATAGAAAGCCCGACTCTCTTTATTTTGAACTCTGTCATTTTAGGCAGGAACATCATCCTTCTCTGAGTTTCAAAGGCTGCTGATCTCTCAGGGTAGTCTGGGGAAATCCATTAGGCTTTTCAGCTACAGCATACAACAAGTGGGCAGATTTATATTTATTAAGCTTTGTTCCAGATTTTCATAAAGTATTTCTTAATTGGCTTGAACTTATCATTTTGATCAAGTAGAGCATGAAATGCTCTGCAACTTACCACTAAACAAAGGAACTATTGCTGTTATCCAGTTGTCTCCTTTCATAAAGGCCTATTTCAGAATACCTTCCTATTCTGGGAATGCCGGCTCACCAGGGGAATGACCCTGGGTTACTCGGTTACCATGCACTGGTGCAGCTGGGGTAGCAGCCTGTCAGTATACTCTTGGTGTCAAGCAAATTCCAGAAATACACCAAGAGCTTGTCACAATGGGAGTACATCAGCTTGAGCTGCTATAGACCAAGGAGTAAATGTAGTACTGTGGTGTGTGATGATTTTGCATCGCTCTGTGCACAAACAATAACTGCCCTTCCTTGGTAGGTGTTGGCAAGTAATAGTTTAAGGATGAAAAGAGTTTGGCTTGAAATACAAGAAGAGCGGCATCCTCATGTTGCCGTGAAAAGAACAGTTGAGTCTGTCTTTTTCTAAATCCTGTTGTACTTTCAGCAGTACATCAGTGTTGCTTCACCTAATACTGCTGTCTCATCTTTTTTATCCCTCCTTTCTCCAGTGAGGGAGAAAACTCACAGTGCATGGTGGACGTATTTAAAGATGCCATCATGAGTTAATGCTTTCAAGACAAGAGCCTACCAGAATGAATCATGCTAATGGCTGTGACAGTATAGCCTAGTCTAAGACAATATTGCTGTTTTTAAATTCTTCACTGTTCACTTTAGTCCCTGACAAGAGGAGATTCTTCACAGCAAGTCTGTAGTTCAACAACCTGCTAGGCTTCTCAGCTCTTGGCTCATCTGTGATATGTTTCCCTAAAAACACCTCCTCCTTGGTGTATTTATTGTCAGTGTTTACAGTACAAACCCATTCTTAAATTCTTGTAGCATTGAAGTATAACAGCTGACATTTCTGCATGTTTTATATGCACATTTTGTATGGTAGCTTCATATGTATTCTTTATGTTAATATTCTTGATATTCTTTTGATTACCTAATTAAAATTGTTTTGAATATTCATTATATTTTATGCCACCAGAGTAAAATGTGTGGGAAGTTACATAATGTCACCTAAAAAACAGTGATACAAGCCAAAATAATTTTAAGGATATCTAACTGCTGGAGGAGTATTTTCATTAGTCATTTGGACACTTGCTTCTTAGATTTGCCTTTCTAAGGTGGGTCTAAGAGGTCATCTCTGCTGCCAATTTAGTTCAAGATCTACAAGTGAGAAGAGAGGTGAACGGAGGGGTTCTACACAGGCCTGCTCCTAAGGCATGGCAAATGCAAGGGTTCTCTTTTCAGAGACTGTTTCATGTGTCAAAATGTAATTCCATAAAGTTGCCATGATAGCTTTTGCCCAGAGGTTTCATTGTCTCTTAAAATGTGTATTGTTTGCATTCATTTTAGCTCCATGATTTTCAAAGCAATTGTCAAAGCAGAACTTATTCCCTGTGGAGCTGGTACAACTGTGCTCCTCCACACGTGCCAAGCTCTGTGTGAAGCTGCTAGTGTAGGCTCTGCTACTGCTGTTCCAAAAATGTTCCTCAAATTCTCTCAGTGCTGAACTTATTTATGTTTTCAGATGTGAACTTGGTATTGTTCGAGTAGAATGCATAATATAGAAATGTCTCTGCACAGGGTTTAGGAGGCAGGAGCCCCTCAGACGTGTGTGTGCTTTTATTACAGAAAACCAAGACGAAGTTGTATTGTTGAGTCATCTGTTACAGCTCATTTAATTTGTACTTTGTTTTCATGCTTTAAGTGCCTGATGATTTTTTGTCAAGGAGGCAATGTTATAATGCATACTTAGAATTCTGTACTTGTTACTTGTTCTGTAATAGAATATTTTTGCAATTTCTGTTTGGAAATAAAAGACTTATTAGGCATAATTGTGGAAGTTTGTTTCTTTTCTGAATTCCTGTGACTAAATAATCAAAAATATGTCTTCTGAGGCAGCAGCATAGAAAATGCTTTCCTCTGCAGCAGTGTTAGCAACTGACAGTAGAAATGCTAACAGTTCCTTAAAAGTATGCAAGGAAAAAAGCAAGCTGTGCTTAAAAGCAGGTATAGGGGAGGGCACTGGGGTACTAGTGTATATATAAGTATCCATTGCTTAAATAATACCTTCATGTGATTTCAGTCTTTTCTATTCTTGAATGACAACATAGTTAATCATCTTCTTTTATTACTTTTCAAAAATTATTTATTGAAGAAAAATCAAATAAGGAAAGGAACGAAACAAGAAACAACAAATGATACCGTTTTCCTTTAAAAATAGCTCTTAAATTTGAAAACAGTCTTTAAAGATAACTGAATGCTTTGAAAACAATGATTAATGGAAATGTTAAAACCACTGAGGCAAAAGTTTTTCATACAAGTTACTGAACATGAGTGCATGTCTGATAGAAGTGTATCTAGTAGATTTCTACACAGGTTTTAGTGGCTTATGTGTTTGGTTTGTTTTTTTTTTTTTCCCTTAAGATATGTTTGGGTCACATACACAGATACTTACAGTGAAGGAATTTCAACAGTTAAAGTTCAGAGAAAGAATTTTCCCTCCAAGCACGCACTTTTTACTTTTAGACAGAAGGCAGCCATATAACTTCTGTGCTGCTTACTGTGACTTCTCCAAATAGAAGCTGACTGCCTCATTAAATCAGGTCAAACATGGACATGCAGCTATTTTATGAGGAGGACTATTATCCTTTAGGGCCCTCTAGGGACTGAACTGCAATTGCCAAATTTTATTGCAGACAGAACAGAGGGTTAGAACTGAAAGCTTTTATTTGGCCTCACAGACCATCAAGTGGCTGCTATACGAAGATTAAGATCTGGATCTTTGTGGTCTCCCTCCTTCCCATAGTGCATAAGTCTTTCACAGATGATCAAAACCAAAGGATTTCTTTTATTTGTTATGCTGACAGCTGGAATGGCATGTATGACTGATGCAGATGCGAATGTATGCTCATATTCAGAGCAGTTTCTAAAGCAAAAGTGTGATTTCTGCTGTGGAAAGTAGGTGTCTCAGATTGAGTTTAGCCATCTCAAATATTTATGAACAGCCAAATGCTGAAAGAGTAGCACTGCCTGGTGATTAGGACTGCTTGGTCCAAGTATAGAATAACTGAGTGCTGCCCTAGACAAAGCATTGCCTTTTCTTCATCCCTTGCTTAGAAGGGGAAAAGCTGGCTAGAGGAGAGTGGAAGTGGTTGTGCACTGAGCTTATGCCAGTCAAGCAGTTGTGGTGCCTCTGGATCACACCAAGCACAAACCATTCACCTAGAGGCAGAGCATCTCCCATCAGGATGGCACTCTGCTGTGGGAAACACATGATCACTGGTGTGAGAAGGGCTTAAGAAGGAATGTTCACTCGAGCAAAGATAATGTCCAAGACCAGGTTAGGTCTTTTTCTCTTGCCTCAAAATACTGCTAGGCAAAAAGTACCACGTAAAGATGTTACAACATGAGGGCACTGGGTTAGTCCAGGAGAAGAGAATGGCCAAAGTCCACAAGTTGAAAGCCATGGCAGTGAACTAGAGAAGCTGGAGTAATGGCCACAGCACAGGCAGCAGCTGGAAAAATACAGATACGGGCTGAGGAAGTCATTAGAATTTTAAAAAGTAAGGGGAGATTGCCTCCTTATCAAGGATCCCAGTATGCCCATGTTCAGGTAACTAAATGTGCCTGGTTTTTGAGATACATGGCTAAGTTTTAGCTTGCCTCTTCCATCCTGTGTCAAGTGTCTATGTCATTCTCACTCTGCACCAGAGCAAATTAATAGTGAATAGGAATGTTAAGGTCTCGTGGCCTCTGCAGACTGATAGATGAAACCATCTGGTTAATGGAGATACCATAATGAAAGCATTAGCTTTTAAGTGTAGCAATGCAGATCTTTTATCATGTAAGTGATAAAAGAGAGAGCCCACTGAGGACTGAATTTAAACTGCTGTCTGTTTTCTACAGCACAGGCAAGCAAAGATGAATTATTCCAGGAGCTCACATCCTACTACTGTCATTGGAGGAAGAAATGTTGGATGTGCTGGGAAAAAGATATAAGCATTAGAAATGCAATAACTTTCATCTTTGAAATTACTTTTATTAGGTAATTTGAGAGACTTGTAGGGCAAACATAATCTGACTGAATTCCAAGTGCAGTTCTGCTTGTGTAACTCCAAACCTGCAGGGACATCTTTTTGTTTAGCTTTTAATCTTCTTTGTAAGGAAAAAATTGCTTTTGTATTACATATGTGGAGTTTTAACAGAGTAAAATGACTCAGTCAAGGTGCCTCAATTCAAACCACCCCTTTAATACCGATACTTCCCCTTGACCAATATGCATTGTGCAAAACCTGCTGTGAGCCCAGGTAGGACCCTGGGATTGGGCTGCAACCCCCTGCTTTCTCTGCCTTCTAACAGAGCATGGGCACATCTCCTGCCTGTGGGCTGCTACTGACCCCCACCCAAGCCCATCAGGTGCCTAGGACTCATACCACAATGGTAGGAGTGATGGGTCTGAATCACCTATAGGAAAGGAAGGAGTTGAGACAGGTGGCAGCATGCTGCCTCAGTAAATACCCTAAAGGTGGATTATTATATAAAAGAGAAGCAAGAAGACTCTTACCCTAGCTGGATTTAAAATAAATTGGTTTTCTTTTCAAAAATACAGAACTTCTAAGCTCTCAGGAAAGATTTCAAAGCTGGATCCATAAAGACAACAATGTTCTCTGAGGCATTGGAATAGAAGAGTAAGAGACAATATTTAAGATACTGTGGATATGCTCACGGGTGATACATCCTGGAGAACTGCTGTGAAGGAAGGATGATGGAGGTGTAACTATTGAGTGGCAGAGGGAGTGACTTAAAATGGGAGATTGCAATACTCTGACATTGAATACATGGTTCTCCATCAAATGCTAATGTGAAATAACTTCTTTTTAAAAAGCCAGATATGTTGAAGCACCAGATATGTTGAAGCACCAGATGGGCCAGAGTGGGGGCCAGAACTAGCAGCTGTGACACAGGTCTACCAGTGCCTTTGGGCATCTCACCTTGCTGTAAAGCTGAGCAAGATGACAGAAGGAAAAAGCCTGAGATTCATCTCACCAACCACAGTCTCCAGTTCGAGGTAGGGAGACTTGTATGCCAAGCTCGTGGTCTGTATGTACAGGAGGCTACTTCACAGTCAGGGTGACTATATATAAATTTCTACATCATAAAAACCTACATTTATTAGATCAGTCCCATCATTCCTGTCCTACACTTTCCCAATCTACACTGAATGTTTCTTTTACAGTGCCTTAATCATAGAGCTCTGAACTCTGTTGGCCCTATTCATTCTGCTGTAATACAGATAATAATTTCTAGGATGAAATCTCTTTTTCTGAATACATTTAACATCTTTCAGAAGAGTCTAAAATAGAAACTCTAAGAACATTAACTTAGAGCACTTTTCAAGTTCATCTTACTTGCAGTCCATTAAAGTGAAGTGACAACTGAGGTATAACATGAAGTAATTATACTGATTGTGTTGTATATGCTCTGCAGGAGCTGAATGATTTGCTGAGGATATTAATTTCAAAAGTCAGACAGCAAGAGATCTGCTGAGATGAAAGATCACTGCAAAGTGACCTCAGACCAGAGGAAAAGGAAAGGAAGAGGGGGGAATGTGGCCCAGCTGAGGAGTTCAATGCTGTGCAGTCTAGCAGTGAACTGAAGTAGATGCATTTTGACACCAAAGGTGGTTTCCATGGAATTGAATGCAGGTGTCATCACTGCAGTTCAAAATCACCACTGTGGGTTCCCTTTGTGGCCTTGGAGAGAAGTGAAATATAGCTCATCTGGCTTGTTTTAGGTGTCTGTGTTAGGATGTGATAAATCATGCCCTAGATTCCCTGGTGAGACTATAGGGTGACAAGCTGGCCATCATGTTCAGTGTGCTGGCCCATAGTTCATTGTTGCACCCTGAGGGACTATGGAGTGGGTGAAATGCAGATACAACCCCGGACTGAGTTACTATCTACTTTATTCATACAAAGCCATGACCAGGGAGATAATAGCTATATAACACCACTTAAAAATAGCATATAATGAGATCAGATTGATAAGGATTCTCTAGAAGAGACTAGGTATAGATTCACCTTTATGAATAGCAAACATAGTGAACTTAATTTCTTTGACCTCTAAAACAATTTTCACAGTCACAAAAAGTTAATCATAATGTAAAAGCTCTTTATCAAATGTTCACAGTAGAAATCAGTATTGGATTTGTGTACTGGAACCGTTGTGCAGCCCTGAATAGATACATTAAAAGTAGCTTAATCCGATTGTACTTTGGCTTTGGCTTAGGTTGGCAACCTAGCAATGCAAGTAATGCGATGCAAACTTCTTTCACTTACGGATTGTCGCTGCTTCACTTGGATAAATTCATTAGTGAGGCATAAACTAACTGTGACTCTACGGGGCTTTGGTTAAGCCATGGACTAGATCTTCCTGAGGGAACCAAAAACTGGAGGTAAATAATAGCCAGTTCTCAGTGTAATACATCACTATGAAGAGGATGTCATGAAGCTTGACTGGGCAGCATATTCCTTGAATCTGGATATCCACACTCCAAGAAAGAGATAAGCAGTAGTAAAAACATGATTCTGTGCAGGGACCCCCACACTCATTATGTTCCGCACAACTTTGTCATTTGTCAGAAAAAGTGTCAAACTAGTTTCGCTGAAGTGTTGGCTTGGCCAAGAAATATTGTTCTGGGACATCCAGACCAAAGCAAAGTCTAATCACCATGGTTATCACACCTACTGGCTCATGGACTTCATGGAAAAACGCAGACAGTTCCTGAGCTGAAGACCCTGGGTGCAAGGTCTCTGAGCACATGTCCAAGGACCCCTGGTCTCTTATGGTTTTGGCTGCTAAGGCTCAGCCTGTACTGAAGAAAAGTCTGGCCTATACAGTCTGCCCCAGGGTAACCTGATAGAGCTACCTTCTGTAGTCAGAAACAGGCCCTTTATCCCATCCATCACAATGCTGTTAAGCCTCCACTGATAACAGAGAGACAATTTGAACAAGAGTTTTTAAGTTTTTGGCATCCGAGTAAATTATAAGATGACCTGGCTCAATGATTAAGGTAGTATCCTTGCATGGCACCACTGACTGCATCAGTACTTGAGGCTGTGCAGCACAGGCACCATCCATAGGTGATAGTGAGAAGGGACCCAACCAACTTGTTGCCTTCAGGAATCTTTTCTCTCCTTCCACATACCTGGAAATGAGGCAAGGCATTGCAGTTCAGAGGGAAGGATGCCTTTGTAGGGATCTTTTCAATATTCATGTAGTAAGGGTAGAGAGCAGTCCCGGGATTTCTCTATGTCCAAGCACTTAGTCCACTATTATCCCCTCTGCAAAATGTGGACAACAGTACTTGGTCCTCTCCCAGTTGTGTTATGGGGGTTGACAGTATATCTTGAGATCTGTTTACATCCAGTATAATGGAGACCATGCATGGCCTACAGACAGACAGCATTTCTTCTCCCTAAAAAGTGCAGTTGATCTCTTGCTGCTGTTCCACAGTTTGGTCTATACTTAGTTGGCCATGATATAATGCACAACTGGACATTTTAGATGTATAGTGCCATTATTGTGACATTTAAATTACAAAGATAGAAAGGAAATCAAAGGAACAAGGGGAGAATTTAATATTTTTAATCAGCTGTTTTTCCTGCATTTTCTTAACTTAAAATAGAGGTACTTATTTCCTCCTGTAGTAATCACCCATCTCCAAGAAATGAAAATACACTTGCAAAACTAATAAATGAGAATCTATTTGCAAATATATTTATTTATGCGGCTGGCACTTCAGGGTGTTTAGAGGGTAATCTTAAACAGTGAGCTCTGCACTGTGTAAATTTAGAAGCAATTTTTCTAAATGTCAAGTATTTATTACATGAAAAAAACCATTCGGAGCGTGGAGCAAGTCCCCAGTGATATAGAGTGCATTTGGGGAAGGGCTTCTTGGATGAACAGAAATAATATTTGAGAGACAAAAAGCAAATCCTCTATTTGAAATTGCTTTGTGTACATGGAAAGGAGCTTGAACAAAGGTAGACAGCCAGCTCAGTGTTTTGCCTTTGTCTCATGCATAAAATAGCAGTTTTCCAAACCTATTATAAGCAAGCCTATACCAATCTGTCTCTTCTCAGTCCTGCAGCACTTCTGCTTCTCCTTCTTACCTCCATAACAGCTCCAGCAGGCTCCATTCAGACTGCAGGCAAATAAACCCTTCAGAATTAATTTGTGTAGGATTTTACCTACATAATACCTTACCTTAATGTCAACATATCTCAAAGTGCAAAGCAGTAAAGTGCAACTCTCCTATGGGAGGCTGATGATATGGCATATAAGGGACCGATCTATTGTGAGAAGTGCATGATGCCTGTTGTTTTGCTTGGAAATACAAGAACCACAAGAAGCAAGCGAAGGAACAATAAAGATGGCCTTACAATGACATCAGCCACCTCCCTTATCACTCAGAGATGCATCTTGTCAGGGATCAGGAATTTATGTATGTCCAATTTGCTTAAGTATTCTCTGATCTGATCCTTTTCCAGCAAAGGTACACCTCGCTTGCTCCAGTCTTTCACCCTTGTCTCTGGGGATTTGTGAAGTTGTGTCTTTGTAGTGAAGGCTGAGGCGAAGAGGACATGAAGTACCTCAGCCTTGTCTGTATCTTGTGTCACCAGGACCCTTGCCCCTTTCAGCAGCAGCCTTCTTTTCACTTGTCTTCTTTTTCCCTCTTATATATTTATGGAAGCTTTTCTTGTTGCTTTGTCATTCCCTGCTGGACTCAACGCAGAGTGGCTTTGGCTCGTTCCTAACCATGCCTATATGCTCAGATGGTGTCTCTATATTTCTCACGGGTTATCTAACCCTGATTCCATTTTCTGCATATTTCATTTTTAGGTTTGAGTTTTGCCAGGAACTCCTTAACAATCCACACAGGCCTCCTGATATTTTTGCTTGACTTCCTGTTCTTTATGATGGATTTTTCTTAAACATAAGGGATGTGATTGTTGAATATCAACCAGTCTTCTTGGACCCCTCTTTCCTTTATGGTTCTATCCCATAGGACTCTTTCAAGCAGATCCCTGAAGAGGCCAAAGTCTTCTGTCCTAAAGGCTAGAGTTGGGATCTTGGACTTTGCCCTGCTCTATTCTCTCAGGATACTTAATTACACTATCTCTTGGTCACTGCAGTCAAGGCAGCCTTTGACTTTCACATCCCCAGTGAGTCTTCCCTTGTTTTATAAATGTGAGGTCCAACAGAGCACCTCTGCCTGCTGGATCCTCTATCACTTCAGTCAGGATGTTTTCATCAGTGCTCTCCAGGAGCCTCTAAGACTGTGGGTTGGGATGCCCCATCCATCTTTCCACACCATCCTACCTTGTTACTTGTCTGGGGGAGGTGGGGCAGCCCCGATTGTGAAGTTATTCCCTGCCATCCATATGGGGACCATCTACAGTGCCTGTTCATCTGATGACAGTGTAAGTCAAGGTTTGTGGATAGAGGTCCATATTTTATTAGTCCATCTAATAAAGTTGTGGGAGAATGACAAGCTTTCATCTGAAAGCTTTTCTTCATCTCTGAAATATGATGCCATGAAGTTCAAAGCAATTGCTCCAAGTTCAAGTAGGAGCTCCACTACCTACAGGAAAAGGCAGCTAGAGAATTATGGGTTAAAGGAGAGAAAGCTAAGAATAGATCTTGCAAAGGACAGAGAGAGGCAAGTGATTTACAACCTGTGAGGAAAATGAAGAGGTTCGTGGTGAAGAGGATATAGCAATTGCATGTACTAAAATTCAAAATAAAGTCAGGAAGGAAAAATTACCTGAAAGTCCATTTGAATAAAGCTTTCTTCAAAAGTAGGCAGCAATTAAAAGCAAACCAACAAAAAAACCCCAAACAAACAAACACAAAACAAAAAACCTAAACCAACAAGCCCTAGAAGCTAAAAAATTGAAAATACTGATTAGACACAAAGAGAATTTTTTGAGACACTTTATGTCTTATTTTCATGTGGGATAGAGTTAACTTTCTTCCTAGTATCTGGCACAGTTGTGTTTTTTGAATCCTGCATGAGAATAATGTTGATAGCACACACATGTGTTGGTCGTTGCTGAGTAGTGCTACCCCTAAATCAAGAAATTTTCAGTGTCTCATGATCTGCCAGTGAGGAGGAGCACGGGTAGCTGGGACAGAGCATAGCCAGGAGAACTGGCCTGAACTGGCCAAAGGGATATTTCACACCATAGAACATCATGCCCGGTATATAAATGGGAGGA
This sequence comes from Xenops minutus, assembly GCA_035221455.1. Classification (NCBI taxonomy): domain Eukaryota; kingdom Metazoa; phylum Chordata; class Aves; order Passeriformes; family Furnariidae; genus Xenops; species Xenops minutus. Next base: position 19,762,758 of record JAWWEE010000074.1, read on the forward strand.
GTTGGCCAGAAAGGGCTGATTGCAGCTCAGGAACAGGCTGGGCATTGGTCAACAGGTGATGAGCAATTGTATTGTGCATCACTTGTTTCTCCTGGGTTTTATTACTCTCTTTCTCTCTTTTTAATCTTCCTTTTCATTACAAGTATTATTAGCAGTACTGTTTCCTACTTTATCTGAATTGCTAAAGAGTTCTTATCTCAGCCCATGGGTTTTACCTTTTTCTGATTCTTCTCTCCATCTCACCAGGGATGAGGGGGCAGGGAGTGAGCAAGTGGCTGTGTGGCATTTGCTTACCAGCTGAGATTAAACCATGACGCCATCTGAGAATTTACTACTATCATGCTGAAAAGCCTCTAAGAAAGAAAAAAGGGAAGGGAAGGGAAGGGAA
>JAWWEE010000074.1:19769796-19780259 GCA_035221455.1 Xenops minutus
GGAAAGGAAAGGAAAGGAAAGGAAAGGACAGGAAAGGAAAGGAAAGGAAAGGAAAGGAAAGAGCTTCTGGCTATATGAGACAAAATAAGCTAAATATGAGGATTCTTAGCTATCTGGAGAAGTAATATAGGAATAGCCTACACATTTTGAGGTAGTCACTCTGTAAGCTCACAGGAGCAGGTTCACAGTGCTCACTGGAGGGCAGGACAAGTGCCCGGCCATCGGTGGAGGGTGCCCTGCTTGGTACAGCTGCTGCCTGGAGTTATTAGGAGTGGAACACAGTTCTGAGGTCAGTTGCTGGTTCAGCACTAAGCTGCTTTCAGTAATTATATGCAAGCATAAGCCTGGTGCCCCTAGATCAAACACTGAGAAGTTTACACAGCTACCATTCACTCTCATTTACACCATGAGGACACTTTCACACCAGCACAGAGTGCAGGTTTTGGAGGTTTGCTGCAATATTCCTATCCCCTTGGCAACTAGGTTTATTTATTTTAATTTATTTTTCTATTTATTCCCAGGACTGAAAGCTCTGCCACATACTTCTCTGTGCTCTGAGTAAACCCAAACATAGAAGTGCCAACAATAACTCCTTTGCTGCACTGTCAGTGTTTGATACAGTCACTTCTTTTATCTACTGAGTGAAGCAATCAAAGGCAGCAGAAAGCAGCGAGCCAGGTAGCTGGCAGCAGAGGGAGAGCCACATTTGAAAAACTATCACAATTCAGGTAACCTCCAGCAATGTGCATCTCAAAAAGCACACTGTGCTGCAGGTCTCTGCCTAGAGCCACTGAGGGTCCCCACTGTTCCCTGGTGGAGGTGGCACTCCCTGGCCACATGCTGCCAGATGCCACTGCCCAGGGTTCCCACACTGCTTCAGCTGTAACAAATGACATTAAACATTGCCCAACCTTTTCAATACCGGGATCAAGAGAAATACTTCAGTAGCTTTCAATAGGCAGGACATCAGCCTCTTATCCCACTCTTGTCCTGAAAGGCTGTAGACACTTGTACCTATTAAGTGTTCAAAATGAGATATTACACATGCCTAGAGCTGTCACTTTCGTAGAAAGCATTTCCCATGCAATTTTGTTTGTGCTTTTTTTATATGCAGTAGAGAAAAAGGTATGTAATCTCTGCAGCATTAAAGAGGTGAGTTCAGTCTCAGTTTTCAGTGAGACTATCCTACTCACCATACTGGGGTCCAGGCTGTTACCTCAGTAAAAGCTTACAGGAAGCAGATTTTACAGGAGTGATGCAGAACAGAGCTACTACTTTCATGGGGCTGTGTTGTGGTCTTGATGGTTTAAATTTGAGAAGCACATTGCTGCACAGAAGAAAAATCTAAGTGTTCACAGAGGACTTCAACCTTTCACTTCTGCCTCCCACAAATCTATGGCAAACCAGATGGGAGCTTTCCCTTTTCCCATTCTGCTGCACTTACACTGATGTTCAGCAGAGAACAAGCAGCATGGTGGCTCTCCTTTCTTAAAAGGGGTTTAAATACTAGAATCAAGTCAGCAATAAGGCAAGTTAGTCCCTCCTAACCCCCCCTCCACATGAAACCCTCATTTAGCTTCTGTAATACAGACAAGCCTTTGGGAACTAGTCTTTCCTGGAAAATGAAGTCAATACACAAAGTCAGCTGTTAACTTGCAAAGGTGTTATCTGAGATAAGGGCTTGGGTGAACTATTTCTCTACTACCTAGCTACTATGTTTTATAAAGCCAAGTTTTAAGGTATTTTGGGCCTTCTTAGCTCTTAGAAACTGGGTTAACTAGTATATGGAAGCAAGATTAACTTTTATTAGCTTGAAGTATCATATTTTATTCAATTGATAAGAAATATCATAATACATTATGCATCTGCCAGTCATAGTCCATTTTAGTTGGTTCCAAAACCTAAGCAGTAAATGAGTAAGACAGTTTATCTAATTAAACTGAAAAAACAGCATTCCACACAGCCAGTACTAGAGATGTCAACCGTATAGTAATTCCAGCATTATGTTGTTATGGCTTTCCAGAAAGTCATGAAGTTAACAAATTAGAACACATCAAGAGCCATTTTCCAAAGATTTATTGAAGTAGCGACAGGTTGCTCATACTGTGCTGGAAAAAAGCAGTTTTATTGAATTCTGATACTTAAAAACAGTATTGCAGCACAAGATATTGCTATTTGTAAACTAGACTCCATTGTAAACTCTAATCTTTCAGGGAGAGTCAGTTTGCAAGATCTAAGACCTATTTCCTAGCATAGTCATCTTGCGCTCATGGAAAAACTGCAGAAAGGCACTTGAAAGCTGTTTCTTCCTTTAAGACATGGACTTTTTCAATCTTGCTGGTAAGAATTTCTCCTGCATTAGTAAGTATGCATCTCCACTTCAGCTTTACTCCAAGTCATCATGATGCTGGGAAGTTTCATTAATAACCTGAAGAAAAACAGAAATGCTTGCATTCAGTTTTAGCAGGAAGATTATGGGGGGTTTTTTTAGAGTCAGAAGTGGAACATCCAGTACCACAAAAATGTGAACAAATGGGTATCAGCTCTCTCTTTTAAATGAAAAGTTCTAGTTTGTAAAGAGTGTGCAGAAACCATTTAACTTTACTGCTTTAGACTTGACAATAGCATCTTTTCCCAACCAAGTGAATAACTCTGCTTGCTGCCACATGTTTTCCTAAGGAAATCTTTTGAGAATTGCTAACTCAGGTGAACTTAAATACTCAATACACGGGTAACTCAGAAACTTAAGGTTTTTCTATCAGATCAATTTATGAACGTTTCCATGGGACCCTGTTTGCTACAAGTGTATGTGAAGTCACACCTCTTGGACTGCCAGCTGCTGTTCTACTCAATACTACCATATAAAGGCTGCATTAAAGTAACCAGATGTGGAAGAAATAAAATTAAAAGTGACCACCAACCTGTCCATCTCTAGTTTCGACGGTCTTAATTAGAAGTGTCCTCTTTGAGTGAGTGTCAACCATTGGCTGAGACTCAATGTTGGTTTCTGCAGAAGAAAATGTATTATTACCAATAGTCTAGATGAAGTGCCTCAAAGAAATGAGGTGCAATAGATTTTAGTGTCTACTTTCAGAATCTCAATTTAGTATACAAAGAAGTATATGGCTTTGAATAAGTCAGTCTTCTGCATAGTCTCCCCCATTCCCCTTAAAGCACCTTCAGCAGGTGTCCAAACTAATCACTTGCTATGTACTGATATTTCAAAGTAAGTTTCCAGGAACACAAGAGCTCCTACCACCCAAGGTCAAGTAATTGCAAGTCTTCTAGTTATAGCCAAGAAAAACATTCACAACCAACTGCACTTACACAAGTTCAAAAAGCAGCATAAAAGGAACTATCCAGAACCCTCTTGCTAATGACAGAACAACTGGCTACACTGAAATAGCAGAAACCGCTTACCTCTCAGGTTCAAAGAAGCAAAGGTTGGAATAGGCATGTTAATCCTAAAGGAAAAAAGAAATGGATGAAATCAGACATGGGTATACAGTGTCTTCTAATAATTGCCATTTAGAAGAGTGTCTGCATGTGTCTACCTGCTCTCTTCACCCTCCAGCAGTTTTCTGTAGGTGGCAATCTCAATATCAAGAGCCATCTTTACATTCAGCAGGTCCTGGTACTCGCGGAGATGGCGAGCCATTTCTTCCTTCATGTTCTGAATCTCATCCTGCAGACGGCCAATAGTGTCTTGGTAGTTAGCAGCTTCAACAGCAAAATTCTCCTCCATTTCACGCATCTGGCGCTCCAGGGACTCATTCTGGGAGAGAATAATGAAATCAAGCACTGCTGCAGTTCAGCCACTCTTCCCCACCCACAAAACCCTTAGCATTTTAAAAAAAGGAAAGTTATGCTGCATTAGCATCCCTTCTGAAAATGCCCCCATGTCCCAAATTTGTCATCTCTTCATCTTCCCCTTGCAAAGTCAAGGATGGTTATTCTGCTACACCATTTGACTGTAGCAGAATATGCCATGTATGCGTTCTACCAGGTGGGAAAGCAATCCCTTACAGTAAGCCAAACACATGCAGTACAAGTCAGCATGCAAGCAATCCTCAGTGAAGGTAATTGCAGGTGTACTAAATACTGTTTAATCCATTTCAAGGTAGTCTTTAAGGGAGTCAGGTACTAGCAACAGCAATGTTTTGTGCCTGCTTTCCACTGCTCCTTTAGCTCTTTTTTATAGCTTCAGCTGTACCTGACAGACAAGCCATAAACACTTCCAGAAAGTGCTACACAAACAGTGAATATTATAGCAAGAGAATGAACTTATTGTTTTCTAGCTTAAGTTAGACTAATTCATTATATTAGTCTAACTAGTGCAGTGTCATGCATGAAGGCAAACTGAGCCCATAGCATCCTTTTCAAGAAGTACTAATATGCTGCTGTATTGCATGAGTGATAACCTGCATTCACATCTAAACCAACAATTAAACTGCAGTGCAGTTCTTAAAGATGCAAAGAGAGGAATGTCCCAACAACTGCTGCCTTGTACTTACGCTCCCCTTAAGAGCATCAACTTCGCAGGTGAGAGACTGGATCTGTCTGCGGTACTCATTAGCTTCTTGTTTGGCCTGGCGCAGGGCATCGTTGTTCCTATTAGCAGCTTCAGAGAGATCTGCAAACTGGAAATCCCCAGTTTGGTTAGCATAACACTTGAACAGAAATGGTGAAACAGACTTTTTGTGGACACAGCATTCGAGGGTGACTGAAGCCATTATAAATGTTAACACCTGAAACCTTTAAATATTAATATTACTCTTAAAACGCTTCTCTATTTCTAATTGTTAAATTGGAATTCATAGTAATCTTTCATATTTGTTTCTTCACCCTGTATGTTTCCCATCTTTTCACCATTTTTCCACCCATTCATCCACTCATTTCTCCAGTACTTCATTCAACCTCTGCCTCCAGGCATAAACATGGGAAAGACTCCAAAATCCATTACTTTGATGCTCTGCTTATGGCACAGAATGTTGTCAGTTGTGCTCTTCCCAGACTAGAGTTTAAAAGTTACTTTGTGTCATGGCTATGTTCATGTCCACTAGAAAGACACAGGGCTACAACAAAGTTGTTATGTACAATAGTTTTGAGTGCCTGATGTATTTTACTTACTTTGGACTTGTACCACTCTTCAGCTTCCTGAAGATTCTTAGCAGCAACGCTTTCATACTGTTGGCGAACATCACGCAGGGCAGCAGTGAGATCAGGCTTAGAAACATCCATATCAATTTGGATGTGCTGTTCCTGCAGTTGGGCCTGCAATTCTCGGATTTCCTTAAGAGAGAAGCAGATTCTCAATGTTATTGCACAAAGGCATACAGAACATACACATGTGGGGACTCTGGGACAGAACTTACTTGTGTGCCAGACAGTCAGCACCTAAACACAGACCTCATTATTCAGCTTACCTCATCATGAAGCTTCTTCAAGAAGACAATCTCTTCTTGCAGGGACTCAACTTTGCGCTCAAGATCAAGACGTGCCAGAGAAGCATTGTCAACATCCTGACCAGAGAGAAGAATGGTTCACAGTCTTACAAAAGTGAGGTAGAGAAGTCTTTTACAGCAAGTTCAGCAGTCTGTAGACTGATGCTACACCTAAGCTTTTTGGCAAGACATTAAGAAATCAAAAGCCATAAGAAACTTTTTTGCCATCTCCTACTCTAGCCTGAAACCATTATATGCACCTTTACTGTGATTTTTGTGAACTATACAGGATATGTATCTTCATCAACATATTGCTGAGCATGATCAAGACAACACAAGATAATGGTGGGTATAAATCCTGACTGAAATTGAAGCAGGTACTTGAGTCAGAAATCAGCAATAACTGCTTCTAACTTGACTACACTGAAAAAGAGTTAGTCTTGTAATTTGCAAACTTCCATTATTTCCAGTGGGGTTAATTTATGGGTTCCTTGGTGACCAACCACAGAGCCCTTTAGGTCCACAGACCACAGTTTGAAAACATACTTGTTAAAGCTAGCGAGGTACATATGGGAACTCCAAGCATTTACTTCTCCAAGGTCTCCCTTGAGAAGAAGAACGTAGGAGCATAAACACAAATTGAGTTACTCATCATTGCCTACACCCTCACAGCTGCTGGCAAAGACTCCACCTTTTGCTGGAGAGAGATAGTCTTAATCAACAGAAAAAATTCATTTAGGGCATAACAGAAGACATGTCATGAATGTCACATGGGAGCAGCTTGAATTAGTTCAAAAACATAACTAAGACTAAAGAGTGAATGGTAACTTTTTACATTTTAAATGTGTGGGACAACTAGTTTGCAAAGGGGATGATTGTTCCTTTCACAATAGTTACTTACACAGTCGCATGCTTGTGCTCACAGGGTATTAACATATCAGGTTTTCACAGCTTACTCTAAAGCTATTTTGGATTGCCCAAAATTCCTAATCAGCAGTTCCTACCATTATGACACCTTTGAAAAAAGGAATGTTTTCTTTAGCCTCCTAGAAAGCCGTTCCTTGGATCACTCCTACTCTGGGATAAAGTTCTTGCTCCAGAAGAATTCTGTTTTCTTTATCCAGCAAAATATCCCTTTCATGTCTTATTCCATAACTTCTCTATCAAATCCAGTTTTCCAACCCACAGTTCACACTGGCTCTTTTCAGTTGAGGGAAAGAATTTCCTAATTAATTTGTTTTCCTCTCCACAAAAACCCCTCAAGATCATTCTGGCAGAAAATTACATGGCTATGACCCAACACAGTCAGATATCCAACAAGTTTCTAGTGGATTTTATAGAAATCTGCATCCTGAAGACTACTAATTTTTAATTCATAACAACTGAATATCTAGAGGATTTTTAGGACCTTTTAATAAATTGAAAGAATCTTCAAGTGAAGACACTTACAATATATTGTATGTACTTTACTATAAGCTATCATTTATATATTCACTATCATTAAGACTCAGTGTATCAATATTCTCTAGATATATGGAGAACCACATAAACAAATAAAATACTTGTAGCCTGAGCAAAGTATAAGTCATAGATAAATGCAACTGGAGTATCCACTGATTTTATCCTAGGAGATTCTTTAATGCAAGCCAGATAGTTTGCACGATGAGCATCTCTGTTTACTTCAGACTAACCTCATGTTAGCCAGGAGTTGACCTGTTAGTCTTGTCATAGGTTCAGGATCTACTCCTTGCTGCCAGAGTAGCTGGCAAAACTGCAATAAATAACTTTCTCACTAATTATTATGTTTGTTTCGCCCCAAAGGAAAGAACTCACTGAACCTTTACATTTATTTTATGCAGTACACCCCTCAGCACATGAGTAAAATCACATCTTTGCCCAGAAGAATGAATTAACATTCAGTACATGAGTTGGGTCACTGAAGCAGGCAGCTTTCGGAAATAAAAGCTCAAATATTGGTTTACTTTATTTTAAAACAATGAAGTATATGACTGTTCCATCAAGTAAAAAGTAGCTTTGATGCTACATCAGAACAGCAAAATATCTGCTGAAGTGTCCCAAATCCATGTATACAACTTTCCATTGAAGAACATAATGGTTTAATAAAAACATGGGCCATTTTTTTTAGAATGGAACGCACAACAGGATATTTCAACTTCAGTGTTCTGTGAATTTAATTTCATTTCCAGGAGAACAATACTGAAACAGATTTAGTTTTCAAAACCTGTATGTTAACCCTATTCTTCCCAGTAAGGAAAAATGAGGTAGTACTGTTGTTCAAATAGAACAGACCAGCATGCAACAGTTACATCACAAGTGGATTTAGTGCAGAGTTTCCACAGACAATGATTTTCATTTCTTATACTAGGAGGTTAAGTAGATCCAATTCTAACTGTACTGAACACACAGATCTGCTAGAGGTTAAGCTCCTGAATGACCCCCCTCCAAGTGCAGGGAAGAACTGGACAATGACTGTAAGATATGCACAAAGCCAAGTTCATTTTAAAGCCTAGAACCTTCACAAAGTTCAACTGGTTTGAAATACAGACACGCCTAAAGGGCACCAATTAAGTATGAAAGATTATGTAAAAGCCAAACTCGAGTCAGTTGATCCTTCAACTCAATTCAGCAATGAATCAGAGTAGATCAAGTTCTCAAACTTAAGTTAAATGCTTCTGCATGGAACTTAACACTATGTTAAACTGGTTTACCACTCAAAAACCCCACAAGCTTAATTAAAGCAGTATCTCAAACTGTTCTGTTTCAAACTTCTGTCCCCAGAATGCCAGTGGAGACTGAATTCCCAAGCTCTGAATGGGAGTACATGTTTCAGTTTCCACACATTATCTCATGGAGACACCTGCTATCCTTCAAGGACTATAAATAAATGCACTCGAAAGCCTTGCCCAGCGAAATGCTGGAAACCAAGCGGTGATTTCCTGAATGTTGACTTCTACTAATGCCTAGGAAGAGCTCTGGGACAAAGTCAGCCTGTACCCAGCTGCCTGGAGATAAGGGCAGTCACTTCCAGCCTGAAGGAATTCTAGCAATGCTGTTTTACACCAGCGGTTTTAGGGAAGAGACCTTGTTTTGAGAAAGCACATTCCTAAATATCTCCTAGTCCAAACAAGGCTTAATCTGAGTTGAAAGGTGGCTTTGCACAAGTGAAAACCTGAGCTTAACAATTTTTGAACACTGTTTGCACAGTTGGCTCTGGTTGTCACATAGGTTTTAGTTTATCTGGATAATATCATAGCATCCTACGGAGACTAAACTCTAGCGTTACTTGTTTCCTAAGTTAACATCTTTGTTTTGCAGAGGATTAAATTCCACGTTCTTAAAGGACATCCAGAGGAGGCAGGCTCGACTGCTGTGACCTCACCCTCAGGAACAAATTGTCTACTTCTTGTCAGCAGACAACACCCACATGAAAAATTTTAAATTTGAAACTGTTGACCAGTAATGCACTGACCAAAGCCATTCATCAGAGAGGAACTTTGTTTTGTATAGAAGCGATATATATGATAGACACATTTTGCTAGAAATATGCCCGCACCATTACACATTTAGTAAGAATGCAGCCCACTGCGCCCTCCCCTCCGACACAAAGGGATCTATTATTTCAATCTGCTGCCACCACACTTGCCAGAATGCCTGTATCTGCATTCCACGGTGAATCCCATAGAAACCATTAATACCCTTCAGCCAAGCGAGCAGATGGCCCCTTTTCACTTTTATTGGATCGGAAAGTGATTCCACGTTGGAGCGGTTTTTGTAAAACGGGCCAGACTCGGATAAAGCAGGACAATAGTTTCCCTCCCCTCCCCTCAGACGGCAGCATCCCCCTAAAGAAAACACGGAGGGTTTGCGTGAGAACTGAGGGAATCTCTTTGTGCGAGGAAAGCAAACTCCTGCAGTCCCACCCTCCGTCCCAGGCACGGCCACCGCCCCTCCGGGCGCTCCACTCCGACCGCTCCCTCCCTCCGGCCCCCGCTAACCTGTCTGAAGGACTGAAGGGTGTTCTCGGCCTCCTCCCTCTGAAGCATCTCTTCTTGCAACCTAGAAGGGGCAAGACAGCGGTGAAGAGGGAGCGGGGGGTCCCCCAAACCCTCGCCCGGCCTCCCGCCGGCCCGGCACCGCTCGGGATGCTCAGGAGCTGCCTCCGCACCAGCGGACGGGGCGGGGAGGCGGCTCCGAGAGGCGCCGGCAGCCCGAACCCGCGTCCCCTCGGCACACTCACTTCTCCCGCAGCCGCATGATGTCGTCGGCGAGGTTGTCCCGCTCCACCTCCACGCGTGCCTTGTCGTTGGTGAGCTGGTCCACCTGCCGCCGCAGCTCCCGCATCTCCTCCTCGTACAGGTCGCCAAGGCGGGACGTGCCCTTGCCTTTGAGCTGCTCCAGCTCGGCCAGCAGAATCTTGTTCTGCTGCTCCAAGAAGCGCACCTTGTCGATGTAGTTGGCGAAGCGGTCATTAAGCTCCTGCAGCTCGACCTTCTCGTTGGTGCGGTTCGCCTTGAACTCCGTGTTGATGGCGTCGGCCAGGGAGAAGTCCACGGAGTCGTGGAGCCGCATGGGCGGCATGCTGCTCCGCAGCCGCACCGACGTGCTCTTGCTGGCGTACATGCCGCCGGGCGATGCGGACACGTACCGGGCGCTGCTGGGGCGCAGGGCGCTGCCCAGCGAGTACCGGCTGCTCGACGTGATGTACCGGGTGCCCGTGCTGGGCCGGCTGCCCGCGCCGAACATGCGGCGGTACGAGGAGTTCTTGGTGCTGATGCTCATGGTGGCGGCGGCGGCAGAGCGAGCGGGCTTTGTAATCCGGGAGCGGAGCGGAGCGGGGACACCCGGCCGTGCGGCAGGCGAAGAAGGGCGGTGGCCGCGCCCCGGACCCTTCTTATGGGGCGCCACCGCCCGTGCTGGGCCCGCCCCGCCATCCCATCCCGCCCCGCCCGCCGCCGGCCCGCGGGGAGGGGGTGGCGGCCGCGCACACAAAGGGGCCGA
>JAWWEE010000074.1:19780387-19915157 GCA_035221455.1 Xenops minutus
GGCGGCCGCGGGTGGGGGCGCGCCCGGCGGGGACCCGGGTGGCGGCAGCAGCGGCATCCCCGGCCTCTCCCCGTGTCCTCCTAGGGTGAGCGCGGTGGCTGCAAGGAGGACTTGGCCGGTTTGATGTTATGTCACAGGGCTGGCAAAAAACTCCAAAGAACCCATTAAAACGTCTCTATAAGTACAAAATCTTCGTTCGCAAAGCCTAGCCATAAGTGTGTGTGTATATACATATATATATATATATATATATATAAAACTTTCTGGGAACTTTCTGAGCTTTTTGAAAGAGTAAGATCAGGGAAGAGTGATGCTAACTATTCACAATGTGCTGCCAAATGTTCAAAATAAACGGCAAGAAAAATAACGCATGTGTTTTCTTTACATGCCTCCCATGACAGCAATCTCAGCTCCTACTTCTGTAGTAAAGACACAAACTTTACAGGCTAAGTATGTTTTCCCTCTAGCTGGGTGAGCAGTTACATGAGTAAAGCTTAATTCTGCCATTATTCTAACAGTGATCCCAGAAACAACTTACTTTTTTTTAGTGTGGACAGTACGTTATTGAAATAGCTGCATCCAGGATCTTGTTCCTGGATATTAACTGGAATAGTAGCAGGCCTTCTTTTAACAAAAGTTTGTTCCTGCACTGCTGTACCCAACAGACTTACTATTAATTTTGTTGGGTCAGGGTCTCAGGAAAGCACCCGGCAAAATGATAATCATTCATTAGACATGATCAGCAAATATGTGTGTAACATCAAAGGCCAGAAAAAAATCCCAGTGTTTCAAGAGCATTTTTGCTATCAAAATGAGGCTACCAGCAGTAAAGAAGAATGATGTAGGCAGTACAGGGCAATAGCAATGGCATAAAAGGTAACAGAGAAAAACTTTAACTAAAGCAGATTGTTTTCAGTATGAATGCACAGGAAAATGACAGAATCCCTGTCTTTTAGATAAATGAAAACTTGAATGGCCAAAGTACGACTCATATTCTCTAATTCTGCACTGATACATCCGGTAAAAGGACATCTTTTTCCTCTTTGCTATGCAAAGTGAGCAATTCAATGTAAAGGTATTATCTGTAATGTATTACTTCAGCACTTGGGAGATTCAAAACTACCATTGATTTTTAATTCTTTTTAGCTTGCAGTCCTACAGAGGCAAATATTTTCAGGGGAAGTTTTTATGAACCTGAACGTGAGAGAGAAGGGTAATGTTTACACCCCAGTTCATAGTAAATTCAGCTATTGTACTTCAGGTATTGTGCCTTAGAAGGAAGAATTTGAGCCCATATATTTTATTAAAGATCTCGGGTTCTCTAGTGGAAACTATGCTTTAGTTTCATTCTGTTGGCAACCAGAAGTGCAGAAATACAGTTTGTATCTAAATGTAGGTCCTCGAGATTTTAGTTTCCTTCAGTCACTCAAGCAAAAGAAGCTGACAAGGTTGAGTTAGTGAAGTGCTTGCAGTGTAAGTCCTGGGCTACAGCTAGTTCCATTCACCCACTGAATAAGAGGCAGAGGTCACACGGCATTGCAGAGGCTAAAGGTTCCCAAAGCCCAGCCTGGACACTTTTGTGCTGCCCAGCCCTCTCGGAGCTCTTTTTAAGCCATCAAATTTGAGTTGTAAGCCTTTGTGAGCCCTGGCACAAAAGTACATACTGATTCTATGAGCAGGCAAAAACCAAACCAGCGCATAATAAACAGCCTCATGGATTAATAATGCTTTATTCAGAAATACTGAGTTTTAGCAGATTGTTAGTTTTTTGAAGGTGTGCTACTGCCCAATCTGTTTTTCCTAACTGAGCATAACTTGCTTATACTTCACAAAACCTTCAATAGCACACATATGCAAGTCTTCCTCATTCAGGAAGTGCTTTGCCCCTAAAATCCAAGGTGTTTATTTTAGTAAATATGATCCAGCCCCCTTATGTTTCAAGTGTAATTTCCATATGTTTATGTCACTGCTGCCATATGTAGTCTTGGCCACCTGCCACCTTGCTATTTCACACTATGAAATGTTCAGATATTGTCAGCTGTTTGGACTACAATAAACCTTTAGGTGCCTTTTGCTCGTTGGCCCTTACACATATGCATAAATGGAGGAAGCTCTAAGTTTCCTGTAAGGTTGTAATAAATCTAAGATGCATTTTCATCTCAAACCTCAAACAGGAATAAAGTATGTCCTCTTGAATGCAAAAAGATCTCCACTGTCCTTTTCATGAAAGACTCTATCTCAGTGTAGCCATAAGAATCATAGAAAGTATGCTTTGAATGGAAATGAAATCACAGTAATCAGTCTAGTTTTATGGAAAATGCTATGGGACTCTGAGAGACAGTGGCTGATCTAGATCTTGACCACTTCTAACATGAAGAACAGACAGCTAATAGCATCACTCAGCACCATGTTGGGGATTATTCATAAGCTACTAGTTGTCATATGTGTTGTTCACTGCAATGCCTTCCTTTGCAATTCCAGTATTGGGTAGCTGCCTGGTCTGCCTGCAATATCACTTACCTCTACAGAGGTAGATCAAAGGATGGAACTCTTTAAAAAAGAAACAGGCATTTCTATCGTGATACTGCAGAATTTTTTAATTTTTTTTGGTTTGTTTGTTTGTTTTTTGGTTTTTGGCTTTTTTTTCCAGAGAATTATGTGTTGGTTCACTGCCAAGAATGAAATATGGAATCAAGCCCTAGAAGTTCAGCAAAAAAACCTCTGCATTGTGTGTAACTGTCATTAACAGGCAAAATGGGTGTGCATATAGAGAGGATGCAGATGCAAGAATATCTGTTGATCTAAAAATTAAATAGTCCTCATAACAGAATTTCTATGATTTTCATGCAAAAATATCTCTTGGTCTGAAAACATCACTGAAAAGAGTGGCATTCACTTTTTTTGATTTAGTCCAAATATTGAATGTGCTCTCCAGTTATTATAAACCTTGACTAAAAAGATGTGAATGCTTTCATTAATCAGATTTATGCTCTTTTTCCAAAATTTCTGCTTCCAGGAGGTGGAAAAAGACCCAAAAATATTAAATAACCATGAAAAACATCCTGCTATGAAAATACAGTAATTTTTGTTGTCAGTAGCATACAGCAATCTTAAGCCCTGGCATGCACAGGTCATTAGAGGCATTCCTTCACACTTTCCCTGCACCATGAATATTGGACAAACTGCAATAGGAACCCACTTTAACATGAGGCAATGAAAGGTTTTTAATGCCCTACAGGCAACTGAAGAGAAACTCTCTGTAATGCCAGCCACAGCCAAGTGCTGTGCCCTATCACTTGAGTGACTGCTGCAACTTTCAGTGCAAACAAGTACTTCCTCCTTCAGCCATGGCCTTAAAACTCTAAGACTACTATGGTTTTGAAAACAGAGAGGTCCATGTTTCAAAAAAAAAAAATGGATTCTAGTTCTACATCTTCAGACGGGACCCATCCCTCCCTTTAATTGGGAACCAAGTGGAAGGAGAAGCCTCCAAAAAAAGGCCAATGCTTTCAGGGAAGCGGTGATTTTTCTGAACTCAGAGAATCCATCTCCCTGCATGCTGAGTAAGACAAGCTGATTTGGGTTTGTGAATATCACCAGGCTGCAGAACATTTAAATGTTCAGTCATTGAAGTCTCCCTTTGTAAGTAACTACCTTGACTAATTGCAATCTTAAGAAAGAAATTGGCAAGCTCTTTTATGAAATGTATTTTTAAAATTATATTGCCTATAATTATTGCCAGTGTTGCAAAGCATATCCAACTGGTGTGACTTGGGCTGCTGATTTTTTCAAGTAAATTACTATAATCTATACTCAAAACTAACCAACTCTGTCTAAAATATTCTATTTTAATGTATAATGAACTATGTGAAACTGGCAGGGGTTTCATCATTAGGGAAGTGATTTGAACATGACTCAAGCCACCCAGTTGCACGACTTACATTTCCAAAGAATTATTATTGTTAGCATTAAGTTCCTCTCTGCTGTGGTTTCTAATTGCCAGAATAGAATGTTTTCTGTGTCAAAATAGGACATTTCTGTACCAAACTGGGTGCTCATTTTGAAAACCAATACAGCCCTATGCCCTGAGGTTTTTTTCAAACACCATGCACAGCTCTAGCAATATGAGAAGGGAAGAGAAAGGAAGGGAAAGATATGTTTTCCAGCTCTATCATAGGTATAGCAATTTATTTAACCAACCAACCAAACAAACAAACAAAAAAAAAAACAAAGTAAAAAGGGTAACAGCCTGTGTACTCCATCTGGCTCACTTCATTTAATAGCAATAGTGGACTGCTGAATGCCAGCAACACGGTTAGCAATGACTAGGACACAAAGGACAAGGCTTTCTAAACTGATGAGAAATTTGGCATGATTAAGGCTCAGTGCATGACCTGAAACTCTTTAACCAAAACTAATTTCCAGAATAAACAAAGTCTCTCAGTCTTTGTGCCCCAAAAGAGAAAATTTGAAATTTTATCTCTCCGCTGTCTTTGTTTCATGAAATTTCTATTTTCTCAAGGACCAAGAAATTGTTCAACAATCATGATAGGCACTTTATAAAGACCATTTAACTTAAATATCAGATTAAATATATAAATTGATAGCCAGTGTAAGTTTTCAGTAGGATCTACATAAAATGTACAGTGTGTGTAGCTTCTTTCTGTCCTTTGCTCCATTGCTGACTTGTGCATCTTGATCTTGCTCGGAGCTCAGTTGCTATCCCTGCAGCAAATTGTTGGCACAGGTAGTACGGTGGGAAACCATATCTGTCTGGGATCACTGTTTTAAAGTTTGAGATTGCAAGCTTTTTCAAAGATCAGTCATCCATCCATCCATCCATTCTCTCTTTCAGAAATAGCTAAAAGAAGTGATTCTAGCATGCCATAAATGAACCTTGCCAGTTAAACATTTGCTACTTCTTTTTGGCCAAGTTTTTTTCAAAGTAAACTGCTTAAAGAGCTCCTCTAGCCAAAAAATAATTAAATCTTAGGAGTGATTTCATTCTTCTCTCTCCCCCAGTTCCATCACTTACACAAAGCATAAATAGCATAATGTTTTCATGCCATGATATACCAGGAAATGATGATCTTTCTGAGGAAGAGGCAGGACTCAGCAATGGAATCATTAATTGCATGCAGCAATTGTTCCATTCTTCCTCTGAGATGCCCAGGACAAGCAGAACAGTACTAGCTCCTTGAGGCCAAGTTTTTAGTGGATTCCCCCGTCCAAGTTCTTGTGCCAAATCCTTGGTTCCAGTGAGACTCATAAACTGAGCGTACATTGTATTAGCCATTCTGGGGTTAGTTGGCTCCTTTCAAAGGGAAGAGGCGGTGGTGCACACACCCCAAAGCTGAGAAGACTGAGTTTCTGAGAAGTTGGACTGTTTTTACATGCCAGCTCTATGCCGAATTTTCAAGCATAAAGGTACTCTGTCCAGTTGGGATTAAGGAGGGAAGATGATCCAGATTTAAGATACATAAAATATTGTGGGCTACAAGGAACTGAGTGGAAAATTTGTTAAATACAGAACAGATGACGCGTATGGCGGGAGAAGAAAGAGAGCCAACAGCTCTAAGAGTGGAGGCCTCCACCCTTTTTCAGGTGGAAAGGTGTCCTGTTTCCCATTACATAAAAAATTCACCATTTACCTGAAATTGTCCCTAGGAATTTGGTCTTGTATATGGTGAATGGGTGGGAGAGAGCTTGTGTAGGATGACAGGAGGAAGGACCTAACAACTGTTCAGGCACTTTGTTCAGTTTTGCTGGCTCAGACTTTTGCCAGTGTTTGTGGCTGTTCATTTGACATGGATCAGGCATTTCCCATAAACTTCATGACATGGAAGTTACCAAGCCTCCTGTGTAAGTCCAAAGAATGAAACAACATACAGGTCAGGTGTCAGGATCTTTCAATGAGAGAGGCATGGTTTTCCCTGAATATGATAATGCCACTGTCCTGCAGTTATATTCCAAAAATTATCAGGTTCTGTGGTATCAAGAGGAATCTTGAGATATATCCTGCAGATTAAGGACACAATATTATCGTACTACAGTATACATGATGCCTGGACTGGCACTGATAATGAGAATTATGCACAGTTTAGATTAATTAATTACTCATGTTTAATATTGTTAGTTTTTGAACAACAGTGTCCTATGCCATAGGAGAGTGCTACATCTGGCTTGGCACTGAAACTGCAATGAAATCATCCTCAGGGACTTCATCTGACATGCAGGGTTCCCAATAGACAATTCCAACAATTTCCCATTGTATTTTTCTTATGAATTATCTGAAACATGTTTGCTGGACTCTTAAATCAGCCCAACCCCCTACAGCTAAATATTGACATTGCCAGTTCATACTGGCATATGTCTTCTGCAAGATGATTTCTCTTAATCAGAAATAACTATTTTAGGATCTCTTGACCCCTTTAGGTTAGGATTATTGGGGATTTCTCTCCAGGCTGTCTCAGCAAAAATAACATTTAAAATTCACAGCCCTTTTTTTAAAAGAAGTGTGTTTCAACTTTAGAAAAACCCAAAGCTTTTTGTCCTTAGTTTAGTCAATACTTGGTGTGCTTGGCAGACATTTGTAGACACATACAAAGTGAGAAAGAGAATATTACAATACAATCACTTCTGTATTTTCAGTTCATAACTGGTATCAAATAGTTTTAAATTACCTTTAAAGTAACTCATTTGCAAATGCCAGCAATATAGCCAGAGTGGAAGACATCTCCATGCTGCCTAGGGCACCAATGCTCAGCTTCTTGGGCAGTTTTTACGGTACTTACTGTGTACAATTTTGGTTTATCTAATCTGAAGGCAGCTCAGCAACTCCACAGTTACAGTTCTGCTGCAACTGCATTAAATATTTTCTTTCTCTCTGGAGGAAATACCCTACTACTGAAATCGTACCAGCGTGGCATAAAAGATCTCATTTCCTGCACTAACTACAGTCTTAGTCAAAGATTAAACTCACCACATGGGACTGAATGAAAAAAAAACACAAAATTTGGGCAGGGGCTGAACTCCTTAAAAGACAAGACTGTGGTGTACAAAAGCTTTAGGTGATACTAGATGCCCTTGTGATCAAAAGGCGTGACCAACACCAACACATAGCTGCAAGTCTTTTTGAGTTTGAACACTATACGTTGTGCAAATCATATGGGAATACTGGAGATGAAAAGCCCCGCTTTAAGGACAAAGTTAAGAGGCACATTCACGCTCACAATCTACACTCCTTTTCTCTCCTTTCCTTCATCCCCCCCTCCCTCTGACAGAGCAGCAGACACCACACCATTTCCTCCTGCTCCTGCAAGCAAGCTGGGATCTCCCACACCATTACCTCATCCTGAACTGATCCCCCCTTAGCAACGCCTGGCTCTGTGCCTGCTGTCACCCATTTCCTGTGACCCTTCAAGGGTCTGATTCAAAACACATTCATTGCACCAGCAATCTTTTGGCTGACTGAAGTGGGCCTTTTAGAGCTCAGAGTCTGATTTGTTCAGTCCAGCAAAGGTTTGATATGAATTTTTGTTTTGGTTTGTTTTTTTGTTACTAGCCTTTCTTTATCCTTTATTTTTTTGGTCAAGCACTGGAATGTGTAAGTACAACAAGAAAACCAATAACATCATGTAAACATATGCCTCTCATCCAGCCAGGGTGACCACTGCAGGCCAATCATAACAAACAGGCAAGATTTACTTGGATTTAAATTTATTTAAACCAGAAAAGTAAAGATTTAGTTAGAGAAGCAATGTTGTCTTATTCCTTATTTCCTACAGAGTATATGCATAGCACCAGAATCTGAAAATAAAATCCTGAAATGGAGCTATTAATATATTTGAAAAGGGAAAGGTTAAAAATGTTTGTGTCTGACCGCTCTTCCAAATAATTTCAGCTACATAAATTTCTCCTATATAGCTTTTAGAAATGCATTGGGAGAGACTGACAAGCATGGTTTAACGTGGGTTTCATTTCTAGTGGTATGGTGCATGGCAGATGCATGATGCATGGCATTAAAAATGAAAATCATAGGCTTCCTTAGCCATATGGGCATGGCTCATAAGGCTTCCTGGAAACACCACATCTGTGGCTGACAGCTACTTGTACTGAGCATCACTTCAGCAGAAACCGAGTCTGATTAATTCCCTCCTGAAACATTACATCCGGCACAGATCAATATTGATAAACTGCAAAAGGTTTTGAGTTTTATTAGTAACCTACTGGACCAAGGGTTATGGAAACAATAATTCATGCTATACAGTCTCAGGGATTTTTTTCCAATTCAGTGGTTGCATTGCAAGGGTATGACATGCCTCACATTCTTTCCTGGCCAAATGATTTCTGACCCAGAACATGAGCTTCCCTTCTAGACAGCTGAGATGTCTGTATACTCTTTCTGATCCTCACTTAAGTATTTAGTAAGTTATACTAGACATTCGGGCACAAGAAGCACTTTTCATTGTTCAGCCATCAACACTGGTATTTGCTTGTACTGAAGTTTTGGCTGATCACTGTGAAGGCACTTTTAAACATCTTGTGTATCAGCAGAGGGAGATTTTTCTTGCTCTCTCTCCATATTTTGAATATAGAGGAAATGCTCACAAACACTTCCCAGATACAGGTCTACTATTTTCCATCACCCAGCCTTACATGGAGGGATTACATTCATGGGCTCAATAAAACTCACTGACACGCTCTACAGCCTGGCAACCTCCTGCTCACAGCCAGGGACAGGCAGGGGCCCTGCTGGTGTGTTCCTCTCTGCTCTGCTGCAGGAAGGGCAGGGAGGAGTTACATGTAACTGCAGAAGGCTTGAGATGCCTATAAAAAGTTTTATGTTTTTGTTGTGTGCATTTGTTGCTGGTGTGAATTACAGAAACACAAGAGTGAAAATCTTTTCTTCTCCCTTTGGGAACAAGAGCACACAGACCAGTCACATTCTGTAATTTTACCTTTCAGCTGACTAGTACAGTGCACAATCTTAAGGCTGTAGTTTATGCATGTTTCTTTGATGTCCTTTGGCAGCATTGCTAATTGTAATGTTTTTAACAATTCTAAAGCATTCTAAGAAGAGAAAATATTGCAGTGGTTTTGTCTGTGTGATCCTCTTACCGCATGTAGCTGTTTCACTGGATGTGTTTGTTGGTTACCAGGGCAACAGTTACAAATCTAGCATGATTACCTGTATCATACCACTCATCAGAGATGTGGGCAAACTCTGGAAACTTCTACACTGAGGAAATGCTGCAAGTTGGTAGGAGGAGGAGGTTTTCAAAAGCTGTCTCAATGAAAATGCTAATACCACATGCTTATGTCAAAACTTTAAAAATATCATTAAATGATTAGTTTGCTTAAAATATATTTTACTATAAATATATTAGACTCAAGAAAATAGCTGCGTCATCAATGTGTTATCCCAGTTCTGTAGATGTGCTCATTTACAGTTACTAACATAACTTTAGAATAGCCTATCATTTGTTATTTAAAGCCAGCTATATTGTGGAGCCATAATTCATATATAAAACAGCCCATACTTGTGTTCTAAAAAATACTAAGAGCCCAGAGCTGGACATTGGACTTCAACTCTGTTATTAATTTCCTCTGTTAATCAAATTAAATATTCCTTGAGATTTACTATGTGCATGCAACAGCTTAAGAAGGAGCTGTCACAATATCCAAATTTCAGTAAGTCAGAGAGAACCAGTTGGGAAATTTTGCAGACACGTGTCTGCTTTGGGGTCACAAGACAAAGCGTGAGCAACATTTAGCCTGCCCCATGGCAGGCAGCATGTGTTAGCAAGATTTTCTGAGTGAAGTGTGAACAAATGCTCTCAGAGGCCTCATCCTCTCTCTGCCATAATTTGTTTTTTTGTCAGAAGAAATATATGCATGGCCATGGATTTCAGCACTTCTCAGCCATTGCCCCAGTTTCTGAAATAAGAAGCATACCTAAAGTATTATTATGTAAGGTTGGTTCCAAAAAGTATGGTTGTTATGATGCTGACTTTACATTTTATAAAGGGAAGAGCACTGCAAGTAACTGTTTCCAGATCCCCTGTTTTCATTTCCATCCTTTTTGCAGCTATCAATTAATAATGAGAACCAGGCTACAGCAGACACAGTTATACAAAATTATAAAACTGACTACTAGCATTTGTTTGAAAATGAGCACTAGGGAAATTTTGGTGTTTCCCATTCTTTGCAAGAGGAAGCCAATAAAATTCAAACCTACTTTATGATTTTTTTGCCAGTGTAGGTGTGTTGATCAGGTTCTCTAGTTTACTACATTGATGGAAGAAGTAGGTGGAGGATTTCCCCTGAGCAGGGGATGTTTTACTGCCACCAGCATAGCAGAGACTTCTATGCTGCTTTTTCCATCAGACTCCACTTTTCCTTTGTGTGAATGGCAAGAATAGCTTGGAGTCAGGGAAAGGATAAGGAAAAACAGGTCTCAGCTCTGTCTCCCTGTCTGGTATCCAAATAAATGAACTGCTTCTGGGCTAACTCCAGCTCCCAATCAGCAGGGTATCTAACATTACTATGATCCATAGGTTATGGAAATAGTAAGGCAACAAGTTCAAACTCATTCATCAGCTTTACTAATTTCACTAGCCTAAAAGCTACCATTTTCTTTATTTTCACTTTGCATCTGTATTTTGAAGGGGTTCTACTGAAGTGTATCTTCTCAGCTGATAACAACTTTGTTCTTTGTAGCCATCTTCATCATGCTGAACCCTTTTCTTCAGAGCCTTCATAGTCCCACGACTATTTTCTCCAGCCAGCACATTCCTTTTTTTTTTTTTTTTTCCCCCAGTTTTTCTCAGTTCTTGGTCAATCACCCATGCAGGAAACCTGCCTACTGCTGGGTGCAATGTGTGCTGCTCTCCTCTGGTACCTCAGCTTCTGCACTTACTTTCATAAATCCTAGAAGTAGACCTTGGACTTCTTAGTTTAGTCACTTGCTTATTCCCCTGCTTATTTCCATGGCTGACAAATAAGGCAGCAGCCCCAGACTCTGATAATGAAGATCCACAGGTGAATGGCAGAACAGTTTTGAAAAAGCTGGCAAGGACCAATATTCTTACTGTGAAATTTTGTTTCTAATTCCACCATTTTCCACAGTTGGTGCATCCCGTATTCTGGAGGAGCGTGTTGAAAGGTAGCAGATTTCTCCCTTTTTAATCCTCTACTTTCAGCTAAAAATTCTTCCTCCACTGCAAGTCAAGGTAGGAGCTACGACATTCTGTATGAGGCAGCTTCCAAGGAAAAAATAAATATTCCTCAAATCCAGCTCATTTTTGAGAGGTTCCCAAGAGGCCCCACAAAAATAGAATTAAACCAAGAAACTATTAGAGAAACGTGTTGAAGTTTGTTTGGCTTTTTTTTTTTTTTTTTTTTTAAATATTTCATCTTCATTTTCCAGCCTGAATCTGCAATCTGAGGTGTAGGTGAGTGCCTGTCTGTGGTGGGTAACCCACACAACAGTCTGCATGCTATTTACTTCGATTATTTATATATATACATATATATATACACATATATATAGATATATACACACATATATATACATATATATATGCACCTATTTAACATTTGCTTTAAAAATGAACTACTTTTCATGGGCAACAATGTAATTGTGTGGCCTCTTCCTTTTTAATTTAGCAACTCCAATTTCGTGGTGTTGGGGCAAATTGGGGCAGTTTCAGCAGCTCTTTCCTTCCTTCCTGCTCCACCAGCGGAGCAGGCTTTGAAGCGACTCCTCAAACACACCTCCTGACGCCGAAATCGCGCTGGGCCCCCCGAGGAGCCTTGTGTGAGCGGGACATTCGCACATCTCCCCCCGGGATGAGCCTCCCTGTGCCCTGCCTGCCTCCCCTTTGCTCCCCGGCCCTGGAACAGCCACCCCGCTCCCCAGGGCTCCGGCGGCTGAGCCGGGGCCGGGCCCTGCCGGGATCCCCCCGGATCTCCCCGGGGGAACCAAAGCGCTGCGGAACGGCCGTGCAGTGCCCGGGGAGCGGCGGGGCGGGGCCGGGCCGGGCCGTGCCGTGCCGTACTGTGCGGGCCGGGCCGTGCCGTGCCGTGCCGTGCGGTGCCGTGCCGTACTGTGCGGGCCGGGCCGTGCCGTGCCGTGCCGTACTGTGCGGGCCGGGCCGGGCCGTGCCGTACTGTGCGGGCCGGGCCGTGCCGTGCCGTGCCGGCATGGCGGCGCTGCGGGTGCTGGAGCTGTACAGCGGCATCGGCGGGATGCACCAGGCCCTCCGAGGTACGGCCGGGCCCGCCGCCGCCCGGGCTTCCCACCGAGGGCACCCTGAGGGGGGCTGCGCGGCGCGCCGATCGTGGGGCCGGCTGAGGTGGCCCCGCTGCTCCCGTGGCCCCTTCCCCAGCCCGGGTCGGCACCAGCGATCCAGGGGCACGGTGGGGTGGAAACGAGGGATCCACGCCCCTTCTTTGGCCCAGGCAGCTGCCTCTGGAAAGGCCGTGATTTTGAGATTGTTACTCCGTCCAATACAGGCGCCCCTGAGGCGCTCGGGCTGGTGGTCGGGTTATCCGGGGTATCCCGCACACGTGGGCTGGGCTCATGGCACACTGCTCGGTGAAGAGCTGCTCCGTGTTCCCGTGTGACCTGACCCTCTGAGGCTGGTATAACATGTTATTAACATGAAAACAGAATATGGAATTTGAACTGGTATAGAGAGTGCGCACCAGCCCGTGTGCTCAGGTGAGTTTTTGATCTGGTACAAGGAACGCTGGAGCTTAATTTGTTGAATCGTCAAAGCATGATCTGGGGGACCTTCAGAAAGTCCTGTAGACTGTGACTTGGCTTCCCGAAATAAATTGAGCCAGTGCTATTGATTTCCTTTGTGAAGAACCCCGGGCCTTATTACTTCAAAGTCCAGGTTTTAAAACACATTAGTATAATTTATGAGAATCACCATAATAATTTTAAGTGTAATTACAATCCTTCAAATCCTTCAGCCTTCAGAAGCACTAGCAGCCCTTCTGTTATACTCTACAACAGAGAGCATTGTCGTAGAAATGTCAGGTGGAAACTCGCTTTATCTTGTGATTTTGTCAGGGAGCTGTGTGTTATTATAAGTTTATGCTTACAGAGTGGAATCATTTTAGTATCATTTATTTACTTAAAGTATACTTATAATTGTCAGTGTGGCATTTTTTCTACTATCCTATTTTTGGATGAATGGATATATGTGTTTTATATATAAGTATATAAAATATAGAATGTATAAAAATACACAAAATAGATTCCTATGTTGTTCCTAACCGCCTGTTTTAAGGGTGCATTTTCCTTATTTCCAAAGACATTTTTAAAATATTAAGAGGAAAGTATATCTTTGTGTGGAACTGCAGATAATGGAGTTTTTACAGAATGAAAAGAGTGTTTTATGCTTTGTGTATAGTGTACATAGCTGTAAAGGTAGCATGCTGCTTTTCTAGTAGCTGTATGTCTGAAGTGATGGGGAGCTATCTACATGCTATGAAACTTAGCCTACACCATGGTCCTTCACTCTTTACTGAATTATTTAGTGATGTTTTCGCCATAATAATGTCTTGGGGCTGTTCAGTAGTGTGCTCGGATTGTTAATAAATTGTAATTCTAGATGCGGTACTTCGTGTGTTTCCACCTAAGAAAACACCATTTGCAACTCAGTAAATACTTAAAAGGATGGGAATGTTTAGAATGTGGCATTAGATCATTAGAATACTGTAAATTTGTATCCAAAAGATAAACAGAATTGGTGAACCCTCAATGGGTAATTACTACTCAAGGCTTGAAATCATGTCACCTATGTTGTGTAGTTTGGAGGCTAAAGGAATTAACTCAACCTCTTGTATTATTTTCTGAAAAGGTAAATTTATTTCCAAGTTTCTGAACTTGCTAAACACAACTTCTTCAGTGTCAGTGTATGTTGTAATTTCTGTTCTTCTGGGTTTACACTTGTTGGATGAATTTGGGTATGTGTGAAGAGTTTTTCTGAGGTTTTTCTGTAGTGGTATCAGTCAAAGCAGATGAAAGGACTGTGTGTAAGATGACATTTAAAGTATCATTTGTGTAAATGACCCTGAATAGTACTAAGTGGTTAAGTACCAATTGAAATCAGCAAAGTGAATGGACACAGTGCTATGTGCATTACAGTTGGTATAACATTTTTCAATCTGAGTACTTATTTTTCTGGGAAGCATATGACAACTCAGCACATAAGCACTGTGTTATCTTCGAAAAGGTCCAAACCATACAGTTCGAGATGAAAATACTGTTTAGAGTGTTGTTAAAAGTAATAGTCAGTCAATATGAATAAGAAGGGTTCTATGGAATTTCCACTGGATTATGTATTAAATGATAGGTTATTATATAGAACTGGGTTTGATGAATTAGATTTCATTTGTGTAGTGTAGATATACTCAGGCATTTTGATAATTTCTGCTGGTTTTTTAAGTCCCTCAGACATCTGGATTCAGTTTTCCTACACAGTTTATAAAGGAACCAACTATAGTCAAGAGACATTTAAGTGTTTGCTTTTACGTGCAAATCAAACAGAAAAAAGTGAATGTTCCTCTTGTAAGTACTTTAATAATAGGGTTTCTTATATGCTTTAGACCTATATGTCTACATGAAACCATGCTATTTGAAAAGATCTCTAATCCATTTTTTGTGGCTATCATTTAGCAAGTGGCAGATTGTTTGGCATCTTCCATTTAAATCAAGTATGGAAATATTAGAAGGGTTGTGGCTTTTTTTCCAAAAAAATACAAAGCTTGAAAGAAGGGCCTCCATTTTGCCAGTGCCTTCATAAGCCAGATACACAAGAGATGAAGATTATGTGTAATAATGTTTTCTTCTTGTGGTTTCTAGTGAATCTATACAGCCAAGAAAAATAATAGGAACATGTAGGAAACAGAAAGAGTGCAATATTTCAGTGGCAGCACACCAGGAAATTGCCTTGTTCTACAAAAGGGATTCTGCAGCTCCGGCAAGCTGTGCTGGTTCCTGGCCATGTTATGTGGCCAGTTATTGTTAGCAGAGCTGGTCCAACTGTCTGCTTTTCTGTGAAATTGCCAGTGTTTTCAATTGGCAGATGGGTAGAAATCTGATGCCGCCTTTTCTACCTTGATGCCCATTTTGACTGTAATCTCCTGTAAAGTTAGTTTTAGGATAGCATATACTTGAGCTTTCAGGATTGTTTTGGCAGCTCTCGTTAAAGTGGAATTCATGTGACACCAAATAGTATGCAATTGGTTTTGAGATTCTACAGTAAGAAATAATTGAAATTTCACATATTCATGGAAGTTTATACTGCCTTATAAGTGTTTCTCTATTTAGAGTACACAGAAGTAATGAGTACATAGCTTTATGGTTGAATCAGGTTCCTTTTGATAGTGAAGAGAAGGCAGTTCTTAAATTTAGATTTCAGTCCAAAGCTGAAAAAGAAAAATCTTGGGGATTGTTAAGCTCTGTCTTGGTTCTTTAGCTGTAGATAATTCAGCATGTCAGAATTTCTAGTTTTAGATCTTGAATGCTTTATAATAGCATTTTAACACCAAAGACCTGCAAAAAAGATACAATTTAGAAAGTCAAGCTTGATTAAGGTCAGAAGTCATTGAGTCTGTTCATGTTCATACTCTTGAAAGATTGAGGCGGCAAAGAGATGGAAGTGCATTTCTTCCTTCTTCCCACCCTGTACTCCAAACCTTATGGGATTTATAAAGGTTGATGTTTAAATCATATATGTCTAAACATATGTTAATTTTTAATGTGTGTGAGTGAATCTGTTCTTTATACGTAAAGTGCACAGTTCTGCAGTGAAAAAGTGTGCTATTTTTAGAAAATCTATGGCTACAAATTAATTTCCTTAGCAACTTTCCATCAAACAAACAGCCTGCTCCTCCTCATTCCCAACCAAAATAAACCTAAACTGGCTTAATAATTGAGGCAGTTTTCCCATGAAAAATGGGTTCCATGTCTCTGCCACAAGTGTTTGTGTTCTGCCAGGTCACTTAAAAAAGTCTGCTTGCATCAAACATTAAAGGACATATTTGGTAATATTTTTCCTCTGCAATTGTTACATTTCAATTTTACAGAGTAAGAATTTGAGTTTCTTGTACTTTGTCATGGCTGTTTATTCACTTTATTTGATTGTCTCTGTGAATTGCACAGCATACTAAGGTGGTGTGTGTAATTACACTAAGCGTAGCCGTCCCACCAGGAGAGGCAAAGGAGACAAAACTGGCAAGCAGCTTTAGGATTCAGCACAAAGCAAAACAAAAACGTTGCTGATTTGAGCAAGTTTTTACACCTAAACTCATTTTGTTTGAATGCTTCTCTAAAATATAGCCCTTTGTAGCACCGGATGGTACCAGTTGTGGTATAACATAAGTTTAAAAAATTTGTATGGCTGAACATGAACAAATCCTGTGCAAATGGAGCGGGGGGGAAAAAGTTGCTAAGTATCCTGCAGGAAGCAAATATCAAGTTTACTGATAGTCATGTTGACTGTAGCCATGGGCAGTTCAGTCTAATCATTTCAGCCAAGAGCTGACAACTCAGAAGTGAAATCTTTGTTCTCTGTTTTAGAAGGAAACAGAGCTGACAACATATGTGACTAATCTTCTCTTTTCCATCTATGTCCATATACCTGTTAGAATAGATAATTGTTTCAGGTCCCTATTTCCAGTGTGCTGGAATCCACCAGACTGCCCTTGCTGTCAACAGAGTGTATTTCATGTACTCTGTTGACATTGATGACTCTTATTACAAAAGTACAGTAGTAGTATAAACAGATCTATGTTAATTTTAAGGTCTGCTAGAAACACATGACAGTAGGATCAATTCTAGAGAGGAAAAGGACAGATACTGTAATGTCAGAAATTTTATTTTCAGCGTTTGAGAATGGCACCCTTGGGTTTGTTTTGTCCACATCAGAAGCTAATGCACACACCCTGTCTTCCTTTGTTCCAAATGCCACGCCTTCCAGTCATAACAGCAGTTTCCTTTTCACTCAAGAGTGACTATTTCATAGCTGATATGGCTTGTAAGTGATGTGTACACAACAAAGGTAGAGAACTGGGACCCAAAGTTTGATAGCTGCCTCTTTAGGCAATTTAAATAACAATTAAAGAGTTTGTGAGCCCTGGAGGTTTTAAGCATTAAGTGCAAAATCAGTACTTTACCAACTGGATGATACAAATTTGATTTCACCTGCTTTCAACCAACCAGAGAATACTACAATCCAGTCTGCCTAAAAATAAGCTCTAACACCTCCCTCAGTAACTTCCCCATCATGTCTGTGGCTTCTGTTTGAGCTACAAATTGTTCAGAAATGCAGAGTCTCAGTTCAAAAACTGTAGTGTTGAGGAATCTTGCAAATCAAGTATTCCAGCAGCCTCTTAGTTTCACTTAGGAAATGTCTATTATTTTTTGATTTATACTGGTTTCTGCATAGTTATAATTCTCTTAACTGGCTATGTTTTGAAAAATGAATACTTGTTTGGGAGGGAAAAAAAGTCTCCAGAGCTGTGTCTGTTTTTGCATTGAAGTTCTGCTATGTATTTTGGGCAGTTGATCTAACATCCCACTAAGTCAGCAATTCCTGAATTGGTTTTGTGTCTTTAGTCACTGGGGATAGTTAGGCACAGTCATGATCCTGTTTTTCTTAGATTCTGCTTTCAGGCTTTTTTTATGATGCATTCCTAATAGTCATTTTCAAGCAGTAAATAAAATTGCTATAGCAAAGCAGAATATCACAGTTGAAGTTATTTAAATTTCAGAAATCCTTTAGAAATGTTGTATTCTCACATAGTTTGAAATTTACACAAGCTTTTCTTTGTTAGGTTGGATGTGTGAGATCAGCTTGTCTGCTCAAGCTCCTTCATGCGTTTCCAGGGTATTTCCACACAAATACGCTTAATCAGCTTTTTGAGGGAATCTGTTCTGTAACAGGAGCTCCCAAGTGAGCCACAGCTTTTAAGTGAAAAGGAGGAGAAGCTCTGAAAAAATTATCATGTCTTTGAATTGGGGAGAGAGGATGTCAGGTGGAATAGTTCAGGAAAAGTTCCTGTCCTTTTTCCATGCTGGTTAAAATCTCTGGTTTAGACTGAACATTGCATTGGAAGGGGATTCAGTAAATTTCTATTAACTATGTGCTCCCTTTCAGTATTTCCAGGCTCTTAGGCCTGTGAAGTCCCTTGATGCAAATCCTCAGTACCTCTCTTTTCTTGTATGTGTGCAAGGAGAGATTGGATTGGTGGCAGTAGTGAAGATGAGTGTCTGAGTCATGAGTTGTGAGAGAAAGCACACAGCCTCCCTTCCCAATTGTCCTTTTTAAACTATATGTTGATTTAGATAATAATTGAGGGGGGGTTTAATTCTATTTTTCTTCTGATGCCTGGAAAATGCAGTAAAGGGTCAGCTTGTCAGGACAATATGTTTTAAAAACTGAAATAATAAATTGAGAAAAGCAGTGTCTAAATCAGTATTTGAAGTTTGTTCCTGTTACTTGGCTATCACAGCTTTGTTTTAGGAAGATCAAAGTGTTGTTTCTTGAATATGTTTGTAAATTGAGACAGTCAGCCAGTTTCTTTTCTCACTAGGTGTCAGTGTTAACATACCTGTTCTGTAATCTCAGGTGTAGTAATTCTATTGTCCTTGTGGGTACACGTGTATTTAATTCTCAGTTACAACTTATGGTCAAAAGGTCAAGACAGTAATGTCAAATAATGACTTGTATGTTGACCCTTAATGGTCTGTAAATATTTATCTTGTGAAAATCCTTATCTTTTTGCCCTCTATCACACCAAGTAAACCTAGAAGAACCAGCTTTGTCCTTGTTGAAATGTTTGCTACAATCTTTCCAATACCCATATTTCTGTTTCATCTTAGTTTTGACCAAGATGGCCTTGAAAACCTGAGAGATACTAGATGGGATGATAACTGCATCATCCAAAATTAGGTCTGTTGGGGTCATCACAGTTTGGTTTTCATCCTCTCAAACTGTAAATAATTAGCTGACTAGCAGTAATTAATGAACTGTCTCATAAGGTCATTTGTTAATGTGTTACTTGAGCGTATTGTGAGACTATTCAAAGGCATGTGGCTATTTGTCTTGTTTCTTTTAGTTTACAGAATTTTTTTTTAAATTGATTGTGTTTCATCTGGGGCCTTGTAATGCTGACCGTAATATAAATATCCTGGTGGTTGAAACTGATCTTATGTCTATGATCTGTTTGCTGCCTGCGGCTCTAACAGTGACCACAGCCCATCTCCCTGGATAAAAAGCCTCAGTGAAGGTATTGTGGTTAGTAATAATAAATAGTATGACATGATTAGCAGTGGAATAAACACTCTTTATCTCTTTAGCTTCTGTAGAATCTATTATTCTGTTACTCCAGAAATTAACCATTGCTTATTTACATTCTTTTTAGTGTATTTTTCTTTCAGAGTTGTCACTGTCAGTAGATTTGGTACACTGTCTTCTCATCTTTTCAATAACACCTCCAAGTGTCCAGGAGCAATTCCTTTAATATCAAGAGAGGAGGAGCTGCTGAATTTGTTATTTTGAGGATTTACTGAGGCCTAAGGTTTTACTGAACTATAAACACAAATGTTTTTCAGGCAACTTAAAAGGTTTATTGGAAGAGTACATGTACTTCAAACATATTTATTAGTGCCATTTTTTCATAGTGAAAAGTAGTATACTTTTAAACCAGCAAGTTTAGTTCCTTTAAGTTGTCAGTGGGTGGAGGGGCACAGGCAGTGGCAGGGAGTGCTCAGCAGGTTGACTTGGGCTGTGTTCCTGTAGCTGAGGAACTTGCTGGCCACAGAAACCAGCAGAGTGCAGGTGAGAATGTTGTAGAGATACATCCTGTTTGGAGTTTAGGTATCTACTAATTAACATTTTTGGATACAAAAGGAAGGAAAGTATTGCCCATATGATTAGAAAAACAATGTATTTTCCATCCAGAGTTTCAAAGGTGACACAGTAGAATTTGTGTAATTGTTTTGCGCATAGCTGTAACACAGCTGAACAAATACACTTTTCCAAGACTAGTAAAGAAAAGCTACAGTTTCAAATTATTTTTTTAATTTTAGAAAGCTGCACATATGCAGAAGTTGTTGCTGCTGTTGATGTGAACACTCTTGCCAATGATGTTTACAAGCACAACTTTCCCAGCACACCGTTATGGGCAAAGACTATTGAGGTGAGTAATTAATGTGTTTTTTACTGTAGTCTGGCATTTGTACATATAACTTGTCTTCACTATCCTTATTAGTAACAAGAGAAACAAAAAGATGTGTGTTGTTATGACTAAAGCAGTTTTACAATAACTTTGATTTCTGGTGCTGTGGTTGTCTGTTGAAGCTAGAGAGATAGTCACACTGCAGTCTTTTTCATAAAGTCTTGACTGCTGCATCAAGAAAGGTTACATAAATGTAAAGAGGAACGCTTACCACCAATAAAGGAATGTGAAAAATCATATTTTTAGATTAAAAAAAATATTTTCATGTACTTTGAAGGAATTTAATTATTTGGAGGCATGCCTTTGTTTTGTAGTTATAGTTGCCCTCAGATAAACACAAGAAAATATACTGGATGGAAGAGGCTTGAATTTTTTTTTAATGGGCTCAATAGAACAAACGTTTTAGGAATTCTGTCCCTTTTCAAATTATTTGAAGAAGAATTAGGTAAAAGTGGATTCTGTTTAAATAAATGAGGGGCAGTCTAGTCATGTAGTTTTGCCTGGATTTAATTAGAAATTACTGTAAACTTCTTAACCTTCTTTTACAGCTTTACAACAGGACAGTAAAAGAAAGATAGTGTCTGCTTTAAGACACCAGCTTAAGTAAGAATTAAGTGGCTAAAGGTTAAAAGCTTATTCAGCACACAATAATAACAGGCTAAATGATAGCTTACAGTTTTATAATGGAAAAAGAAGAAGAATGCTTACCTGTGTCTCCTTATAGTAGACAAGAGCAGATTATTACAGTCAGTAAGACCTTCTTCAAATTTATTAGAAAAAAATAGCAGTTTTTGTCTAGGTTTTGAGGGTAGTTGTGGTATCTTAGCTATATAGATATCCCTCAAAATATGTAAGGCAGTGATTTCTTTGTCCAGTTCATAGTTCATAATTTTCTTTCTTCTCTTCTCCTAACCCCTTAATATGTTGTCCTGCTAGTGTTGGTTAAAATTTAGTCTAGAGGAACTTTTACCTGTATAATTGATTTATACCACCGAACTAATACTTTCTTTTCTGAACAGAGTAGAGCTTTCAGCTGTACAATATCTTTAAGGAATTTTTTCTGGACAAAAACTAAAATGAAATGAACTCTATAGGATGCATTGCTAATGAGCTCCTAGAAGTTAAAACCCGTAGTTTGGACCTGTAAAAATGATCATGTTAAGACCTGAACTACTTTTTAGATATTTTGTCTTTCCAAAAGATCTAATATTTTTTCACATATTTTGAATATGTGAGCACTAGTTTTGATGTACAAAGGCTTCATATCTGAATAATGATACTTATTTGGGGAAAATAACAGGTCAGTATCTACTGAAAGAACCACTACATTCTTCTTCTGAAAAAATGAGTAGATAAACCCCTCAAGATTATGAATAGATGCTAACATTATTGGTGGTCTCTTTCATATTCAAAGTAATGAATGCGTATTTGCACTGTATGGTTTGCCAAGGTAGAAAAGATTTTGAAATTATTAGATTATAGTTGGGAGATTACATACTTTTTTTCTAGATGAATCACGTAGGGAAAGTAAGCACGGCAGTTTGATCTGAAAGGTAACTTAAGTGTTTCATATGGTTTTCAACACTCAGTCTTCTATTTTTTTTTCTTTTTTCAGGGCATAACACTGAAAGAATTTGACAGATTATCTTTTGATATGATTCTGATGAGTCCTCCCTGCCAACCATTTACAAGGTATATATAGCACATTAAGATAAGAAAAGTGCAATTATTGCAATATGTACTGTCGAAGAAGTTAACTAAAGAGGTGGGACAGCTAGCAGCTGTGCTTTAAAAATATGATTTAAATGTGGGCATTAGAATCTCAGGTTATGAAAGGAACTTGCTAAATAACTATTTATTTCTGTAAGGACATAAGATACGTTATAACAGGTTGACTCCATTGATGTTATTCAAGGATCCTGTCTCCTTTAGAAAGGGTCATATTAATTTTCAAGTGTGACACTGCGTGTGGTTCATCTGTGTGTCTTTCTCTTCCTAAGCAAAAATGTTGTAGCTCTGCTCACCATGATGTGTAATGAAGTGAAAGAAATGCTGCAATTGCATCCTAATTACTGATCACGTTTCTTGCAATATGTAGATATTAATTCAATTTAAATTAAGTAAGCTTCTTACAATACCTGTTTTGTGTACTGTATTGTTCCTCTAATAGTGCAATATGAAGATTTTGCTGTTTAGGAGTGCTGTCTTTCCTTTTCAATATCAATCTAATATTTTCCTGGGGCAACTCCAGAAGGAGGATTGGAATTTTTCAGTTCTGCCTGAGACTTAAGAGTGTTTTTATTTGTAGTTTGAAAATTCCACATGCACAGAGATAGTTTATTCTGAGGAATATTTCTATTTTAGCCAAGACTGAAAAGATAATGCCTTTGAAGTGATTTTGTGGATGATATAGAGAAATATCTTGATGATTAAGAACTGAGTTTACTGAGATGTTATTTGTCAGATTAGTTTGTAATTCATATCGTTTGTTAGCAGTGACCAGTGGAGATAAGATTCTGCTAAGTGCACTCATGCAATTTAGTAGCTTCATGAAAAAGATGGTGATGAAACTGCTTATGTAAGAAAGTAAATGTCATTGAGTGCTGTGAGATTAAAAAGAAATGCCTTTAAAGTGGCACTGATCTATAAAAATTTATTAGTGCAAACCTATAATGTATATAGGAATCATTTCTTCAGATTTTTTTATAATGCAGTGAAAAGAAAAATCTGTGTATGACTGACTAATTTAGAGACATGCTAAAGCTATTCTGCAAAGGTTTTATTTTTTTTAAAGAGCTAATACAAGTAAAAGCTAGGGAAAGGCAGGTCTGGAATTGTTATTATTTTTGTAACCTACATAATCTGTCCAGTTTAATGTTACAAATCGGTTATAAGGTTATTCACATGGGGCTCAATGCTGCAAAACGATGAGCACTAAGGCTTTAATTCATAGAAATAATTTAATATATTCAGTGCAAAATAGCAGGGTATTCCCAGAAACCCTGTGGGGTTTTTTTGTTCTTTCGAAGCCAAGTACGTTCAAAGAGTTTGCTGGACAAGAACAGAATGCTAAACACTTTGCAGACTGGGGAGTGGATTTCATTACTGAATGCTTCAATTTTAACTTTGCTGTGAGCTGATGGATTCCAGGGCAGGCTTTCATTCCTTAGAGCATCTCTTAGGACACTGCCTTTGTGAGCACGTCCTCATGTCTGCACATGATGCTTTTGCAGAATCCCCTTTTGAAACTCAAAGAAAAAAATGTTGGCATTCTGTAGAAAAATGTAACTCAAATGTCATACTGTTTCAAGTAATGCACAGGTGTTTCTTTATTCTTTCTTAGAATTGGACTGCAAGGTGATGTATCAGATCCACGGACAAAGAGCTTTCTCTATATACTTGATATTCTACCAAGGTATAAATGACCTTCTGCCTCCATTCTAAAGGCGTTGTTGTAACTAAGTAGGTCGTCTATATTTCAGTGAGACAGGTCATGTGTAATAGTTCACAAGGATACTACTAGTGCTGTGTTGTATTCCTTATTTGTTTTCACATGATTGTATGTAACTTACAAATACTTGTGTTTTACTAATGCCATAATCACCTCATTGTTGCTGTATATGTTTTCACTGTCTGCTTTCCTTTTTATTGTGTCTGTTTAAACTATGGCTATATCATAAATGAAAAGTAAAATGAGTTCTTTTCAGTTCATCACCAAATTTACATCGATTTTGTGCAGAAGCAGGAATAGGAAATAGGTTTGCCAATAGGTTTGCCAATTAGCCTCAAGGAAACATGAAAATTGTTTGAAACACCAGGTTAAAAAAGCTTCGATTCAATATTTAGTCATCTTCTGAAGGGGCAACATTTGAAAGTTGTTAAATCTGTTACTGACTGCACAATGATGCATCTTCCACCCCCTTCCATTCTTTCTTAAAGTCTCTACTCTATGGTGATGCTTCTAGATATCTTGAGGCAGATTGTGTATTTTTGGTTTGTAGTACAATTCATTGTTTTGAGTAGTAATACTGAAGAATTCAAGTAACACTGCATTTTCTAAAGTGTCTTTGTATTTATCTGTAGTTTTTTGCCTGTTCAGATCCCAGTTGTAGTCATAATTATTTGGATTATTTATGCCTTAAATTTTGAAACTTTAAATCTAAGCCAAGTGGTTTTTGCTGATCTAAGTTGTTCTTATTGAGAGTGTTAAAAATTAGCTCTGAGTAATGCTTGTAGTCTTTTTTTGGAAGAGATGCATAACACAGTAAAAACTCTTCCTGGGGAAGCAGAGCAAGCAGTTGTTCAGGGAGATTATCCAGCAAAAATCTGTGCTTCTGGATTGAGATGTCCAGTGGGCACCAACTGACAGGAGCCTGGGCATTTGTATCAGTTGCAGTCCAGCAGACACTTACCATTCCTGGCTGTTCTGCTTCTCCTGGAGTCTGGGGCACCTGTTCTCTCTGTGTTTCTCCACTGGTTAATCTTACTCTAAGGATTGGAGGAGGATGAAGAGATGTTTGCTATCTTTCTTTCTTTTTTCTTTTTTGATGAATGGTTTCAGCACAGAAGGAAACCTGTACCAAACAGCCTTTCTTTAAAACTGCTATTAAGACTGGGAGAAAAGGGTCTTCATCCTTCACCCAAAGCTTTTTGCGTCCAGCAATATTAAGTTGGACTGTGTCTTTGCCCTTGTCATCATCAGATAGAGAATGCAGACACAGAAGGGCTGAGTGGCTTGAAAGGGATTACCTAAGAAATCTGTGGCAGAGAACACAGGACAGAACATAATACAAATTCTGTAGCCCAGTAAGTTAGACAATTAATAGGTAAAAAGAATGGTTATTGCTACTGCCTCTGTGTTTGGCAGAGACACAAAAATAGGAAGAGAACTTGGGTTTTTCAGAAATTGCAAAGGATATCTTTTGAGGAACAAGAAATGTAACACAGACCCCCAGAAATTTCAAAGTTATAAAAACCAGCAGACAGTTTATAAGTTTCTAATTAGTCAGAATAATGGTTAGTACCTTCCCTTAAGGGAATCCTGGCCTCAGGATCCCTTCCCATTAAACTGAAGCACAGTTAAGAGGCTGGCTGCTTTTAGGACACTGATGTGCGTTAATATGGAAATACTTCTTTCCTGGTTGCTATGGGTTTAGCTGGGTAAGGGGCAGAAGCTTTTGCTTCTCAAAACCAAAGCTTTAGACACTACAGGACATATGTTTTTCGTCATGATGATGCAAAGTAACTGGGCTTGGCTGTGACTGTGTTATCTCAACACCCCATGAGACACTGCTCATGTCACTTATCTCCCTAGGGCAGGTTTTCTCTGAAGGCAACACTTAATGTAAGTGGTCTGTAATATTTTCAAAATAGTGGCTTCTGCAGAGTTTCTCAATTCCAGTTTTATGTTTTAGTGAGATAGTGGTTTTGGGGTTTTTTTTGAATATGATATGTTTGCCAGATATTGAGCATGGAGTATTTCAGCCCCCAAAAGGGAAATTCTTAATATAGGAATTATCACTTTACATTCTAAATTGGTATGACGTGTGCAGTTTATGGAAACTGTAAAATAATTTCTCAGCCTGTGGACATTCTAACCTTTATAATTAAATGTTGCTGAAATGAGGCTCACAGATAGCCTGGGAAGACAAATAGCCTAGAGATATGGAAAGAACAGTTTCAAGATCTGGAAAGACCTGGAAAATCCTTGGATCACCCAGCCATAAAACAAAGTCTGGCCCAAATGGTCTAGATAACGTCTGTTTATCATGTCCAAATCATAACTGGGGAAATCCAATACTAAGATATCAAAGTGCTGCTTTTACAGAGACATTTGTAATATTAACACCTGCCAAGTACTTAACACTTACTCTTTGTGTAGTGATTACTTGTCTTGTGATCTGTTGATCCTGTATGACCTCTTGCATTTCAGGCTATGCTCTGGATTCATTACTGTAAAAAGAAGTTTCATAGTAGGTGATGATGATGATGATGATTAGTGTGGGTAAACATACCAGCACATGTATTCTCCATTCCTCTGCAAGGAATTTGGCTGCTACTGCTGCTTTTTTCAGTTTGATATTATTTTTTCACTATTATTTTTAGTATTTTTAAATTTGGAATAGTATCTTACACATTTTCCAGTTTCTTATGGGATGCATTGTTCTTTTATTTCTTCATGTGAATGTCAATAATTGTTGGTAGTTAAGAATGGGCTAAAACAAATTCTGCTGTGATTTGGACCAGTGGAAGTCCAAAGTCACTTACTGACTTAAGTAAGCATGGAGCTGCTGTCTGGGAGGATAAGTATCCTGTTTCTATATGCTGTTCTGAGATCTCAGTGTGTGACAGACATTCTGTATCTACATTAACCCTTCTAGAGAATTAATCTGTGCCACAGAATGTTCCCAGAGACTTGAATCTGAATCATCTGCGCTCTTAAATCATTGGAATGGTCCCTGGCACAGTTTGGGCATGTTCATTTCTCCAGAGATTTAACATGCTGTTTTTGGAATATGCCTATTTCCAGACCTTTGCACTGATCTTGCTAAACCTCAGACGCCTTCTTCACTTCCCCCCATCAAAATGAAAAAGTTCGGTATAGAAAACTAAGGGTATCTGCATGTTTGAGCTCTAAACATGTCACATTTCTTAAATCAGTTAGATGAACACTGGTTCTGATGTGTTATCTCTAAAGCTAATGTGAAATTTGACATTGGTTGCAGGTATAAGCACTTGAAAATGAAAGGTTTATGGCTAAATAGGGATCTTTTTCCCCCAACAATTCTCTTTTCTATTACAAACTCAATCTCTTGAATATTAATATTGTGCTTTAGAAAATGAACAGCAGTAAGCATTTTCAAAAGTATAAGCATGGGGTACAGGAGGGTACAGATGTTCATCTGAACATAAATGGGGTTTGTTGTTTTTATCAGCAATCCACATTTTTAATTCAGTTGGGATTGAGGTATATTTTTTAAGGATGCTAAACTTTACCAGCTAGCATGATGTGAAAATACTTCGATCTTTCTGGTAGCTAAACAAATCTGTGGATGAATATAATGTACTTTGCATCTTGTTACTCTGATTTTCTTTTTTTTCTTCTTAGGCTTCAGAAGCTTCCAAAATACCTACTTCTAGAAAATGTTAAAGGATTTGAATCTTCTTCTGCAAGGTAAAGTCTAATTAATTTATGCAGGTTTTAGTTTGTATTAAAGGATATTTTCTTTAGAAGGGAAAGGTGGGATTTTTATTTCCTAGTATTTCAATTAACAAAACAGAGTGATGGGACAAGTAGCAGCTATGGGTTAAAAATACGGTTTAAATTTAGAAATTAAAATCTTAGGTTATAAAAGAAACTTGCTAAATAACTGTTATTTCTCTAACCAGATAAAATATGTTGTAACAAATGGACTCCGTTGATTTTGATGATTCCATCTCCTTTAGAAAGGATCATATTAGTTTTCAAAGAAAAATAACAATAGGCAGAGCACTTCAGAGGTTTTAAGGGTTTTATTCATGACAGAAGCCTATGGTATCTTTTGTTAAGACCACAGTACAGTCTGGGGGCTTTTTTGATTGCCTCTGGTGATAGATTGTCTCTGGTTCAGGGCTCCCATCAAATGGTATAGACATACAGTATGAAGACTGTACATAATCTTAGTCTGAAATGTGGAAGAGTAAAGTTGTCATTACCTAATTACCTCCTGACAGCAGGAACATTCTCCTCTCTTGTGGCCAAAACAGAAGACAGAGGGTTGCAGTCTTCCTTCTCAGTTCTTGCTGAATTAGAGTAGGATCTTTCCACAGCGTTCCTTAAAGCACCAAGAGCAGCCACCCTGGATATCATGCTCCTTAATGAGCTTGACAGGCATCTGGGAGTTGTGCTCATCTCTCTCACTGGTTCAGTGCTCATGGTTCTTTGCTCTAGTCCCTGTGATTCCTTAGGCTATGGCTTGCTGGCCAGTGCTTGGAACAAGCTGTAGTTCAGAAAATACCCCAGTTAGAATGCTTGTTTTCTCACATGACACTTGGGATGCAGTGTCACACACAGTGCAAGGTACAGATCACAGCTTCTGCCTGCTGTGTAGTTCCAGCCTAGTGCAGTCTGCATGGAATAGAAAAGACAAGTCTTTTAAAGATTATTTCCATTACAGTGTTTTTCCATTGTTTATGAAGTACAGTTCTACCTCACTTTTATTATCAAAGCCACTAGTTTTTGTTAGCCTTTTCATTAGGCTTAGCTGGTGCTGTATATGTGAACAGTGGGGAGTAGTGAGCTATTTGTAGTGGCTTTTATCTCCTGTTTTATGATTCCAAGTAGAGAGAATTTCTTGCCCTCTGATTACTTTTCTTTCTGACACACTACAAGTACACTCCTAGAGACTGGATGTTTAGGGGAATTTGCACCATAGTAGGAGTGAGATGCCTGTGATTGTGTAATAGTCACTAACACTGAACTTTTTATGTTGTCTGTCAAGTTCAGAAATGGATGGCATCACATCTGTAATTTGCCGTCCCAGTTCTTTCACTGAATAGCTTGGTACATATGATGTTGTGTTTAATGTGTTTTTATTTGGGATAAAAAAAGGGCCTAAAGGTTGTGTGAAGGGAGTAATTGCTTTTTGATTCTTTTCACTGCCAGAATTCAACTTTTACAAACACTTACAACGTGTGGATTTAAATACCAAGAATTTCTTTTGTCTCCAACCTGTGTGAGTACTAAAATTGCTCTAATATTATTTAGCTGTTCAAACTTCACTGAGCCTAAGAACAGTACAAAATGATCTTTTGTATTACAGAGTCATGCCTAAAGCTGAAGGTACTCTTGAATGAGAAAACCATCTGACATGACTTCTGATTTCT
Organism: Xenops minutus; assembly: GCA_035221455.1. Lineage (NCBI taxonomy): Eukaryota > Metazoa > Chordata > Aves > Passeriformes > Furnariidae > Xenops > Xenops minutus. The sequence continues at coordinate 19,809,515 of JAWWEE010000074.1, forward strand.
CATACTGGCATGATCATGTTGCTGTTTGTGTTCAGATCCTAGTCCCATATTGCTTTGCTGCCATTTGATATTTTTAAGAAAGCATGAAGTTACACTGGAACCAGGAAAGTGGTTTTCCCTGCAGGAGCCTCATTGCTTCAGAAGTGCTACGCCTATGAATTTCCCAGCACAGAAACTGTGACCGTTACTTGTGGGAGGAGGAGCTTTGTTTCCATGTTTCCCTGGCAACTGAAAACAGAGTTTGAGAGAGATTTCAGATTGTGCAAGACTAACTGGAATCAGTAAAGTACCGTAAATATTTGAGAGTAGCTAACAGAGCATAGCTTGAAAACCAGCTGTGGTGGATTTGTTGCATTGTTAGATGTCTTAAAATTGCATGTTCAGAAAGGCAGAGACCCTTTTGCTTTTAATAGAAAACAGGTAGTAGCTGTCTCAAGAAATTGTGATGCATGTAGTTTTTCTTCTTACATCACATACAATTTTGTTTTCATTCCTGTTCATTTACAGAGAAAGTCAAAACTGTGAGGTAAAAAGAATAATTGCCTGCTTGGTTCCTTAAAAAAACCTAGCTATGGGAGTAACAAGTGTTCAGATATTATTAGCCAACACTGATACCTCATCACAAAATATTTTAGTATGTCATAGTTCTATTATTGTATATAATGGCAGATGACTTGTATGATGGTATAGACTACTTTTTCTCTCTTTATCACATGGACTAAAGGCTTGAAAATTTTGCTTGCAGCTTGGCATTCCCAATTCTAGGCTGCGATATTTTCTAATTGCAAGGCTTCACCAAGAACCATTTTCCTTTCAAGCTCCTGGTCAGGTGAGTCTGTTAGTGTTAGTTGAATTTGCTTCATTTCGTGATGATTGAGGGTTAAATTTCCAGTTTAATGGTGTGTGTTGATGAATGGAGAAGAGGGATCAGTAATAACAACAGAAAAGTTAAATTCTGTCACCGACAGAAAAGTTAAGTTCTGTCTCCTTTTTTCAGCCTGGATACTGAGTTTTTTAAGGACTGATCTGCACATCTGGGGCTCAGATGGCTTTAAACAGGGGGACTGTGGCTGATAGTGGGCTAGAAAACAGGTTATTCTGCTACATGTTTCACACCCTTGGAAGGGTCTTTTTGCAAGTGCATTTACAGTTGCTCCCAGCATCACTGCTGATAGGTCAGCAAATCTTGATGATACTGTTTTTGAAATCTTTTTTACTGTTTTTTGAGATGCTTTATTCTGAGCATCTCTGAAGGAATTCTTACTGCAGGATTGGCTGCCAAGTTGTTTATTAAATACAGTTTTGGGTTTTTTTGTCACAATTTCTTCTTAGATATTGACAAGATTCCCACATCAGTATCCAGAAGACTTACTCAAGGACAAAGTCACTGGCAAAACCAGTTCTTCCTTGTCTTCTGAAGAGACGAATTTGGATCCAAACATTGGACCAGATTGCAGCAGCAAGAAAAGTTTACCAAAAGGGGCCTTTCTTTTTAAGCTTGAAACAGTAGAAGAACTAGAAAGGAAACATGATCAGGATAATGATTCCTCTATTCAAATGTTAAAAGATTTCTTGGAAGAGGAAAATGAAGAAATGAGTCAGTATTTCTTACCACCAAAGTCCTTGTTGCGCTATGCTTTCTTGTTAGACATTGTTAAACCTACCTGCCGGAGATCCACGTGCTTTACAAAAGGGTAAGTTGCAAAGAAAACGTTTTGTTGAATCATGTCATATATTTTGAGTGTATTTTTGCTTGTGCCCTGTAAAAACACAGAAAGATGTTTCAACAAAAAAGCCTAGGCCTCTGAAAGAAATCTCCTTATATAGTGTGCTTCCTGGTCCAGTGGAATGCCAGCATGAGAATCTGTCTGGCAGAACATCATGTGCCCACCCCAAAAAGACGTTCACAAAAGACAGTTGCCATTTGTTGTTGACCTTCACAGAAGCTTAATTACCCTGCGGAAATGTGGTTCCAGTAGCCTGGTATAGTGCTGATTCGTTAATGAATTTCTTTATATTGCTCAATGAAGTTTCAAAGTGTCAGGCATGACAGATCCATTCCTCATTAAATCTGTCTCCACTGTACATTTTATTGATTTCTTGGATTTTTCAGCTCTGTAGATCAGAGTAGCTGTGGATTGGCCATATGTCATGAAACCAGTTAGATAGGTGCATTACGAATCATATTTGATGGAGCAGAACATCAGTGCTTTTCTTGTCTAGTAGTTTTCTAATTCGTGCGTTGTAATTTTCAGTTTGCTTGAAATTGGTGAGTGTTCTGAAGCTCCTTGGACAACGGGTCAGGAACTTTTCTAATGAATGCATTTGTATTGAAAAATGCCAGCTGGAGCCTGGAAATTTGTGGGAATAGTATTGGTTGTCAATATTCTTAATATTGACAAATTTTTCTGATTAGATTGGCTTTTTGAAATTCTCAGAATGTTTCAATAAAATGGCTTAGATAATGAGTTAGTGCCAATTTTAACCTTTTATTTATCATTGTAAATTAGACTGCCAGATTGACAGACTTCCTGCAGATTTTGTGATTTTTAACTTTTTGACAATTAAAAAAAATAATTTCAAAAGTTCAAAATTTGTGCAACAGGAAAGCCCTTCCCATAGCTCTTATTGACATAATTTGCCTTTTCTGCCTTCAGTCTTTTGAGTTGTGGGGAGTCAGAGTCTCATGGGATCTCTTTCTTAACTAGAATAATCAAACAAAAAACTTAGGCCAGAATAGTCTCTCATGTATCTCATGTATGTCTTAAGTGTCGTCAAAACTAAATTGGCCACTTGTGGTTTCACTGGAGTATGTCCTGGTAGTTTGTGGTGATGTTTATCAAAATCACACTGGAGGAGGCTCCTGAGAAGTTAATATGAAGTTTGTATGCATAGTGGTGAGAAATATGGCACACAACATGACTGTTGCCTTTCTGCTGCTGTGGAAGGAGACAGGCCAGATAGTTGTGATGGTAGTTCTTGTCTGAAAATGCGTGAATCTGGTTTCCTGTCTTTATTCCCATTTTTAAGAGGCTTTGGGCAGAAAGGTTGCCAGCATAGTTCTCAATTTCATCATCTCATTTACATCTCTGCACTAAGAGAATGATTATAATTGCATCTCAGGCGTCATCCAGGTCTCTTTCTGAGGCTGAGAGTAGGTCCCTGCTGTATCTGTTCCAGGAGTTCTTTTTTTATGTTTCTCTGAAGGATGGGATTTAGGAAAGAGGCCCCTGAATGGAGTGGAACAGCACTGCAGGTAGTACAGAGAATCCCTCAGCTGTTGTGCCTTCCAGTGTGTTCCTTACAAGCCGCACACTTTGAGCATGGGAGAAAAATTTCCCTCCTTTTTGTTTAGTTTTCAGATATTTCTAGCAAGCTTTGTGTGATGACGATAATCTGGGTATGTCTTCTCCTCAAACTCTGATATTTTATCAGGGTTTTTTGCCTTTCTGCCTTTGTCAGAGAAGTATTGTCTTCTGAAAGGCTTTGGTGGTGTATAGGGCAGAATGCAGTGGCTTGGGATGCATGACAGATCAAGCAGATAATCCTGTGTTCCCTTCTGGCATTGGACTTCTAGGAACTTGGGAAAGGATTGCTGAGTTCTTTGACGCTATGAACACCATGGTTTCTCTGTGGAGTATGTTTGTTGCGGCTGAAGTTATGAGAGGAAATTATCTATTTTAAAGGACAGAGGAAATGAAAACTGTTTCTTTAGATATAATCATTCTGGACATATTTCAAATTCTTGATATGCTATTGACAAGAGAAGCAATGCCTTCCAAAGTAGTGTAAATATCAATTACAGAAATGCTCTCTCACATTGTGGAAATTCCTTTTTGTCAACCGTAATATAGGACACAATATATCCAGAAATAAAATACTGTTTGTATGAAATGAGAAGATTTTTTTAAAGCTTCCAGAAATAAAGCGGGGAGGCGAATCTTGAATCAGATGGAAATTGAAGGCTGTAATGTCTTGAGCCAGTTTCTTTCATTATAACTGGTAATGAAAGGTCAGAAAATCAATACATCATTTTTTTACTGTGATAAAAATTGATTATGTTCTGGGTCTAAGGTAAGCATGTTAATTTTTTTGAGTCAGCAGCTGGAATAATAATTAATAACAATCCATCTAACATTGCATTGGCCATCTGCCCAGTTTTGTGTTAAAAAACCAACACACATACACACAGGCCCTAAACCACATTGACACCAACTGGGTTTTTTAGGGGGATGAGTTCTGTACTCTACTGCCAGTTATTTAGACTGTAATATTTATTGTAACATTGATCCTTTTAAAAGATTCTTTCCTCCAATAAAACTCTGAAATACCACTTTGAAATTTACCTCTTTTGTTTATTTTGGCTCAGATATATTAAACTGAAATGTGATTGGATGCTGTATAAGAGGAAGATCAGGATTCCTCAGCACTGTCTCTGTTCTATCGTTAAACTTGGTATTGGGGAATTTTCAGAATGCAACTAACAAATTGATACACAGTTAATTCCACGTGGTTTTAATCTGCACCAGTGTTTAATTCTTCTGTTCTGATCCTGAGGAATATTTGCAAGCGTTTTATTTTAAAATGAGAGCTGCTCCAACTGTTATTGGCAGAACTAATTGTAACTGAGGATGAAATACTAAAGATTGAGCCATGCTGGGTCATTGTGTCTGTGCTGAAGGGAGAGTATTCCTTTATCCATTGTGGAATTAGAAAGGCTGGAAACATAACTTGTTCCAGTGCCATGCTTTAGGAATGGGTCCCCAGGGAAGCAAAAGACCTTTATAATTGTCTTTTCAGATGTAGAGATAAAACTAGAGAATACTATCTGTTAACGTAATAATTCATGTTAATGATGATCATGTCTCTAATTCAAGGGATCTTCTGAAGTTCTTTCACAGTGCAAAGCCAACTGTTGTCTTAATTCAGCCCCTTTCTGTTCAGGATGTTCAAACACTATCATAGCTAGACCAGCAGACTCTGTTTCTGAAAGCCCACAATTATATTTAAATGATAGCCTTGAAGAGACTACAAAGTAAATGTGTTGTTACGCATTCAACCACAAAGCATACAAAACAACTATCATATGGTTTTAGAATGTAAGTTTGCTTACTCTTTAGATCGATTTAATCTTTTGCTTCTTTCTTTCTCCTAATGCTCTGCATAGATGCCTGGCCATCCCCCTTCCCTCAGTGGAAAATCCACAAGCAACTAAAGTTAAACCTGACTGAACCAGATCATTCCTAATGGTTTGATGTGAGAGCTGGAGGCACACACTAAGGGTCCTTCCTTCTTTGAATAAGGAGAGCTAGTTTGAACCTCTGGGACTGTTGACCTTCAACACATTTTGCCTTAATGCAAAATTGGTTTGGGCACTGTAGATGGGTCTTCTTGGTGATGTTATGCTTGAATTCCTGGGCCTTCTGTAGTTGCCTTGTAATAAGGCATTAATGTGGATAAACACTTGTGCACTGAATGCAGACTCATCCCCAGAGGGCACGTTCAGAGGGTACTGCGCTCCGGGGGTTAGCATTGTTTATAACTTCTGCTTTACCTGTCCAGGAGGCTATTTGTTAATCAAGGCAAAGGAACCTAAGTAAGCTCCCTGCATCTTTGCAGTTGTCAGTGCTATGAGATCCAGCAAAAATACTAATTTAAGGTTGTTATTGTTGTTGTTAAGGTATGGACACTATGTAGAAGGGACAGGCTCAGTTCTGCAGACAGCAGTAGATGTACAGGTGAGTGTGTAGACTAACGTATTAGAATGACTTGCTTTGAAACTTGAGACTTGGTTTAAAGCTTGGTTTTTTCCCTGTCTTCTCCTTTGTTATTCTGCATATTATAAGAAAAAAAGCTTTTAAAAGTACATTTTATGGCAAATGAGTTTCCAATTGGTTTACTCTGTGTTCCTAAACAGCAATATCCGTGCCTCTCTCTGGGAAGAATATGAGTTGCTACTATTTTATTATTTGTAGTTTCATACAGAGGTTTCACAAAAGTGTATAAAAATATTTAAAATTACTAGTTATGTGGATAAACTACAGTACAGTCTTGTGAATTTTAGGCCATTCTTCATACACAGATGATCCAGTAAATATTGTCAAATGTTAATAAGTTTGAATTTCAAAATTATTATTTATCTGGGAAGAGTATTTTGAAAAGTTCTACTGTTGATACTATGTTCACCACAGAGTGGTATTTAGGCATTAGAGAAGGTAATAATAAATGTACTGTTGAATCAGTATTCAAAGATACTCTTCACAAAGCTCATTTTGTACACAAACACTTCCTTTTGCACTTCCATGATGTTCAGTAACATTATAGGACATTTCAAAGCATAAGAAAAATGCAGCCTTGGAATTCAGAATAATCTCAAAGTGAGTGTATTAAAACAGCTGTATACATACAGCTTAATTTGTGTGAATGGTCTGCTGTTGAGTTATACTGAGTCACTGTCCTGTTGTTAACAAATGTTTATAGTTGCCTCATTAACTATCAGTGTAGTTTGGAACTGGAGGAAGAAATGATGAACACCCTCATGGCAACATTGATTTCTTTCTTGCAAGTGTGTGTGTTTAGATGTTTGTTGCAAAAATACAATGCTGTTTACACTTTCAAGCAAAACATGCTATTGTCTTAGGCACTTTGACAATTAAAGAAATAGTCTGTTAAAATGTGACTGTAAATTTTACATATTTGGTCTGCATTGGTGATATCTCTTGTTTTGGGTATTCTTCATAGCTTGAGTCAGTGTTTAAACACATTGAGGAGTTACCAGAAGAAGAGAAGCTTATGAAATTGTCAACACTAAAACTGAGGTACTTTACTCCGAGAGAAATAGCAAATCTTCATGGATTCCCTTTGGAATTTGGTATGTGCTGCTAAGTACACATTTCTACATCATTCTTCAGAAATGCCAATGTATTTTTTTTACTGAGGACTAATACATTCCTTTTATTTTACAATTTTTTTTGACCTTTCAGTTCTTATGATTGATTATTCTTGTTATTTGGCTAACTTCGAATTTCTGAATTTCCACTAGTCTTTTAATGTTTTGAAAGAGCCAGCTTCTGTGGTTAGGTTTATCTTCACAAGCTAAGAAAAAAGTTTTGGCATGAGAAGTGGTCTGTTACTGAATCATAATAAAGGAATACCTTTGTTTAACATTGAAACTATTTGCTCAGTGTCCTGTGTTACTCACAACTGTGATAAATCAACATATCCTGCCAGTTTAGGGGATCTGTTTGTGGTTCTGAGTTTGAACTGCTTCCTTTCTCCCTTCCACACATAGCCAGCTGCTGACAGAAATGGAATTTCAGAAGATACAGATAGTTCTTTGTTCAGGAGCAACCACTCTATTAAGTAATCTCTGTTTTCTAGAAAAGGCAGCCTTAGACCTTGGTCAGCTACTTAATTTTCTAACTGTTTTTGTGAGGAAGAGGAAGTCAAGCAATACCAGTACATGGGATACACATCAACAAGAATTAAACCTGAAATAAATTCATCAAAATTTTCCTTGTAAAGCGAGGCAAGCAGGAAAGCGTAGCTGTTACTGTCTGCTAAGAAGCTATCCTGATGATAGCATGTCAGGTCACTTTACTGTCACTCAGCAGCAAAAGCATTCATAGAATTGTAGAATGGTTTCGATTGGAAAGGACTTTAAAGATCCTTTATTTCCAACCCTGCTGCTATGGGCAGAACACCTTCCACTAGACCAGGTTGCTCAGAAAATAAGAAAGCACTGACCTCGAGTAATCTGTTATTTTTCTTTGACTTCCTCAGTGACTTAGAGTTCTGAGGAGTGTGACTTGTTGCTATATATTTCTTTCTATTGCAGTTTTAGTTTGTCTTTTCTTTACTTGTTATATCAAAATTGCTACATTTGAAGAACATTATCAGAGCTGCACAGTGAAATGCTAGAGTTGTCAGTACTGAGCTTACTTGTTCAAGAGTATTTGCAGGAGTGTCCTGTGTTGAATTACATGCTAACATACAGTGTTTTTTCATAGTCTCTCTTCTTAGTAGATGTGTTCTTTTTGCAGACAGCCTTTTTCTTAGCACAGCTCTGTTCCATGTTGATGTAAGCTGATGTCAAGCTCAATACTTGAGCTAAACAGAGCTACACTGGACTTTTAAAGGCTTATTATTCTGGTCAAGATCTCTTTGGAGCATAGAATTGCCCATTTTCTTTTTTTTTTTCCTTAAATACAGGTGGTGTTTTCCAACTGTGAAATCAGTCTCTGCAATATCACTGAGAGGTGCACTAGGGTTAATGTTGCTTGTATTTTACAAAGGGAGAGTTGAGACAATGCAGCAATTTATATTTTGAAGACTCTGTTAATTTAGGGTGAGCAGTTTGCGAAACCCACTTTTTCCTATTTCATAGCGCTTGAAGTGATACCATGCTTTCTATTCAGAGCTCATCTTCAGGGACAGCTGTGATGTTCAATATTTTTGCAAGCCAGAACTGAACTCTCAGGAGAAGTCAGGCTTCTGAATTTGAGGATCATCCAGATCATTGCCATCTACAATGTGCTCATTTAGCAGACTCGTCTTTTGTCAGCCAGGAACTGGGGAAGAAGACAGTATCCTTCTGCCATAATTATGGCAGTTATTATTGTAAGTGCTTTACAGTTCTTGCAGTTCTCTGCCCTCTCTATACTAGTTTTCTGATTTTCACAACACATAAAGCAAGCCTCTCTCATCCAGTGTCTTCCTCTCACATATTCTCTTGATTCATAGGCAGAACAAGCTTTCTCCACTGCTCTGAGTCACAAGTCTGATGTTTCTCTGTGTTTAAAACTTTTCCCACTTTTTGCTTAAAAAAGTGTTACTCGACTAGTCTGACTGAAATCTGTAGTGATTTTAGGTACTATAATCTCAGTTTCTTTTGCGAATTTGCCAGCTCTGGGGTTTTTTTTTTAAAGAGGATATATTTATGGCTGCAGCAAAGGGTGTTCCCCTCACAGTATTTCTCCCATATTAAACTTCAAGTCCTTATTGTGAAACATGGTATTTTCAGAGAGAAATGTGCCGTAATTTCTCTGCTCCTGTGTTCTGTAGTGACAGCAACATTTGGGCTAAGATTTTCAGCTACAGAAAGCCTGGAGATGTACCCACTGCAAATACGTTGTTGGTCCAAGAAGCTAAAGAATGAGAAAACTATAAGCTGAAAAGTATAGTGAACAGACTGTCAGAAGCTTTGTAACATATGCTGTTACTAGCTGCAGCTACAGTATCTTCAGAAGAAACATGTTTGTGTCTAAATCGTGCTATATGGTTGTGTGTAAATGGTTCTCTATTTGAACAAGTTGATGGCCTTTTCTAATATGTGAGGTCCAGAGTTAAAGTAATTCTTAACATTATCAGATTTATTTGTGCTTTTAACATCTAAATGTATAGATAGCAATTGCACTGCAATTCAGTGAAATACTGCCAGTCATTTGTCTTAGTCCCTCCCGTGGGTCCCACAGCAATATCATTAGAAGTGATCAGAGCATTCTTGCACCTGTGACCTGCTTTCATGAGGGTGATGTCAGGATCTGTTTTCCATTTTATTTATTAGCAGTGTGTATGTAAGCTATTAGGAAACAAAGGCCAGCACAGTGCAATAGTCAAGCCCACAATATCATTGCAGAGGGACCTGGACAGGCTGGATAGATGGGCCGAATACAATGGGATGAGGTTTAACAAGACCAGGTGCCGGGTCTTGCACTTTGACCACAACAACCCCCTGCAGCACTACAGGCTGGGAACAGAATGGCTGGAGAGCAGCCAGGCAGAAAGGGACCTGGGGATCCTGATTGACAGGAAACTGAACGTGAGCCAGCAGCGTGCCCAGGTGGCCAAGAAGGCCAGTGGCATCCTGGCCTGCATCAGCAATAACGTGGCCAGCAGGACCAGGGAGTAATTCTTCCTCTGTGCTCAGCACTGGTGAGGCCACACCTCTAGTAATGTGTCCAGGTCTGGGCACCTCGATTTAGGAAGGATATTGAGGTGCTGGAGTGGGTCCAGAGAAGGGCAGCAAGGGTGGTGAAGGGACTGGAGCATAAGACCTATGAGAAGCAACTGAGGGAGCTGGGAGTGTTTAGCCTGGAGAAGAGGAGGCTCAGGGGAGACCTTATTGCTCTTTACAACTACCTGAAAAGAGGTTGTAGCAAGATGGGGATTGGTCTCTTCTCCCAGGCAACAAGGAATAGAACAAGAGGGCACAGTTAAGCTGCACCAGGGGAGGTTTAGGTTAGACATTAGAAAGAAGTTCTTTACAGAAAGAGTGATTGGACATTGGAATGGGCTGCCCTGGGAGGTCATCAAGTCACCATCGCTGGAGGTGTTTAAGGAGAGGCTGGATGCCGCACTTAGTGCCATGGTCTAGTAGGCAAGGTGGTGTTAGGTCAAATATTGGGCTTGATCTCAGAGGTCTTTTCCAACCTAAATTGATTCTAGGATCATCAAGTAGCATGTGTGACCTAAACATTATTGTAAGGGCTGTGAATGCCAGCATATTATGAGTTGTTGAATCTGACCTTCTGATGTAGGCTACTCTTGAGCCAAGAAGATAGATGGTGCAAGGTAATGCTAACAGTAAGGGTGAGGAGGCTTGGGATAAAGGAAACTATGAGCTCTGAAAATTAATGCTTGGCTTTCAGTTGCCAAGAGGCAGAAGGAGAAACTCTGAAATTTTTAGGTTTCAGATAATCCCGGGCTATAAGTGCACATGGACGCGTGTGTGCATGAATATGTATTTTTTTCATATACTCTTTTAGCTGATTCTATACCTTATTCATTAATGGAATGTGAAAAACTCCATCTAAAGAAGTGCAAGTGCAAGTGGTGGTTCCAAAGAGAGAATGGTTGCCCAAATGTGAGTGCCAAGAAGCTAGGCAGAGTGGATGGAGCTGGCAGAAAATGTGTTTACCAAAGCAGTCCACATTTGAGGCATTAATAATTGGCAGAGAAGGGTGGAACAACTCCTCCCAGACACCACCTCCTCCTGAGAGCCTCCCTTGGCTCGGTAACTGTCCAACCACATTCTCTCCTGAGCATTCTGGAAGAGAATTTTTTTCTGAAGTGCTGTGAAAATTTCAGAACATACATATCACTACTTGCACCAACAATGTGCTTATTCATCCAAGCTAATTACTGTGGTGATGACCTCAGAGTCAAATTTAGGTGTCTTTTTAGGGAATGATCAAATACTTGAATGTGGTCATGTTTCAGCAGCTTAGTAAATGACCCTCACAGGTAAGTCACCACTGCTGTTCATCTTTCACTCAGGTTGAAGCAAATGCACATTACCTCACAGGTGAAGTAAGGTATGAGTGCAAGCAGGGACAGTGAGAGCAGACCAGCTGGCTGTTTGAAGCCCTTTCACAATACCTGGGCTGTTTTAATTTTTTCTGGTCCTCTCTTCTTTCTGCCAGTCCATGCACTTAGCATGTACAGGACATTTCTGATGCTGTCTTTATTTCTGAGTGTGTTTAACAGGGTCAGTGTTGAATTACATGGAAAATTGTTCGGCTGCTTCATCATTCACTGATTAAGCTTTGCTCATCATTTGATCTCTTGGTGGTGTATTGCACTATGAGACGCATTTGATTTGCCCGAGCTGTCTAGGGGGGGCTCAGATGGGAAGTACAATATAAAGCTTATTGGGAAGTGTAGTTTAGTCCATTTGCAGAATCATCACATTTTCTTTCTGCTGTAGCCTTGTTCTTCTGTGAATGTTCTCTATAGCAGCAGTTGTGCAGGGTTTAGGTGCTGGTGCCCCTCCCTGAGACTGCTGGATGTTTTGAGCTCTGTGAAGGGAAGGTAGATCAGCATTAGTTACACAATAGAGGAATGTTTTGAAGCTTCTTGTGAAACCTTAAAGATGGCAGTATTGCTAAAAGAAGAACAGATCCCAATCCAATGAATTGCTAGGGAATTTTTTTTGTAACTTTGTGAATTTTTTTTGGGGGGGAGGGTAAACCCTGCTGTAGTCTGTGATAACTGCATTAAGAACTGTTCACTGAAAAAAGGAGTAGACTGAAAATTATAAACAAACCTAGACTAATGATGTTTCACTATATGTTTTTGTTTTAGGTTTTCCCGAAAAAGTAACAATAAAGCAATGCTATCGTCTTCTGGGAAACAGCCTCAATGTACATGTGGTGGCAAAATTGATCTCCATTCTACTTGGATAATTTACAACTTGAATCTGGTGCATACGGACTGGTGACAGAAAATACTTCCATCTTTCAAAAGAAAGCTGATAGAAACTGAACAAAGACCAGAGCTTACCAAAATATCTGCGCAGACGTTTTGCTGAACAGTTCCGATATATTTCTTATAACTTGCTTTCATGATGGATTTGAACTGTAGAGGTGTTTTATTTAAATGAAAGTTTCCAGGACTGGGTTGCTTTATTTAAATGTCCTTTTTACTTTGCAAAATGAAAAACGATAGCCTTTACAAATACTTTAATTAAAATGGATAAGACTGTTTTATTTTACCTAAAACCCATTTTTTCTCTATGGTATGAAAAGGCTATAAGTGTCAGAACTGTTTTAATTAAGTGCAGAGACCAAGTTCTACATCTAAAATGTCTTAATCTGTAAATATGAGGTTTTCATTCTGAAAAGATTTACTGTATATATGATTGGAACTTTTGATGTGCTTTTTGTAGCTCATGAAACAATTAAATTCAGTATTTTGTATACAATATTTAAGAAAACACATCCTTATTTTATGATTCTTTCATCCTCTCTAAATATTTGGGGGATTCTGGAATCCAACTGTATCTGTCTGGAATGATTTGTTTAGGTGCACCTGAATAAAATACATTTCAGGATTATTGGCATCCTAATGGTAACTTGCCTGTTTCTGTTTTTATATTATTCAGTCTTACCCATTATTAAGATCACTACTCCTTACCAGAGACCTATACATAAAAGACACAAAAAAAAAATTAAAAGCCCTGTGTTTAGGTTCCTATGGCATAAGAACTGGAGAAAAACTATATGGCCTGCTTCTGAAAATTTCTTTACAAAACTTGATGGTAGTACTGCAATTATATGGAGTGTGTGTTGGGATGAAACTGCTGCATGTGGCCATCCAGAGTGCCACTGTTTTTACACCACCTCATGGAACTGGTCTGGATGATTTTTTAATCAGGTCTTGTGAGTTTAATATCTCTAAAGTAATAGGAGAAAATGATGGGGAAACCGAAAGCCCTCTAAAGAAGCATGTGTTCCAGTTGTTATTTTCCCTTGCAGGTAATATTACATTGGTGTCTAGAGAAAAGAAAGCTTGGGGAGAAAAAGGTGAGACAATACCTAGTAAGCATCCACTAGGGAGCTGATGTGCCGCAAAACAGAAGATTCTTGTAAATTGATTGTTGTTCTTGTGCACCAAAGCAGTAAAAGTTCCAAATCCTGAAAAAGAATGGTTTTTCTTCCTCCTCTCCGACCAGCCGGTGGGATGACATAGGAACAGTCATGTCACATTGCATCTGGGTTTAGTAATGCAGCAGAAACTGAAGACCAGAGGGAACAGAGCTGTTGTAGAGATCCTACAGCTACTCTCTTCTGCTGTACTCCTGAAAAACAGAAGGAGTCTGTGTTGATATTTTGTGCCATACTTTATCTTTTGCTGACTCCTGTGTATTTCTTCTTCAGTATTGGGATGTTCCAGCTGTAAAAGAGAAATGGAAATGGTTTCTCTTAAAGAACTCTGGACTAGGCTCTAGAGAAGGGTGAGGTTGGCCTGTCTTTACCTGGTCGCATGTAGGACTGTAATGACAAAAAAGTACTAGACTAATGTTAGTATGTGCTGGCTCCTAAACTGCCAAGAACAGGTGCGGTGCTGACAGTGAACCTTAGGGACCTGTTCACACGGTGGTTATTGTGTAGATTTATAACCCTAATCAATGACTTGTACCTATATGGTCTTGTTCTTGGGAGAAAAGTAATATGAAAATCTATTGTTATCTAACATGATCCAAACATTGATATGAAAACAAAGGATATCAATTTTTTGTATACATTGGAATATCTTTCTGCTAAACCATGCAAATAGTTCATTTTGCCTTGTATAATAATATTTAAGAAAATATTGCTTTAATGTGTAAAACATATTTTAATTATTTATATGCTACTCATAAGCAAGCAGTATGAAAATGTAAGTTAAAACTTATCTAGCTGCTTCTAAAACGGATATAGTAGTATAGCTTGTTATAAGTTGACAGTGAATTTTAGTTCAATGTGATTGTGAAGACCAAAATGTTTGCTAATCCAAGCTGTTTCTGAAGGAAATACTTTGAAAGAACAGATTTCAGAGCTATAAATATATGTGTATTTTACCCCACTAACCCTGTAACACTGGTGCAGCTAAACTGACCGACTGCTTCTTATCCTCTTGGTTTGTCATTAACAGACTGACTTATTGGGCTCTGTTGGGTTATACCCGACTGACCTCACTTGATGATCACATTGCTTCCTTTACCAAGCAGTCTCCTAATCCTACGTGTTTTGCAGCCTACATCAGTGCTGTACTTTGCAACTTCAGTGTAAGTATTTTCACAGCAATGAAATGTGATTACGAAGGCAGCAGAAAGGTGAAGGAGTGAAATCCGGAAAACAGCTTTGGAAAGGGAAGGAGATTTCCAGAATCTCATTTTTGATTTTGTAGTTCGCTCTGAAACACATTTCATTACCTGGGTGAGATGATGTAGTTGCGTTTCCTGAAACTTGAGAAGTTCCACTGAGAAAAAGGATGTCATATGGTCACGTGGTGATATATTTATGCAGTGATTGTTGAAGCTTGCAGAATGCCTTAGAAAACATCTTCCCTATATCAGCTAGTTTCTATCTGAGTTAATCTGGGCTTTCCCCATACCCATGGAGAAACCTGTCTAGCAGCAAAGTTACTAAAATACCATTTCTTTAATACAGTGAGTTTGAATATTTTTTGATACTTGAACTCAGAAGTTTTCCAGTGAGGTGCATCTTTCCGTGCAGTCCATGTAAGGCGCCTGCCCAGAGACTTTTTTATCTCACTTTTAACTGACCCACATAGAGGAAGGATAAGGATTTTCAGGAATCTCTGTTTTACAGGCTGGGAGAACACTGATCAGTGATAACACTGTTTTATGTCATAAACTTAGACAAGGGTAAGCCCATTTTGTTTTTGTCAGAGACATTTCAATAGAAAACTAAACATGCCCAATGCTTTGATAACTCCACAATTCTGTTTTAGTGGTTGTCACACATTTTTAAAATAACTAGAAAATTTAGAAAATATTTGTTACATTTCAAGGATTCAATTCTTAGCTCACCTTCAATATTGCTGCTCTGATTGCTTGCCTTTCGCACATTACAGAGTAGAATGAATCAGAGGGAGGTTCTGCAGCCAGGTCTATTCATGGCTTTAGGGTTATTAGTGAAGAAGGGTAATGATGAAAATGGAAATCCCTAAAAATAACTCCAGTGTATGTTAAAACAATTAGAATGTGTTAAAAGAACTGGAATAATCAATAGAACAAAGCCAATATCTGACTGGAAAGTTTTCATTAACCTATTTCAAAAAAGAATGAAATGGAAAATAGGAAGCATCAGAATGGTTTGTAGAAACAACCTGTGCAGGAATAAAAATCAGAAAGACAGAAGAACCAAATTACAAGTCTCCTGATGAAAGTAAAAACTGTTAAAGTAAAAATCTGTTACAACTGCCTTCGTTGTGATAAAGGAATCCAGGGAGAACTGGGAGAGTAGATCAATTCCAGCTGAAGTCCCTAAGTGAGTCAGAACCCTTATCTTTGTCATTTGCTATTTAAAACTGAAAAACTCAATTTCCTGGCCAGTTAGTTTAACTTAATTAGCAGGTAACTGATGAGCTTCATCACCTGTGTTGAGGGAGCAGAATCTTAAGCAGGTGTCATGGGGCAAAATACTGAGAAGAAAAGAAATCCTCGAGGAGGGTGTGGGAAGTGAAGGTTTGCAGCTGCTGCAGCAGCTCCTGGGGAAGATGCTGTGTCCATACAACTCTCCAGACACTCATGAAAGGAAGGAAGGAAGGAGGTGATGATGGATGATTATAGGTAAAGGACAGAAAGGGGAATGTTATTTTTCAGAGTCCTCTCTGTTTGATGTAAACCCTGTGGTTGTTGATCTTTTTTACAGACCAGCTTAGTGCTTGACTGTCTCAGAGCTGTAGGGACACACACAAAGTGCAGAGTTCAATACAGAGTGTAGTTTACACCATGAATTTGCACCTTTGTACCATGGAGGTAACAGTGCTACTTTGTATGTTTTGTGTTGCTTTTGAGCACTAGAATATTATGAGAAAAGAAAGATGAAAGAGGATCCAGGGAGTGAAGATGGAAGTACTAGGAGATAGGACCTCAGCTGAGGGAAAATAGGTAAATGTGCTCTGCTTGGGATTTAAGCAGCAATGGGACTGGATTTATGATTATTTTCAAATATTTGAATGAAAACGTTGAATAGCAGTGATCTTTTTTTGCATCCATAGGGAAAAAAAAAAAGAAAAGGATTATTTGTTGGTGTTTCATTAAAAAAATTAACCAGGTTTGGATTCACACCAACTGCTGACTTTCTTCCATTTAAAAAGGTAGCACAGTCACAGGCTCATGTCATGTTCATGCATTTGAGTTGACTTCCTGGAAGTAATTAATGCATACTGAATTTTTGACTATGATTTGAGTCAACTCTTATACACCAGCGTCTTTGCATTGCAGGAACATACTGCTGAATAGAGGGATACCACCACTTCATGCAGCTACAGAAGATGGTGGTAAATTGTAATCCCTGCTAATAGAGGATGAGCTTCAACCAGAATTAGAGACAAACACTCCATTACTCTTTGCCAAATCCACAAAATCTATACTCTTTAGAGCTGTTTTCTGAACCCTCCTATTAGGGAGGTACTGAACAACCTGTCCTAGGAGGAGGGGTTTATACCAGTTCTTCTTGTTAGAAAGGACAGTCCCTATTCTTGTGCCAGGCATTTGCAGATTTTCCCTTCTGTTCCTCCAAAAATGATGTCTCAATCCAATATATTACAGTAAAATTAGAAGGTGTGGACCTATTTTTCTCCTTAAGATGGTTTTTAGATTTCTCAATTTGGCCAGCCAAAGGTACATTCACTAGGAACAAAGAGTAAATTAACTAAAATCTGGAAGGCCTAATGAAATGGAAAATAGTGTGTCATGCAAAGTTTAGGTGGATGTCCAGTACTCTCTTTCCATCCTATAATCAGTGCATAGTCAAAGTCTTCAGGCCAACTGTTTTCTAAGTTATGAGGCCTGGTGGCTTCATAAGAAGAAAGGTGAATTTCTTCTTGTTCCTTGCATTAGCAACCTTCTCCTCATGCTTCATGGTTTATTGCTCACTGGTTATTGGTATACTGGAGCTAATTAGTTGGAAAGGGAAGCCTGAATCAATGATTGACAGGCAATAGAGAGGGGCAATGCATACTCAACATGCAAAAAGAATGAATAGAGAAAAGGAAGGATTTTGTGAGCTACAGCTGAAAGCCAGGATGGAAACTGTCAGCATACAATGGACTTTGTGAAAGTAAGTTCATGGAGTATGCATACACTCAGCCAGCCTAGTAAGGACTGTGGGTGTAGTTGACCCATAGTTTATTCAAGCTGACACCCAACTGATAGTTCTACAAACTCAGTAAACTGTTAAAACAAAAAGAAAATCACAACAAAAAGAGCAAAAAAACCCACCAGACAGACTTCAGAACTGATAGGAAGAATGTTAATGAGCACTAGTTTAATGGACAGTACCAGGTTACCCAGAGGCAGAAGGTATCCAACCAACTAGAAAGAAACATTGATAATTCATTTGTGCTGTTCTATTCCTGAACAGAAGTTGTTATGAATTTCAAGGTAAGTTTCTGAAAAAGCAGATAATAAAATGTAAGAAAAATCTAGTTTTTATATAAACAACAGGACATGGTGGAAGTGGTGGGATACAGCTGACATAATCTTAGGCATTATTGTTAAACACAGCAAAGATCAAGTCATTATCTACAGCAGCACCACATTAGCCATCCTGATTTCACATTCATGCTTACAGTCCACATCTGTCTCTTTTTGGGGTGACATTAATATTTTTTGTCACTACATCCAATTTCTTCACGGGTTGCTTTGACCTTTTAATGCTTCCATCTGTGAAAGCTGTAGGGTTCGTTCAATCCCTCAGGTGCAGGGCACGTCCATCTGTAGGTGACAAGTGCAAAGTGTAGCAGAAAGAAAGGCTGGGCAGGGTTAGGAAGTGCAAGAACTCCATGGCCTCCAGGAAGGTCTGGAGCTTAAAGTGAGTGGTGACTGCTGTTATCTTCAAGCAAGAGCAGCTACAACTGTTGCTCCTCTTTTCTTCTCAGTAGAATTTTGAAATGTGAGCAACTTGAAGCAGATATCTACTAAGCAAAAATGAGAATCTAAAAGAATGGTGCTGGGCTTGGAGGTTCAGGAAGCTCCTGGCATGCAGAAGGAAAACAGAGTTCCCCTAAGCCGGAAGAAGAAAGCACAGCGAAGTCTTGTGCAAGAGAAATATGGAGACTGGCAAAAGCAAAGGGCAGGTGGGACATGGGTTATCTTAGGGCTTTCAGGAGCAACAGCCTGGGCCTCAGCATTTGGGGACTGAGTCACCCTTGAGTCAGAGCAACCATATTTACTTGAAATTGTATTTTGCTGTTGTAATCCATGGGACACTGTTTGGTGCTGCTTAACTTGTTTGTCATCTTACCAATAAATTACTGACTGGAAGCTTCTCTTTCAGTACAAATATTCCTTGCCAGCCACTGTGGGTTTTATATGTGGGGGGTTTTGGGTTTTTTTCCCCCTTTTTTGTAGCGATTTAAGTCCTTTAGTTCTGCCAAATAATCTTTCCTTTGCCTTTGTGGTGCAGCATGTGGGAGAGTAAGCCATATCTGCAGTAACCAGCTGCAGATTATAGTGCTTGGGGATGCTGGGGTGCTCAGCTGTACAAGGGTCAAAGGCATACTGGTAATATATTGGCAGATTTCAATCAATGATCTCTCAAAGCTCCCGAAACCAAAAGACAAAAAGAGAAAAATGCATTTAATGTCTAGAGGATTTGCTCGCTGTCAATCTTTAATTAAGATATCTGAGATAAAGTTCACCCTTGAAAGACAAGGCAGCAGAATGGGCACCTTGTGAGCAAGGAGGGCAAAGGGCACCTGGGCTCACTCACAACAGCACAATCCAGCACTGGAGGTTTCACTTCAAACGCAGGACAGCTGGAGGAGAGCAATGCTTTGGGCTGCTCCTGTGCTTTTAGGTGTGTTATTACTTACTGGATTGAGCCATGAATCAAACCACCATGAAAAAAGGAGGCAGAAAAGAACCACTTATGATGAGCAGTAAGTACCATTGTTTGCAAATTCACTTGTTCATATGGTCTCCTCTAAGTGCTGACAATGGGAACAGAATGGCTTTACTGCAGCTCTTTTTTACATACACTTTGGCAGAGATATGTAACTAAATGACATCTTTCTTTTTCTTTTTTTTTTTTTCCTTTCCTCTCCGTAACACAACAGGCCTCGCTTGTCCTCAGAGCAGGGCAATTTGGTGTTCCATGCTGGCTCCAGCAAAAATATTGAATTTAGAACTGGACCACAGGGGAAAGTGAAAATTAATGAAGAAGACCTTGCAGAGCTTTTTAGTCAGGTGATATAGTTATTTTTCCTTAATATATTTCAATTTTCAGGTTTGCACCTAAATAGTTAAATTGTCTTTTCAAGCGTTTGATGTGTTTTGTATGATTGTATTTGATATTATCTATATCAGTAGTCTAATATGAAACTAAGCTATTGCAGACTTGTAAAGTAATCATGTCATTACAGAAGATAATTAAAAGATTAAATTATGTATGTAGCAGAGCTCTCTGTCTTTAAGTGGACTTTATAATAATAAAGTTATGCAAGGGCAAAACTTTCCTAAGCTTTTGAAAAAGCAAAGTTTGTTTCACATTATCTCTGTTGTTTAACTTTAGGTGAGAGAGAGTAACACAGAGATTCAAGAACTTAAAAAAGCCAGTGGTGCCTCTCAAAACGTGTCCCAGCAGGTTGCCCTGCTGACCTCTAAGGTGAGCCATACCTTCGTGTTGTCCTCTTCCAGCATTCCCAGTTTTCTATTCCTCACACTAACATTAAACAACCTGATTCATTTTAGTATTTCCAGACCCCAGTTCATGGAACTGGAGGAGAGTCCATATTTAACATCAGCTTGGGGTCTCTTTTTTATTTTGAGATACTTATTCAAAAAATCTGGAGACAATGGCAGTATTTTTGTAAATATCCCCAATAATTTCCAGTTACTGAGATTCTTTTGTTCATTGTCAACTTCTCTGTAGACTATATAGTCTAATACTTATGGAAGTGTAATCCTACTAAATTCTGGAAATAGACCATGTATATTTGTATAGTTGTTGCACAGACATTCCATTCCATAAGTGAAATGGGTGATAGGAGTTTGCAGTGAAAGAAAAAAAAAGACCTAGGCAGTAGTTTTGTCTCTTCCCTGCTCCTGAAAATTTTTCTCCAACAGAAGATTTTGAAACTGTTGTCTGATTTAAGTTTCTTCTGTTACAGTGTTTCCTAAAGTTCCTTATAGGAAAATATTTTGTATCCTGGGAGACCTTCCCTCAGGAAAATTGTGCTAATACATATCTATCATATTCCCTGATTCAGTGTCAGGTTGCTGTCCGTGCCTACAACCCACTGGGGTATGGTGATCCTTTCCCTGGCTTTTGGCTTACTGTCCCAGACCTCCATCCTTTGCAGGTGTGCGACGACCCCAACAGTCCCACAGGAATATTCACCTTTGGAGACCCTAAATACATCTTTGCAAGACTGAGTCTTGCCTTTTGGATCCAAGCTGGGACATATCTAAGCTGTCATTTTCTGAACAGCCTAAGCCACCAAAATCACAGTGAATGAGGCCTGATTTAAAGCTATCACCTGGTTTAACATACCAAATATTCTCTTTTCTCAAAGGAAGGTATTTTGTTAGCCTACCAGCCTTGAGCACATGCCTCTGTAATCTCTTTCATACCAAGCACAATGTAATTTGCATTTCTTTTGCAGATCATGAGTCTTGATAACAAACTTCAAAGCTTAGAGGAGGTAAGTAAATGGAAAACAAACTAGAGGTCAGAAAAGAAAATCCCAGCCTCAAGTAAATCAAGTAAGGTTACAGAGATTAAATGGCTAAATGATTTCTTTAATCTCATGCATTCCTCAGGAAAACTTTTTTTGGTAACAGGAGGTTAAAAAAAGAAAAAAGCCAAGATTTGTGGAGGAGGTGAAATGCCTTCTTACGAAATATAAACTGTATAGAAGCCTGTATTTCTTAAAGGAAAACCAGTTGTGCGCTCAAGAACAATAACTAGATACCAAGGAGAAGTAAACTTTTCCTCCACTGGTCTGTCAAGACAAAGATCAGAAAATTCGAACTGGATTTTTATTGTTCTGGAACTAGCTAATTTTCAGCTGTTATTTATTTCTCCAGTGAGCTTGTGTCAAGCCACACCTACATGTGCCAATAAAAGCAGTTGTCAGATGAGTCACCCATGGAACTAAAAAGACAAGATAATCCTCCATCTAGAGTTACAGACCACTGCTGAAGAACAGTCTCTGTTAATATTTACTTTTTACAGGACTTTTCTCACCCTAGTACTTGTCATTCTGTGTATGAACAATCATAGTGTCATTATTTTGTATAGGGATAAGTGAAACAGGTCAAAACACTTACAAATCAACCTTGCTGAAAAAGATAGGATGGGGGACCCAAAAGAGAATGTAACAACCACTTCCCACCACCCTCACACTGAAAAACAACCCAAAAAAACCCAACCAAAACAAACCAAAAACTGTCTTGCAAATAAATGCTAATGGACACCAGTTAAGTAGAAGCCTCATTTTCTGCTCTTTTCCTGGGTTTCAGGCTATCCAGAGGAGAGCCTGCAGTAGTAACCCTTGTAAGAACTCTGGGACCTGTATAAACTCACTGGATGGTTTCTTTTGCCTCTGTCCCAGCAACTGGCAGGTGAGTCTTTAGCCTCCTTGACTACCAAGTGTGTATTTTAACTTTGCATAGCTTAGTGTAATTGTGGTGAAGTGTGGCCTTTTAAGGGTGCACAGTGTAGAGTGAGATATACTGAACAGCAAAGCAGCAGTATCACTCATCATTTGGTTAGAGAGAAACACGTTTGCTTCTCAACAACATCAATAGGTTTACAAAAATAAAAAGAAGTCCAAACAATTGGGCCAGACCTTGCACTGTTATATGGAGGCAATGGCCCATGAAGTCAGTGATTCTTGGCAGTTCTCACAGCAGAGAGTTAGTCTCTGGTTTTTGCTGAGCAGTGAATTCAACTGTGTGCCTTGATGTTCACCTTATGCAAGGATAGGGAGAGAATGGGGGAAGGGATGGATATTTATTCACTATCAAACAAGACAAATGGGGGTGTAAGTAATCAATGACATCCTGAGTTTTTTAAATCCAGAGACTTTACTGGCAAATACTTTAATCGTGCTGTTAAATGCAGTAGAGATGGAAAAGTTATATCCTCTTCTCAAAGGCCTTCAACTTGAAAGTTATCCCAGCAAGACTTGGATCAAAACTGATGTGCTTTCCTGATAGAAACAGTTTGAAAGAAAGTTTTCTGAGCATTTTGCTAGTTGTAAAATAGGGGGGATGACAATAATCTGCTGTTTATATGTTTTCTAGATCTAGAATATTTTATCCCCATGTGACTAATAACAAGGGTCACAGAAACACAGCTGAAAAACAGTTTTATTATGTTTCATAAGGGAAGTGGTGTTGATAACAGCCCATTGTTTGTATATCTTTGAAAACTATATTAAACATTATCTCCATGGTTTACTTAATTTCTCAGTTATTTGGAAAATAAACTGGTTTTCCATTTCATCTTAGGGTCCCCTGTGCTCAGTGGATGTTGATGAATGCCAGATTTTTGCTGGAACAGCATTAGGCTGCCAGAATGGAGCCACTTGTGTGAACACACCAGGAGACTACAGGTAACTTCTCAAAACTAGACACAAATATCCTGAATAGAATACTCTGCTACTTTTGCACCCCCTATCACAAGTTGTAGAAATAAGTCTGTTTAGTATTTATGCACTATAATTCCTTGAAGTCCGAGAATATATAAAATGTTTAATATACTGTACACCAAGCCCACCAGAGACACAAAAGGCCCTCCAAAGCCATTGCCCGCTTTGACACAAAAAGAGCAGCAGGAACCAGATCAATCACGCAGTCGTGCTAGGGGAGAAGGCTGCAAATTGAAGACTGGCTCCAGTGAACCACCCCCTATTGCAAGTGCAGGTGTTTTAATGGAAATTTACTGCACAATGGGATGTAGCTGGGATGGTGAGTGCAGCATGCTGGTCTGTAACCAGCACTCACCAGCGTGCCCACCTAGTACAGCCACATTGCCATTCCTCTATTATCACCTACCCCTTGACATCAAAGGGAATGAGGCGATGAAGGAGGTGGACAGCTTTGGCCCAGCAAAGGCTTTGAGTTGTTGGAAATATCCTGAATATATGGGCATCCTGTCACTGTCATTCTCAGCACACTCAGTTGGTTAGATTATGGTGCTAATAACACCACGGTCATGGGTTCAAGCTCTATATGCGCCATTCACTTATGAGTTGGATGTGGTGATCCTTGTGGGTCCCTTCCAACTCAGAATATTCTGTGAAATGAGAAACAGTTCTGTGAAATGCCTTCATTCCCTCCAGAAATACAGGCACTGCTGGGACAGCAGCAGAGCAAGGAATGCACAGTGCTGCCAGGCATAAAGGGACAAGAAATGAGGCCAGTGGCCAGCTGGCCAACAGGGTGCCTGGGCTGCCTGAGTGCCAGGCCCCATAGACGTGAGGCTTCTGGAGCATATCTTTTTCTAGCTGTGCCCAGCTCCTTAGGAAGCATGTGCTTGCTTACAGAGCAAGCCCGCCTGAACATTCTGTCTTATTTTCCAAAATGTCAAATAATCTGGTAAATAAATAACTTTCAGATATAATACAAAGCTATCCCTGTGCAATGGGAACAAGCAGGCTGGAGAGTATGCCACAGCTTTCAGCAAAGCATTTTGTCTCCTGCTTCAGCATGAAAATCTTAGCCCCCACAAATATTTCCTTGGCATAGCACCAATTTATAGTGCTTTGTCACTTCTTGGAAGAACTTTACACAAGGAAAGTTCTCCTGCAGTGGTCCTCACACTTCAGCTTTAACTGAGAGTCTGCTGAAGTGTCTCTGGTGCATGATGGTTCCTGTAAGCTTTTCTTTGATTTTAAAGGATGTTTCTAGCTTGTCTGTAGTTGTGCCCAACACAGATATTTGTCAAGAAAACAGCACACAAAGCAGTCTGCCTTTATTTGTTTCTAATTGAACTCAGAGATGTGGCATCCAGGTGTGTGACTAAATTAATGTTTGAGAGGACAAACTCTCTGCCTTTCTTGCAAGTGTTTTCATTGTGTTAGTACAGTCACTGTTCCTGGAAGATTCTTCCCCAATGTAATTCCTGCCCTCTTTGGTGCTTGTTGAATCAGTGCTTCCTGAAATGACCTAAGACCTCTTCATAAGCCATTCAAGTCTTAATATTACTGCTTTTGCATTACATCCTTAGGATGATTCTATAGTTCTGCCCCCAAATCCATTGTGCTGTCTTCAGTCTCCCTTCATATATTGTCTTACTCATTTCTGAGTGCTCCCCAGATGCTAAATCCATCCCTATGTAGAGCGTGACATGTCACTTTCCAACAACTATGAGGACATTGCTGCTAAGCTTTCAGGGCCCCATCAACCCAAGTCACGCTACTTCTGCTCTGGTGTAGTTATATACACTAGCATGGACTGCAGGCAAAGAAGAGGGTAATAATTGACTTCCCACAACCTCCAGAGATAACACCTGGTGATGGGCAGTATTGGTTTAGGGACCATGAAATGGAACTTAATGCAGTCTTTACTCCCTGTTGAGATTTTTACTCACGTGATTTTCCTGTAAGTCAGGATACCACTGAAGTGTGAGGAAAAAGAGCAGGTATGCAGGAAACACCTTCCTCAATCAGAACCTTAAGGGTTGCATCAGTTGGATGAAAGGCTGTGAGAGTCCCCAAGTCTATCATACCTCTGTGTCACAACCGAAATAACAGGGTCATCATCACAGCATGCCAGCAGCCATGTGATAACACCAGGACAGTGCTGAGCAGCAGTGCATCACAATTTGGCTGAAGTGCCTTGCAGTGTGACCTACTTCTCGAAGCTGTGCTCTGAGAAACTTCAGATGGGTAGCAGATTAATCTCTGCCAGACTAGGCAGGAGACAGTGCCATTGTCCTTCTCCTTTGGAGGTGGTCATATTGGCTTGCTGTGTCCCTTGCAGTTGAACATAAAGCTCTGAATGTACTTTGAACATACAAAAGTCTTTTGGTTCCCTGACCTGTTGCCTCTGTGCTTGCCCAGGCTGAGCTGCTGCACCGATGAGATGGTGTCAGTCTGTGTGCTGTCTTGTACAATAATGAACATGCTGTCTTACAGTTCTGCAGACTGCAGTTAAGCATTAAGCTGCTGTGGATTTTTGAAGCCTAAGTTCATAGGGGTTGCTTGTCTTGGGTGCAGTTTTAGTTACCTGCAATTGGCTTATCAAATTGCTTTTTCAACTGAGCATGTGACACAGTGGCAGGGATGGCAGCAGCTTGATATATATAAATTGCTTCAAGGTCTGTATCAGATTCACTGAAATAGCCCAATTCAAATTCTGCAGAGAAATGCTTTTAGGGAGGATTTTTCTTTAGACAGCTTCAAAGCAATCCAAGAAGGGTGTGTACCTGCGATGTGTCTCTGCATGGTGCAGACATTGCAGTATACAATTTGCATCCAAATGAGAGTCTCATTGTTATTTTAGTAAGAAGTTTACTTTGATAGGAGGTTTTCTGTAGGTTTAGATCCCTTTCAGTTGTATTTCAGTCTCAGATTTGGCCTATGTGGAAATAAAGAATGAGAGAAAATTACTTGATGGCTTAGAAGTTCCCAATTTCGGTTCCACCATGTATGTACAATGCTGTAAGTAAGGTCTGCCCTATAAATAAGAATGTGAAGCAGCTGACAGCTTTCAAGCCAGGTCCTCCCAGTAGGCCTACCTTCAACCCACTACTTCATTCTTCCCATCCCATCAGCCCTAAATGCCACCTCTTGTCCACCACGCTTACCTAAAAGCTGGGCTGCTGCTGAGACAGCTGCTGGCCCCTGTGGTGTGGGTGTGAAGGTATCCTGCTTTCTGGGACAGGCCAGACATGACATTTCTGCATATTGCTGGAGGTAGGATTTTATGCACTTGGCATCATATGAGGGCCATAAACTGCAATGGAAAGTTTAGGTGCTCTTTCATCGAAGTGGGGTTTTCCAGCCTCATATTCTCTTTAAGTCTCATGTTAGGTGTTTCTTTTTTTCTGGATTTATGCATATGAGTGTAACAAAAGGCTGTAGATTTTCCCAAAAGCCCAGAGAGTCATGGATATGCACAAGTCCCACATGATTCTCGAGTTACTGCTAAACAGGAGTCTTGCCTCTGTGCATAATTATCAATGGTATTGTCAATATAGCTGAATAGATGTATTTTGTAAGGAACATCCCCTACAGTGGAGAAGGATTTCTTGTTATGGCAATATACAACCTTTAATAGCTGTAGAAAGACAAAATTTTGATTTTTCTGTCAATTTCCACCATCAGCTGCTCCTGTACTCCAGAAACCTATGGGCCTCACTGTGCCTTGAAGTTTGATGACTGCCAGAGAGGATCTGAGATCCTCTGTGAGCATGGCCTCTGCATAGATGAAGAAAGGGATCAGCCCAACAGGGTAAGGAACAATGTATAAATCTCATTATGCAGCACAGTATGAATAAGCAACAAATAATGCTGAACACAACAAAATTGTGTCACACACACATCTGCTGGGAAAGAGCAAGAAATGCCTCTATGCAACATAACCCAACCTCTCTGTTGTCCCAAGGACAGCCGAAATAATTGAAAAGGTCTTGTGTCTTCTTAAAAGTACTTGTCATAGTATTGAATCTACTACTACATCCATAGGGAACTTGGGAATATTCTTTGAATAAGTCAGAGTCTTGTTTGAAATACAATATTCTGACTGTGCATTATTTGGGGAGTTCTAAGTTGCTAGAATGTTTTACTACTTAAATGATTACAAAGGACAAATATCATGAATCTTGTTCTTCCTGGGAAAAGACATAGCAGTGGAATATTATTGTCAGTGGCCTGGAAGCTGCCAGGGCTGCATGGCGACTGGTGCTCATTTTTGGTGCTCCTCACTATAGCTGGACGTGGTCTCTGACTCCAGGCCCAATTTTCCCAAGTGTCTGCACTGGGTGGATGCTTACACACACTTGAGTGCTCTCCTGTAGCAAGCCAGCTCATTCCATCTGAGTGAGATTCCGGGTACAGGGTGTTCACTCCAAAGGGATACATGGAGCATGCCAGCTTTGGTTCTTTCCATTCTGAGCAGCCCTCCAAAACTACCTAGCCAAGCTTGTGCTCCTTAATACTCCTACATGACCATGCACCATTCCAGTCATAGCACATATTTTTTGTGCTATGGGATAAAATTATTTCTTTGCTTAATTTGTAGAAGTTTCACAACTCCTCATTTATTTTCTGCCCACTTTTTATGGAGAAAGCTTTTCAAAAGGTTTCAGAGTTGGCTTAACAGTGTCTGCTCCTGTGACAGTCAACAATAAAGTTCCCATTAGCTCTAATTGGACCAAAGCTAGATAAATGCTGAAATCTGATCATTAGTAAAGTTTACTAGAGAGAAAACTGTTTTCCTAAAAGAAAACATACTTGCAATTTAATGTCAGTACTGCACATTGCATAGATTACTGAATAGTTTGATTAAAAGTAAACAGCCAAGATGATTTCAGGTTGCTTACACTAATCTGTTTACCCTGGTTAAAAAGCAAGTTGATGACTTTTAATTATGTTTATGTACAGCTCATAATTGCTCATCATTTTCTCTGGGAGCTTTGGGGTAAATTACAGATTTCTTTTATGAACGTAATGAATGAGGCTGAGTTGCTTCTGTATTCTAAATAGGTAAGTTCAGAGGAAGAAATAGACAGAGAAAACTACCGAAGCAACTTATGAAACAGAATGTGCAAGCCATGTAATGCTCTGAAAGCTTTCTTGTGATAGATTGAAAATAATTTTATAAAATTAACTCCTCCTGTCTTTTTCTTGCCTCTTTTAAATGCCTTAAATATGTAATGTCATGTTTTCTGTGGCAGCCCAAGTACCGCTGCGTCTGTGACACTGGCTGGATGTCCCCTCCTGGCAGCCCTGCCTGCAGCGCTGATGTAGATGAATGCAGCCTCCCTAATTACCCGTGTTCACAGGATCCATTTGTGCAGTGCCATAACACTCTAGGCTCCTATTCATGTGATCCCTGCCCCACAGGTATCATGTCATTCTCTGCTCTCAGGTGCGATGGGGTGGCAGTAGGTACTACTGCTCATCTGTCATAAGCAAAGACACAGAACCAAGATGAGAGTAATTCCATGAAATGCTTTCGTCTGTATTCTAGAGAACACATGCCTGCAGGTTTTGTCTTATCTAGGTAATGCAGACAGTGGAGTCTAATGCATGATTTATCCCACCCTAAACTGAGCATCTAGATAGGTCTGATGTACCTTCATATCCACAGGTACTTTGATGTCCATCATGTCCTTTCACTTTCATGTAGTAGGTCTGCAGTACTTTCAGTATCTGTATGCTTACGGCCCTCAGGCAATATAAAAATCTGATTGTCCCCTCAAACTGGGTAACCTATGACTCCTCCTTCTGAACTGGGTAGGTGGTGTCTATGAAGGCATTCTTGAAGTATTTAACCAGAGTTACAATAAAACTTTGCTGCAGATTGTACATACATGCACTAAACCAGAACTGCCTGCTCTTTAGGTAAAAGTGTGTTTCATTCTGAAATATCCAGAATACAGTTAAAATAAAACTTTCTTGCACACACATCTCCACCCTGTTGTGTTTGTAACCCAATTGGCAGACTGGAATCAATTTTTATTAGTTATGAGAGGGTCAGGTCTTCTCTTGTGTTAATGAAGTGAAGTTCTGAAGTTGTATTTTTGTGCTTTATGAAAAGGTTTGGCCAAAGGAAAAAACAAAAAGGCCAGTCATTTTTTGTTTTGATGTCCTTTCTGTGCTGCTTTTTAGGCTGGCGAGGAAATGGCTATAGTTGCCAAGACATTGATGAATGTGCAAGTAGTAATGGAGGCTGCTCAACAGCACCGATGGTTCAATGTACCAACACAATCGGGTCCTTCCGGTGTGGGCTCTGTCCACCAGGTAAAATGGGTTTTTTGTTGGTATATTACAGAAGGGATTAAAAGATGATGGATCCAACACACTTGATTCTGTTTTGTGGTAGATTTAAGAAGCTGAAAATTGGTTTTATAGAAAGTTTCACATACACATTATAATACTGTAATACAGAATGCAGAATCCAAGTATATTTAAACTGCTTCAGCTATTAATGAACATTGTATAGAGTATGTCTCTAAAAATGATCCTCTGAAATGTATTTCTCTTGTACATAGTAACCCTTTTCTGTGTTAGAGCCTGGATTTGAGGAAGTACTTCCTTTACAAAATCATTAATAGGAAACAAGGATTACATAATTATGATAGTAATTTCATTGTCTGTATTAATTGAAAGAGTATCCTGTGTGGCATAAATCAGCTGTATTGTCTGTCTTAAAAAAAGGCCTTGATAATTGTCACGCTCTGAATGCTGTCTAAGGAGGCAGAATTTCCATTGCAGTACAGGTCAAGCAGTGGAAGTTGCAACTTACATCTCTATAATTTATGGTTTATGATTTAAAATGCTTTCTGAAATGCATGCTACCAATACTAGAAGCTCTAGCAGGAAGAAAAATCTTTCCAATTGACCTTTTGATTGCTATTTAAATAGCAATGGGATGCAGGCAGTGAAGACTCTCAGTTACTGAATGCTGAAGGGATATCACCATGCTGGAAATGTGGCCTCAGCCAAGTTGTGGTGATGTCAACTCTGACCATGCAGAGTCATGCTGCAGTGCTTTGGTTCCTGCCGAGAGGAGCTGGATGTTGTATTTGAGACCCAAGGATGTGGCAGAAAGCCTGGATGTGATTAGGGCTGACTGGGTGCAGATATGTAAGGAGGGCAGCACATGGTGGCTGAGAGACATGGGCTTCTATGGCCTCACTGACCTTACATACATTTGGCAAACACTAATCTATCTTTTTTTCTACAGCCATGGAAGGACTTAGTTACAATGAGAATCCATCTCTGCAATGCAGAAACCACAATAAATAAGCAGGTTTTACTTCAGTGACTATCTCAGCTTTTTAACTGCAAAAGACTATGATTTTACAGCATAAATTAGTGTTTTGCTCACCATTTGATTGTTTTGTCAATTCTCAAAGAACATAGCTTGTTCTAGACTAACTGAGATTTACTTCTGAACAGGTTATGAGGGAGATGGACGGAATTGTACCCAGATTGATGTCTGCTCAATAAATAATGGAGGGTGCTATCCTTTGGCTACTTGTACCTCGACTCCAGGTAAGATGCTTTCTTAAAGACTGTAAAGTAACACTGGGGTGAGTCTCAAGAGGCTCTGGTTAGCATGAATCCACTTTGTAGCAACGAACCTAGATTGCAGTCCCTTCTCCACAGTGATTTTGCTTCACCCAAAGGTTAGCTAAAGCCAGCAGGCCTTTCCACAAACACTGACAGAAGTAGACTTAGGCTCCACCAAAGATAAGACTTTATGCTAGAAATGTGGAGACCTTCACCATTTCTATTTAATGTGTTTTTCCAATTATACTGCTGCATTTTACTATTCTCTCTTGCATAAATACCCTTTGACTACTCCCACCACTTCCCTTGAAGGTGACCTTGGACTCACCGGTACCCTTAGCAAAACAACACTAGAGATCTCTCCATGATCAAACTGGGCATTGACCAGGGAAGACGTCAAAAGATCAAATAAGAATTATATAAAATATAATGTCAAGGACGTTTGTGGTCATTGGTATTGTCATTGTAACAAGGACTGAATTATCTTCTGTATCGTGTCTTATCTCCCAAGGGCCATTGCCATTTTGTTCCTGCCCATCTGGGTACACTGGAAGTGGATATGGGCCAAATGGGTGCTCTCCTCTCAGTGACATCTGTCAGCTGCAAAACCCTTGTGCAAATGGGCAGTGCTTGGTAAGTGCTGTGCTCCTCACAGTCAGTGACAACTTGTGTAGTTGTAACCAGCACCTCAGGGAGACTGGTGAGACTGAAAGCTGAGTACAGACACACCAATGGATATACCTGGGGAAAACAAAGGGAGTTTCAGGGCACACAAGCCAATTTTTTTGCGTGTAAAGTAGAGGCAGCAATCTTGGCTCTGATGACGTGAGAAGTTGTGTCTGGTAGTCCAGGCTAGTGAGGGAATGCTAGTGCTTGTGGGGGAGAACTGATGAATGACTTTCCCCAACTCTTGACTTGCTGTTTTAAAGGTTTAGATAATATGACTGGCTGAAACCAAGCAGTTTTCTGAATGACTAAGTTAATATAAATTTTGACTTTTTAGGAAGTGATTTGAAGGATCCTTTCAAAGAAATAATTAAATAGAAAAACCCTGAAGAGCTAGATAATCTGATAAGGCTTTAGGTTTACTTTGGTATTCACCAGTGATCATCAAGGCCAAACACTGAGGAGAGACCTCATCACAGTCTGCAGCTTCCTCAGGAGGGGAAGAGGAGGGGAAGAGGTGGAGTAGACACTGATCTTTCTCTGTGGTGACCGGTGACAGGACCCGAGGGGATGGCCTGATGTTTTGTCAAGGAAGGTTTAGTTGGATAGTAGAAAAAGGTTCTTCACCAAGAGAATGGTTGGACATTGGAACAGGCTCCCCAGGGAAGTGGTCACAGCACCAACCCTGACAGGGTTCAAGAAGCGTTTGGGCAATACTCACACATGGTATGACTCTTGAGGATGGTTCTGTGCAGGGCCAGGACTTGGACACGTTGATTCTTGTTGGTTCCTTCCAATTCATCGTAGTCTTTGCTTCTGTGATTTCTTTGCTCCAGTATCTCCTCATAAAATAAGTGTAAATATCAATATTTCCTCAGACTATATTGATTCCTTTAGGTGATTCAGGCTCAATAAGTTTATTTGATTTGCTTATACCTGCAGGCAACTGTCTCTGGGTATTTCTGCCTGTGTAATGCAGGCTGGACGGGTCCTAATTGCACGGAGAACATTGATGAATGCATTAGCAACCCGTGCCAGAATGGGGGGAGCTGCACCGATGGCATCAATGGCTACTCCTGCGAGTGCACCAGCCCCTGGACAGGACCACAGTGCCAGACTGCCCAGCAAGGTACGGCTTGATTTATCACTGTTTCCTTTAGCAGCAGGAGTGCGACAGTGAAATTCACCTGCAGGCCCACTTGCCTTGGCTACATGCCAAGCATCCTAAAATCAGGTCTCTGTTCCTGAGAAAGTGGCCTGGTTGGGAAAGAGGATCTGGTACAAGAAGAACAAGAGAATATATTGATGTTTCTCTTTTGTACGTTCTATTTCATTTGTTGCAAAGCTGAGAGGTCCTGACATTTTTAGTCAAGAGGAAAAGCCAGAAAAGATTTTCAAGCAGAAATAAAATGAAATAAATGTTAGCCATGAAAATAAGGGACTCTGAGTTTTACAGAGTGACTGCAAGGTCCTGCCTTTAACATTTTTTCTTTATATCACTTTTTTTTCTTTGTTTGGGATTTTTTTTCCTCCCATTAATTAAACAAAGTCAGAACAGCATTCCAGTGAGTTTCACTGTGGCAACTGTCAGATGGCTCATTTTTATTGCAAGTTGCTGTGAGAAAAGCAGATGAAATTTTCACAGGATACAGAATGTAAAACTTCCATTGATCCCCCGTGAAATCTGCTCTATTTTAGAACTACTTCAGGCTCCTGTTTTCCTTAAGTATCTAATCAGTAATATTTTACTATTAAGTCCACATGGAAAAAAAGTGATTTTTAACCCTTGATAAAGAAGGGAGACAAAACCAGTTTTTATCCAGTGAGAAATTGTAATGTATCAACTGTTCTTTTTGTCTGTAATCAAGGAAAAAAAAATACATTTTATGACATGATAGTTTTGAGAAATGTTGAGATGTTTTAGATGGACACTTCAAACAAAATTATATTCTTTTTACCACTTCTTGAAACAAAACAATTTGCTGAGAATTGACTGCTTCCTTAACATGAGTTCAACTACAACTACTTATTGTACTTATTGTACCTATATGTGCATTGTATTTTGGCTGCTTTATGGGCATATTTTTCTGTAGCTGTTTGGGATTCCCAGTTCAGAGCACCCATGCATTGATGGTTCAGTGAGACAAGAGACCATGGTATGTTAGGAGAGGTACTGTCAGGCCCAGAAATCTGATCAAGAAGAATAAATGGTACACTAAAAATTCTCACAGATAATTCCTATGAGGCACCACTACTGAGAAAGACCATTTTACATCATGGTATCTTCAAAATGTTATTTCAGCGTAGGGAAAAATTTAAAGATTTGATCTGGAGGTAACTTTCTGGAAGCAAAGCAGTTTATGTACACTGTGCTGAGACAGAAGCAAGATCTTGTGGCAGTATCCACATATTCCAGCTGAAATTCCATGTTCTTTTTCAAGGAGCTACTTCTTTCTCAGGGAACAATGTTTCTCATTTTTGAGATGTCATTCCACTTTAGAGGAAATCCTGAACAATCTTTTATAGTTATCTTTCAGCAGTGTTTTTTAATGTGTAAGAAGCCAAAGCTATGCAAGACAGTTGGGTTTTCTATAAGTCTGCATAGTGATGGTACAAAGTAACCCTTTTAATTGTCTCTCTTTCTGCAGTTTGCGGAGGATACCTCTCAGGCTCCAGGGGGACTTTCAGTTACCCCAATAATCCAAGCAGCCAGCGGTACAGCAGTGGGGTCAGCTGTGCTTGGGTTATTCAAACTAATCCCAACAAGGTAAAATAGAGTTCAGTTTAAAGAAACCCTCACTCTGCAGGACCCTTCTGCTCATCAGAGTAAACATGACTATCTTTGTCCTGCATGTTACGTCTCAGAATAAATAGTTTTTCAAAAGAGTGAGTTTCAGATCCTTACAAGCCTTCAGGTTCCTTAGCCTAAGTATTTACCTGAGTTAGATTTTCCAGGTTTTTCCTATGCAGCTGAGGGTTATTCACCAAACTCCAGCTACACATGAGACCTGTTCTACATTGCTTTAGAATATGGTCTGTGAATTGCTGCATGAGAAAAGTTCTGCTCTGATGGGCTCCACAGTTGGTTCCTGACCTAAGTGACCCCAGAAAAATTTCATGTTTCTAAATTCTGAGCATCAGAAATGTAGAATGTTGAATTCATATTGTCAATGGCTAGATGTAGTAACTGCATTTGACTTTTTTTAAGGATTAATTTTTAAATATTGCACTCAAATATATATCTTGATTCTGATCTGCAACTAACAATTCCACTTACGTTATAAATAACAGCTACAAAATACATTACCTCTTTCTTTAGCATAGAACTTCTTAGCTGGGATCTAAATATTTCATATACTTTTGACATTTTGTGGAATTAGTTAAGCAATTTTGTAAACCAGAGCATGCTAGTGGTTTATACAGTGTTATATATATGTATGTGACATATCCTCATCTTTAAGCCTGGGAGCCACTAATTTCTTCAACACAGAACATAGTAAAGCACACCAGTGAAGAATCTGAACAAAATTAAAGCTGTGCTTGTCACAAAGTATACAGAGTAGGCTTATGAGATACTGATTTTATATGTGCAAAACAAGATAATTTGGTATTTAACTCCCATTACAATACTTTCAACCACAGAAGGATGAGAAATGCTAATTATTTGATGAGAAAACTGCCACAGGAAACCTGGAATAAGAGAAATGCTTATTATCTGAGGAGAAAACTGCCACGGGAAACCTGGAATAAAGTATTTTATGCTGCATTTCAAGCCTTTCACATGGCTTGAAATATAGACATATATATGTTTCACACTTGTAATGCACACAGGCAAATGGTCTCAATTACAAATTTATAGAAATAATGCTCTTTCTAGAAAACTTCACTGTCTAAATTCTTGTCTGTCTGTCTATCAGTCTGTCTATATTCTCTCTTTCCTTTTGACCCATAAGATTCTTTAATATCGTCTCTCCTGAAATATTTCAGGAAATGGCATAACGTCTCTAAAGCTTGTAGATTCTGACAGTTGCATGAACACATATGTCTGCTCTACACAGTTTCTGCATAGACAGTGTCTCAGCAGATGGAGGAAAAAAAAGAGATGTCTTGTTTTCTTACTTCTATTAGATTCTCCGTATTACTTTCCCATTCTTCCAACTGGAGGCAAGTAGTGAATGTAATTCTGGCTTCCTTCAAATCCATGATGGACCTTCAGCATCAATGCATATGCTGGGAAAATACTGTGGCTCCTCAGCTCCTGCAGAGCTTTTCAGTTCCCACAACTCTCTGTACTTTTGGTTATACTCAAACCACACCATTACAGCTGGTGGTTTTACTGTTCATTGGGAATCTCAGGATCCTGGTAAGTTTGATGAAACATCAAGTAATTTAGCATCTTCATGGCTTTGGGACAAAATGAATTACTTATTTCCTTTGATTAGGAAACAATAGGAATAGAAGGACAATGTTTTACTAGGGAGTGAGACATACATGCCACTTCCAAATATTTAAAGTCCAACTCTAGGCTTCTGCCTGAACAGCTTTCTGCTGTTTTACATCTCCTGTGAGGAATTCCTGGAAATGGTGTTCTTCTGATCAGTTCTCTTTTCTCACAGAAGTGCTTCTAATCATTTTCTGATAGACATTTGCATAATAAATGTGAAACAATTTTTCTTTTACTGTACAAATCAGGAAATATTTGGAGTTCTGCTTTTAAAATTGAGTTGCAGAATTTACTTGGCTTGAACTCTGTGTCTTAATTTATTCTGGACCCTAACATGATATCTAGTTTTGACACTGCAGGACAGTTCATCTTTTGAGCTGACACATGGTGTTAAAGACTGTGTTCTTCTGTGTGTCTTTCTGTTAGAATGTGGTGGTGAGCTGACAGGTACTTATGGCTCGATAAGCTCTCCAGGATATCCTGGTAACTATCCCGTAAACAGAGATTGTTTTTGGACCATCTCAACCAGTCCTGGCCTTCTCATCACATTTGCTTTTGGCACACTAAACCTAGAACATCATGAAAACTGCGGTTATGACTACTTAGAGGTAAAGTATAGTTGTGAATTATGCCAATATTTTATGTTTATGTTATTGCAAACCATGATATTTCAAAACTCTTTGTAGGTACAGAAGGGGGCTGTGTGAAAATTAAATCCTGTGATGAAATGCTCATTTGTATGTACATAGTCCAGACATCCATGCACAATCAGATACAGGCAGTATAACAGAGAGGGGTGGAGATTCTGCTCCACTGAAGTCAGTGAAGTCTTGTGAGTAGAAAGGATGAGATTCAGGCCAAACACCTGACAGGAATCTTTAACTTTCTTACAAAGTTCAGTCTTCAGTCTCCTTGTCAAATGTCAATCCCCAGAGAATTCAGCAGCCTAAGGAAAACTCTTCAAAAAAGGGATCTAAGTTTAATAGGTTCATATCACAGTACAGTCCATGACTTGATGTGTGAGCCTAAGGCTTTTTGTCAAGTGTGGTGTAATGTTCACAGAATTCACCAATACCTATTCACAGAAACGAGAAGCTGTTTTGGAACCGCAAGTTCTCTGCAATGCAGAGCATGATTTCAAGAAAACAATTCAACAGTAAATACTGTGATGCTTTATTTCTCTTTCACAAAACCCTTGATGACTCTCCTAGGAGCATTGTCACAACTATACCTGTTTGTGATTCCTATGTGTTTGGAGGAAACCTCATGTGAGCTTTCCCTCCACCCAACATCTACAGTATCTCCTGGGGCCTCCAAGATAACTTTAGGAGTGTTGATACTGTTCACAGTTGGCACACATCTAATAATGTGAAATGCTGATCTATCGTTGTGTCTAGATTCGGGATGGTCTTCTTCCACAAGACCCTCTCCTTGGAAAATACTGTAGCACTGAATCTCCACCCCCACTCAAGACCACTGGTCCATATGCATGGATTCACTTTCACTCTGATGACTCAGTTACTGATAAAGGCTTCCACATTCTCTATACAACATCTCCTGGTAAGTAAAATGCAGCAGTGAAGGTCAGTCTGTGACATTCTCAAGATAGAGCCAACAACACATGAAGGGATGTAATGAACACTTGCTCTTTAATAATACAGTAATTCTCTTTGGTCTGCAGCCATTGTACTTTGATTTGAAGTCTGAAAAACAGTTGCTGTACTCCTGAATATCTTAATTGATTTTTTTTTCTTAATATAGCAGATCGAGGTTGTGGAGGAAATTACACAGAGAGTGAAGGGGTTATCACATCCCCTTTCTGGCCTAACCCTTATATCAGCAGCCAACAATGTATCTACATTATCCGACAGCCAGAGGATGAAAAAATATTCCTCAACTTCACCCATATGGAGCTGGAGAGTCATACTGGTTGCTCAGCAAATTATATAGAGGTGACTTCCCTTAATCACTTGATTACATGTGTGTACAAAAACCACGCATAACTTCTGTCCCAAGGGCCATTGCAGAAAGAAGTGTTAATCAAAGGACTAAGTATACAAACTTATTAGGGTCCAAAAGTCACAGGGGCTAAAAGAGCAAGACTGTGCAGCTGGAGTGAAGCAAAGATAAGAGAATGAGAAAATCTGTTTAGCTTACACTAATTATTAATCAGCTGTACATGATTAAGGTACATGCATGTCAAATATAAGAAAAATTAGAATTAAGGCCATAACCACTATGCAGCATTTTCTGGAGTCATGGTGTTGTATGGAAGATCTTGTTCTGACATTGAAAGGAAAGACATCATATAAATAATTATACATATATATATATGTATATCTATATCCAGGGAATTGGTTGAGTCACCATTCCTGGAGGTATTTAAAAAGATGTGTCGATGTGGCACTTAGGGACATGGTTTAGTGGTGCACTTGGCAGTGATGGTTTTACGATTGGACTTGACAAGTTACAGATCTTTTCCTACCTAAATGATTCTATGATTCTATATACATATGTAAAGCCAAGAGTGCCATAACTGAAAGCTTACAAGTCTAATTCAAGAATTCTTATTGGTCTAAATCTAATTATTATTAAAAAACAAAAAAACCCAACACATAATAATACAGTTAAAATGTTTCTATTTGGAAAATTTAGTGATTATACCATAGTAATGTCAATACTAACTGAGATGCATTTGAGGTGGCTTTTATGTTTGCTTTTACTCCCAGCTGTCTCTTCACCAGTCTGCAGCTTCATGTTACATACAATTTTATGACTATAGGGTGCCCTCACAGGGACAGAGCCAGGGAGCAGGGCAGCTCCGGCCCTTGGGCACCTCCCTGGGGATGGGGATGCACCGAGGCCAGGCTGGGGCGTGGGCACATGGGGATGCTGGCTCAGCAGAGCCCGTGGCTGGACAGGGCAGGGCTGTGGGGAGCTGGAGACTAGCCCGCTGTGGGCTTGCTGGGGCAGGGACTGAGACCCTTGGGGGGTCCCAGAGGGTCTGGGCCATGAGCAGGGTGTGGGGCCCAGGGGAAGCTGGCCATGGGGTGTGGAGGAGTGGTGGTGCCCTCAGGGCCTGACAAGCTCTCTGTGCTGGTGGCCTGTGCCCCTTCTCCTGTCACCCTGTCCCTGTTCTCTGCACTGCACCCTGACTCGCCATGTCTCAAGGTGTCTGCTGTTGCACCCAGCCTGTATTTCTCCATGCAGTCACAAATCCCCCATCCCACACGGGCTGAGTGCTGGGTACCACTATCTCTATAAAAACTGTGGCTGTGCCATGTGAAGATAAACAGAAGTAGAATAAACTGGGCACAGACACTGGTTGATTAGCAAAGGTGCTGCCATGGCTGAAGCAGGCAGGAGCATCGCTGTGGATCCAGCCAGAGCAGGATCCAGCCCCGCTGGCAACATGGGCTGGTGGCAGCACAGGTTTGGTTTGGTGTTTAATCTCTTCTTGGCCAGCAAGGAACAGGCCCCTATGAGCTCCATGCTGTTAGTCTATTTTTAAAAGATGTTACTGTGTTGACAACGTTCCCTTCCCTCCTCCTCTAATTCAAAGACCTTGGATGGAATGAAGTGTAATTAGTTTCTGAAATGAGAGGGGAAGTATGTTTAATGAAAACAGACAGCTTTTGTTTGTTTGGCCTGGTACTCCTCTTGCCTAATTGCTGGCAGAACAGCAGCTAAATTCACAACAGCCAGAGAAACAAAACCATTTCTGTTGAACGCCATCGGTTTGTATTAGTTCAGCAAGGCATTTACCTCGCTGTTTGCTGATCAGTCACAAGCTGTTCAGTTTCCTCATGCTTCTGCCCTCCTCGTTGTCCTGCCTTCTTTCTCAGAGGCTCTACCCAGAGCAGAGAAACAGGACTGACGTTTTCTGACTGGGACAGTCAGTTTAACCAAAGTACTGTGCTCTGTTATCAAGGCCTGATGTTTCACATGCATTTCAGAAGTAGTGTCTCACTGGGTTTTAGAGGGAAATTCACCTAGGGAGATAATTCTTGGGTGTTTAAGTTACTTTATAGGTCACTGTCCAACAATTCTTTTGTCACGTTGAAAAGGTGCTGATTATTCTTATCCCTGATGAAACCAGGAAACCTGTAGAATTTTCACAGATAAAGTAATGGAGAGACATCAGTTAGCTCTTTACTGCTTTAGGGACTCAGAGATGCATCTTCAGTTCGTGACCTGTCTGGCTGCATTGATGTATGGGTGTGATGAGACAGATGGTTTTTCTGGAGAAATGCCATTGAAAAATCGTTAGAAACTTCATGGCCAGGGCAAGAAAATCACAGATTTTTTTTTTTCTCTAGCAGATTTTAGTGCTGACAAGAATTTCATAGGTATCATTGGTGAGCACCTTGCCTGTCTATTTCATACTAAGGATGTCACTTTTAGAAATGTAAGCCTGAATAGTTCTGAAACTGCAGTTCGTAGAGAAGATCTATTTCATCCTAATGTCCTATGGCAGCAGCATTTGTTTGTCTTCTGTGCTGATTGTCCAATCCTTCCTTTGAGCTCTCCTAAGTCCTGTGCCTGTGCCAATTACTGTGATGGCTCTTTGACCCTTTTATAATAAAATAGTTACTCCTTTTGTTTTTCAGTAGCTCTTGTGAGATTATAACTTTATCTGGATACCAGATCTTAATGCTTGTATTATATTTTTGTTTCTTCTTTTCCATGGCTAGGTTCGAGATGGTGACAGTGAGATGTCTTCTCTTATTAACAAATTTTGTCATG
This sequence comes from Xenops minutus, assembly GCA_035221455.1. Taxonomy (NCBI): domain Eukaryota; kingdom Metazoa; phylum Chordata; class Aves; order Passeriformes; family Furnariidae; genus Xenops; species Xenops minutus. The sequence continues at coordinate 19,850,079 of JAWWEE010000074.1, forward strand.
GTGCACTCATGCCTCCGATCACTTCTACCAGCAACAGTCTCTGGATCAAATTCAAGTCTGATGCTTCTGCACAAAGAGCTAGCTTCAGGGCCATTTATCACGTTGGTAAGAAGAACTGGTGACTTGCATATAACGGGTTTAAGAAAAACTTCAAAAGAAAGGAAGTAAAAAGAAAATAGAGACAATTTATTTATTTAAGATGATATCTGCAGTAGGTCTGTTGTAGACACTCCTGGCATGCTTGGAAGTGGGCCCCTCATTGCTTCTATTAATGACCAAACACTTAGTGCTAACATACTGAAGATTATATAGATACAACTCTGCCTAAATCTTTCTAATTTAATTTTTCCCATGTTTTAGTTCTTAATCCCCAACAAACCTATCAGTGTCTGTGAAACAACTGAGTCAAATCCATTAGTTTTCATGGGCATATTTAGTGTGGTCTTCTGTATATGCATGTTTATGCTATACCTATAGTAATATGTTCTGTTAAATATGTTCCTAATGCTACTTAGGTGATCTGTAGCAGCTGCTGTAAGAAAACAGGCTTTTAGGGCTGGTTTTCATCTAATTTCATAGTATATTTGATAGCTATGGCAATATATTCCCTGAAACCATTCATCACAAATACTGATTCTTTGTGTCTCTTGGCAGCCTGTGGAGGTTCCTTGTCTGGAACAGGCACGATCCATTCCCCTTACTACCCCAGGATATCTCCTCACCCAAAGATCTGTGAGTGGATCATCTCCCAGCCAGCTGGTCAAGTGGTGATTCTTACCTTTATTGACTTTGACATTCGAAATGCAACCACTTGTGACTCAGACTACGTTGAGGTAAAGAATAATACACATATACTATGATTAGTAGATACATAATCTGCATGTTCCTTCTCATACTCACCTTTACCTAAGCAGAACTGCTTGACAGCAGACACAAAAGCTTTTCCAGGTTCAAACTTGAATCCCAAAGCTTTTCTTGGTTCTCCAAAGATGCTGTGACCATTTTGATAATCAGAGACAAGTATCAGGTGTCTTTTAACAGGTAGGCCTAGTTTGGGTGGTTTATGTGCCACTTGGTGTTGAGGGTGTAAGATCTCATCTTTTCTCCGTCTGACATGCTTTTGGTGGGAGAGTGCACCTCTGATGATCATAAGGTTGTACTGTATATGCCAGTAGTGGGAAGCACAGCGAAGAAAGGGTAGGGTTGACTTACTGAGGATCTCTTATAGAGTTCTGATGAATTAATTTATGCTTAATACTTGAATATAATAGAAATTTCATGGAATATTTTGAATATACTTCAGGTCAGAGATGGCAACAATGGAGACTCTCCTGTTTTGGAGAAATACTGTGGTACAGCTGTACCATCTACAGTGCAATCCACAGGGAACAATCTCTATATCAAATTCAGAACGTCCTCTCTTACCAACCTTGGCTTCAGAGCTGAGTACCGGCCTTTAGTTACAGGTAAGGACTCTTTTGTTGTTTTCTGTGTAGAGTGTTGTGTCTTTCCAAGTTTTCCGGTGCACTGAAAACAGCTGAAGACAGGCCATCAAGTTTTATGATAGTGTAACGAGACATAAATTCTGAATCAGTTACTATGTAGTATGCATCAAGGAGAATAAGAATATAAAATTTCAGAAGAAAATTAACCAATTATATAAGTTCCTAACTTTTTTTATAGATATATCACTTAACCTGATGTTTTAAATTTCTGCAGTATGTGGAGACACTCTCACTGGACCATCAGGAACCATTACAAGTCCTGGTCATCCAGATATCTACCCACATGGTATTAACTGTACTTGGATTATCAACATTCGACCTGGCTACCTTATCCGCCTGACATTCACTTCATTTAACTTGGAGTTTGATTATGGTTGCAGAAAGGATTATCTTGAAATATATGACAACAGCACTGTGCAAAAATTGGGAAGGTGAATATGTCCATTAGTCTACAAACCTGAATTACTGTGGAGTGAGCACTGTTCTGTAGATTGTGGCGTTCTATTTGTTTCCTCAGGTTTTGTGTAGACATTATTTTCTCTTAATTACAATAACAGTAGCAGCTATTTCTCTGCTAGTATAGTAAAGGCAGCTTGCTTTCTTTGACCATGGAATGAGAAGCACATTTAATAAATATTATATGGGGAGAAACTAAGTTGTGTCAAAAGCATAACTTTCTTAAGGACAGGTTTCAATAGCTGGTATTTTCCAGTTCCATTAACATTTTGATTTATAGGAAAAAAATTTGGAAACATTAATATATCTGTGCCCAGAAAAGAAAAAATTTTAAAGACATGCAGAAGTGAAGGAAAGATTACTTAAAAGACTGTGCCTTTGGATCTTGGCAAAAACTAAACGAAAATCTGCATTTTATAGGGTTTAGTTTTCACTTTTACCTGTATATGTGGTTTTATCTTAGGGAAGAATCGTTTCTTTTATTCCCCTTCTCCAGTTAGTGTATACATAGGGTTTTCTTGCTGCCCTTGAATTCAAGAACATCTGAATTACTTGGGAACAGTATCCAGCTGCAGCTACAGACTGTACAATATTTGGCTGACATGGCAGTATTTTGGAAAAGAAGCAGCAAATTACTCTCATAATTGAGAACATTTTGTAAACTTAGTCTTTGGCCAGCCACTCTGACTCCTACAAAAGAACAGAGAATGTTGTAGATACAGCATACAGCATAGTATAATTCCAATAAGAATTTGACAGCTTGATGAACAGTTTTTTCTCTGACTTTGCCACACCTTAGATTTGTACCCTTGTACATGTAGTGTGCTATTTATTCCCACTATACCATGTATGTGGCTGGGAGCTCTATTATCCAAAGGACAGAATTGTGTGTGTATAGCTATTCAAACTGCTCAGAAAAGCTGAATCCTCTTCCAGTAATACAGATGCTTTATAAAATATTGCCATTCAGTTTGGGGTGTCTTTTTGCTGCAGGTACTGTGGAAGATCAGTTCCACCATCTCTCACTAGTGGTGGCAACATGATGACGTTGTACTTCATGACAGATCACAGGATCGCATCTGAGGGCTTCTCAGCTAATTATATCTCCCTGAATGCCTCAAAAGGTAATATGTCAGTGTGTTCATTATGCAAATTAAATGTTTTCAGCTGTCACTGTAAATAATCACTACAAGAAAGAGAAACATTATTTTCTGTGTTAAAAGAAGACTGCCTGGTGCCTCTTTTACCCTTTCTTGTTCATCCTGCTTTATTCAAAAGCTTTTTTCTCCCTAGGCAAGCAGAAAGCAATTTCTGTAAGCAACACTGCTGCTTTCTTCAAACAGTCAGTAAGAGCTGACATAGCAGAACTGCATGAATTATTTAGGAAAAGTATTTTCTGAATTTGCTTTGTCCATTCTGAGCTGAGCATATGTGATCTAGGAAACACAGTGATCACGGACAACTCACTTGAATGGGAGACTCTCAGGTGTAATAAAAAATTAATTTAGTCTCTATAATATTCTATATTGATGATGGGTAGAGAAAGGTCATATAGAATAAAATTTGATAAAACAGCAAAATAACCTGAAAGCACAGGCATTTTTTTCATTACAGCAGAGCACAACATTTCTATCTCCACAAGAGTTCAAGTCTTCTGTTTTGCCTTAAATATCTTCTTTAAGTATCTTCTTCTAAGGGGCCAAGAGTGAGATAAAGGAAGAATGACTGTTCATTCCCTTAGTTCTCTTTTTGGAGAATAGGAGGAATTTCTTCACATGAGGGGTGGTTTAGCATTGGAATGAACTGCCTGGAGAGGGGGTGGAGTCACCCTCCCTGGAGGTGTTCAAGAAACGACTGGATGTGGCACTTAGTGCTATGAGAGGTAGAGGGACAGGCTCTGCCTAGCAGAATTAAACCACAGAAGAGGCAGAATGGGACAAGGGAAAAAAAAGTAAAAATGAGAACATGTCTGTAGCAGGGTTGTTCATGTATCTATCATTAACCAGTTTCATATGGTTTGTGTGAGTGCAGACTATGAGGGATTTATGAGATGAATACCAGAAATTCAAACTCATTTATGCAGTCATAAATTGCCAGAGGCTCTTAGTTCCTTCAATAATTTTATTTTTCCTAATGCCTGAATTTATTCAACCTGTTTAAAATAAAAAAAAAAAATCAAATTCCTACATTTTGAAAAATAATTGCTTCCTTGGTGACAACTTGGAAATTTTGGCTATTATTTTGCCTTTTAAGCATGTGCGTGGGCCAGACTAATACAGATTTTGCCACTGTGGTTTTACTCACTTCCAGGCAACTTACAAAGCCAAATAATCAATTTTCTCATCTGCCTTCATTAATATTTGAGTTATCTGTCATGAAAACCAAAAAGACAGTACAAACAATTAAGATTCAATGAGAACTATTTCAAGTAGGAAATTTTTTATTTGTTAGAAAAAATAGGCAAAAAAATCAAGTTCTGCTTTTAAAAATCTTTCCAAGAAAACTCAGTAGTTTGAAATCCAAGTTTTTATTAATAAGAAATTGTGAAATTATCATCCTTATGAAGTCTATTATGCACCTGTGTTTCCATCTGCACACTGTAACTTCTGTAAATATGTTTGTTGCTTGCTAATGTGGTATTTTTTCCTTTTACTTTACCTCAGATTATTGTGTCATGGCTGGATCTGATCCTAAGATTAGCAGTATATAAGATCTTAATACAAACTCTATACAACACATATGATCTTCTTTTCCCATGCTGAACACATATCTTTTCTTCAGCTAAACTGAGCTAACTCTATATTAACACTCTGACCTAGAACGATGATCTCTAGAATAAATGCTTTTTAATATCAACCACTATAGTTTGTATAAATATGGCAAAGTAGAAGATAGCTATTGAAACTGACAGTAATAAACTTACAGAGAGGTTGAAACCATTATCTGTTTCCTTTACACAGATTTGTTTCTTTTGGTCACAGAACAACCACAGCAGTGCTATAATGTTTTCATATATACCAGACTGCTAAAATTAACTTTTTTTTAATTAAGAATAACATTTTTTTAAGCTTCTTTGGCCTTAAAGAAGGTAAACACGGATGTGCATGTGGACTTTGCTGTGAGAAGCAACTCCCCACTTCCCTGCAATCATAACAAGTTTAATTTTCCCACTGTGAGATGTTTAGGCCTGATATTCATGTCATGTATATCCAGTTACACTAAGGTAGCAAATTGCTGAAGATAATCAAATTTGAGAGATTTACCAAAACTATGATTTTTTTTTTCTTTACATCTGCTGCCTATTTTCATTTTTTTCTGCTAATGAAAATATGGTTCTAATAAAGTTTCTTGTGCAATAAGAATCCTTCATATTTTTAAGTTATGTTTTCTTAGCCAGCTGAGTGTAACCAATATCAGAATTTGTCAAAGATGTTCTGGTTCATATTACACATTTCAATAGTCTTTTCCCTAGAGACATTTTAGAGAGAATGAGCTATTGAAAACATGGACAAGATTATCCTTCCCCCTCCCCCACAAATAAATAGGAGTTTAAAAAAGAAGGATAAATAGGAGTGAAATTTCTTTTCATGTAGAACAGTTTTCTTTCCCATGCATCTTGGCATGGTTTATCTGTAATATATTAATTACTTGAAAAGTAGCCTGAAAAGAATGGCAAAACTATATTTCCTGTCAAAATATTTGAATGCCACCAGATACAGCCATGGACCATAAAGTGCAAACAATTGTTTTAGCAGTCTGCCAGCTAGTAGCTGTGAATAGCTCCTATGGCAGCAATACAGATGGAAGTCCTTCAGTCAAACATGCCCCCTTGATACTTGGTTTTTTAAAATGTATATTGCTCACTTAAACCAAACATACTTTGGGTGCTCAGTTCTTGGCCATCTTTCTGTCTTTGAAAGGGGAAAGTCACATGGAAAGCAAGGTAATATTTTGATTTATTTCCAAAAGTCCAGGTTTCAACTACCATATGAATATCACAAGAGCCATGTAAGTGTTATGATAGATCTTTGGGTTTTCTTCTAGATGTCTTGGCTGACCACATCACAAAGAACTAATGCAAAATTATTGAAAAAGCTTTGAAATAGCTCAGTCTTTCCTGGAGCTTTTGCTGAGGGTCTTGATAGATGCAGGCCACAATTTTCCAATAGAAATAGCACTGGAATCAGTGTGTGTATTCTTTTGTCCTTGACTTCTTTGCAAATAAGTGGGAGTTCCTTTTTTTTATCTTTGAATTGGGGTTTTGGAAGTGATTTTTTTCATTTTTTTTCCCATTTTTTTCTAGTTTGTTTATTTTTTAAAGATGCTTCTTTTTGTTCTTTCTGCTGGGAAAAGTGAGCCCTAACAAGGTTTTTAGTGGAATGCCTTCCCAATACACTTTTTATTCCTGGTCTTTCTCTGGCTTTGTCAAAAGATAATTTTCCTCATTATCATCCTGAACTGTAAATAATTTTATTTATCAAGAAGTATAAGCTGGTTTTACATAGCTTCATTGTGTATTATATGCTAGTTACAATGACTGACTGGAGAAGTCAGAGTTTGATAAGGATGAGGAAAAAGAAAAACATTTGCGAACCCAAGGACTTTAAAATGCACCTGAAAGTGTTGTGTAGTTTTGTGCATCTTCTTCATTGATAGTTGAGTACAAGCTGAGATCTTCATTCCCATCTTGCTGACTGCACCTAGTAATTATTAGGAGTATGATGTCTGGCTTTGGTCTTCAGCTGAACAAGCAAAGACAAGAATGGAAAATAATGTTTAACAAACGTGTGTGTAGAGATCTACAGGACATGGTTGAACGAGGCTGACCTAAGAGAGTAAACAAAGCCAAAGTCCTCCGTGTGTCTTGGGCACCTGCTCAGATCATCCTGAGTCTCAGGAAAAATCCTTAATTAGCTGGCACCTGACAACTTGTTGGGCCTCTGTAATTTGGTTATGTTTGTTCAGGATATTACTCTGCCTATGCATGCCAATATATATGCTCTAGAATATGTGTGTTTATGTGTAAATCAGCAGAAGACAGCTGAAGATTCTTTTTAACAGTTCTACCCAGTGTTTCAAAGGAGTTTAGGTCTGCAACCCCACAAAGGACCTTTGTGTGCCTCCTTGGTAAAAAGTAAGCCTATTAGCATCTGCCAGCAGCAGTAACAGAAGGCCCTGAAGTGCAGATGTGCTTTTCCATTGCCTTTGGATAGGCACGTACTTAATGTGATCGTTTCTTCTTTTTTTCCTCTAAACATGCATAGTATTGCATAAAGATGTAATTGTTAGGGATCCCAGTTTTCCTTTTGCACAGAGAGATTGAAAGAAAAATTCCATGTTACATACGACACTATAGTTTTATTTTTTATTAATTAAAATATTGGCATTTGCTGAATATCTCTTTATGGCAAAACCCATGGATATAGTTTTCTGCATTATGCATGATTGCATGAGTGAGTGTTACAAAAGCTGGCATTTTTCTCTTCTATTGGCTATTACAGTGGATTACTGCCAGTTATGGCATTTTCTTCAGAAGAGCAAACACATTCAGTACCAAAATCAGAAAGCAGATTGAATAGCTTTGAAAACCTCACACACTGGCAAAACAAGATGTGTCACTGTCCTCAACAATTGCCTCCTTCTGTTTTTCATGAACTACAATAAGTGTCTTCCAACTAAACTGAATTTATACTTTTTTCCAGACATATATTAATCACATACAGTATTATATTAGACCGCATTCTGAACTTTGGCAAAGGGATCATAGCACTTCTTTCCTGCTAACTTTGCTAGGTGTTCACTGAAGGAACTGTTACTGCTCAAGCACCCTCCCAAATGTTAGTGAGGTGTGTGCCAGCTCTCCTGCTGAAAGTAGAACACTATAAATTAATCCAGTTAGCAGAAGAGAGTTGTCTGTCAAAAAAAATTGGATTCATTTATACATTCATATTTTTCTTAATACTCATAGCACCCAGCATACACTCCAACTACATTGGATTTATTTCTCTGTAGCCAGAAGTCTGACATTTCTAAGGCAGTAACTGTTCTTCCTTCTGTATTTATTCCCCTTTGGCTCATAAAGAAAATTGTCATGAGAAGTGTAAAACAATATACAGCATCCAGTTAAAATGGCACACTTGGCATATGAGTTTCTGTACAGATTCCTTCTATGAAAGAAAATTTTGGTGAGGGAGGGAACATGGACAATTCTGTGGAAATTGTTTTTAAAAGGGCTGACAAAAACATTTTGGCTTCCGTATTGCTAATTTTACTGTAAGGGCTCTTATCTAATATATCAGTTTTAATATTGTCTAAGCTGAAAACTAGTATTCATGGTCTCAGCCCCTGAGTGAATTAGTAAGGGCAGTATTCCAAAAGGTCTAATCATTAAGTGTGCACAAGTCAGACACCCCTTCAAAATCACGAGGAAATAGTTAATTAAAAATAAGTAACCTTATAAATATACAAACATTTTCTTTTTAATTTTGTATTGCTTTTTCTATGATGATCTGCTAGGAAAAACTTGGGTCAGATTTCTAACCCTGCAGGCAGCATTCTCAAGAAATCATATGACTTAAAGGACCTGGGGTTTGATGATAAGCCCTATATATCATGAAACACCATAGAAGCTGGCAGCACAGAGAGAATGTTATAAGGATTTATGAGGCAGCACAAGGTTTTTAAGGTGATCAGGAGTAACCTGTTTGTTGTAGGTGTAGATTAGAGCATATCTGTGAGGGACCACCAAAAATGACTAAAATTCTAGGTACAACTTTTGTGGATCATGATTTTAGGTACGCTAGTGCATGAAACTTTTTTGACTTGTCAACATCAAAGTACAGCCCAATGGCAGAAAATTACTGACCTGTTTCTGTGTTGTGTTTCTTTTTTCTACTTGAGATGAATTAGGAACATGACTCTGGCAGCTAGTTTTGGGGGTCTTTATCCCCCAGAAAATGTTTTCAGCAGAGGCCATCAGGTGACCAAGAGTTCAGAAAAAAACATTATTTAAAAGACACCATTAAAAGCAGAAATGTTTGAGTAGTTAGAATGGGCCGAGAACAGACATGGAAATGACAGCCCTTAGACAAAAAGGGCCTGAACTGTAACTTCACCCTTTCCCCTAAGCTGTTGTGCAATTGAAGAGTTAAACATAAGCATTGCTACTCTGCAGCTGCGATGTGTTAGAAAACAGACTTCAGAGATCTGTGGCAACCAGCCTAAATGAGTGTGGGTGATCATAATATTTTCCTTGCTCTTTCAGTTGTAGTTATAATTAGTTTAAATCTGCCTGTTTGATAGGAACTATTTAAGAATTCTACTTTCATTTCTTATACTCGATATCTCTAGGACCTGAAATGGAGGAATGAAGGACCAGGACAAGTCTCCAGTGTCATCAAATACAGACCACAATTTTATGCCCTGCCCTTCTTTTTTTGTCTTCCCTTTTTTTATTTTTTTTTTTTCCGAAGAGCTACATAATGTGAACCCCTTTTAAAATTACTCAACTATATCTTAAAAGACTGTGGACTTTTTTCTCTTTTCTGCATCTGTTATGTTGGCTGGAGAATTGCTCTAGAAATTCACTTCCTGGTAGAAACTTCTCCTAATTTCTGTGTATCCATATTCATACACATTTTTTAGCTTCAGAGCTTGTACTATCATTGAGAATGTGTTTTATTTTTCTTTTCTTCATGCTTGTTGATGTTTATCTGTGCTTGCTAAGCTAAATAAGTTAAGCTCTTCTAGTGTCTCTTGCCTACCAATCTGTTAATTTCCTGCTATCTCCACAATCGCTGCCTTCCTTGTTCTCATTTGATTTCCAGAACATCAGTGACCATCTTTATCCACATTTTTCAGGGTGAAATGTCACCATTACCTTGTGAAGTGGCATCAAGATTCCCTGTTTTGCCTGAAAACACCTGACACAGTTCATATTTCTTCTTGTCTTTTTTGCAGCCAGATCACACACTTTGCTCATTGACTGTGATCAGATAATAGACAACAATACTTTCCAAACCAAGTCTTATGTATTATTGTATAGCAAATACTTTTATTCCTAGTCCTTATGTTTGTGCTTTCAATAGAACTTCTTTTAAATTATTGCTTAGGTTCTGACTCAGCATTAGTCCACACTCTTTTCTTCTTTCCAGCTCATAATACCAAGGTCTTTCCACATTGCTCACAAAAAAAAATTAATGTAGTTGATTGAAGTATTGGACCTTAAGTGGAGCTGCTTTGTCCTCAAATTCTAAGGATTATACTGCTTTCCAACTGATTGCCACTTATGGCCCAGAAAAGGGAAAAAGAAATATAGATATAAAATTCCATCTGCCAGGTTTGATCATGGGGAATGCTTGAGAACAATGTAGCTGTTCCTCATAAATAGAGACTATATTCAGTTTCCACGATCACTGCTTTTCAGAAATTCAGGAATCTTACCTTTCGTGTTCAGTAAAACATCCCTTTCAGTTTCCTTTCTCTGCTTAGCTGGGTTTCAGGACAAAGCTAACTTAGGTAGCTGAAACTGCTCTTATGTTGCCTATTTATTACGGACTGTTCTGGTAAAAATTGAACAAATCATCACAAATGTAAGAAATCCCATGATACAGCTGGATTCTGGTTTTAGTTTATAGTGTTGATGTTCAGCAGTAAGATGTGTCCAGAAAGAGTTACAATGCTCAGGATGTTTGCTCCTCTGTCTGTTGAAAATAGAAAATTCCTGTTAATTTAGCATAAATGTTAAATTAATTCATCCTTGTTTCTTTTCTTTTTAAAGCTTGCTCATACAACTACAGTTCTGAAACTGGAGTGCTAACATCTCCAAACTATCCCAATAACTACCCTGTCTGGACTGAGTGCATATACACTATCACAGTGGGAATAAACAGACAGATTGTGCTGAACTTCACAGACTTCACCTTGGAAGGGAATAAACGCTGTACAGAAGATTACATAGAAATCAGGCAAGGCTAATTATTTCTCTTGTTCTTATTACTGATAACCATGTAAGTTGTTCAAATCCACTTGGGCACATTTCACAAGCTTTAGTTTTAACTACACACCTGTGCTGTCAATGTGGGAAAAGGACTTACCAGAGGACTTTAAAGGCTACCTTTTCCTCCTCTCATCCTGCTCTGTTGTCAGCTTTCCCACTTGATAAATTCCAGTTCTGAGAGCAAGTGGAGTATGCAAACTGTGTTCCCATGCACTGCACTGGGGTTTTTTTCATTAGTGCAGAAACAGTTTTATTGCCTGCTTTGTGACATATTCTCCATGATAGTTGAAAAGGTGTGGCAGTTAAATGAAGTCACAAGTAACTGGAAAAGGGGAAACATTGACATAGATGTAGGGGCCGATTGCACCTTCAGCAAATTTGCAGATTGCACTGAGCTGAGGAGTGCAGTTGACACACCTGAAGGACGGGATGCCATCCAGAGGAACCTGGACAAGCTGGACCAGTGGACTCACATAAACCTCATGAGGTTTAACAAGGCCAGGTGCAAGGTCTGTAGCAAGGTGCTGCTCTTGGGTTGGACCAACTCCCAGTATCAATAATACAGGCTGGGGAATGAATGGATCAAGAGCAGCTCTGCAGAGGAGGACCTGTGAGTGCTGGTGGATGAGAAATTTGACATGACCTGGCAATGCGTACTTGCAGCCCAAAAAGCCAACCATATCCTGGGCTGCATCAAAAGTAGCATGGCCAGCAGGTGGAGGGAGGTGATTCTGCCCCTCTGCTCTGCTCTGGTGAGACCCTACCTAGAGTACTGCATCCAGGCCTGGGGCCCCCAGCAGGAGGACACAGACCTGTTGGAACAAGTCCACAGGAGGACCATGAAGATGAGCAGAGGGCTGCAGCACTCTTATTTGAAGGAAGGCTGAGAGAGTTTGGGTTGTTCAGAAGAAGTTTTATACAATGAGGGTGGTGAAGCACTAGAACCAGTTGCTCAGAATGTTGGTGGATACTCCATCCCTGGAAACTTTCAAGGTCAGGCTGGACAAGGCTCTGAGCAACCTGATCTAGTTGAAAATGTCACTCCTTATTGTAGGTGGGGTGATACAAATGACCTGTAAGGTTCCTTCCAACCTAAATTATTCTATGATTTATGATTCTATATTCTGTTTTATGTTTGTAATCTTTAGACAGCAGCTACTCTGGCAAACACGAGGAATGTGTGCATAATCTGCTATGTTTGTCTATACTGGTGTCACCATTAAACTTAGAATACCAGTCCAGGGCTTTCTAGGAAATTTTATAGAACAGAGACAAGCAGAAGAAATGCAGGAAGGTTACCTGCATGCTTACAATACAGCAGCATCAAGTACATGTCCTTTCTACTGTGTGGCTGTGGATGGGATTTGCACTTTGCAGTGCCAGTGCACCCATTTTTGTCCTCATGAGCCAGCTCTCTGGGTGAACCATGTCTGCAGAATGCCAGTGTGCTTTTTCACTCTGAGCATGCCATGAGTTTCCATTACCTCACTGAGTTCCATGATAAAGCTCATTCTGAACATTATACCAGATATTCTGTATGGGTTATTCTTTGGTAAACAGTATCTTATTTTTTAAAACCAAACAAAAATCTGCTTGCTGAAGTTGCAGTATTGAGATTCTGGATTCCAGCTGAATTAGCTGTGTTTATTTCTGCTGTACATACAAACTGGACAAAGTTATGAAAATCCGAAAATCTTTTTCAATATTTTCTAAGTAAAGTGTTTCATTTTTTTTCTTTTTAAAACAATGATCTGAGAGTAAATTTAATCTAACTTTATTTTAACAATTAACACTTTTATTTGAGAAAACCTGAATTGTAACAGGGGTGACTTTTTTCACTTTTTCACCTTGAGAACTCAAAACATTTATTTATTGCTTAAATCCAACCCTGTTTTCACTGTGAAGAGCACAGCAGCTTTCAATAGCTTTTAAAATATGGCCAGAATATTGCTAAGTGCAATTCAGCACATTGTCACTGCCATAACTGGATTTCCAGAGTGTCTCATCAAACCTGATACCATTAAAGATAAGTCTTAGGTGGAGTGCCACTCTGGTTTCTTGTCCTGAGGTGTCCTCTGATAAATTGCATTCAGTCAATTAAGAAAACTGTTCATCTGACCCCAGCTGCAGAGGCTGAGGTGCAAGTGAGGGGAGTTCTGGCACAATTCTTCAACTGCCAGTAACATGAGACAGCAGCAAGTAGTTTAAGCTGAGAGGATAACAAGAAAAGAGTGGCAAGGTCTAAGTAGAAATTTCTCTCAAAAGCAAATAAAAATCTGAAAATGTAATTGAAAGTATTACTGTCCACTTAAAATGCATCATATCAAGATCACACCCATATATAGATATAAATGTATTTATTATTGCCCTAATGACCCGTAGGGTGTTTGTAGTATGAAAGTGTTTAAAGATAAGCTTAGAAAGCAATTGATAAACAGATTGTCATCATCTCTTTTATTCCCATGAGAGATGTGCAGGAGGCAAAACAGAACATTAGCTGTGCATTCTGATTACAGTACTTAAAAATATTACTGGAAGTAATACTTAATTTTAAAAACAGGAAAATAAATGGTTGTACAAACAATTCTGAAGACTAACAAAATATTTCAAAACACACATCATGTCAGTGAAATGAATTCAGAAGTGAATTCCTATTTGTGTGATGGCAAATAAACCATTTGTGTGGTGCTTTTTTAATAAGTCAGCTCATTTAGTTTTTTGCCAGGCTAGCCAGTGAGCAGTGAAACTGTTGTTTCAGATTAGGAGATCACCTTTGGTTGCATCTAGTAGAATACAGAGAAGGTCCTACCCTCTGCAGCACTTAGTCTACCTGAGACACTCCTTGAGCCTGTTATTGTGTTGACACCCTCTGGACAGGCTGCTGAGAGGAGAGAGTGACATACCCAGCAAGCAGGTGTTGTGGCAGGGCTCCTTACTGCAAGTAGCAGGACTTCTTCAGTATTTGGTAGTGATATTGCTGTGGAAGATGAAGATGAAGGATTATGCTTTCCCAGGTCTGAAAGAATCCCAATATTTTTGATTTTTTAACATTACTCATGGTTTCTCTCTTTGACCCAAGGTTTTTATTCTCTATCATTTTAGAGATGGAGGTTATGAAACATCTCCTTCTTTTGGAAAATACTGTGGTACAGACCTGCCTCCTGTTATAATCTCTCATGGCAACAAGCTGTGGATAAAGTTTGTAAGTGATGTATTTGGCACCAGAAAGGGATTTTCAGCAGAGTGGGATGGTACATCAGCAGGTAAAATGACTGGATCAAGCACAGAACTATTTTACACATCTCATTTTTGATCCTTTGTATTTAATTTCTCACCTTTTCCTCCACATATTTTCTGCTTTCAATCTTCTAAAATCTGTCCTCTAATTATATAGCAACATATATGCATGTTGTTAAGATAAAAGATCCAACTTTCTTGATCCTTATGCTTTCTTTTTCATTACAGGCAAGGACATACTATTCACTAGATAAAATGTAGCATCAACTATCTCATATGTTTAGGAAAGCAGTAAATAAGAATGTAATGGAGAGGTTTCTATTTGACGGTAACTGTCTGTCAGAAGCACTTTTCAAATTAGATAGTTAATATTTCTATGTGCTATGGGCTCTTTTTTGCTTACAATGCTGATGGCTAGATGCAGATTTTTGGGGCATCACTGGAGATGTTCAGAACCTGTGAAGGAGGTCAGTTGTGAGATCTCACACATCATCTCTAGTTCTCTACTCTTCTAGATATTAAATGTTGGTGTGATTTCTTTGACATTTTCAGGTTGTGGTGGGACTTTGATGACAGCTTCTGGCATCTTCATGTCTCCCAACTACCCTATGCCATATTACCACAATTCAGAGTGCTACTGGCTCCTCAGAGGTAGCCGAGGAAGCCCATTTGAAATCCAGTTTGAGCAGTTCCATCTAGAGCATCACCCAAAGTGCAACTTTGATTACCTTGCGGTATGTACCCCGTGACACTTTGCTCTGTAGGGGGTATGATGAACACACAGGCAAGGCAAAACACAGAGCCTTGCTTTCAAGGGTTACTAGGTGAACAGACCCAGAACAGAAAAGCTCCATGCTGATGTACTACCTTCATATCACACAACCATGAGAGGCAAGGTAGTGGTGTCTGTGTAGCCACTGGTAAAAAAAGCATTTATGTCTAGATAGAAAGGCCACTGAAGCAAGAATCTGTCTGTATCTTTTAAATGTGTTGTGTTTTGAACCAAGGCCTTAGTATGCTTTCTTAGTAAATTACATGGAAAAAAGCTGAATGGTGTCAATAACCCTATTGTTAATCCAAAATTTTATATTTGAATTGTTGCATAAATTATTTGAATATTTCTAATAAAGTTGAAATGGGGTGCAGTTTCCCCCTCTTGGCAAGCAAACCCCTCAAAGCCCACCAGTATTCAATTACTGGCTTCCTGTTTTCCACTGATTTTCTTGTTTCTGAAATGCCTGTCAGGCTTCCTCTGCGCAGAAATAGAGTTTAACCTCTTGTATACCCATTAACAATTCCCCAAGCAGATATTTCTCAGGGGGAAATTACTTGGGTTTGTAATACCATCAGATTTATTTTCTTTTTTTTTTAATTTTTTTTTTTTCAGATATACGATGGCAACAGCAGTAATGCTAGACAGCTAGGTAAATTTTGTGGCAATCAGATACCACAACCCATCCATTCCAGTGGAGACAGCGTGTATGTAAAACTAAGAACAGATGGCAGTCTGCAAGGTGGAGGTTTCTTAGCCAAATACAAACAGGGTAAGTACATAAAAGAAGAGAGAACATATTTCTACAGTTCATGCTGCTCATAAAACTTCTTGCAGCCCATGATTTTACCTATTCATAAGTGGAATCCAATGTGTAGAGCATATTACTGACCCAGATTCTCTAGTCTGCTACAGTTACAGAGAGCTAAAAATTATCTGCCCTGTGATGGTGATCATCTCCTTCTTAGAAGAAAGCTGTTGGGGTGTCTCTACTTCTATTACCTGCACCAGTGGCACACACCACTCCAGATTCACTCAGAACTACAAGTGCTGGATGTCCAGCGTAGATTGGACTGTTCTTGCTCTTTTGCTCATTAAGCATCCTGCCTTTTAAAAAGGGAAGGTAGATACAGCAAGTTTCTCTGAGCTTCTAGCTGCTAGTAAGGCAGGATGACAAAGGATAATTTAGTTCCTGTCAGCCACCCTGCATCTTTATAGGTGCTTGGAATAATTTAGCCTACCGGGAACACTTAAAAAGGTTTCACTGTTTATATCTTGTGGTAAGGGTCATACTTCTCTTGCAAACAGTTTTTTGTAAAATAGTTCTACCCCAAAAACATTGAATTAATAACATCTGGAGAAAAATCCAAGAAGACACACAACAAATTAAAGTTATTTTATTCCCAGTCTTAAACTCGAATATAGTTCCAGTGTTTACTTTTCTTCTTATACACTTTATATGGTTAAATGCACGTTGGAAGATCTGTAACTTCACCATGTACAAAATGATTTGTAAGCATCTTTGTGCACCCTAAATATGACATGCCCAAGTGATAAGGATTGCTGTAGGTTTATAGACATTAGGTTGTCCTAGGTTTTGACAATAGTAAATGGATTACAAAAACCCCAAAGCTATTCATCCACACATGTCACATACAATAATTAGAAGACTGGGGAACCTTTAGCTCCCTAATTCCTTACAGATATCACAGATTCATCTACCATGTACTTTTCAGACTGCAATGTCAGGAAGATATATTAGAGGACGTCCCCCCTCCCTTTCATTAATTAAACAGAAAGAGCACTTTCAAAGCACTCAGATGTAGAACCTGAGAGATCAGATAATGTAATTTACATTCATATTTAATTCCTGAAGATGCATCAGAGAAAGCTTTTAATAGCTTGCCCAAAAACTAAAATTATGTAGGCAGTATAGTATAAAAGAAGGATGCTTAATGCCAGATACATTTACATGTACATGAAAGAAATGTAATGATGAATTGTAAAACATTGCAAAGAAAAACATGGTATCAAGTTAACATTCAAAGGCACCTTTGTGCCTGATGTGTTTCTAATAAAATCCTGCTGGCAGGGGGTAGCAGAATTTACCCAACTTGCATTCTTCAAAATCCTTTTCGTGCTCTTCAATCTGTCCTTTCAAAGAGTTGTATGCTTCAGTGTAGCTTTTCAGGCAAGCTTCACTCCACCTGACCCTGACCTTCAGCTGTATCTTGAGCATTTTGAAGTGCTAAAAACACAGACCTTGCTGCTCTTTAAATTGTTTGGAAAGAATAAAATACTGTGCAGGAGATAGGTGTGCTACCCTTGGTGATAGATAATAGCATAGTTATACAAGTGAATTTCAGCTGTTTCTGCTGTTCAGACACTGCAGATTTGCTGTACAAAGCAAAGAACCTGTCCCACGCCCCTCCTCCTGCCCATTTCTCTGTGCATTGCACTGCTCTGCTCCTGATACACATCCTGTGCTTCCTCCAGACAAGGGATCGCCCATGTTGATACTTTCTGTCTTTAGGGAAAAGCAGATACAGGAAAATGAGCTCATTGACTTGATGCCATAATTGTAATTTCATTCTTTATCTAGTTTAGTTTATTATCACTTTTTTGATTCTTTAAGGAAAGCTCTTTTTATTCCTAGTGAATGTCCAGTTTTTATGCTAGGATCCTGTTGTATGTCTCCCAAAAAAAATCATGGCTCCTTTTAAAAAAAATTTCATAATCACTTCCCGTTCCTGAAGCTAGAAAGCCCAACAGTAGTAGTGTACTTTCCATTTTTTGTTTTAGCCAGGGATTATAATTTTTTCCTAGTTTGCTGAAATAAACCACTTCAATCTATTAGTCCATCTTTGTTGAACATTTCCCCCCAAATTGTTTCAAATGACAGGGCAAATTTCTTCCAATGTTTATCAAAATGTGTTTCAGGAATAACCATGTATTTATAATTAAAGAAAACTGCCAAAAATATATGTACTGTATATACTGATGAGGCTGCATGTTTCAAAAAAAGGTCATAATAGAGCTTGAAGGATTCAAGTTTGGAAAGTCTGGATTTTGTTTGAAACACATACAATGTGCCCTTCAACAGGTCACAAGTCTCTTTCTGTATGACTTCTCTAATATGAAAAAAATTATTTCTCACCTTGTAATATTAGCAGTAACTTCAATTAGTAATTTTCTGAGTTATTGGATCACTGCACAAATATAATCTATTATCACTTCTCTTTCAGTTTGCAGTGAAGTACTGACTGTTAATCGTAGCCATGGCATATTGGAAAGTTTCAATTATCCAAATAATTACCCATTAAATGAACACTGCACCTGGACTATCCAAACTACCAAGGGGAACACTCTCAACTATAGCTTCCCAGCCTTTGATTTAGAAGATGGATCAGACTGTGATCGTGACTTCTTGAAGGTATGTACCCAGACTCTAGAAACAAGAAAAATCAGGCCTTCACCAATGAAGAAAAATAATAAGGATGCAGAAGAGCAAGTGGAAACTTATCTAAATTTAACCATTAAAACTCAAGCGTTAAATCCAAATGATTTGACCCTTTTTCCTCTGTGATCAGTAGGAAACGAAGCATTGCTACCTTTAGACAGGTGTGTGCAACAGGGAGGATGAATCCCTTTGCAGTGCCTTGGTTTGCTACACAGAGTCTGGCTACCACCTGAGATTAGATGCACTGGTTTTTATGGGTGAAGTGAGATGTCATGATCCTGGCATCACTAAACTGATTGAAAAAGGGCAATGAGCCCAATTATTTTCCTCTTGTTTTGATCTGAGAAGGAGTGGGGTATGTTCAAAAACTTTAATATATATATTATTTCTACATTTTTAAAGGGAAAGTTGTGGTGTCTCTTGTTTGTATACTTTTTTTTTCGTTATTCATCTGCCTCTTTAGAGGGACTAATAGAAAATTAAGGTATCCACAAATAAAATATGACATTTTTTTAGCCAAATAAAACTATCCAGTCAACTTGAAGCCAAAACAAATATCTTTAGGACAAAAAAGATACTTTCGTGAAATTTTCACAGACAATTGAAAAGATATTTTCTCTCAGTTTTTTGTGGGAAGTAGAGGGTAGTCATGATCACTGCTATACTGTGGATTATAATTTCCTGCCTATTATTTTGCTGTTTTGCTGAACTAATCCATCCTTCAGATCCCACCCTTGTACAGGATGCCAGCATGTAGCTGCTGTGCTCTATTTAGGCTTTAGCAGAGGAAGTGAAATTTAGAGAAGTGTTGGAGAAGACTACTGACAGCCAGGAAGAGGGCTGTGGAATAGTGCCCAGATTTCTGGAGATACTTACTTGCACTGGGATCTTGCAGAAGGTTGAGCAACAGGCCTGGTGATGGGCTAATCTGTTCCTTCTAGATGTCCTCCTTGCTCCATCTACCTCCTTACTATAGCAGCTTTCACAGCTCTAAATTGGTAATAAACTGGCAAAATTGGTGTTCTTCCAGCTTTCGTCCTTTGTGGCCAGGAAGGGTAAGAAAGAACAGATAGGTGAAGAAAATAAACAAGGGAGCACTATATTGAGAACTATGAAACCCTTGTTCATTTTTGTGAGGAGGCTGAAAAAGAACCATTGAAGCCAAATGGAGAGGCCAGTGCTAGTCTCAAGATGCCTAAGCCCTTGATCCATGAAAAGCAAGAGCCCTGCACACAGTAGCCAGCCAGTGAGGAGCAAGAAACTTGCCAGAAGTCACTAATCTAGATGTAAGTCAGGGCTGGAGGAATAATGTCAGAGGCAAGGACCTGATCCAAATCACTTAAAAGAACAGAAATAAAATATATCAGAGGGAGTGAGGCGACAGGGAGAACTCTTTGTTTTAACAGCTTTTCAGTGCTTCAGTCAAAAAAAGTACAGACTGAAAGAGGTATAAAAAGGAAAATACAAGAGAAAAAGAGAATCATGGAAGTGTGCTAAGGAGGCTTTAATTTGTAATTCCTGTGACATTACTTACAAATCTTTCTCCAAATGCCATTAAGAAATGCCACTTGGAAAAGATGTTCTCATTTGGTTGTTGCATGCTGCACAAATATGTGCCATAGTGTAAAAAAGAGAACAAGGTTGAACCAGCCAGGGAACAGAGCACTGTTTGCTCCCACCCTGGCTCTTGCGAAAGGGGAGCACGTTGTCAAGGCTGGGAGTGCTCTGTGGTGTAGGGGAAAGGGGGATTCATCTGAAACAAATGTACAGCTCACTTTCTAAGCAGACTTGCAGGTATTTGGAAATTTTCTGTTTGAAATCCATGTGGAGTCTGACACCACTGCAAATTGGGGAAAAGGTTAATTAAAAGAAACCTCATAGCTGTTCAGCTAAAATAAATTACTTTTCTGACACATGCTAATTTGGGGATTTCTTTATTGCAAAGAGGCAATGGGAAAGATCTAATGGTCTGGCTGAGTATGACAGACATTATCCTGTTCACTGTAGTCTAAGTGGGTGATGCATGGACCATATGCCAGAGCCCTTCACCATTTTCTTGAAGGAAAAGGGAAGCTGTTGCTCAGGCAGTTTCCACGTAGCTGCACTCACAAACCAGAGTGGCCACTGGTGCTGGTCAAGTTCTCTTTTCCCATGGAGCTTTTCCCATCTCCTTTGGGTTTGCTGGCAACAGTTCTCCCACCTCAGTTCCTTGCAACAGGCAGCAATACCCTCTTTGTCTTCGTAGCTCTGTGGCAGCTTTGACAGTAGCAGCATGGTGTTCTGTGGCAGCTAGCAGATGGTAGGCTTGGTGACAATATTTGCTGTTACTGCCTAGGAGGCTGGGGATAGGAAGGACAAGAATTACCTGTTAGTTAGTTAGGATTAGGTAGTGATCACAGTTGTAGAGATAAAAGGAGTAAGGCAGAGTTACACATGATGTAAAAGGACAAGATTAAATGTTGCAGAGGTGTTATGACAGAGACATGACCTGCCATAACACCATAGCAGGCTACAGTCAAGAAATGGCAGTTGTTAAAAAAAAAAAACAACAAACAATAGCAGAGCCACTTTTAAAAGTCAGTGTGAGAAATGGATTTAATGTGTGTGGACTTATTTTTATGATATTGCAAATGTCTCAAACTAAAGCTGTGATTTTTTTTGAAATCTTTCTGAATTCTGAAGGAGAAAATCATGGGGTGGGGACAGCTAGACTGAGAAACTCTGTTCTTGAGTACTGCTGGACCTGGCCTGCTGGACACTGTGCGTTTGGTCCCAGTCTCCTTACTGGAAAAGGGACAGTTCTTCAGCTTTGTGTTTAATTATGACTTACACTCTGACCCAAACCCATATGCAGTATATAAGAACATTTTGCCTCATGACTAATTCAGTCCTATATACACAGAATATGTTAATTTGCTATATGCCCCCTGGCTTAGTCCATATATGAGCCAGAAATTAAATATGAAGAGTAATGACAAAAGAAAAAGTTTCTACACACTAGTATTCCTAGTGATTGTCAGTCACCAAAGATATTATCATCCTGTAGAGCAAATAACTGTTTAACATACAGGACAAGAGAAAATCTAGTCAGATGTCCAGAGAGTATGAATAAGTACAAGTACAATGAATGGCCATCCCAGACTGAATTGCAGTCATAGCTGTACAATAAGAAGTCAGCTGTGTATTGTGTTATGTATTTCCTTTTCTCCTTTGATCATGGGATGCTTCTTGTCAGCCAGGTCACCATTCTACCAGCTGGCTGGTGTTACTCATGATAAGCAGCATTCCCTCTCCACAGGGAGCACTGAGTAACTTTGACTTGCTCTGGTCTGGGCAGGGCCACTTTAGCACGTACAACTATTTACACCAGGGCCAAGTAGGAAGGAAAAAGCCCAGTTCTTCTGATTTTGTGGCAATTTTCTGCCCTTGTGCTTAGGTGCCAGAAATTGAGAAGGGGAAGTGTGGAAGGGAGTCAAAACTGCAGTTCTTTATAAGGTCAGTCTCTAGCATGAATCTCATATGAGCACTTTCTCAACAAATGAGCAATGTGCAGTGTTTCCTGGCCTGTCAGAGGGTGCTGGCTCATTGCTAGTAATGCTTGTAGGAAGTGTGACATTTTAGAAGGAGTTTTACGGTGAAGTTTCAAGAATATGAGATTAATTACTTCTGATGTACAGAAGTGGCAATGATAATATAGAAGGGATACCAAATAGCAGACTGGTTCCTAGTGATGCTGCACTAAATCTAATTAGATTGGATGGTCTATAAATTATATTGCATTCTGTGGCTTGGCTCAATAGCCTAACATTAGCCTTTCTAGAGGAGTCATCAAGCTGTAACCAGTGAGATATTGCAGGCGATGACATAGAAATGTAATTCTTTCCTTTACATTCACGAGGTTATTAGCTGAACAAACACGTATTTCACTCCCCATCTTTAATGAAGAATTACCTTCTTCTTCTGTATGGTAGAACCTAATCTCTGTGGAGGCAAACTTCGAGAGCGTTGTGTTATTGCTCTGAAAATCAGTCTTGCACTAGGATTGAAAATGACTCCTTTCTCGTCTGAGAAAAGCATTATTTGAAAAAACTCTAATTTTCTCTTTCAGTGGCAATCTCCCTATGTGTTCTGCTCAGAAACTACAATTGTCACTTGAAGTCCAGTCTGTTTAGCATCTGCTTTTAATAAGTACAGGAAAGACGTTGCCCAGCCTTTTGCAAGATTCCTCCAGTCTGATAAGCAGATAGCAAATTTGTGTCATGAAGCAAGACAAGTTTCAGAGCTCTCTTTTTGACTTTAAGCCCTTTGGTCTGTGCAGTTTGGTTTAGTGTCAAAGATGGATTATCACTGGGTTAATGCAAAAGAACATCTTATGGGGGCAAACAACTCCCTGATAACAGCTAATGCCTTTCTTCTGCTGTGGGGAAGGATAGAGTTCCTCTTTGGACTAAAGCACTTCCTTGCTTGCTTACTGTGAGTGTATTTAAGCAGTCCAGACTCTTTCAGCAATTTGGCTCACAGTGGTTAAAATACCATTGCACACTTATATGTGGGATATTATCAAATTAATACTGTAACTAATATGGCATCTTCTCCTGACAACTGTTTCGTTCCCTTCTGATGGTAACAGGATATGTCTTTGTTTTTTTCTTTTTTTCAATGACAGTAGCATTCCAGGGATGTGCCATCATATCCTTTTTCTCCATCTGGGAATACTGCATTAGATAATTGTTGCTCACACTCATCTGGTCATCTGGTCATTCTTTTTTTTTTTTTTTTTTTTTTAGCTTAACATAAAAATATCTTACTCTGTTTCTAGTTTTACTCCCTCTTGTAATTAGTAAATATGCTTAAACCATATTAGGAGATTAGCATTATTACGTTTTATTTATGAGTGTGTCTTTTTAAAGTGCTGCAGGAATTCTCCAAGCACAGAGAATAGCTTTGCTTATGGCGATGCATTGATTTACAAAATGTCACCGGTAGTACATCGCCCTGGGGAAGCACATAATATATGAAATATATCCATCCAGGTTCTGCACGGACATCAAATTACAGCCTGCTGGCCTGATTGCAGTGGTATCCATTAGCATATTACCATGCAAGCTGGCAGCATGCCAGCCCATCCCTGAATTCCTTCAGGGGGTTATGGGCCTCTATAAGAAGTCCTTCAGTGTAAGACTCTAAAGATAAAAGTGGCAATTCTCAGGTTTCTATGGCAGACCATACCATTGGTATACAACAAAACCTTAGTCCATGTACTGATTTTCAATGAGAGATCAGGATACTCAGAAGGAGAATGTCAGGCCAAAAAGCTGCCCAGCCTAAAGAAGACTGGCTCAGGGCTCAGATTTTTGTTCTCCTAATTGCCTGTCTTGCTAGAATCAAAGTACTCTTTGGCTTTGCTGTTTGAAGGGTTATGTAGAAACAAAATTACAAATGCACGCAACCCCTCAAGAAAGCTATATTTGTAGTGATGAAAGGATTGCATGGGGTTTAGGATTGCCTACAGAAACCTCATATGACAACAAGCGTGAGTGAAGCCAGCACAGACTCCACTTTTGGAATCACAAAATGAGTCAGACTTCATGGACTTGGTGTTTTCCACACCCTGCCAGCTCAGAGCAATGTGACTTCGCCTGTTCCTTCAGAAAAAAAACTTTGTACAATGCAGTGACTGTGAAATACCACCATATGATTGTAGTGTGCATGCCCCTTGTTGGAAACAGATCATTTAAGATTCATCTAGTTTCAGCTGGATACATCTTTCCTCTGTTTTTCTCCTGTATTCCAAATTTGGCTGGAAAGCCTGGTCAGCATCTGTAAGACTATCTGCTTATCCCACTCAGCACAGGCATCGCAATACAAAATTACATGGTGGCGGGAGAAACCACATCTGCATCAGTCAAAGGTTCCCCTCATCAGAGGGAAGCTCAGAGAAAACCACACTGGACTTTGAGGAAGGTCTTATGTTTGCCCTTCATTGTTCCCATGAGCAAACTGGAAAGCCTAAGTGGCAGGAATATTTCCTTTTTCTCCTGTCTTTGTCTGAGACCGAGCTGCAGCTCTCCTTAGTTGCAGTAGTTATGTATGATGCAAATATTCTTAAATGTGGGGGATTCCCAGAGACAATCCTGCCCTCTTTGGCCTCTGATGGTGTTAGTGTGATGTTGCTGGTGGTGTGGTAAGCTGGCAGTTCAGTTCATCAGGGCTGGCAAAACACAGGAGAAGCAGCACTCAGCCCTGCACAGGAGTCAGCAGTGCTGCACACTGCTCAGGTCACTGTGGGCTTTTCACAGCCACGTCCCTAGGCACAGCCCCTTGCCTTTGTAAGGAGCTTTTCCCACCATAGCAGCTTTCTGCTGAAGAATAACTTTGGAAATATTATAGTCCCAAGCTCAAAGGCAATTGTGCTCTCTCCACTCTGAGTGGATTCTCGCTGCAGAGGAACTGCCTCAGTTTCTGAGCCTTTGAGAAAAGCAGGTGCTCTACCAAAATAGCCATAGACACCAGGCATATGTGATCCCACAGCCACAAAGGCTCGGATCCCCAGGCAGTCCCTTGGTCAGCAAAGGCTGCAGAGACACTTCAGGGACTCATTTGGATTCTGCCCATGAAAGCATGGGGATTTGGTGGAGGTGCTCTGCTGATATAGGTTTGGGGATTTAGAATACTGTGCTGAACAAGTAAGACTTTGAGTGCAGGTCTTACTCCTATACCTAAAATACTTTTTAAAATTAATCCAAAGATACACCCTGCATTTCTTACATTCTTATAATTTATTCATTGCTAAAGAAAAACACTGGTTTTATATAATTTGCAGAAATAAACTTTTCCTAGACAGACAAGAATGAGTAGATATGACTGCAGTTAAAAATCCTCATTTTCTTTAAGAATGAAGTGGTAATGTAAGAGGTGAAAAAATTATTTAAAAAGTTACTGTCATTTAATTTGGAATTTAACATTGTTTGAAACTTCCAAGGGGCTCTGAGTTATTCATGCTCAGGCTATGAGACAAAACATGGACTCAGGTAAAACTCTTACTGTTAAAAAACTGGACATTTATACATTTCCATATGTCAGATAAATCCCAGAAATATTAACTACTGTGCCTACATGCACACTGTCAAACTCCATTGTACTTATTATTAGTTAATTAGCGAAAGTGTGGCATTATGTGGAGACAAGAAAGTTGCCTGCAGTGGTCAGAGTTAGGATATTTATACAACTATCTATGGCATAAACATATTTAAATAATTCTATTAAAAGATAAATTAGAATGAGTTCTTAAGGAGGGTTTTTTTTTTCTAGTGGCAATTGCAAACATTTCTCATCATGCAAGCACAAACAGAACTTTATTTTGTTCTCCTGTTTGTTCAGAAGTATCAAGGCTCCATGCACTAAGTTGCTCAAAGTCTTAAGCTGCCTTTGTTTCTATGAAATGATGTTGCTGTGGTGCTCAGCTAGCACAGTGGGCCACGTTCGGGAGCTTTAGTTTGTTTGTTTCTTCTGGTTGACAGATCTGCAGGTTCTTGAGGTTGTACTCTAGCTCTCCTGAAAGTAAATGTGTTGCTTGGAAACTAATTATTTTTGGTTTTGTTAATTCTTTTTTTAACAATTAATGATTCTCTCTCTTTGGAGTGCATTCTGTTACTTGGATGACAATTATGTTGTCTTGTTTTTGCTTCGTTTTGTTTTCTGGTATCGTATTTGTTGCCATGCCATCAAAATTTCCTTTCCAAAGTTTCCTTTCATTTCCTTTCAGGAAGAGCTACTCAGAAACTTGTAATCACTGCCTCTGGTATTTAGATCCAAACTATCCCGTATCAGGTTTCTCACTTATAAGAGGAAAGGGATACTTGTGTGTGTCAGAAAAGCTCTTTGAGACTGTCCTAGAAGCTCTGGCCATGGGTAGGACATTTGCAGCTCTGCTTGTCTGATCCAAGGCACAGCCTCCTTTCATGAGTTCTGCAAATACAGCCCAGGACTGTTGTTGCTGGTCCCTGTAAAAAAGGCTTTCTGACTGCAAACAGTTTATTTCAAGACTCAAATTGAGACAATTATTGATATATTTTTTTTTATAATTATAATGAATTCTTGACATCTGATAACAGTATTATTTACAATACAATAAAATGAGAGCTGTCAGTATTCATAGGATGGATTTTCACCTTATATGAAACGGAACATTTGGCTTTGAAGACTCCATCATCTCTGAATTGAGACTATGCATTATGACTAACCAGTATATGTAAGCAGCTTTTTTCCAGAGATCAGGCATGGGTTTTTCCTTTGTAATGGTTTTCCTGATTGAAAAACCCATGCCTTTTGAAAAAAAAAATAAAGTTCTCCAAGAGAAAACTGATGTTTTGCCCTCAACTCCACCCCCACCCCCCAGTTTTCTGCTAGGAAAACTGAACAGATGGAGTCTCACTACCTGTCTGGAAGGCTTACTGTGCAAGAAAGAATAAGCCTGACAATATGTTTGGGCATGTCCCCACTTCAAGTATGCCTCAATAGAACCCATTCAAGGTTTATTATTCTAATTTGTTTGAGATCTTTATTTCTTCCATGCAGCAGAACCTCCATTTTCCAATCAGCTCAGTCCTCGAGCCCTTGCTCCAGTTCTGGCAATGAGCTTTTCTGTGACACAGGGCATGCCGCTTTTCTTTGCTCCTCCAAAGAGGGTTGTACAGCTGTGGCCTCCAGAGCATCATTCTTGGTGTCAGCAGCATTTTTCCAGGCTGAAGTGTCAGAAAAGCCAAAACATCATGCTGGTGACCATGGGAGAGCTACACAAGCTGAACCCTTCCTGTAGCCGTGGCTAGTCCTGGTTTCCCAGCCCCACTCTAATGTACAGCAGATGGTTTTCAGCTGCCACTTCACTACAGGGCAGTCACACAGCTCGATTCTTCCCTTAGCAAGCTGGTACCTCCCCTTTTCACTTTTGTGTCAACCTATAGACTTGCTCTGAGGCAGCCTAATAAGGACTTTTTCTTAACACTTATTGAGCCCATGCCTAATAATCAATCTGAACCTACCACATCCCCACCTGGTCCCAGTCTGGGGAGCAGGCTGATCACATGGAGTGTTCTGGGTGCTGCTAGGCGATTGCTTTGGCTAAAGAGGGGAGGCCAAGGATTTGAACATGTGCAGCAGCTGTTTGCATATTTCGACTATTCTATTGTCTGCCAAAATCATTATGAAGCATTTGGATTTTCTGGTGGAGGCTAAAAGGTCTGAACAAATAAATATATTACAAAACAAATATATACACATAAGGGGAGCAAGCACTTTCTTCTCAGCAGGGAACTGAAAGGGAGGTAAATCACCAGTTCCTAGAGTCAGTATGGTACAGGAGTGCCACAAAATCCAATTGCCTTGCACAGTCCTAAGCAGTACCTTGCCTCATATAGCCTGCAGAAGAACCTTCACTCGATTTGCAGCAGTTTAAGATAACACAGCTGACAAAGCAGGACCTTACACGAGAAACACTATCTCAGAGATCAGGAGAGAAATTGTGGCTCATGAGAGCTGTGTTCATCTTCAGTTTCACTTGCCCGTGTTTGTGTGAGAGCAAAAGGTAGTTTGGGAAGTTCAAAATGCCCTGTGAAAACACACAGCTGTTCCCTTCATTTAGAAATAAAAGATAGCTCAAAAAAAACCCGGCTGTAATTCTAGCAGTTGTGGTTCTGCCTCTCTCAATGACTTACAGCTGGCCAAATTCTCTGCAAAATGCTGCTCTGAACCCCAACCCACAGGGCAGCACGGCATGAAGGGATTGCCATAGTAACCATTCTTTGTGTCTTGAAAAACTGACAGACCGCTTTCAGAGGAAATTACATAGAAATGCAGCATTCGCTGTCTTAGATAAAAATAATACTGTCTTGATGAGTCAAATTGCAGAAGACTCATGAAGCTTGTTTTTTCAGTTTGGATTTGAAAGTTTCTGGGTATGATTTAGTCCACAGTTCCTTAGAATATTTTTTCATTTGTAATCCCTAGAACTAATGACTGATTGTGAATACATATCTTAACATAGTTTTTGCTTCTATTTGGAGCTTGGATTCATGATCTCCACAATGATTTATTCTTCACCATTCATATTTTTCTGGTGTAAGATTTCCATGGCTTGAAGCCACAGAAATATGAGTAGTATATACCACAAAGCTGTCAAAGGAAGTAGTACTACTAAAAAATCTAATTAGATCTGACTTGATTTCACTTTGCTGAACTTAAGCCTTAAAGGAATGTGTAAATCTTTCAACCTGGCTTGGAAAAAGGTCATAACTGTAATGCTGGGCATGGGACAGCTCATCTGTCTGTCAGGTGGTCTGTCAGACTTTACACTTGGCAAGAATACAGATGGGTATTCCACATATTAACATATAATCTTTATGACAATTTTATATTAATTACCATACACATCTGATCAAGGCTTTGCAAGAGCTACAGCAATGTGTCTGCAACTGGAACTCTTCAATTTTTTCTCATTTCACCAACAGAAATCATACCAAATAGAGTGATAGCTCTGAAGATGTAATACACTTAGCACACTTTGAAACTTTCATTGTATTCGATACCAGTCATAAAATAGGCCATGAAATATTACCATCGAATTATTCCTGTGATTGGCTCCTAACTTCTGGTGGAACTATCTCCAATGTGTTTAAACTATACTGCCTGCTTGAGGATTTGAAACCTTTTGAATAGATTTTTTGGCCTCAACTATGTTTTAAATGAATAACAAGATTTCTGAAGATTCCACAAGAACAACATCTTGAACAGAAAAAATGAGGCTTTAATTACTCATTCTCATACGTGAGTCTGCCAGAAAATGTGTGTGAAAATTAGTAGCTAGCATGGTTAATCAATACTTGCTGTAATATCATATTTCCATACTATGGGTGCTTAGTGTAGGAGAATTCTTAGTGAAATCAAAGATATTTGGAAAAGAGATTTGAATGGAGAGCAAAGATAAATAAACCTTGGCTGTTTTTCTAGAGATCATAGATTTGATTCTTTGCATGGAAAGAACTTTACACTAATGGCTCCAGAACAAAGAAAAGATTTTGTTGAAATTCTGAAAGGAAGCATGCCAAAAAATCACAATGAGAATGTTCAGACATGGTTTCTGTGCCAGTAATTTGCTGGATTGTGTTAGGAAGATATGCCCTATGACACATGAGATCGGATGAACTGCAGCAAAGTGATAATAAAGCACAAGGGCTGCTGTTTTTCTAAACTTTAAGAATCATAGTAACCAAGATAGAAATAATCAGGCAACTCTGAACTTGACAAGAACCAGCAATCTGATATCTTAAGGTAATTTAGTTAAATTGTCTCATATTTACCAGCTTTTCAAAAATGTACACTCTTCATGCCTGAAAAATGACACTGGGACATTGTGATATTTGGTGAGGAATGTGGATACATGCTCAGTGTGATTTACTGGATTTGAAAAAAGTTCCAAAATTAGAATTTGAAAGGCAATTTAAACCTGTTTGGAGACAACAAATGTAAAGAGGCTTAAAAGCTCTAACCATATACTATCGCTCCATCAAAACATTTTCATTTAAATGTGAGTATATGACTAACTTCAGATGTCAATATTTAAGTACAGGACTATTTCCCTAGCATTTTGTTGGTTTGTTTGTTTGTTTGGGTTTGGGGTTTTTTTTTGGGGTTTTTTTGGGGGGGGGTGTTTTGGGTTTTTTTAAGAGTGGTGATGTTTTAAGAGTGGAATGGAGGATTTCTCATCTGTGTTTGGGGAACAGAAAGATTTTCGGGCTGGCTACGTATGCCAGCACAGATTGTCAAAATACCTTCACAGAGAATATGACAAGAAGATCAAATTTCAGAAGCACGGCTCAGTCCAGTTTTCCTCCAAAGCAGGACACTAGCATAAGATTATGAAACCATAAATAAACATGCAAAGTTTCCTTGTGGTTTTCAAGATTTGCTTTACTTTTGGTGTTCAGCTTGTCCTCACTGCTTTGGGAAGCCCTCATGATACTGACTACTTTGTTTTCTCCATCAGAAGCCCAGTCAGTCCAGATATCACCTGGGCACAGCCATAAAGAGATAAAGATGTAAACAGACTTGTCACCAAGGGGTTTGGAGGCACGGAGCACGTTAGATACATGGGCAAATCAGACCTGTGACATCCTCTTTTTCTTTCTATTTCAGTTCATTGCCACTTGCCCTTTATCTTCTTCCCCAGCAACCCCCAATACACACCAAAACAGAAACAGCAAAACCTTGCCACTGTACACAGTGTGCAGCCAGGTTTAAAGACATATTGGAGTTATATTTGCTTTTTATTTAATCCAAATCTTTCCACACTCCCCAGTCTCATATTGCTGTGCAAGGGTGCGAGAAGTGTCACTGCTTTTTCTTTGAAATCCTATACAAAACATTAAAAATTGGGAAGCTGCTTTTTACTCACTGGCATATCTTTTTATTTCAGCTCTATGATGGGCCTGATGCACAATCCAACCTGATAGGCACTTTCTGTGGACAGTCTCTTCCACTGGCAGGGAGCACTACAGGGACCAGCCTTCATGTGGAGTTTTATTCTGATGGACTGAATGCTAGAAGTGGGTTCCAGATGCTGTGGCATGTTAATGGTAAGTTAGCCAGGTTTCCTCTAGGAAGGTAGGTTTCCTTCCCTGTATGCTTAGTGGAGTCCCTGCTTATGCCACTCTATGTAATTTAAGTAGAAACAATCCATTACAGCTCTAAAAACATTGCATTTCCTCATAATTCATTAAATACTTTCCCAGTCGATCTTTCTGTACATGAACACCTTCAAAGATTGTCTGATTGGAGACTGAGAGTTGTTAGTGGAATATGCTTTCATTTCCAGGAGTAGGCACTGAGAAGAGGAATGTGTCCAGAATTTCTGTACTGAACAGGAGATAGATGCTGTTACAGGGTAATCATGAGTGACTTGGTCTGTCTAATGCGAACATTCAGCCCTCAGTTTTCCCCATTTCTATAGACTTGTGCTTTCTGTGCAGGCTTCTCTCTAGTTTCATTTAGTAATACTTGTTTTCTTGGGCAGTGTCCACTTCCAGCTGCCCCTCACCCCACTTCTCTGCATGAAATAACTTTGGCCAGGATGTGCTTTAGGTGTTTGTTCTCTTGTTCTTGCATGTCATGAAGACTGTCACGTGCCTTATTAAATAGGCAAAGAACTATGCCAATTATAAACAAATCTGTTAACGACTTTACAGCTGCAAACTGTGCTTGCAATTTCTTCATCAGTGAGGTTACAAATGCAATTTTTTTTTCACTCTGCTTATTTAACAGCAATAGTGGACTGTAACAAGCTTAAATCGTGTGCCGTTGTTATTCCCATCAAAGGAGATCCAACCTTGAAAATAATTAAATCACCCCAGTTTCCCTGTCTGTCTAATCAGTTCACACCATTCAGGTTTGACAGCATTGTGAAGAGCTGAAGTGAGCTGCAGAGGCCCCACTGCGGGTTGCTGAGGTGCATGGTGTTCTGTAAGCTGTTTGAATAGGAGCTCCTTGCGCCTACCACAGACTGCTGGCACTTGTGGGCTCCCAAAGGGCTCTCCTTGGCTAGACAGTGGTGCCTTGCATTCAGTGGGGGTGAAAGAAGGAACATTTCTGGGTAAGGGAGGGACACATGTGGGAGGAGTGGGATGTGTGGCAGGAGCCAGCAGGGGAAGGGCTGCAGCACAAAGGTGCGTTCTTGTGCTTCAGGGTGATGTCATTCTGGGACTGCACAAAAGAAGAAAAAGTGGAGGCTTTTATGCACAGCCAGATGACATCAGCTCCATACAGTAGCCATGGTGCTGGGTTAACTTGCTTTTCTAAAGCTCTCAAAGCTTCCCAGAATCTGCCTGCGTGGTAAACACTCTTGTACTTTCCCTCCTTTCCCACCCCTTCTGCAATCCTTTCCTTTCCTGCACTGACACATTCACTTCTCTGTCAGACAGCACTGCCCCTCTGTTAATTCCTGGACAGTAAACTGCAGCCTAATGCTGCACAGGGCCCAGACTGCAAATGTGAGGTTGTGTCTCAGCAGCAGACCAGGATCCATAGGGTCAGGTAGGACTGGCTCTTAGGGAATGTCATTGCTAGCTCTGAATGTCACAGCTACAACTTCTGACAGCTTGCAATATGAGTGCAAGTTCCTTCAGAGCTAACCACAGTTGTCACATTTTTGTTCATTGCAAACACTTCCTTTTTTTCTCAATTGGTGTCATACACAAATATGGCTATTCCTCTTACTCTTGGTGGCTACATTGCCTTGGCATATATCGTTGTCCTAGACTGGGTAAAATTAGATATGTCCCTGTGGTCAGATTGCTATATTTACCTCTCCCTTCTGAAAATCTTTCAAGTGCACAGAAAAAAAAAAATCACTAGAAAAAGCCTCCTTGCCTAGGGGAACTGCTCAGGAGTTGCAGCCTTTGAGCTGGATATTTCAGAGTGAAGCATTCAGGTCCCTTCTTCCCGGAGGGCAAATCCCTCAGAGAATGTATACCCTGATCTGGTAACATCTCACCTGACAAACAAATAACCAGGCTACATATATTGCTGAGAGAAGAGCTTTTATTTCTGCCGAAGTGAAAAATGTGTGCTCTAGAGTTCAAGCTGCTGTGAACTACTTCTCAGGCTGTCCATGTGCTCCTTAGCTGGCAGTTGTGAAGCATCTATGAGATATATATTAAGGACATTCACATGCATTGATGGTAAAGAGAGTAGCACATACCTGACACCATGTGCCTGATACAGTTTGCTTCAGACGCTTTTCACAGCTATGAGGTGATCAAAAACAGCCAAAAGCTTACCTCTGATGACTAACTTGAATAGCCCCTCTTGCCACACATGACACAAATTTGAGCTGTTTTAGTTTAAAACATTTGCATCTGATCTTTCTAGCTGCTGTGCTTAAGGAAACCTATTCTTTAGGCTTTCATAGACAGAAATAGTAGTCAATCTTAAGAGAATGCTGTTATTTACGCTTAAAGATGTCCTACATAATTTTAACTTGGATGCAAAGTTCCAGTGCAAATAATTCAATTTAAAAATGGTTGTGTTTCTGAAATGACACTGTTCATCTAAGGAGCTTTTATTAATGAGGGTGGATTTTGAGTTGATTTGGGTAAATCACTAAGCCAAGGCCTCAAGAGGAGTATTCACAAAAGGAAAGCTTGAATCTACAAAGTGTTTATTCCACTTTTGCTCTATTTTAGGAAGCTTAATATAGGCATGTATTTGAGCGCATATATTGGCCCTTTGAGAAAGAGCAAACTCTTGTTAATAGTCTAGATATTGCAAAGATGGAATGCTAATCAAATTGCTTTCCTTTTAAAAAAAAATGTAAAAGAAATTCAGGAGACTAAGAGGTCAAAGGTCTCTTAGTGCAAAATTACACCAGTGACAACTGTCACTATCTGAGAAGACACGTATTTCCTAGAGCTGTCACCTACCTTATTAAGCAATGTGCATGTAGGAGCTGACTACTTTATATATACATCTGCATTTCATTGGAAGCTCACTCACTTGGCTGCCTGATTGTCAGTAGAGCTAATAAATTTAATTGTCTCTTCCCAGCATAGTTAAAATTTGCACCCATTAGTCTTTCTGTCTCACATTTTCAGTATATGTGTCAGGTAAAATGTTAAATAGTTTGTTAGTTCTTCACAGAAGCACAACAGAAACAGAAGGTAGATTAAGATACTGAAGCCATTCACTGCAGACATTTGTCAGGCATCCATTAGGATTCTTGAAGAGAATATCACACTCACTGCAGGTCAAGGAGAGAGCTGATGCCTGGATTTTCTAAGGCTGAATCATAGCTCTGTTGTTGGTTTCTTGTGTTGCCTTTGACAAATTGCCATGTGTTCAGTTTTCAAAAATGACTGTTCCTTTTCAACAACTTTCTGTCACATAAAGTCTAAGGATGCACAGGGTCTGACCTTTTGAAGTCCTGAGCAATTGTTTTGTGTTGTGGATGCTACCATGTTCAGAGCTTGCTTTTCACATTGTGGTCTGACTATTAAAAACATAGACATGTTCTCTATGAGAGCTAAGGATGAATTAATTTCTGTTTCTTCAGCAAGCTAGACCTCCCCTCACTTCCCAAACTAATATGTAAGAATAGGGGCAAGAATTTTCATAAAATGCTTGTTTCTGAACAGTTCAATCAATGTCTGAGAGTGAGAAAATGGCTTTTTTTTTTTTTTTAAACATTATACACAGTCAGCTGATATGGGAACTGTGGCCATTCCATATCTTGAAGG
Organism: Xenops minutus; assembly: GCA_035221455.1. NCBI lineage: Eukaryota > Metazoa > Chordata > Aves > Passeriformes > Furnariidae > Xenops > Xenops minutus. The sequence goes on from JAWWEE010000074.1 coordinate 19,884,790, forward strand.
ATTCAGCTCCTGTTTAAATGCCTAAATTTGGCTTTGTGTCTCTGGGTCCCAGCAGTCTATCTTCATTTATTATCTATCTTACTGATTTCAGACTGGATCATATTGAAAACATACCAAAATTCAGGAGATTGATAAAATGATAATCAACATTACAGAAGTGATTAACAAATCATAAAGTACCGGAAAACCAAAACAGTATCTCACTTAAATTTTTACTTTCTTACATAAATCCTCATCACAAAATTTTTTCCTCTTTATCCATTGGGCAATATTCTATAAATAAACTTAATTAACAGAGCAAAATGTTTCAGAATCACATCCAAATTATAATTCATGCAAGTATTAGTTTACTACAGGCAAATGTTTACACTACACGTTCCTTGCAATTAGAGTCACTTTATATTTACTGAAATGTTTCACCATGAACACCATAACTGGAAAACTCTGAATCCTACCATTTCACTAACTCTGATTTTACAGGAAGAGTGCCAGTTCACTTTAACCTTTATGGATGGGGTTTTTCTAGCATGTGGCTAAAACATACCCATGAATAAATCTGAAAACCTTGCAAATAAAACAGGTTTCCACAGATTACTACATTTCTATTCAGCTATAATTATTTATGAGAATAGGGGTTCTTCTTTGGTTAATGAACACCATCTGTTAACCAGACAGGCAGTAATATGGAAAGATCTATAAATCATTCCTTGCACAACCTTCAATGAATACATAGATTTTAGTCAGAGGAAAGCAAAACTACCAAATACATGTTTCCTAAGCTTTCTATTTGTTGTCTGATTTCCTAGCAACTAACACCAAAATAGGTAGTTGTTTTAAGCATTTTTCAAGGGAAATCCAGGACCTTTACACTACTAAAAGAGTATCTCTCCTCTCTTTTTTTCCCCCCTCTGTTTAACTGCAGGGCTGAAATTTCCCAAATTATGGCAAGGAGGTCAGCACAAATTGGGCACATGCCGTATGCAGTTCAGCTGCAAGAAACTTTTCCACAGAACAGCTGTCTGCTTATCTGTACACATGGAGCAAGACCATGTATTTCTGTGCTGAGAATGTTTCACTAGGAAGAGAATGGTTTGGGATTATTCACTATTATCAGTGAGAGCTGAAACCATGCAGCAGTATATAGGTTCTGCTTCTGCATTTTTATGTACCGCTAAAGACCACGTTTTTTTACTTTGGGGCCGCAAGCACCACAACTTCCATTTATTTGAATAGAAGCAAAATCTTATCTGATGTTTGCAGACAAATACAAACATTGGGAGAGTTCCAAGAAGGTCTGTATTCATGTAATGAATCAAAGTTTTTTAAGCATTTCATAAAGTTATTCTACCTTTATTTTTGTTTTCTTTAGTGTTGTAATGTAGCAAGTGAGTGTAAAGTGGGCACATTTTTTTTTAATCTCCTAAGTATTTCTGTAAATATTTTGTTAAAATCCACTAAGATCTGTATTTACAGAAAAGCACAACAGAACTGATTCTTACCTTATTCATATAAGAGCTGAAATGTAATAGATAAACTTTCTGCCAGATGGCCAGAGATACAGAGATGGTGCTTATGCTCTGAGGTGGAGGTTTCTACTGGCATATGCACTTTAGTCAAAACAATTCAGGTGTGAAGTTCACATATTTGCAAAGATCACTGAGTTCTTTTTTCAGCTATTAGTGAATACTTAGGCATAAACTCAAGCAATTCTGATCTGTTTGCAAACCATTAATAAATGATTGACAACATGAGTTCAGCACATTCATTATAAGAAGTGAATTACAGAGATCTAAACTTTACCACCATTTTATTGGAGCACTTAAAAAGATTCACTTCATTTTAACAAAAAGCCTTTTCTGGGAACATTTGTAGTTGGAAAAAAAGAAATGGGACTTTAAAAACAGTTTGACCTTCTTAATCATGTGCTTCATATACCTCATCCAGAGAATATTGATTAAGCTCAGAGAAAATATAAACCTCTCTGGAGAGGGAACGTGAGTAATTTGAATGCTACCTGCAATTCAGAAGGAAGAAAGGTCTGTGTCTCCAAGCACAGCACAGAAGCTTTCCACTCATCGGAGCCATTTCGAGTTTAAATGAAAACCATGTTTTTTGTGGCTATCAGGAAACTGTTAGTAGGAGAAGCTGAGTCATAACTGCCTGTTTCGTTTTAAAATGTTCCCAGCTTTCTTCAGGCTGAAATAAATAGCAATTGGCTTTGTTCTTGCCTGCTGAAACTCCCCTGCCTCCCTGTGCCCACCCCCTCGGGAGCCAAGACATCAAGCCTGTTTGTTGAGAAATCCTTCTGTTTCTCAAGCGGGCAAAGTGGCTTTTTCCTTCTGAAATCTGTCCTTAGTGTAATTCCAGCTGCTGAGGGGAAAGTGAGTTACTCACCTGCAAGTCCCACTGTAAGGCTCCTCCGCTGCCAACACCTCTTTTTCTCCAGTTGTAAAACCCCAACTACCTTGTTTCTTTTGAGGAAAATTAGGCCATCTTCCAGTGGTGCTGGGAAGAAGCGGGCAGTGGGCTACACTGAGCTTTCTTCCTCTCCATGTCTCTGATGAAATGCTCATGGATATCAAAGTTTCAGGGGCTTAACATTTACCATTGCTGGCAGGCCTCGGGGAAGGAAGTGCATTACCTTGTTCTGCATCTCTCTATAGGGACTGAAGGCAGGATTGGTTTGAAATACTCTTTAAAGCTTCATTAGATCCTAGACTCAGACACCCAGTAGCTTGACAATTTAACTTTGTGGCTGTGGAGCAAACCACCTCAGGCTAGAGTAAGGTGACAAAAAAGGGAAAATAACTAAGTCTGTGCCAATTCACCTGTGAGGTCGAAGTTAGCTGTGTAAAGATTTTCCTGGGTTATAGCTAACTATTGTTCAACTCTGGCAACTCTTGTGTTTAAAAGATGTTTTTCTGGTGAGTCCTGGGTGATGGACTGACAGAGATCAGTGTTAAATTGCTGGGCATGGCTGGAGTCTTCCTCACATCTGTATTTAGACATCTCTTTTTTAGCTTAAAATAGCTTCTTATTGCTTTGCCCCCTGTCAGACCTCAGAGATCTGTATTTTTCAGTCCTAGAAGTCCTATAGCCAACTGTTACAAAGCTAAACTCAAGTTTTTAGCGAGGATCTGAAAGATCTCATGGTACTGATGCCAAATGTACCTGGGACTTAGCAGTTACAAGTTTGTCACAGAAGGTGTTAAGGAAAGTATTTGCACTTAATTGAAGATCTTGAGCTATAGCTTCAAGAAAAAAAAATAGGTGTTACGCAGAGCAATGACCAAAGATACCTTGTTCAAGCTGAAAATTATTCTCAGAATTAGTAGAGATTAGGCGAGTTTGCACATCTGTGTGGATTAGTTGAGCAGGTCAGAGGGGTAGTTTATTTGTTTTATGTAATAAGATATGTCCTATAAATAAAGGTTCTGATACAGATGGTATTTATCACTTCTGACATACTGCAGTATTTGCCTCTGGAAATATAGAGCTCCTGGTTTGTTAGATGGCTGTATTAAGTATTCTGGGCATTTTTTGCGTTTGACAAAACCTTCTCTGTGGAGTTGAAGCCAAAGAGATTGATGGAGTGTGGGCATTACTTACAAACCTCGAGTGACCCTATAAAAGCTGTGTAAGCAAAAGATTGGTGCCTAAATTAATCACTTGGGGGCTTATAACGTAGACAAGAAAAAAATGATGCTGCTAGGCGGAGCAACGCACATGTAAAATGAGATCAAACACACAATTCCCTTAGTTTCTGCACGTGACAGATACACAGCCACCCTATTTGTGTCTCTAAAGGTGAAGTTACACCATGAACCTATCTGATCTATCTCCTCCATGACACTGGGAGGACTGCTGTGCTTTCCCACCCTGCTGATGCCTTCACTTGGGGACTGAGTCGGTGACAGCATCTTCAGGAGGCTAGAGCTTCACTTATCACATCTCCATAGCACAACTGTAGTCTCACAAGTTCAGATGCTTTGTGCTGTCAGATCAGGGCCTGCATTTGATCTATTGTTTTGCTGCCTTTTTTTTTTTTTTTTTTTCCAAGCTAACTCATAATATGCAAGAACTTAGTCACCCAAGGGGCTGGGGAGTGATGGACAATAATTTCTTATTTGAAAAGGAAAAAAATGTAACTTTAAACATGACTTGTCTTACAATTGCACAGTTCCAATTGAATAAAATAATAATAATAAAAAAAGGAACATTAAACCCACCAAATGTCAGAAAGCCAGTTTATCCACTGTGACTTGGCAGTTTGTAATCATGCTCAGTAGTCTGAGGGAAATTGTATTGTCTTTAATTTTATGATTTCTAAAGCTGTGGAAAATACCATTTTTACAACAATAGGAAGCCTTTCCCATGATAACTTGTGTCTTAGTTGAATTCAGGAAGAGCAGAGAATAGATTTGATTCAGCTTTTTAGAACTGATAAAGTTAGAGGCCAGTACAAAAAAGTCACTTTTTGTGCTCTGTGTCTTAATTTGTTCAGCTGTCGAAGCAGATGCTGAGATATGGTACAAAACATACCAAAACAGAAGGTGAAGCATTTACTTCACAGGCAGTGCTAACAGGTCCAGCCTGCCATTCTTTCCCAGGTTCCCTGTGATGGATCAGACCCTTCAGCCCAGGATACACATTTCTCTATGGAATCGGTGCTACTGCCTGTCCTTATCACAGAGCTGCCGGTGAGTTTTTCCAGAGCCCCTCACTGACAGGCTGCTTTGCTGTGTTGTCAGGTTGTGGAGGAGAACTCTCTGGCCCTTCTGGTTCATTTCACAGCCCTGGCTACCCCAGTAGATACCCAAGCAACAGTGAATGCATCTGGTACATCAACACAGCACCTGGTAGCAGCATTCAACTCACCATTCAGGAATTCGACATTGAATACCATCCAAACTGCAACTATGATGTATTGGAGGTAAGAGCATTAGATTTACTCCTCTAAGACGCACAAGTATTTCCCAAGATAATACACAAAATAATCCCAAGAACTGCAGGAGCAGAAAAAACAATTCTACTGTGGTTTGTGATTTCTACTGTGGTTAGTTAAGTTTCACAGGTAATGTAACAGAAGCCACAATGCTCTTATTATTTTTTACTTTTATGTCTTTTGTGTCTGTATACCTTAATTAATAATGATGCTAGGCACTGCACACTTCCTAACAAGAAACAAAACTGCTTTGAAAAACTCAGCCTTAAAAAGTCCATCTTTTACAAAGAGCTAAGTGTAGGGTAATGTACCATGGAGATAATTTCCTGATGGAAAGGAAGACAACAGATTACTGTGGAGATAACTAAGGTGAGACCTTGTACAGGATCTTCCAAGGAAGTGGGGAGATTTATAACCCTGAGTGCTGAAAACTGTGATCAACCTTTGTACTCAGAAAAAAAGAGTATAAGAAGAGCCAGTGTCCAGTCATGTTAGGGTGGTGGAATAAGAAGAAAAGGAGGGTGTAGTGACCTTTAAAAGACCCATAAAACTGGATGACCCTGTTAGATATGACATCTTTTTGCTCATATTGGGAAGCAGCTAGGTGACCAATTTCAGCTAACAGAGTTGAATGGACTTCCAGTACACAGGAAGAAGGGATAGGAAGTAATTTCAGGAAGAAATTCATTAGAATTATAGACTTTCTATATTGCTCACACTAGAGATATTTGAGATCACTAATGCAGGTGCAGTTGTTGGGAGTTTTATTAGTGTTAATATATGGGTGACATATTAATTCTTTTGTAATGAACCCAAAAAATTATTTAAGAGATCTTGTACCATTCTACTGGAGTCTTTCTTCTCCTCTTCTCCTGGGTGGTGTCATGTGTCACCAGCATAGTTAGACAGCTTTCTGTCCAGCACCCACACCTACTCACTGCTGCCCATTCACACATTAGTAGCTTTGATCTCTCCAGCCTACATTACTTAGTGCACATTAATCAGCAATATTCCTGGAAAACTTAACGCACATCCTAAAGCAGACGCTAAATATAAAGCTTCCAGATAGATAGATAGATTGCTAAATATTTGTATGAGTAGAAGAGATGTGTAACTTAACTCCAGGTTTCTGATTCTAAAACAGGCTTCTCTAGCTTAGCAATGCAGTGGAAGTTTTGACAAAATGGACACTGTGCTTTGAGTATCCTATTGAATTGGCACTAGGATGTGGGTGTAAGGAAGTTGCTCCATGAATTCTCCACCAATAGCATTGGCAAGTATGACTGTATGCCACATTGCTGACCCCAGTGAGTGTGAGTAGGTGACTGGTTTGGGTATTGATGAAGTCTGTTGTATTGCACCTTCACTGTTTGTGCCCAAAATTACTAGCCTGAAGTTAATCTGCCTGCATGCTTCAGTTATATCTGTTGACCAGAGGAATACATTAAACAGCAATATAAGTCTGCTGTGGATGACCATTTCTTGAATAGTCCCAGGAAAATGCCCACATCTGCAGATGGTCATCCAGGAGCTATCACAATTTCAGTAAGAGTAGAGATGGCTGGCAACCATTTGTTACTTGTCTCCTGACCTTTGTTCATCCAGTTCCCAACACCTGTCTCTGATCTGCTGACAGATAACCTGACATAAATCAACTTACTGAGGAAAATTAGTTCAGTTTTAGTTCAAGATCAAAGGTCCTGCATGGAAGTCTAGAGCTTCCCCTGCCAAACTGCAGGTGCTTGGTGGAGTTTTATGTACCTGTCCACATAGATATTTTCTTGGTTTTGGTGAAATTACACTTTCACAACATGATTGACATAGTCTGCACAAAACAAATGATGACTCAGATTTAGTGGAGGAAAAAAAGAACATAGTTAACCATTTTCAGAAGTTGCTTTATCTTGTCATCTTCTCTCCCCTAGTTGTCTACATATGTCCAAGCTGAAAACCACCCACACATAAATTTGCAAGGTATTAGAAAAAAAAGAGGTTTCTGGTATGCTTTACATACAGTGTATTTCAGTGATCACTAATGTTCCAAACATCTTTCCGTCTCACATTCTCTTCCCAAGAGTATCCTGTCTACCAATTCTTCAGGTTTTGAAGTCTTATTTTGCTCAGTTATTCTCCTGTTTTCACTTTTTCCTTATCTCTGAATAGCAAGTTCTACCGCTTCCTGCTTTCTTTCAAGTCAAACCACTTTCCAGTTTTAATAGGAAGTCAAACCCAGTACTAAGTAGCTCTGCACTCTGCAGTCCCTCCGTGTCCCATTAACTCTCTCTACTACCTGAAGCAAGCTGTCTTGTAATCCCTTCAAACTGGCAGAGAATTATAGGAAAATTCTAAGAGATCTGTCCCACTGCACATTTGTCTGAAGCATACTTGTTCTTGTAAAATGCAGCAAGTGTCTCCTGTCCCTTTTCTGTGCCAATGCCTCTTAAACAAGCTGTCCTTTCCATGTCAGTATCCCAGGACTGCCATGTTTCACCAAGACTGTGCAAAATATTTACATAATGTTTTTTTTAAATCCGAAATCCTCAAGTTATCCCTACGACTCAAGTGTTTGACACATTCTCCTTTAATCTTTCTGCCTGTTTCTTTTATGACACTATTGCATCCTGGGGTTTTTTTGATTCCCCATCAAATCCCATTCCTTTTAGAAACATCCATAAGAATATTTTAAGTCATTCATAAAAGTGTTTTCTAGAAATGTTTCATGAAAATAGTTGCCATTAATTTGGACACAAAGAGTGAAAATATTTTTAACTGGCTTCTACTGAAAATATATACATAGAGGAAAATTACCATGTCTGCTTGTTAAATTATAACACCTTCTCCATGGACCAAATTGTTATAAATTATAATTAAATTCTGCCTCAGAAACATGTATCTCTGAGCTGATAAGGAAGGAACACTGTCAATCTAAAGCACTTCCAAGTCATTATTAGATGCTCTGGTCTTCTCATATAAATATAAAGAAATATCAAGTTTTACCACAGTTCTTGATACTCAGCCAGAGCCAGGCTCTCACTTTGCTGGAAGTTATATCTGAACAGGGATCAGTGTTATTCCCAGAAAATCTGTGTCATGAGGGTGACCAACCACATAAAACCAGCTTTCTGTTGGTCATAACTCTGGAATGCTGACTGTTAACAATAAATGGAGCTAACGGGGCAGAAACAAATGATAAGAACAGATTAAAACCATGAGGTTTATGTCAGTGTCCTGCAGCCCTGATGTGCCATCCAATACCACTTTATCTATGGATCAGGTATTCTGGTCAGACTAGCTGTTTTGGTTTTTTTTATTTATTTTTTTTTTTTTCAGCTCAGACATCCCATGGCTCTTTGTGAACCACACCCTTGAATTCATTCTTTCCATCCATTCTCTTTTCCCTTTTCTTTTTCATGTGGTAACTATTGGTTTTCTTCTTTGTAGCCAAATACAATATTTTATTGTTTTTGTCATGGAAACACTTGAATATATTTCTGTTCCAGCCCTTGTGAAAGCATCTGATTCATTGAACTGGCCTAAAGGAGAAAAGAAAATACACTCCTAACTGTAAAGAGCATGCATGCCTCTGACTGCTTTTTATTTTGAAACTGTGCAGAAGGCTGTTGCTGAACAGTTAACAATGTAAAGGAGACCCACAAACCTCAGATTTCCATCAATATTTCTTCCCCATCCTTATTTTTTTCCCAGCAGGTCAGTTCTAAATGTTCAGCTTGGATCAATTTAATTTCTGAGGTAATGCTACAGAAATCAGCAGGGTTGATGTCAGAGCTGGGTTTGGTTCCCTTGTCCGTGGTGTGCAGATGGCCCAAAGGATGATGTGAGAGGCTGCTCCATGAGGCTTATTAGATGCATATTGGAAACTCCTGCTGTTTCCTCTGCCACATAGCTTCCCTAGGCTGGTTTAGATGATTAAGAGCATGTGCTCCTGCTAGATCTCATGCTGTGCCTCTGACTCAGGGAATATACCACAAACACATTTTAAAATTCACATTTTGAACAGATTTCTGACAAATGCAGCTGTCACTGGGCCTCACAAGCAGCCAAGCATTAAGATCTTTCTGAAGACGCTGAGCTTCCAGCGGACAAACAGGCTTCTTCCCCAGACTGACAGCTTCATTACAGATTCTGAATCTGAGCTGTTTTCATCCATGCTGACTTCTCTTGAATGCCTTGAGACAATCGATTGGACAGAGGAACCATTATCTATTCAAGTCAGGCAGCCTCCCTGCAGAATGCAAAAAAGTGCTGTCTCAGTCAAAATAAAAATGTTTAAGTTATTAAGCCTGTGTTATCAGCCACCTAAGCAAAATGCAGTCTTTTGAACCTCTAACAGACTATGATGTTTATAAAAAAATTCCTTATATCTTCTGGGTATGCAAGCTTCAGTTTCTGAGATCTCACATTAACCTGTAGTCACTGAATATTTTTTCCAGTTAAAACCCAAATTCTTTCTCTTATATCTCTAACATCAGAGCAGTGTCAGGCCCTGTGAGCAGTTAGTGAGCACACAATTGATCAAATTATGTAACACTGCACTACACTTAGCCCTGGAGGTGGGGCAACCAGCTTAGCTCTGGTTTAGATTTGCTCAGATATTTACCTTGTACAGAACCCAGATTTCCTCTGGGGTTAAAAAGTGTCTCACAGAGGTTATTAAAATATTGAGCTTTGCCTCATCTAGAAGTGATCAGAGGAAAAAGGGTCACTTAGAAAGCTGTTTCTTACAGTACTGTCACTTTCTGAGAGAGATTCACAGATTTCTTCTTCTGAGCTTTTTGATGTTTACTAGACTAAATATTGGAGCAGACTTGAGGTGCTACTGGTTGGAAAATTCTGAGGGACTTTGTTGCCTTATCTTCCTGTTCTCTAATTTTTTGTTTGTTTGTTGGTTTTGGTTTTGTGGCTTTTTTTTTTTTTTTTTTTTTTTTTGATGGGATTTTTTTTTGTTGGTTTGGGGGGTATTTTTGGGTTGGGGTGTTTTTTTTTTTTTGGTTGGTTGTTTTGGTTTGGTTTTTTTTTTTGTTTGAACTTGCTGTTCTCTAGTTTAGGTTTAGGATTTATATATAATATATGCTCATACAATGAGAATCTTTCTATACCTAGTTCAGTTACTGAAAGACAGCAGCACACTCTTTATTTGGTATATCTCTTTCATAGTTTTCACATTTTAGGCTACTGTCAAGCTGACTTTTGCAGTTGCTGTCTTACCAGGGACATACAAATGGAAGGTGGTAGACTCTTAACATCTGGTGGCATTTCATTTCATTAGCCAAGAAAATTCACTCATTGAGGGCTCTAGGCACCAAAATCACATGTCTAGATTTGAAAATTACACTGAGCACATATGTTTTCTTCAGCTTTGAGAGGGAAGACTATGAAAGCTGAGCCAGTTCCATCACTTATAAATGGGCTCAATCTGAAATCCTATATACCTTTTGGAAAACTAGAAACAGAATTAACGGTGCTTCAAAACTGCCACCTAATTCACTTCACTTGGTTTAAAAATGCATTATAAGTACACAATACTTCTGGTGATGCTTAAGAGAGAGATGGTTTTCTGGTTTATAACTGCCTGAGGCACGCTCTTCTGAGTAGGAAATAATTACTCTTTGAAGTAAAAACTTGTCTTCTGTGGCAAATGTGTATGATATATATCCTTGCTTCCAAGGGATATTATTAAAATGTAGTTTACTTGACCAAAATCCCACTGTTTGAATTTTATGCTGCCCTTGAAGTCAATAAAATTGTGATTTGTTTTTTGCTCTATCAGAACAAATTATGAAATCTAGCCTCAGTTTAAAAATCATCTTTAGTTATGCCTCTAAACATCAATGGTGCAAAACATCAGCACAGGTTCCTGCAAAGAGAAGCAGTTTGTTTGCACAAGCATGCAAAACAAAATCTGGGTTTATATACCCACAGAAACAAGGTGCTAATCCTGAAGGGAAGGGAAAGAAGAGGGTAGCCCAGTCCCCAAAGAGAAAATTCTATTTAATGCAAGGCTCTTCTGAAATCATCTAGAATTTCATACTTGATTCAATCAGGTGGTTCAGATACCAAGTAAACCTGCAGAGAAAATAATTCCATTCACTGCTTTATATTTAAAAATGCCTAATCACTTTCAATACTTGTAGAATAGGTTGTTTTTTTCCTTCTAGCTAAACAATTCTCATGTACTCTGTGTTGCAGACAGTCTCCTTGGAAAACTTTGACAGTTTTTCTTCCATTTCCAGATCTATGGTGGCCCAGATTTCCTCTCACCGAGGCTGGCCCAGCTGTGTGTTTCAAGATCAGCACAGAACCCACTACGAGTCTCTACCACTGGCAATTCAGCTGTCATCCATTTCAAGACAGATGCAGCAGTGACAGGGAAAGGTTTTAATGCCTCCTGGCAAGAAAATCCAGGTGGTGAGTATACTGATTAATACCAGAGAAATTCAGAAAGTCTGAGAATCAAAGATCAGCCATGTAAGCATTTAGTCAAGCAGCATAGGACTGAAAGATGAAGGAGAATGTGGGTGTTACCAGATCTGGTAACACTAAGAAATACTGAAAAACATAGAGAGTCAAAAATTGTCTAACTAGCTGAAAGCTAGGCCTATTTATATATTTGGGGGGTTCTTCTCTACATAATTAATCAAGACATTCCTGTTATTAAAAAAACACTTTTGCATGCTACCAGTTCTCCCCACCCACATACCCATACAGAGTCCTTTATTAGCTGAATGATGCTTTTGACTTTAAACAGTAAAGTGAAAAATATCTGAGAACATGGCTTAACTTGAAGAACTCGGTGGACTCCAAAAATACTTGGTGTGATTAGTAAATACTTGAACTCCGTAAGATTCATCCACACCCCATGTGATTATTTGTTCATAGCCTTACTGGTAATCAGTAAAAGAAGAGATATGCTTAAAAGACTCAAACCGCATGTCTCATGGGAGTTCTTATGAAAAGGTCAATTATCGGAAAATAATTGCAATGAAAAGTGAGGAGAGGCAGATTTTAATTCCTGAAGTTTTGCTTGCTTAAGCACACTGATTCATTAATTTGTCAAGGTTTATACTTCTCTCTCACAAGTTTTATGAGAAAGGTACAAGTGTTTCTTTTTTTTAATAAAAGAAGTCTACAATAGTCCTTTGAATTAATCCCTTTCCGAGATCTGGCAGCTTATTTTTTCTACTTAGGCCCCCTGAAGCTTTCTCATCCCTTTACAACATCTTGCCTTTTGTACTCCAGCCCCCTTCTAACCTCTAAAATACCCACTCACTAGAACACAGTAACAGTATAGTTTTTGATCCTTCTAGCAGGCTGCCTCCTTCTACAGCAACCCCAATATATTTCTCTCTCCCTTTCATCCCTTTACAAGATGTAAAAGTCCATTTGTTTGTGTTAGTCCCATTGAAAGCCCTGGTACTTCCCACACAGGATTCATCATTCCAGGTTATTTAGATATTCATGAGCGCTGGAGTTGTTCTGGCCAGAAATATCTGAGGGTGGAGATCTCAGTAAGCCCTCAATTTCATGGGTACAGAAGGAGGAGGAGCTTGAGGCTTGCAATTGCTCTATTGCTCGTGAACAAGGAGGAGCTCCCAGCTCTTGTGGGTTAGAAGGAGTTTTCTCACCCTGTGCTCAGCTAGGCATAGTCACTAATTTCTCAGTATGTCAGGTCTGTGGTGTTCATATGAACAATGTTTTGGATTCCTTTTACAGTATCTGGGATAGAGGAAGATCACACTAATGCTTTGGCCTTTAAAACATCTATTGCCAGCCTGGGGCTAGAAAGAAACATTTCTTACAGCATTTTTGTTGCATATTCGACTATAATGATAATGTTATTCTTTCCTGGTAGTAAATTCCATTGATTTTTGTTGGAGACAAGACACTTCAACAGTTGTAGCACTCATCTTACAAAAAGTTTAATGTAGAAAATATAAAGAAGGAGGTATTTTTAGTTTAAAAATAGAGGTGGATTCTTGCTAAGCATAAAAGAGAAGAGCTTATGATTAAAATTGATTATGTCTTTTTCAGGCTGTGGTGGTGTTTTCCAAGCTACCAGTGGGGAAATCCATTCTCCAAACTATCCTCAACCTTATAATAACAGCACAGATTGTTCTTGGGTTATCCAGGTTGACCACAGCCACAGAGTCCTACTGAATTTCACGGATTTTGACATTGAAAATCACCAGTCATGTAACTATGACAATGTTGAAGTAAGTAACAAAAGAAATTTCAGAAGGTTCCCTAATGAGTCTGCTGAAATGCTTGCAAAATAACCTTACACATAGTTTACTGTTATTATGACATCCTTTCCCATTTATAGTGCAGTTTACCACAGCTTGTTCCAAGCAATAGGATGAACTGTCAACATATATAACAGATTGCCCATGCTCTCTTACAAACTCAGGAGGGAGGGAGGTATACATGGAGAGGGAATTGTGGCTGGCTGGTTTTATTTATGTATGCACTGTGTATTCAGGTGCTCCTCCGCTGTCTGTTTAATTGCTTCATTAGAGCCACTGTTCTCTCTAAAGCTTCGCATTGCTGTTTGTTTGTGAGTTTTTGTTGATGTCACAGAAATTCAAATTGCTACTCAATCAGTGCACAACAAGGGAGAACTCTCCACATCTCCACTTGGCCTTTTGTGAGCAGAGACATGAAATCCTGACCTTTGATGTCAGATTGCACTTCACTCAGTAAAAAGGCATGTGTGAATCAGTACTAGTTGGATAAAGCACAGTGGCTGTAGCCCAAAATCCAGCTTTCCTCTGCTTGATAAACTGTCATTCACAGAGAACTCAATTTGGCAGGAACTGAGACTCTTTTGAAAACAACATGTTTTAACAACATTGTCTCGTAAAGCTTTTTTGTACTGAACCAGAAAAAAAAGGAAATGTGTCCCCATTTTGCTGATCAGAACTAAAGATTTCATTTGACCACAAAGCATCTTTGTATAATGACTTTTTTTTTGTTATGAAGCATAGGGAAATATGGTTATGCCTTTTTATTTACATTATTGACTACATCAGGGGACCATTGAAAGGACACATTCAAGTCTTCTGCGCTATCACACAGTAGTAGAAAATCAAAGTGCCTGACAGAAACATGGGCCATCTGAGATGGCAGTACTCTTATTAATGCATAAAACACCCAAAACCATTCACAACTTAAGGGCTAACTTCTGAAAAGGCCTGATACACAAGTTTCTCTTTCAATCCTGCTGTCAATGGATGTGTGTACCTGCTTAAACACTTCATGGAGTACTCGGCTCCACACACTCCTTGCCCTCCAGTGCTATAGGAGTATCTGTTGTTTGCTTCTGCATCTTGGTTTTTTTGAGAGTAGTGAAGGAGGAAGTTGCCCATCAGCCCCAGCTGTGCAAACACAGATAAAGCAGCAAAGTGAACAGGGAGGGAGATTTAAATTTAATGCAGGCATCAATCACTGCCCACCAAATAGAGTGTGGTTTGAAAATTGATGAGGGAGAGTGCTGGTTTGAAGCCAAGAGATAATGAAGGGCTCTGGGGCTTTGGTGTATGAGGTAGAGAAGAGCTTTGCAGAGCCTGTATAGAGGAGCCAGCAGAGCAAAAAAGAAGTAGATGAAGTTTCTTTTGTACCTGGTTTGCCAAAATGAAGAAAATCACTTGTTAACAACACCTACATGTGATTTGTGTTCATCTCATTCCAAAGACTTGTTATATGCCTCACACATAGGAGAACAGAGTGAGGGCACAGAGAGGAACTGGAAATGTATGAGTAGATGTCTGATTGTGAATGATTTAGGGATTGCATTCCAAAAGCTGTGTAAATGGAAAATACAGGCAGCTAAGGAAACCAGTGGGTTGTCTTTCTCTCCATGATACAGGAACAACTACCATGTATGAGTAACACAGTGGTTTCCACCCGTTTCTGTTTCTTGAATTTTGACTTATCTTTATGGATTTTATTTGCTCTGTGGGTTCTCTTGGGGCTTCCCTCCACCCCTGAGTGTACCAATGGTCTTTCCCTTCATCCTTCCGCTTCTAGATCCACTCATTTTTCCCTGTGTTATGACTCATGTTAGGTTTTTTTTATGTTTCTATGATAAATTCTCTTCTATGGGGAACACATGAAAATGATTTTCATTCCTCTAAGATTTTTCCACTGTGCATGTGTTATGTAAGCAAAACAGAGGAAGGGAAAATACTCATGTCTGTTGCTTCTTGGCTGTGCTGTAACTCCAATAAGCCCAGTGCATTTTTTCAATTCTGCTCAGTGATTTCCCACATGAATTTGAGCACAGATCTAGATTCAACCAAATGAATTCTGAGTCCCTGAAGGTAACCCATGGGGTAACTACCCTGAGCTCCCTCTAGAGCCAACGGAGGGAGTGCACAGGGAGCACATTCTTCATTTGCTAGCTGCCAAAATTTTGTTGATTTCTCTGTTTCTGTGCCCTAATTGTGTACCTTATTTGTTCTCAGGAGAGATGAGAATCTCTTCATTTGCTAAATAAGGATCTCAAATATAACTCAGTAATGTTCTGTAGAAAGGATAAGATCTTTCTACAGAAAGATCACCATACGTAACGAATAAATTAATTCCCCTCTGTGTACTAGCCCATATCTATCTTG
Organism: Xenops minutus; assembly: GCA_035221455.1. Taxonomy (NCBI): domain Eukaryota; kingdom Metazoa; phylum Chordata; class Aves; order Passeriformes; family Furnariidae; genus Xenops; species Xenops minutus. The sequence goes on from JAWWEE010000074.1 coordinate 19,900,366, forward strand.
TTTCTTTGAAAGAAAATAGATGGAAAGAAATAGTGAATTCACTAATTACTGTATTTTTGACCATGTTTAACCAGTAATGCACCTGATGCTATGCCAGGAGTGCAGGTCAGCAAGAGTTTCAAGTATTTGCAGACTTGAGGAGGATGCAGCTCAGAAGGAAGTGCTTGTAGCACAACGTCCTGAAAAGGGGAGGGAGAAATAGTTTTTTCTGTCCAGTGACTTTGATTAAGTAATCATTGTTTTTCTTTCCTGTTGCTGTATAACAAGTAGTACACAGGAATGTAGAGATGTAAGCTTCTGTGATCTAGAGAGGAGGTATGACTTCATTTATTCCAGGTGCTGGCAGAGAGTCTTCCGAGAGAGAACAGCTAGAAATATGTGGAGTTTTTATGGCTCAGAAGACAAAAAATGTCTTTTTGTCATGTGTTTTTGCAAAATTCAGGACATGTTTGAAAAAGAAGGCAATGATTCTCTCAGTTACGTTCAGCGCGGAAAGGGAATAGGAGAGCAAATTGCTATGCACAGTGCAACTGAAAATTTGTCTTTTAAGTAAGCAGATGCATCATTTTCCTTTACTCATGCAACCACAAAAATGCATTTCTCCAATGTTTTCAAAATAAATTCAAGAAACTGCAGAGAGACACAACTCTTTTCTGAACTAGTGTGTGAATATTGTGGTTTCTGATCTCACTTTAAGCCTGAAATTCTCCCTATAAAATAGTTTAAATTAATAAATAACAAGTGATCAGAAATGATGCAGCCATAAAATATCCATGTGTTCCTCTTCCTGCTTAACTTGTAGCTGCTATAACTCCTAAGAGTTGCTGCTGTAACCCACTAATGCTTATGCTGAACTGTTGCTTGAGACAGATTTGTCGTACATTATAAGACTGGGAATCCCTCCTGGGTTTGTCAAAGAGGAGACAGTACTATTGAAGCAAGATGCCCAGAAACAGCAAATACACTTGATATAGAAAACATTCCTCTGACTTCATGCTCTTCTAGTATTACCAAAGAAAGACTTCTTTATTCCTGAAAGCTCTTGGAATGAAATGCCTGCTTAGTCTCTTATGTTAGTCATCCTTAACGTCTTACTGAGTGAAAAAATTCAACCACTAGAGAGTATCACGACAGTCCCTGTGTCACTGGTCATATCCTCAGCTGGGCAGAGGTGCACAGATCCATCAAAATCAGCATGTTAGGAGAACTGTATTCCGGCCCTCTATGCTCTGTCAATGCAATGCTTATTCTCAATTCTAGCATTCAGACAAAATCCTCTCACTACTGTCTAGGGAAAGACAGTGCCTTAATTCCTAAGGGTTGTTTTGCTAGTCATTACTTTTTTTTTGTTGTTCCCACATTCCATGGTTTGTGGTTTTTAACTCCAGGGAGTCTGATTTATATACAGAATATATTTGCAGAGGAAGAATAAACACTACAAAGTATGTATTAAAGGACTCGTTGTGGCAGGATGCCAAGAGAGAAGAAAAGGTTGAATGGATGGATATTTTGGGGTCTCTTTACCAAGTACTCATTTTTACAGGCATTGCAGAACACTTAATACTCCAACACAAGGTCTCACATAGCTAGATAGTGTTCACAGAATTACAGGCAAATGTTTAATTTATGAGTACAGCATTGACTATGTAGGGTATATCAGTGGATTAAGCAGGAGTTTTGTCCTTTGTTTCTCAGCTCTGAGGTTTATTTGAGACAAGCCACTTTTGTCTCAGCTACTGTTTTTAAATTTTTTTTCACTAATGTGCTAAAAGGCCTTTGAATACTGGAGGCAGAAACATTGCCTTGTGTTACACAGTCTGGTTAGAAATTTCTAATTCTTCAGTGCTGCCCTGCACAGACTTGCTGGAATTTGAGGCACTTTGAAGTAAAAGACAACAATCTCAATGAGAAGTACGTATCTTCTAATCTGATAGGATTATTTTGCTCAAAGTGGGCTTTTATGTAGCTTTTAACATCCTGGCACCTGAGTATCTTCCAGTACTTCTATCCACGTTTTAATCCATGTTTTTCTCCACATGAATCATAGGTTATATTACATGATGTGTCTGTGGCAGTGCAGGACGCTGATGCTGAAACAGGAACTGAATTCAACTGCTGTTGCTGCCCAGTAGCCCAAAGACTCTTCCTCTGTGGGTTGTGCAGCTGTGCTGGGGGCTCCAGCACTCATCACTTCTGAAACCAGGCACAAGAGTGCTGGGACTGGCCCATGGCTTCAAACACAGCAGCAACACTAGTGGGAGACTGAGACTGTGGCCATTTTTTTTCTATGTGTGCTTTTTCTTATAATTTTAATGCTGCTTAAGCATTGGTTCTAACTTCTCTGTCCTTCTCTTCCTGATTGTGAAACAGAGGTGAAGGAAGCAAAATTATCAGATGTAGGGGGCGGGGGAAGAGAAGGAAGGAAATTGTGGTAAAATTAAAAGTGAAGTTTTGTAAACCAAACTTTACTTTCTTCCTCCTTTTTTTCTACTTCTCTTTACTCTCTGTTTCTATATCATATCATGTATGTGTGTAATTCAGCACCCTAAAGGTATTACAAAACACAAATATATGGACTCTGATCCTTAATGCTGAGTACATGTATTTAAAAAACATAATCCTAGTGACATTTCATCCAGTGTCATAGCTCTCACTGGTGCACCAGTTGCATGTTAGGGTCAGTTTAGAAGTTTTTACTGAGACAAGATGTAGACTTTAACTGAATAAAAGCTACTTGGAACTCATGTTAGTCATTAACAGAAGACCAGTGACAGGACCTGAGGGAATGACCTGAAGTTGTGTCAGGGTAGGTTTACGTTGGACATTAGAAAAAGGCTTCTCACCTAGAGAGTTATTGGACACTGGAACAGACTCCCTAGGGAAGTGGTCACAACACCAAGCCTGGCAGGTTTCAACAAGCATTTGGATGAGACTCTCAGGCATGTGGTGTGACTCCTGGAGATGGTCCTGTGCAGGGCCAGGAGTTGGACTCGATGATCCTTGTGGGTCCCTTTCAACTTGGCATATTCTATGATTTTGTGAAAACAACAAATGTATGGGGATGCCTGGATTGTTAAAGGAGAGATGCTTCCATACCAGATGCATGTGAAAGACATTTACTTTATGCATTTCTGTGGCAAAGGCCACAGTAGCTTCAGCCTGAGATATGTGCATTTTTTGGAAAGTGTCAGAGTTCAGATAGGCAATGCACAGTTTGTTTGCCCTGCCCATAGCCATACTGATCTATACCAGGATCAACATATAGGAAACATAAGAGAGGGAATGAAATAAAAGCCTTCTCAATACTCTCACTGAAACCAAATACTTCATTTGATCTTTTCATAACAGGTATTTGATGGTCCTAACAATGAAGCACCACTTCTTGGAAAACTCTGTGGAACACAGCATCCTCCTCCTATCACATCCTCCAAGAATCTGATGTACATCCGACTGCACTCTGATACAACCATCCAGCACAGGGGCTTCAGTGCTCGCTTTACTGAAGGTAATTTCATTGTTTACATTACTGCATATTTATCTGATCACCACTGTGTTTGTATCAGACACAATCTTTTAGCACAACTGGTAATGGGAAGTGTGGTTTCTACATATGCAGCACATCAGTGTGTATCTTTACCAGCACTGATTTTTTCCAAATGATAGATTAAAGAACTTAAAATCTGAGGACCACCTTAGATTTTTCAACTGAGAAAAAAAAAACAGACTTTTTATAGCAAGGCATCTAGCACAGAACAGCTACTTCTTATTTTCTCCCTAGAGTGTTAGCTATCCATAACTTTCCTGAGAAAAATGTGCAACTGGCAGTTTCCACAGACTTAGTGACAAAATAGCATTTTATATGTCCATCCATGCGCATGAATCTGAAAAGCTGTAAAAGAATTCTGTGTGGTGCTGTTGATGAAGTCCATGATTCAGGCCTGCACACCCTGCCAAACATCAACTATGCAATTTGTGGAGGACTAATTGGTGTTTTACATGGTTTCCTTTTTAATGAAAAACGACACCAACTGGGCAGATTTTTTCATGAAATTACATACTATTTGACAACTGGTGATTTTCTTTCTCTTTTTCACAATAATTTGGGAAACACTTTTTCCCCAAGGTACAGCCATTTAGTGTTTGTGAAAAAAATCAATTTCTTTCATTTTCTTCTTAGGATTCTTTTCACTATAAATTAGAACTTTTCCTAGAAATGTTTCTTTATTTGAAAATACTGTGAAAAATTTTGAAGAAAAGGAGGAACTTGCATCCTCAGAAACCCCAGTTTACTGAGGCACTAGTTAGATACCTAATTAAGCATTTCTGACTAACAGCTGTGAGAGCCTAATCTGTTAAACTTTCTCAGAATGCATTTACTGGATTTAGTGCTGCACAACCATGTCTGGTGAGCATGTGCTCCCTGCCTAGGGTGCAGGCAACCAAGATTCCCTCTTCCTGAGAAAATCCTGTAAAGTCCCATCTCTGTTGGGTATTTTAGGCAACACAGCACAATAAATGAATCTGACTTTTTGGTACCTACCTCCTCACCCTGCTATTTAAAGTAGTCATGTGTTAAACTCTGACCTGGGGAATTTATGATGAGACACTGTGCTTAGAGATGAGGCACAGCAGCACTCAGCACTGTCAGCCAAATTTATGCAATCAGCCAAGCTCTTGCACATGTGCTACACTTCACACAGTTTCAGTTTTGCCAACACAGCTCACAAGAGGATCCTGCCAATGCAATGTGGGCTTTGGAAGGTTGTGGACAGTTACTTATGACTTTTTTTCTTCCTAATGTCCAACACAGGCAAATGACCAGAGAAGTGGGTGTATTGCACTACCTTGAAACAAAGTTATTTTGGCCTCATAGCTCTTCTGGGCTATGAGGAGATGAAAACTATCAGACCTATTCCCAAGTCACCCTGGCTTCTCTCAGATGGTCAGCCAGGTACAGCATGGCCTGTGGATCCAGAACGAGTATATCCAGTGCTGGGAGCTAATCCTTGAGTCTCTTCATCTCATAAATTACTGTTGTGAATTTTATCCTCATTTCACACTGATGTACCCTGTTACAGTCTGTGCATTTATTTTCACTACAGAATCTAAGAAAGGTGATTTGTACACATAATTATTTATGTGTGTATACATATTTATGTGTTTCATTCTAAAGCGTGCGGAAGTTTCATAGAGTCAGATTCAGTTGGGGCAGCAATTTCCTCTCCTCTGTATCCTGCCAAATACCCAAACAATCAGAACTGCAGCTGGATTATTCAGGCTCAGGAACCATGTAAGTAAAAACATCTTTTATAGTTAGTTGGGATGACTAACATCCTCATCTTCTTTTCTGTAATAACAATGCAAAATTCCTCCTTTATTTCTTTAGGAAGTTCTGCATCCTGGTAGCTGGAGAGAGTGGCTTTCCTAATCTGTCACAAGTTAGATTTCACTGTAAAAGATTTAGTGCATAGTGAGGAAAACAGTTTACAACTTTGTCATCTTAGCCTATTTACTGTGACCCAAGTGTTACAATTATAAATGAGGTGTCGAATACTATGTGAAGTTGGATTTGTTTGTGAGAAGATCTAAGGGTTTATATATAATTAAAGCACTTGTATTTAGCTGACCTTATTCTGGTCTGGATTTTTCAAGCTAGAATTGTGTTACATGAAATCTAAGCTGTTAACGTAAAAAAAAAAAAAAAAAAAAAGTAAAGGTATAGAGGAATTTCAACTTAAAATACAAATAGAAATATATAAATAAACTAGTCTTATGTGACTAGATATGCACTCAGCTATTCTTGATTTTACACAGATTTATGACTGATCATAAAAGACCAAATATTTTCAATCAGATACCATTATTACCTTTGATACCCACTATTACCTTCATAAGAATACTAAAAAAATTGTGTATATGTTAAATCCTATAATAGTGTCCTGGTATCCTTATTTTTAATAGCAACTACTCTATCTCAGTTGTGCATCTGATATTTAGCCAGTGTTGTTAAAATCACAGAATGTTCCAATCATATTTGTAAGGTTATTTTGCTAATTTATAAAATGAAAACCAATTTGTCAAAGAAAACACAAAAACACAAATCAGGAGACAAGCAATACTTTTTTAATTTAGCATAGTTCCATAGACAAATACCCAAAAGGGATACCACCAAAGTTGTTCCTCACCTATACGATGTTTATTTTCAAAGACAATCTTTTCCTGGATACAGATTGAAAACTCATGCATAACTGTTGTCTCTTGACTTACATCAATATGAGAGACCAGAAAAATGCTGTAGAAGAAGCATTGACTTTCTCCACTCACCACCAGACCCACCACATGTCACATGTTCGAGCTACATGTGGCTTCATTATGCCATCATGCAGCACTACATGCACAAATAGTGTACACACATTGCATTGCACCACCCTGTATAATAGATTTAGCCAATGGCAAGCCACAGCAGAGTTCCTGCTCTGCTTTTACCAAGAAGGCCCACAAGTCTTCTGCTCTGGCCACCGACTGTGTTTTTCCTTTTTGCTCTGTATCCTGAGGACCTGCATTGATATCTGTAATTGATTGACCAGACAGGACACAAAAGATCATGGAACACGTGTATGCAGCTGAATGCCAGTCAGTGGCACCCTACTGAATGCAGTGCCAGGGTCCATGTCTGTCATTGCAGCTTATTCTTGCCAATTAAATGTGGCCTGGTGAGAAGCAAAATATTTGTGTCAAATTCAGTTTGGTCCATGTGGGAGAAAACTTAGTTATCATCTAAATTGTGAGCCCCTCTCTGACCCACTCACACTGCATGGGAGCTCTAAGGTCAGGAGTAACTACTGTCACAGACTGGTGTTGACAGCTTCTCTTCGGCCAGTTGTGACTTCACCTTTGTTCATATCAGGCAAGCAAGAGCCATATGAGTCAAAAATACCCTGAGTCAGAAATTTTCTCTTTCAGGATGTAGCCTGCAGTCCAAGAGCATGGAAAATCCAATTCTCTACAAGTATAGCTAAGGGTAGTTAATGATCCTTTGACCAGTCCAATTGATGAATATGGAATGCTGTCTCTGTCTAAGCCTGGAGCAGGGCAGCGACAGTTCACATTTTGTCCAGATCTATTGGTATAGATCACAAAGGGACAGAAGGTCATGAATGGGTAGAAATAAGTTTTGTTTCTGAATGTGTGTAGATTTCCCATGTTGTATTTACTAATGTTTTCAGTATAAGTGAAGCTGTTCAGATTCAAGAAAACTTACATTCATGTGTATGTATTAAATCCTATGCTTCCAATGTTGATTTTTCTAGAAGGTACAGAAAGGTGAAGAGATTTACCAGGATCTTTGCAGTAAAAATGCACTTCCAACAAATTCATTCAACATATCATGGAAAAAACCTGCTTCAGATGTTATGCTTTATAGGACTGATTGACTTCAGAGGAAAAAAAAAAGATGAAACATTTGTTTACATGTCATTATTTCTCTGTGAAATTACAAACTTCTATGTTTTTACTTTTTGCCGTTGCCAGTCAACCACGTCACACTCTCATTCACTGACTTTGATATTGAAAACAGTAGACAAAACTGTACAACGGATTTTGTGGAGATTTTGGATGGGAACAATTACGAGGCTCCACTTCAAGGTATTGTACCTTTCTCTTGTGTATTTCATAGACAGAACTACAACCAAGGTAAGCAGGAGAAGGTTTCCTCTGTGTGGCATCCTGTTTCATGGATTTTCTGTGACAACAGAAGCTCCTTGGTCACTCTGGCCAGAAAAAACTCAAAAGGGAGGATAAGTCTTCAGTGTGAATGGCACAGTCCTCCCAGGCTCTGGCTGTATTTCTACTAACCTGCAGTCTGGAGTTGACTTCAGCTGCCTTTTCCTTCCTGTTCAGCTGAACAATATTGGGAACCAAGCAATTCAGTTTAAACTGAATTTCCAGTTAACTATACAAAAATTTAACATAGCCCAGTCATAAGGACAGTTCATGCTAAACACATGTGAAGGAAGCTGCAGATTTCTGGGGGCAGAAAATGGTTTTTCCTCACACCCTGGAAAGCCTGATTTTTCTGCTCTTGCCTGATTTTTCTACAGCTTTCTTCTCACAGCTCTGTTCAGAGCCATCACCTGCAAATGGCAGGAGCAGTCTGGAGCCACAAAGTTGAGTGCCTACACTGCCAGGAAGCCCTGAGAGACCCCCAAACACAGGGTGGTCCTGGGTGTCCTTGCATTCCTCAAATTCCTTTCTGGACAGTTCAGAATATCTGTGTTGGATTATGTTCTCCTTTATCTACTTTTGTATATGCCTCTTTGTCAGGAGTGGTACTGCACTCAGTTTAAATGGTTTGTAGCTAAGAGCAGAATTCATTTTTTGGTCTTCTATTCTTCACTTTCATTTGGCAAGAGTACTTTTTAGTACTTAAAGAGGACATCTAAGAAAGATGGGGAAAAACTTTTCAGCAGGGCCTATTGTGATTGGACAAGAGGTAATGCTTTTAAACTAAAAGAGAGTAGATCTAAACTAGATCTAAGGAAGAAATACTTTTAGAATGAGGGTGGTGAAGTTCTGGAACAGATTTCCCAGAGAGGTGGTAGATACCCCATCCCCGGAAATATTCAAGGTCAGGTTGGACGAGGCTCTGAGTAGGCTGATCTAGTTGGAGATGTCCCTTCTCATTGCTGGGGGATTAGTCTAGATGACCTTTGAAGGTCCCTTCAAGCCCAAACTGTTCTATGATTCTATGATACTAGCTGCCATCTTGCTTTTTGCTGTTGGAGGCCTTTTTGCTAGATCATGATTCATATTCCTAATCCCCATGTTGCAATCCTTTACAGGAGAACTGATCTGTTATTTTTCACTTGTTTGTTTGTTTGTTTGTTTTATCAGAAACCAATCGAGTGATATGGAAACTGCTGTCAGATATATTTGATGAGTTTGTTTGTTTGTTTGTTTGTTTTTCCTATTAGGCTGTGATTTCTGGCTAGAGGGAACATAAAGCTCAGTGACAGAATAGCCAGCGACCGGGGTGTCTGGAGTGCAGGAGGATCTTCCTCTGTTAAAAAAAAAAAAAATTCACTAGAGTTGAGTTCTGTGAAAATGAAATGGAGTATTTCATTTTTATGTAGATTGAATTGGCAACTTCAGTTGTAAGCAACAAATGTTACTGCTGTTTGTTGTCAGGCATTAACACCAAATGTCAAGTTAGCAATAGTAATTGCATGCTGAACGCTCCTTTTTTCTCTCTCTCTTTCAGGCCGTTACTGTGGCACTACTATACCACATCCTATCACTTCTTTTGGTAATGCCTTGGTGGTGAACTTCATCTCCAACAACGAGGTTACTGCCAGGGGCTTCCATGCCACCTATGCTGCATCATTATCATGTAAGTCCATACAACAGGTGTTGATTCCTTATGCCTCTGAATTTTAAGAGGCAAAAAACATATCCTTTACCTCTTTGTCTTTCTGTCATTCCATTTTTTAAACTTCTTTATTGCCCTTCCTCCTTTTGGCCAAGGTCTCAGCAAATATATCAACAAGCTAAAGAATAAAGAGACAAGGAGAAATGCTTTCTTGATTAGCAAATGCTCTGGCTCTGTCAAGGTTTTTTTGTTGTTTTTATGCCATCTTTTCCAAGCCTCTGCTGTCTCTTTCTTTTTGCAGCCTGCGGGGGTACTTTCCACATGGACAGAGGAGCTTTCAACAGCCCTGGCTATCCCGAGCCATATCCGCTCAACAGCGAGTGTGTCTGGACAATTCTCAGCTCCCCTGGCAACCGGCTCCAGCTGTCTTTCATGTAAATGCATTGCCAGGGGTTTTTATTCAGCCCTTTAAGAGACATGAAGGAAGGATGCTCTGTGTTTATTAGGAAATGTAATTACCAGATGAGAAAGCTGAAACATGTTTTTAGAGTAACTTGGAAAGAGAACAGAGCAGGGGTTAGCGGTAGCTTGGAATCAGCGTTTCCCTGTCTTAGTCATTGCTTATATTAAGGCATATACAGCATTATATAAATAGGTGGTTTATTATTTGATCAGCATGGGTTGCGGAAGAAGCCAGTTCTCACTTATAAACAAAAAGAGGAAATTTAGCATTGCTCTGCCTTTTCTTTACAAAGAAAATTCCTACTATTTCCTTACTACCAGATTCATTGTAGTATTTATAATATAGCTGAGTAATATAAAGAGCCTAGATGCCCCACAGATTTTAGGTTTATGCTCTCCCAAGGGACCTTGACACATTTGAGGGGTGGACTGATGAAAACCCCATGAAATTCAGCAAAGTGCAAGGTCCTACACCTGGATCGAGACAATGTCAGGCACATCTATGTGTTGAGGAAGTGATTGAGAGCAACACTGTGGAGAAAGAGTTGGGGGTGATGGTTGATCAAAAACTCAACATGACCCAGCAATGTGCACTCAAAGCCCAGAAACCCAGCTGTGTCTGGGCTGCCTCCAAAGGAAGTGTGGCCAGCAGGTCGAGGGAAGTGATTCCTTCTACTCTGCAGTCCTGAAACCCCACCTGCAGTACTGCATATAGTTCTGGTGCTCCCAATGTAAGAAGGACATGGAAGCCACGAAATTGAAAAGGGATCTAGAGCACCTCCTCTGTGAAGACAGGGTGAGAAAGGTGGGGCTCTTGGGGAGAAGAGAAGGCTGTATGGAGATCTCACAGTGCATGGAGAACTACAGAGAAGCTGGAGAGGGACACTTCATCAGGAACCGTAGTGACAGAACAAGGGGCAATGGCTTCAAACTGAAAGACAGCAGGTTTAGATTAGATGTTAGGAAGAAATTCTTTACTGTGAGGGTCTTGAGGCACTGGAACAAGCTGCCCTGAGAATCTGTGAACTCCCCAATCCTGGCAGTGCTCAAGGCCAGGTTGGATGGCACTCTGAGCAACCTGGTCTAGTGGGAGGTGTCCCTGCCCATGGCAGAGGGTTTGGAACTAATTGATATTTACAGTCTCTTTCAACCCAAACCATTCTACGATTCTATTTTATGATTCTAAAATTTATATTAAACTCCTTAAAATTTCTCCAGCAGTTAAAGCAGTGGAGGTACAACAAGAGCCAAGAGAATATATGAAGGAATTTTGTTTTCCCTTCAGCAAACTAGCTTTCCTCTGAAGCCTTCTGACAGGAAAGTTATGTGTGATCCACAGAACAATGTGGACTCCTTTACCAGGGCCATTATGTTGTTCTTTACCCATGAGGTGGATTTCTGGGCCTCTCTGTTTCCAGGCATCAAACAGTGACTGCTGCCAAGAAAGGGAGCACTGACCTTTTGCAAAGCTTACCAACAATGAGCAGGGAGAGAAAACTAACTGAAAACTGCACTTGCAGTTAATTGGGACAAAAGGAAAGTTTTCCCGGTAACACACTGCCTGCATATGGTACAACTTGTTAGGCATGTGCTGATTCACTAGTGCAATAAAAAGGACATTTTATTCCTCCTTTACTCACTGAAGCAGACAAAAAGTATTACAGCCTGAAAACATTTTCAGGAATGTTTTCCAAAAGCCTGAAAATGTTTCTCAAAATGCTACAAAATAATGAATAACAACTTTTCAGAAACAAACCAGAAATTCTAGTGCTAAGCAGAAACCTTCAGCAGAACATTTGTTCACTTATATGAAGTGACACTGAGTAGATGTAGACTCTTTTTCTTCAGTTACACATAGCTGAAAGGCAAGCTGAAAATACTGAAAAACATGGAGTAATTGTGTTAGAAAGCAGCATTTATTTAATTTAATTTAATATTAGAGACAATAAGGGGATTTTGGCATGAGGCATTCATTTCCTTCAGCTAAGTCTGAAGAGAAATGCCTGTCTTGCAATGTAAGGGTTAGTTTTAAATTGTTCTGAAATATATCCAGATGAGCGGTTGGAACCAGTTCACAGCATGTGTATGCTGAGCACATATGGCTATATTCAGGGCTGAAGGCGCTGGTTATAAGAGGCACTCTCTGGAATCTTTGCTATATATTCATAGCCTGCTTGTGAAAAGCATGTTGGATCGAATAAAAGCATTTCAATTGCAATAACAGGTAACAATTCTTAGAATATATTTAGCATTTGGCTTGGTGCAATAATTAAGAACTTATGATTACTGAATCACATTCCTTTTCTACAGTAAAAAGTAGTTTAGAAGAGTTCATAACAATCCTTGTTATTATTTTACATACCCAGATATGAGAAACTCAGAGAGGCCAAACGGTAATATTCTGTAATTCTAGAGAAACTACTAAGGGATTTCTCAGCTCTAAGGTGTTAACTACAAATTATTCTAGGCCTTCAGCAATTGTTTTCTCACAGGGTATACTGAGATAATACACATATGAAGGGATTGCACACCGATTTGTAAGGATGCACCTGATAGTCTAACCTGATCTTATATTAAAAATCTGGTTATATATATCAGGCCTCACTGTGCTTCATGGTTGTTCTTAGAGAACCAAGAAATACTACAAAAGTTGGAGAACTCTTTAAAATTTGTAACTTTGCAAACTGAAGCTCTGTAGTAAAATAAGGGGCTAGGAAAGCAAGAACCCTGTATTGGTGGCCTTGGGAGGTGATACAGGTTTTGTTGCTGGCCTGGGATTAGCAGCCTGGCAGGGCACGCTCTGAATTGTGTGGCAGTCATGTGCATGCTAATGGTCTTCTCCTGCTATTGAAACAGAGCATTTCAGATGGAATCTAGCAATGGCTGCACCAAAGATTACCTGGAGATTCGTGAAGGGAATGATACAGGCGTGCTGGCAGGACGATTCTGTGGGAACCACTTCCCTTCAAATTATACATCTACTGTTGGACATGTGCTGTGGGTGAAATTTTTCTCGGACAATTCAGGCACTGATGTGGGCTTCAGGGCCACATTCTCTCATTGTAAGTAGATGTTATTTAATTGAAAAATATTGTTCTTTCATAATACTTCCAAAATGATTCCAAAAAGAGATTGTTCAACTCTATAAAGTCTATTAGAAAATGTTTGCTGATGTCAACAGGTCTGTAAATTCTCTTAAAAAATATTTTGTAAAATATCTGCTGAATGTAAAGGGATGCTCTAAAGCATGCCAGAACAAAATTCATGTGTATGTAAGTATATTGAGTAATTTTGTAAGTATACTAAGTGCAATTTATTAGACAATTGAAAAATTAAGAAAAAAGCATTTCTTTCCCATCTTTCCATTTTGCTGTTTGAGTACGACAGTCTCTATCGTCTGGTTTGGATCTAGATGCCATCTATCAGGGAGTGGAATTAGAAAAAAAAGGAGAGCGGAATTAGAAGAAAAGGAAATTATGCCAATTGATATACATCCAAACTTTCAAGGAACTATTGCCAACATCAGTCTGACTAGCTGCATGAACAGATTGCTGAAGTGAAACATCCACAGCCATTCTGCTTATGCAAGCTTAACTTCTAATAATTTTCCTTATTTTGAAAGTTGAGCTACTCGTTTTCCAAATGAACTATCAATAGTTCAGAGGTCAATGAAATCAGAACCATTTTTCACCAGAATAAACAAAGGCATTAAAAAACATATATATTATTTAATACGTCTTAGGAAGAAATTAACATGAAGTAGGCAGAGTCAGGGAGGAGTTTAGATGTGTCATCTTTTCACCTCTCCTACCTGTAGACCCACAGGGCTCAAATGAGGAATTTCCTTCAGATAAGGGCATACTGCATCCCTCAAAACAAGAAAGTAATTAGATATGCATCCTAGGGCTGTCTGAGACATAAGGCTATACCTTACAGCACTGTCTAGTCCTAAGTAAATTAAGTCAGATGGGCCCCAATGCTTCTTTTAATCTAGGTGAATTATAATCATTAGTTGTCTCCTTCTTGGTTTTCAGTGTATGGAAATGACATTGTAGGAGACAGAGGACAAATAGCTTCACCACAGTGGCCCAGAAGTTACCCTCACAATTCCAATTATCAGTGGCGAATAAGTGTTAATGCTTCACAAGTTATTCATGGCCGGATCCTGCAGATGGACATCGAAAATCACGACAGATGCCAGTATGACAAGCTAAAGGTGATTTCTTTGTGAGAAGTTATTTTATTTCAATTAACTTTGTTAAAAATGATTAATAGAGAAACCTACAAAAAGAATGGGAAGAATTTCCAAGGATCTGGTGTGGTTATTGGTTTTGCTATGTTGTCTTTTCAATGATTGCTAGTTGGAGGAAGGGTTACATACTCTTTGGCTCCCTAACAGGTATTCCAATCTGTAAGTCTGAAACTTTCTAAAAATAAGCCCACAGTGGTACAGTCCTGAATATTAATATTCAAGAATTTCAGATCAGATACCAGACTGAACTTTGCTCTATGCTGGTTCAGTTGAAGACAACAGTGATAACAACATCTCAATGCTTCTAAAAATAATGTTATTTTTTAAACTTACAAGGAACAATCCTTTACTTGCACCTTCTTTGCTCTCCGCATCAGTAATTTTGCTGCTGGCAGTAGAAAGGTGCCTCTTTCTTCCAATTTTTCTGTACCTTCATGTAATACAGTCTAGCCTTTTTACCAGGCTAAAAAACAGAATCATGGAATAGTTTGAGTTGGAAGGGACCTTTTATAGGTCATCTAATTTGACCTCCCTGCAATAAGCAGGGACATCTTCAACACAGCACACATGGTGCTAAGCAAAATGGAGCAACAAAGGCAAAAACTTCTTTCTGATGTTGCCGTAAAGGTATCTTATTGTCTTAGCTCTGGTACATGTTTCCCAGGCATGGTGTTCCAGCTATTATCTGACCCTTAAGACAGCTAGCACAGG